>JAJQWJ010000002.1:66695363-67919863 GCA_023637945.1 Phaethornis superciliosus | reverse complement strand
AATACTCTTAGAATAGTAACATTAGAATAGTCTCTTTATGAACTAGATGCACTGAGATGGACATTAGCACTTGTGATTTAACCCTAGGTGGCAACTCAGCTCCACATAAATGTTTCCTCACTCCCCTCACAGTGGGATGAGGAAGAGAATTGGAAGGCTAAAAGTGAGAAAACTCATGGGTTGAGCTAAAGACAATTTAATATGAAAAGCAAAAGACAAGCCCACAAGCAAAAAAAATTATTTCACTTTTTCCCATGGGCATCGCCAGAAGAGCAGGGCTCCATCACAAGTAATAGTCACTAGGGAAGACAAATGCCACCACTTGAATATCTCCCCTTCCTTCTTCTTCCCCCAGTTTTTATTTGTAGAGCATGATGTCATATAGTATGCAATATTCCTCTGGTCACTTGGGGTGAGCTGTCCCAGCTGTGTCCCCTTCCAGCCTGTGCACATAGTGCGCAACATACTCGCTGGTGTGGTGGGGTGAGAAGCAGAAAGGGCCTTGGCTCTGTGTAAGTACAGACAAAACCAGCACAACTTTAAAGTATGGGAGTTTAACTTGCAGAGTTTTCCTTTTGCCCCTTGCTTTCAACTCAGACAATAGTTTTTTCACTGTATTTAGAGGATTCACAACCTATCAAGACTGATGGATGTCTCCTTGTTTCCAGCAGAGAGGCAGGTGGTATTTTTTAAAAGGTGGCATAGTTCCAAAATATGCCTACTGCAAGAGCTGCTGAACTCTGAGAGGAGAGAGTGTGAAGCTTAATTAACAATAGATGCTTCTTCTCAGTCCTAAAATTGAGTTCTGTGAGGAGTTTAGTATTATTTATAAAGCTGAATGAAAATGCAAACTCTTCCATATGGTAAATTTTTTTATATAAAAAAGAGACATTAAAACATTTTTCATAATAAAAATAATCCAAGAATTTTCAGAATGTCAGAATTTTGCTTTGCTACTTTAGTCTCCATATATCATGAAAGTCAGAAATTTAGAAATACAAAGTAAACCTAACTGAAAAAGAGAAAAGGTTCATTTCCTTAAAATAATTCCAATGTCATTGTTAAAGTCCCACCATATGTGTTTTTATAACAGTTCCAGCTTAGAAATTTTTATGTTTAAATGTCTGTGAAAACTTAGACTGCCTGTGATGTCCCACTCTGTAAACACTGCCGGTACTGAATGCCTTCAGGTTTGTCCAACACCATGTTGTGAATACATACTCTATTCCACAGTTACTATATATAAATGTATAAATTTATTTTGCATAAGCGTATTTTTTCAAATAATACAAACCACTTAAGACACAGATCACTGCCATGGTCACTGTGCTTACATTTTCTAGAATCAGAGAGCAGGCTGTCAGAGCTGCTAACAAGTGGATACTTTTTCAATTCAACATTTCTAGAATTTTTCTGTAACATATACAATCTCTCATGCATAATCAAGAAGGAAATTATCTCATTAAAACTTCACAGTTTCAGAATCTGAAACATTCCTATTGTAGCATAACATACAAATTTTTTTTCAAATATTTTTATCTTCCAATTTTAATATAAGTTGTATTGAACTTTTGAAGAGAAAAATGTGATTATTTTAAAGTGAGGAGAATTGAGTGACATCTTTCAGTGAAAAAAATGTTACATTTTCAGCTTGCTGCTGATGTTCTTGCATTCTGTTCTCTCCCCCCAGAAAAACATCCTTCACCAAGACAGGTTGCCTTCTCATGCCGCCTAGATTAGGGCCAGCTTGGCTGTTGTGGACTGTCACTTGGACCCTGGACTGAGGCACACCCATCTGCTGCTGAGTACAGCTTGGGATTTTTCTGGTTGGGAATTGCAGAAGTACAGAATTACAGAATGTTTTAGGTTGGAAGAGACCACCAGGATCATCCAGTCCAACCTTTGGCTAACACCACAGTCGACTACTAAACCATGTCCTTAAGAACCAGGTCAAAATGCCTTTTAAATGCCTCCAGGGATGGTGGTTCCACCACTGTCCTGGGCAGGCTATTGCAATGCATGAGAACTCAGTGAAAAAGTATTTCCTAACATTCAGCCTAAACCTCCCCTGGTGTAGCTTCCATTCATTCCTTCTGGTCCCATCACAGTTCACTAAGGAGCAGAGGCTGTTTCCCTCCTTGCTCCAACCTCCCTTGAGGTGTTTGCAGAGAGCGATGAGGTCTCCCCTGAGCCTCTTCTTCTCCAGACCAAACACCCCCAGCTCCCTCAGCCCTTCCTCACAGGACTTGTGCTCCAGGCCCTTCATGAGCTTTGTTGCCCTTCTCTGGACACTCTTCAGCACTTCTGTGTCCCTCTTACAGTGAGGCGCCCAGAACTGAACAGAGCACTCAAGATGCAGCTTCACCAGAGCTGAGTACAGAGAGATGATCACCTCCCTATTCCTGATGGCCACCCAGTTCCTAATACAGGCCAGGATCCCACTGGCCTTCTTGGCCACCTGTGCCCACTGCTGACTCATATTGACTATCAGCCAATAACCCCATGTCCCTTTCCAACTTACAGCTTTCCAGTTTGCCAGCTGAGGAGTGTAGGTTCCATGCTTATATATTCATATCTGGATGTAATTCACCACTATTATTTTTATTATTACTCTTTTTTTTTTTTTTTCATTAGTCCTCTTCTAGTGTTTTTTTTCCAACCTTACAGTCTCTCTCCCTTATTCCTCTTTACATTTCCTCTGGGAGGGTAGCTGGGGTAGTTGGGAGGATTTAGGAGAGCATCTGTCGTATGGTCATTGGCTAAAACTGCAAGAGAGTGAAATGGTGAAGTTGAAGCTAGTCTTATAAATGAGTGTCCTCCTCTTACAGGAAAAAAAAAAAAAAAAGACATTGATTTATATGACCTACCTAGGGAATACTTCTAATCTAATTCTCATTCTGCAATAAGATGGAACACTACAGTCAGTCTCTTTCTCTCCCCTGATTATAAAACAGGTCTAAAAAGACTAGTTCAAGCCTAAAAGGCTAACTTTTAAATTCTTTAGGTAGAACAGGTGCATCTTAAGTATCAATATACATTGAAAGTATTTCTCTTCAAATAGCATAGGTTTTGCTTTATCAGGTTTTGTTATTTGTGAGGTTTTTCTCTAAACAGGAAAATAAATTCTACTGGAAATCTTTACCTTCAACTACTGTATAGATAGCATACAATATTTTTTACTTATTTAGAGAATACTTGAGTAGGATATGCTTTTTTCCTACCTCGTATACAGCACATGGAGAATAAATTAGGTTTAAATAAACTAAAATACAAAAACATCCAAGTTTGAGAACAAAATCAACCTTTTAATTTCATATTAGATATTGGATATTTATATAAAATAATTTCTGAAAAAATAATGATTACTTAAAATATAAGTGATGGTCATATAATTGCATCAAGGAAGCTAGATTTTGAATTTTAGCTAGAGATTATATTTTGAATTTTAACTCATGGTATCATAACTTTTTTCTGAATTTATCAATTTTAAAATTATAGGGCTTGGAAGGCAAGCATATGGACATTGATGATACAGATATTGTTTAAAATGTAATATACATGGAATAATTTTTTAATCATCTACTTAGCTGTTTAACTGACATATCTTTTTGTTTGTTTGTTTGCTTGTTTTATTAGTTCTTGTGGAAGCAAATCGATTTTAATGATATTTCTCTTAGTAAACTTTTGACATGGAAGAAGTGAATAAATAACATCAGATAAATATGAAGATGAAAATAAGTTTCAGATAGTCTTCACTAAATTGTCAATTGTTCATTAGCCACACTTTTCACAGTCCTTCTTGCACATGCATTTGCAGCACAGAAGCTGAGCCTTTCTGATTGTGTGTATTGCTAAAAATGGCTCATTGGAAAAAAAAAAAAAAAAAAAGCTTAAAAGCCTAGGAAAAGCACCTTGGTATTATAAATTACTTTTTACTTATACAAATCTCCTTAAGAAGCAGCAAAAAAAGATTGCACAAGCATTTAATTTTCATTTGCATTATTAATTATGGCTTGCATTTCTATATGGCTTTCCATCTGAGGGCTTGAAAGCACTTTGCAATAGAGAGTGAATTACTGAAGTTAAGAAAATCACTTTGCTCTAGAAATGTTAGATAAGTAAGATTATACCAGGAGATTTTCTGGAAGTGTTCTCTGAAGGCAGCAGTACATCAAGAAGCACTAGCAAATTGTAGATTAGAAGTTTTATAGTTCTTGTTGTTCCTAGTTGGCCTTATTGTGATCTTCTGTTTTAAAGAAAGATATAAAAAGTTTTATTTCAGACTAAGGAGAAGGGAAACTGGATTTTAGAAAAACCTTTCATGGTAGCAGACTGGAAAAAGACAATCAAACTAACAAAAACCACCAAAAACAGCTCATGCAAGTGAAAACCTGACTGCATAACTAACAGTAACAAGCTGTGAAATAAAAATCGGCAACTTAAAAAATACTACATAATTTTTCTGACAGACTTTAGTTACCAGGATCTACAAAGATTTTCAGCTCCCACACAAGAGAGTATATAACCACAAGGTTAGATTTACGAAGGCAGTGGGGAAAAGCAGTCACTTGGTAATAAAAAGCAGAAGGTTGGGTTGGCATGGGCTTTGCTATTTGTGATAACCAAGGACTAGAGGGAACAAAACTGGGTCTTTGTGCCTGCAGCACCTATCCGGGCAGGGTGATATAAGGGAAATGCACAGAAGTATGTATACTTGTGTACATATGGACATTTATATACATAGTTGCAGACACACCTGTAATATATAGAGTTCAATGAAAGAAGCCAAATAGCAATTTACTGATTGCTGTGCTGCACAATGCTATGGCACAATAGTCCATAGAAAATACTACATCTACTAAGTTGGTGCCCTCCCATACGTGCACAATCCATAAGCTTATCCAACTGGGTAAAATGGGTAAATGTTATATTAACACAGCCTGGTATAAAGCATGATAGTATAGAAAGTATCAATTTTTTTGTAAATTACCTTACAAATAATATTTTCTTTTATTTGTTGTAATGAATTATATTTTCTAGTAGTGCTAAATAGACTTAGAGATAATGAAGTGTAATATTATTTACTATTAAAGTTACTGCTACACACTTGGTAAGTCCAAAGTAATCACATTTCTTAGCTTGCTGTAGAGTAGCACATGAAGTTTTTTATTTTCATACTGCATTACTAGACTACCAAAATTTTTTTTTTTCTATATATAGTTCTATGTTATGTAAGATACAATTTGCATTCTCGTCTTCTGCGTTGTTTGGTTGTTTCTGTTTTTGGTATTTTTTTAATAAATGTCTACCACCAGTTTATATTTTGCAAGAAAACTATTATCCTGGTTTGGGCCAGGATAGAATCAATTTTCTGTCTTTAATTTTTCTTTCAGCTAGGTCTCTTCTAAGTAGATATACTTGCTGAAATTAACAGCAAATTTCTCAGTCAGTGTCTGCTTCTGGGACTGATAACATTAGGTGTTTAATCATTTGCAGAACCAAGGCCATTGCTTGGTTCTGAGGAACATTTTATGCTCTGGAAAGAGAAAGGGAGTAAAGAGGTCACACCTGCAGTACTCCTCTAGGGAGGAGCAGACAGGACAGGTGACCAAAATTGACCAAACAGAGTATCCCATCCCATAAATGTCATACACAGTATAAATTTCAGGGATAGCAAAGGTCAAGCCCCTTTCTTTCTGCTTCCTTCTCAGAATCCTCAGATGGTTCCGTTTGTTTGTCTAGTTGTGGTCCAGATCTCTGATATCCTCATATACAGCTCCCCAGTGCTGCTGACTTCAGGAGCTGAGATTTGGACTTTCTGAGGGCTGCGCCTTGGTGGTGTTGTGAGCTTACAGGGGAGAGAAACATGGTGTTGTTTTGAATGTATTTATATATATTTAACAATTTTTCCTTTCATATCATTGCTGTTTCATTAAAGCTGTGTAGTTTAGTTTCCAACCTGTAAGTTTCTCTCCCTTATTCTCTCTCCTTTCTTTATCATGGAAGGGAGGGGGATTAATAGAGAGCATCTGTCATTTGGTTAATTGCTGTACCAGCATTAAACTGTGAAAACTATGTAGTGGCCCTGTAAAAATTAAAGGCTTAGGAATATTATACTATTTTTCTCTGTATGTTTGAGTGTGGACATATGTGTGCATATGCATGTATGAACTTGTGAAAATTTCCTAGCTGCAAATCTCAATTTACATGTATAGTGGCTTGTATATTGACTCTAAATGTCTTTCCTATGTAGTCCATTTATTATCAACTGATCAGTAATGGCTTTCTGATACCTTTACTTGACTTTTTTGCATTATAAATTATATTGAGAAATCTCTTGAGAAGTTCTGAAATAACTAATGTTTGTTGTTGGTATCTAAAACTGGATGTGGAAAAAGCCCAGGGGCTGCAGAGTCTTTTTCGCTCTGCTAGTCTATTATGGTGTGCTTGTGATATAATCAGCTGAAATCAAAGATTTCTTTTTTGTAGCTTGTTTCCTTAGGAAATATGTAGCATACTGACCAAGATTATAATTGAACATGAACACTCTAGTCTATGGACTGGGCTGATGACAATGCCATGGCAACAGCAACAATGGCAAATGTTGACCTAGCAATCCATCAGTGGCTGAGGAAGAAATGTAAAAAGAGAGAAGACTGAGAGCCTCAGACTTTCGGTTCTAATTCACAACCTTAAGCCTAGAATGGAAAGAAGTGCTTGAGACCAAATATAGGGAGGGAAACAAAAGTTGGAAAAAGTGGTCTGTTCCTGGTTACTCTACTCCATGCTTGTGATATGCTAGATGACACACTGTGTGTGCAGTTCTGGAACCCTGAGTAGAGGAAAGACATGTATCTGTTGGAGCAGATCCAGAGAAGAGCCCTGAAGATGATCTGAGAGTTGGAGCACCTCTCCTGTGGAGTCAGGCTGAGTGAGTTGGGGTTGTTCAGCCTGGGCTCTGGGGAGGTACTTGAAGGGGACCTACAAGAAAGCTGGGGAGGGATTTTTTTAAGGGATGTAGTTATAGGAACAAGGTTAACATTTTCAAATTGAATGACAGGAGATTCAGATTAGACATTAGGAAGAACTTCTTTAGTTGGAGGGTGGTGAGACACTGGAGCTGGTTGCCCAGGGAAGCTGTGGCTGTCCCCTCCCTGGAAGAGTTCCTGGCCAGGTTGGATGGGGCTTCGAGCAACCTGGTCTAGTGGATGCTGTCCCTGCCCATGAAAGGGGGGGTTGGCATTAGGTGATCTTTGAGGTACCTTCCAGCTGAAACCATTCAGTGATATTTTCCATTATCTTATATAGCTACATATACACACATACACAAACTATGTATGTTCTGTGTGTATATAATAGGAGAAACATCAAAATTATCTTACAGAAATAAAGAAACCTACTTAGTAAATATATACCTCAAATATATTAGCACAATCAAACATCAGATTAATCAATGAACCCGTAGTATCAAAACACTGGTATAAAAAACACTGCTTTACTTACACCATACAAAAAATCCTCTACTGTTTGAAGTAATAGCTAACAATTAGTCAAATATCAGGAGATCCTAAATACAAGTATGAAACATTATTTTCTTCTCTTTGCCTCCCCATTTTAACTCAGATAAATACTGGAGTTATTTTAAGCCAAAGCTGTCTTTTGAAGAATAATAACCTTGTTTTGGTCATGCATAAAACATTCTTAGAGGATCTTTCTTTTTTTTTTTTTTTCCTACTATTGTCATACCATTTCTGACCAGTAACGATTGATATAATTTTTCTTGTCCTAGGTTATGGACCTCTTAAGAATTTATTCTAAACTCTTGAGTACCCTTTATTCTATCCGTCTCATTTCCGAATCTCTTAGCACCTCAGTGCTAAGTACTGCCTTTATTATTACTGATTATGTGTACCTACATCAAAATGTCACCAACGGGAAATAATTATTTTTTTCTTTATTGAATAAAAGAAAATAATTTCAAAGCATCTCCTACCCAGATGGCAATTGCAGTAGCAGCCACCTCTAACTTTCTCTAAATTCTGTAATCTGTGATATATTTAATGGTTATAGAATAAAAACAAACAAACAAAACCTACCATCATATGTTCAGAAAATAAATATGGCTTTGATAGCACAAGCAATTTAAACAGGTGATAGATCCATTTGGGTTTCAAACATGTCCGTTAAATGAATAAGAGCTGTAAAACCAGCTGTCAAAACCTAGCAGAAGTATTGTCATCCTTGCAAGTACCAGAAAGATACATAGCATACAATTCTTACTAATGCTAATTAATCTATACTGTACTCCAAATTGTCATCCTCGCAATAGTTTGAGTTATTAGAAAGCCGCCTAAATTATGAGCAAACAACTGAAACTAAACCAGTTTACTTCCTTTTCTGCTCATAAATTAACCATAATGGAATAGTTTTTTATTTATTTCTTCCTATTGATTGTGTGCCATTGTTGCCCATTAGGTTTAAAATGTGTTATTCTTTCATAATAATGTCCTTTACTTCTGTTCAGCAGGAGCACATGTATTATTTGTGACTCACTTTTCAGGCTGTGGAATGTACATACGGATTCTAATAGTCCCTAAAGAAAGATGTGGCCATTTTTGTGGAGGAAAAAGGTCTCAAGGAAATGCTGAGGCTTGTCTCAGTAGCAGCATGATCAAGAAAGCTTCAACTGGAAAAGGGTGATGATTTACCAGATGGATTATCTGGTACCTATTCTACCCTTTCCCCCATATATTCAGTTCAGGCTCTGTGTCCCATGATGCAAGAAATGTCATGCTTCTGGGCTACTCCTGAATCCCCACTGCATCCAGATCTGTCACATTTGGGGAATTTAAAAATATTGTCTGTTCCTTTTTGCTCAAGCAGGGCATGTTGCTTTTCCTTGGATACTCAGATCAGAAGAGCTGTATTTCCATATGACAGTCAGAGATCAAAAAGTGCTTGGGGCTTTTCTGGATGAGGAAGAAAAAAATGCAGTAGAATACCTCCAGTGAATACTACTTTTAGAGTTACCTAGCTTCACAAGCAACAAAGTACTTTTACATATCTGATAGCTCTTGGGAATATAATTTACCCTACATACCCCATGCTTAAATATGCATGAAGGGAATGTTCATACTGACATGTTTGTATCCCACAGATATGACATGTCAGTGTTGAATTGTCTTTACCATTCACCAGAGCCATTAATTGAATGTGTTTCTAGCTACTGTTTGTGCAAAAAGAAAATCCTGGGTTTTGTGCCTAAGTCATAGGTACATAAGTGGTACGTACATGTGGCTGTAGTGCCATGGTTAGAGTCTTGCTTTTTCGTAGGCTGAGCAATTAAGTAACTCATATTCATTAGTAAAATGTTGACAGTAAAATCAGATACTCCTACACAACAGATATGTCATCTGCTTCATTTCTTACTATCTCTGTCAATGTTTCTGCTCACCACCCTTCCCACAAGTTGTCATTCCTGATGGCACAGTCAGTTCTGCATGCTTCCAATAGCATATCGTAAACCCCTGAATGTCTGCTGTTCCAAAGAGCAGGCTTTCTTTAAGGAAATATTTTCAGTGCTTAACACTTGAAATCTACTCTGAGATCTAAATTTTTGAACATTGTGTGTTTTGCTTCATGATTTTACATTTCAAGAACTAAGCAATTTTATGAAATCTTTGTTTAAGCTTGGAGGTGGTGTATGCAGAATACATCAAAATCAGCTTTGTTTGCCTTTGATCCTTCCAAGGGAATAGAGAACTTACTCTTTTCACCCACATACGTGTTGTTGCTAATCCTTTAGTTTCACTAGAAAAAGAGAACAAAGGAAAATGGCTAGACTTATAACTTGCTATTTGAGGAAATGTCTGGAGAAAAAGATTAACAATCTCACATAGTTTTAGCTCTGTCTTAACTCACTAACTCTCTTACTGCTTAGCACCTCTCACCTGCAGTCCCTATAAGAGCCACCCGATGAGGATACAGTGTTCACAATAACCCTTTTTCTCTCAGGATTACACTCAGTGCTGGATGCTGTTGATGCCTCTCCACAGGTTAAATTTTCTTGGAGTTAGGGTTTAGGGTGAAAACTGTAAAGGTTTCTGAAAGCTCTCTCTGTAGTGCTAGATGCCCCAGGTGTTTAACAGTGATCCCCTCTTTGCTAGAGAAATGAACTAGAGATATGCACAGTTTCCTTGCACAGGAATGCAGTTTGCTGAACTCTTCACTGCCAGAGAACTACTGAGGCACTCTGGTTTTCTACATGATTGTTTATACATAAACACTCCAGATCATGATTCTGATGTTTTACTAGCTCTGTATAGAAAAAAAGTAGTAGCAATGGGTCATAACCACTAATGCTGAATTTTATCAATCTGGACACAATTATGGAAAGAAGTAAACTCCCTGACCGTTATTAGGAAGCAATGTAGCAACATGTCACACAAAGTCAGGGAATCTTTTACAATTCAAAACCTGATTGCTTTACTGTTTTGGAAAAACAAATCTTCTGCCAGGGGGGAAGACATTACATATCTCCAATTTGGAAATTCTTTTTCTTGAGCAGAACAGGACCTCAAGCTGGCCAAACCCATGAGAGGGACCTCTTATTTGTTCCCTTTGAAGTGAGTGAATCAGTGGCTTTCCAGTTCCTTAAAACCAGAACACAAATTAATAAACTGGACTGAGGAAACTCATTAAATGATAAAGCCGTGGACCTGTTTGTTGAGACAAATTAAAGTGAATTGTTGTATCCATTTGAGGCTTTTCCTCCTGGTAAACCTTTCTAAGGCTGAATGTGTCCCTACATTTTCCCTCTAAGCTCCTCTTTGGGTCTGCCTTGACCTAAAGGGCACCAGACGTAGCACACCTGCAGTTCTCAGAGACAGACTGAACTTCTCTTTGCAGAGGTTTCAAATATGAAACAGTTGGGAGGGTGTATGCAGGCAACCTTTCTTTCTGCTGCTCTTCCACAGAATTTATTAAAAAATATATATACCACATCTATGATGAAATATAAACATTGAGACACTTTTTTCTGTCACATTCAAACTTACCCATAAATCAGAAAAGTCAGGAAGGACAATTTGATATAGATTTTGGAACTGATAGAAGGAGGACTGTTTATTTCCAAAGTCTGTCAGAGACCTTAAACTATTTTAATAGAAGCTGTTGACATCTTATTCTGGGTTGGTTTTGTTGTTTTTTTTTTTTTTGGTTGGTTTTTTTTGCACATGGTTTAAAAGTGTATATGGGTAAAGTAAGAGGAACTAGAACTATAGATCATAGGTTAGCACAGCTATATCAACAATTAAAAAATAAAAAAATAAGTAAGAACATGACTGTACCATCAGCAGACAAAATTAACTCTTTGAAACAACATTGTTCCATGTAGCTCCCTGCCCTAGTGAGAAAATTTATCCTTCAGCAATAATGGTTATATATACTTAATATTGAGCTCATAGACACAGTAATACAAAGCTTTTTCAAGATTTAATCGTTGTTACATATACTGTCCACAGACATTTCAAAATTGGAAGAACAGTACTTACTTTTGATAGAAAAAATCTTAAGGATCTATTAGTGTCATTATACCCAATGGATTTACAGCTTACAAGGGATTTGTTTAATCATCAGATCTCTGACTTTCACTATATTATTGACAGACTAGAAAGACGTGTCATGGATTTTTTTGCATTTTAACATTTTATTTCTTTATTGCATCTCTTATATAGGTTAGTCCTTGATCAGGACTGATCAGGAGCCATCACAATATATATACCAGAAGCTTACTTATGGGGTGCTCCTTGAGAGGTGGATAAAAAGACATTTTAGTTTAATGTCTTTATGGCATTTCTGTATTTCTAGGCATTTCTGTCAATAGAAGAAATTTGTATTTTGTTCCTACTTTGCAGATCATTGACACTAAGGAACATAATGACTTCTGTAGCACAGTAATACTGTCATGTTAGTGAAATTACTGTTTATGGTGCAGTAAGGACAGTTTCCTTCCAGAATAAGTAGAGAATAAAAGTAGTGGACATACACAATGATTCACTTTTCTAGGTGAAATAACAGCTATTTTTTGCATGACTCAAAAAAAAAAAAAAAAAAAAAAAAAAAAAGAATGTATGTTTCAGAACAACAAAATACTAATATATCCCTATCTCCCTCTTCTGCTCCCACACTCCAAAGAGAAGCTGTTTCAACATAGATTTTTATCTTTCATTTCTGAGGTATATTTAATTACCTGAAGAGATTAATACAAACTAATTTTATACTTCTACAATTATGTTTTCAAATACTCTTCTTGATCCTGAGGTGTGAAAACAAGTTTGCTGTAATAGCCCCATAAACCTGTGACAATGACCAGTAATTTGAAAACTATTCAACTATTCTTGTCTAGCTCCATTAACATGTTAGTCTGAATCATAGAAGCCTCAGTTTTCCAGGACTTAATTTGCTGATTCCTTCCAGACTTTGGAAGTAACCCAGCAGATTCAGCAAGGCTCTCAGGTATCAGTGAAATAATTTCTAAAAGTTCAGAAATTGAGATTTTGTAAATGATAGCAATTTTTGAAAAGTTTATTCCAAAAAGTTTGGATTTCCCATGTTAGATTTCATTGTGAACAGTAGCAGAGGCAGTGAATTCTAGTGAATTTATCGTGTGTTCACCACTTCATATCACCTCAGAACCCACCTATGGTGGGTTAATTTAATGGAAATTTAAACTATTTTTCTGCTTGAGATTGTGATAAAAAAAAAATGCAGCATCTTCCATCATAGTCCAACTGTACTGCACTGTAAGAATGAGTTAGCAGGAAGTTATATGACCATGAAAATGAACCAATAATGAAATGAATTCCTCAAGTGGTGTAAATCAGCTTGATTTTTGTTGTCTGTGATACAGACAAATTTACATAACTTGATAATGTGGCCTATATCTTTTTTGTGTCTATTTTATTTATTTTTCTCTCATTATTTATGCTCCTATATGTTCACTTTTTACCTTTATGACAATAGTGTGAACTGAATTGTGATGAGCAATGCACAGTTCCTGTCCAAGAAGTCTTTGCTTTTGATTTGTGATAACATTTTCTTCTGAACATTCATCCAAAATTTTGACAGTACGGTCAGGTCAAAAGTTGAAAAATGAGTATTTTGACTTATATACCTTAATGAGTTGAGGTCAATTTTCTATTTGGAATAGCCTGTAGCATACTAATTTTCTCTTTCAACCTTAGATTTTCTCTTTTCTATAGCAAAAGCACATAACTACTCTGTTTTAATCAATATAATTTGCTTTTTCTGGTTGATAAGTGAGCTCAATAATGTTTTAATTCTTTCAACATTGAACTAATGCACAACTACTTCATTATGATAGGCATACAGAGAACACACAGAGAACACACATGCTAAATGTAGTAATAATCACAGCCAAGAAGAAGAAATCTTGTATCAGCTTTCGCGCTACATGATCTATGAAAACACAGAAAAGTTGACAGGGAAAAAAAATCTTGTTATAAATTGATTTTGACTGATACATCCTATATTATCTTTCTCCTAGAAGTTCTGTGTAAATTACTTCAGAGCATACGTTTTAATGGCAGGATTTAGAAAAGAAAGAAAGTGAATGACTGGCAAATAATTGGTTGCAATTTTGAAGATGCAATCTACTGATCTCGTGAATAAGAATTCATTTTCAGCAGCTTTTTGTCAGAATTTATTTTATTCTCTTCTCAGAACTTTATCCCAATTTAGGTAATCCAAAGTCCATAATTAATACTGTCTTAAAGATTATAGAATAGAATATAATGCAAACTTTCAGTAGGTGAACTACTTTTTTTTGTTTTGTTTTTAAATTGGGTGACGCTAAGGAAAAGTTTTCACTTTTTGGTTAAAAGGTTTGTGGTACATGTAAAAATTGGCTCTAGGGGACTGTATTCATTTGTTTTGTAAAAACATGAAAGAACCTACATTTTGAAAAGTGCATGGAATGATGCTTGTTCTGAATAAAGGTCCATCATGAAGACCATGATCCAGGAGACTCAGTTTCTAAGAGGATACTTGGTTGTTAACATGATTGGAATTGGCTGTTAACCACTGTGTTTCACCTGATAATAAACTGCTGAAGACAGAATGCTATGTAAGGTTTTCAGAACAAAATGTTTTACCTTTTGTTGGAGTTTATAAGTTAACACATATGCATAGGAGCACACATATCATCTCTGGATGAAAGAAAAGATGAAAACTTTCACATGTATCTTTAGGCTAAACTCATCTCTCATAAAGAACATTATAATAAACCATATGTGGCTGTTACTTTAGTGGTTTCCCATGAGGGGTGTTTTTAAAAACCTTAAGTATTAAATTTTAATTTCTTTGAGGAAAGTGATGCAGTAGTCAAAGTGTGGCAATAGTGATCTTCCTCACAGTGTTTGGGAAAGAAAAAAAAGTCAGATTTCATAGTAGCTGACTTAGTATGTTGGTTGGAAATGGAAAAATAATAATGGTCTAGCCTGTGTCAGTTGAGAAGCAGGCTGAAGGAGAGATATAACAAAGCAGAAGAATATAATCCAGATTGCACTTGGTTTAATGATGAAGGATTGGACTGAAACCTTTTGATGTATATGGGAGGCTTATGCAAAATTCAGATTACTTACTCCTGAGATTGAGGAGCAAACCATAAACCAGGGTATATCATAAGGGACTCTCTTGCCTTGTACTGCTGTTTGCTAATGGCTGCAGCCTTTTTCAGTTATAGAATTCTCTGCATCTTTGGGTGGAAATCAACTGGACTACTCTGGCAACAAGCCCAGAGAGGCAGAGGGAAAATTTACAGTTTGAGGACAATCAAAACTGCGAGATAAAAATATGGGTCTCTTCTCCTGGAAGAAGAAAATGAGTGAAGATAGGTGATTGTTGATCCTGCAGTGTTTTGAAGTGATAGGAGAAGGGACTGAAAAGGTTGTAGGCAAAGTGGGAAGAGCAGACAAGTGTTCAAGTATTGTTCCCAGTTACTTGAAATTGGATTTTGATTGTTTGCACCATAATCCTAATGGGGCATTGTTTGGTTTTAAAATTATGAGCACACTTCTTAAGAATTAATCTTCTGGATTTATTTCTCTGAATTGTGTACTGAATGTTTTGGTTATGCTTGATCCCTAATTTTCTGCTCTGGGTTTGTGGCTCTGCAGATGAAAACACCAGCTCCGGAGAACCCCTGCGAACATTACTTTATTGATCTAGGCAGTGTTTATTTTCATAAAGCTTGGATATATAGTGTCATTTGGGCACCAAAACTGTCTTGATTTCATTAACTTTTTCCCTGGTTAGTTTCTTTCATGGTATCCATAGCAATGAGAAAGGCATGACTAATAAAACATAAGCTAGCCAGTTGGTACAGCTCTTTTATGTATGAGATGATCTAATTATGAGATGAAGAGCTGTAGGCAGGATTAGATAGTAAAACATACCTCTTCTTGATTAGTAGATATAGACTGAAAATCCAGACTTTCTGTATTTCGCTTTTTAAAAATTTATTTATTTTTAAATTCATTTTTTATTTGCTATAGGAGAGTGTTAGGATAAAATATGTTGTATTTAAATTTAAGTGAGAATTTTCTTTTTTAACATGCACCCAAGCCAAGTAATTCAAATACCTGAATTGCACTAGAGTCTAAACATATATATAATAGAGAACACATGATAATGCTTTTTTGTTCACATTGTGTCACAACATCTGTCATAATTGTTCACTCTCATTTTCTCTGTTACGCTTTTTAGGAAAATGAGTGAATGGTCTCTATTTGAAAAAACAAACAGCTGAAAACATTTGAGAAAGATGATATGGTAGGGTAATCAGGAGAAGAAATCTGCAACACTGCATTTTTAGCAGAAAATCAGAAAAGCTGTTGAAAGAAATAGAGATTAAAGGCACAGTCAAGCCTCAGGAGATCGAAGACCTAAAGGGGTTTCTACAGAATATGTTGCAAACCAGAAAGCAACAGGTTTTGAAATGAAAACAAGGCTGAAAAAGTAAATTTGTCTTGGAGGGGCACAACAGAAAATGGGTATAGCAAATCACACTCAAGCCATTCTTCATCTGTTTTCTTTCATAAGTGTTTGGATTAGGGATGTTTAGACATGTCTAAATAGTTAATATCTTCACATCTCTTTCTAATAAATCTGGCTTTTTGTATGTAAAAGATTATTTTTTAAAAAAAATTTCATAAGGATAAGTCTTTAAGCCAGGAGGTCAATCTTAAAGTAGTGATACAATTGACATTCCTTCACAGATAGTAAGTTTGAAGCATGATCTTGACAACTAAATTTGCATTATCTACAAATATTTGCTCTCATAGCTGGATAATTTTCACTTACCAAGGAAAAATTCAGTAATTATTGCTGCCATCAAGATGTAGTAATTTTGCATTATGCAATTATATATGGTTCTGGGGAGGTATGTTGGAAAAACATCCCTACTTTCAATGTGGCCTGATGGCTCAGAATTTAAGCTTAATACTCCTTTATTTTTGTCTCTTGATAGGTACACATTCATTGTTAATGTATCAGGCCTAATTTACTCTGGTGGTGCTCTGCAATACAGTAAGTGGCAGAACTGATATCTCGTGGCCTTGAAGTAATCTTTGTGTATCTGAAAGCTGGCCAGGATCATGCCAAAACTTCCTAGAGTGTCAGACAGGATGCTTTTGATTCATCAGAATGGGAAACTGCCTTACTTGGTGTTATGCAATTGAAACAAAACTATAGATCTCTTCTTTAAACTCTGAGAAAACAATAGCTGATAGTGAATAGTGCTAGTACTTTGAGTGGAATATGCTATCTGTAATTCTGAAGCTTAGTAGTTCTATGGACTGTATTTGTCAAAGAATATGTGAGTAAACAAGGGTGTTAGGTAAAATGTGCCTCAGTAGGCAAGATTCTGTTTTTGTTGTTTGGTTTTTTTTTAATACAAGTTGTAGTTTGTTTATGATCTACTTTTTCCTTGACCATCATGTGCTGCTTTCCTTCATAAGATAAGTTGCTTTATCCAGGCTCTATACATTTGTCTGTGCATGTCTAGTAACTAATACATTATAGATGCAAGGATGGGAGATTTTAACTACCCTGATATCTGCTGGTTGACTCACACAGCCAGCCTTTCACAGTCTAGGAGGTTCCTCCAGTGCATTGATGATAACTTCTTAATGCAAATGGTGGACAAGCCGACTAGAAGAGGAGCGCTGCTGGATCTTGTACTAACCAACAAGGAGGGCCTTGTTGAAGCAGTGATGGTCAATGGCAGCCTTGGCTGCAGTGATCATGAGATGGTTGAGTTCAGGATCCAGTGTGGAAGGAACAGAATACCCAGTAGGGTCAGAACCCTGGACTTCCACAGGGCAAACTTTGGCCTCCTCAATCAACTGTTAAGAGTAATCCCATGGGACAGGGTGTTGGAAGATAAAGGGGCTCAAGATAGCTGGTCAATATTCAAAGACCACTATCTGCAAGCACAGGATCAGAGCGTCCCTATGGTTAGGAAATCTAGTAAGGGAGCTAGGAGACCAGCATGGTTAAAAAAGGAACTGCTGGGAAAACTTAAGTGGAAAAAAAAAATCTACAGATCATGGAAGGAGGGGCTGGTCACTTGGGAGGAATACAGGACTGTTGTCAGAGGATGTAGGGAGGCAATTAGGAAAGCTAAGGCCTCCTTGGAACTTACCCTTGCAAGTCAGGTTAAGAATAATAGAAAGGGCTTTTTCAAATACATAGCTAGGAAAACTAACACTAGAGGCAATATTGGCCCATTAAGGAATGAGCTAGGAGCCCTGGTGACAGAGGATATAAAGAAGGCAGAGGTGCTGAACGCCTTCTTTGCCTCTGTCTTTACTCCTGCAGAGTTTCCGCACGAGCCCCAGATTCATTTAGCCCCAAAAGTAGTCAAGATAGATGAGGAGCTTGACATAGTAGATGAGGATTGGGTTAGGGATCAGCTGAGTAATCTGGACATCCATAAGTCGATGGGTCCAGATGGAATGCATCCAAGGGTGCTGAGGGAACTGGCGGAGGTCATTGCTAGACTACTCTCCATCATCTTCAGTAAGTCATGGGTAACAGGAGAGGTGCCTGAGGACTGGAGGATAGCAAATGTCACTCCAGTCTACAAGAAGGGCAAGAAGGAGGACCTGGGTAACTATAGACCGGTCAGCCTCACCTCCATCCCTGGAAAGGTGATGGAACAACTTGTTCTTGTCACTATCTCCAGGCATATCATGGACACGGGGGTCATCAAGAGCAGTCAGCATGGTTTTATCGAGGGTAAATCATGTTTAACTAACCTCATAGCCTTCTATGAGGAAATTACTAGGTGGATAGATGATGGAAGAGCGGTAGATGTGGTTTATCTTGATTTCAGTAAAGCATTTGACACCGTCTCTCACAGCATCCTTGTAGATAAGTTGATCAAGTATGGGTTTGGTGATCAGGTAGTGAGGTGGATCATGAACTGGTTGAAAGGAAGGAGTCAGAGAGTTGTAGTCAATGGGGCAGAATCTGGTTGGCGGTGTGTGACTAGTGGAGTCCCTCAAGGGTCGGTACTGGGACCGGTGTTGTTCAATATCTTCATCAACGACTTGGATGAGGGTATAGAATGTACCCTCAGCAAGTTTGCTGATGACACTAAGCTGGGAGGAGTGGCTGACACACCAGAAGGCTGTGCTGCCATCCAGAGAGACTTGGACAGGCTGGAGAGTTGGGCAGGGAGAAACAAGATGAAATTTAACAAGGGAAAGTGTAGAGTTTTGCATTTGGGGAAGAACAACACTATGTCCCAGTATAGGTTGGGGGCTGACCTGCTGGAGAGCAGTGTAGGTGAAAGAGACCTGGGGGTCCTGGTAGACAAGAAGATGACCATGAGCCAGCAATGTGCCCTTGTGGCCAAGAAGGCCAATGGCATCCTGGGGTGCATTAGAAAGGGTGTGGTTAGTAGGTCAAGAGAGGTTCTCCTCCCCCTCTATTCTGCATTGGTGAGGCCGCACCTGGAGTATTGTGTCCAGTTCTGGGCCCCTCAGTTCAAGAAGGACAGGGAAGTGCTTGAAAGAGTCCAGCGCAGGGCTACTAAGATGATTAAGGGAGTGGAGCATCTCCCTTATGAGGATAGGCTGAGGGAGCTGGGTCTCTTTAGTTTGGAGAAAAGGAGACTGAGGGGTGACCTCATCAATGTTTTCAAATATGTAAGGGGTGAGTGCCAGGGAGATGGAGTTAGGCTTTTCTCAGTGGTGACCAGCGATAGGACAAGGGATAATGGGTGTAAATTGAAGCATAGGAGGTTCAAGTTGAATATCAGAAAAAATTTTTTTACTGTAAGGGTGACAGAGCCCTGGAACAGGCTGCCCAGGGGGGTTGTGGAGTCTCCTTCACTGGAGACATTCAAAACCCGCCTGGACAGGTTCCTGGGCGATGTACTCTAGGTGGCCCTGCTCTGGCAGGGGGGGTTGGACTAGATGATCTTTCGAGGTCCCTTCCAACCCCTAGGATTCTATGATTCTATGATTCTATGATTCTATGATTCTATGACTTCAAAAATACCAGATGATATCTTTAGATTTCTTTTTTCTTGTCAATGATAGCAATTTCATGCTTTGTTTTGGTTGTTGTTGAAAAACTTGAACAGGATCATGTAATTTGGCAAGGTGCTACATCTTTAGTTCAGTATTTGTGTGTGCACAGATGCAGGTTGGCTTCAAAAGAGTATAAAAATTATTGTAAAAAAAATACAGTATATCACTCATCTCCATGGAAGATTATGTTTTCCTCTCATAATAGGCAGTTCCAAACCAGTATGTTCAGAGGCAGAATTGATACTTTTGCAGGCTTTTACTGAAAGTTTATTGAAAAGCTGCAGAAGGTTTTTGGGTTTGGTTGCTGTCAGACCAGATGTTCAGTATTTCTCTTTTAGCTAATCTGATAATCATTTTTCACATGTTGTGTCAAAAGCATCCTATAAAAAGCAATGCTTCTGTCACTTCCTATTGTTCATTCCAGCATTCAAAAGTCTGGATAGATGTTACAGGGTATAATGGACATGTCATTTATTAGCACTTAATGTGAAAGACGTATATTCTATACAGTTTACAGTCAAATACCTTAGGAGAAAAGTAAAGTATTGCTCACCAAAGAAAAAGACTTATTTTTTATCAAATTCATAACCAAGTACATCAGATATATTTCTGCAAAAATGATACCTTGTGTCACCTACTGAATTGGATTTGTCAAGTACTGAACTAAGTCAGGTATATCGTCCACAACATCACATACATCATTCATAGTAGCAAATAAATCACCTACTGAATTGAATATATCTCTACTATAAGCAGACTCATAATAAACTGATTATATTTCCGCTCACATGTTTGGCTGGATAAGGATTCGGCTGTGTGTTTTAAAGATGTACATCCCTGATAAATGAAATGTTTGATATTAATTTGATATATCCATGCTAAAAAGACCAATTGTATGAGCAGCTGAATTGCATGCATCAACTTACTACAGCAATCACATCTGACACATTCACTTTTCAGGAGACACCAATCATATGAATGGGGTGAAATCACTTCAGAAAATGTTTAGATCAGCAACAGCTCTACAGCTCTACTCTATTAGTTCTAGCTGACTATATGGCTTCAGATGTAATACAGTTTGACATGGGGTTCAGGCATGCATTGGAGATTCATCATCATGAGAAAAGATGATGACAGAGGAGACAATCAAATGGTTCTCGAATGTGAGGAAGATCATGCTTGCTTTTGTCTGGATCTTTGATTGAAGACTCCTCCAGTTCTGTTGAGTCCTATCTATACCTTGAATTTTACTGCTTCCTGAAGGATTGTGTCTGTTCCCACCGGTTCATGTAATGCTTAAGTCATAGGAATAGATATAAATATAGCATCCATCCTCTGCAGTTATAAGCTGGGCCTGGGAAAGTAGTTGTTACTTTGGGTATGTTATTTTGGTTACTTTACTGCATTTTAGGTAATCTGGGTGAGTGACAAACATCAGAAGTGTCTTCATTTTATTTAAAAGAAAGCTTGCAATACAGAAGGGGAAAAAAATTCTTCTATCAGAAACAAGAACTTCACCAGCAAAAAACTAATGAGGAAGTTCATTATGTCTTTCTCTGATGAGTAGACAGAACTCAGAACTGCTGCGGAACTGTGGCTGAGCTCTACCCAAGGTAGAAATATTGCTGAAAAACAAGTTCAGGTGGAGGCATACATAGTAGCTATTTAGGACGCCTGGGAGGCTTATGAATAAAAACTGTGGTAAATGAAGAAGAAAAGCCAAGGTGATTGCTGGTATGATGTGATATGCATGGGGTAGCCTTTACCAGATGTCAGTGACATACTGTGTTTCCAGGGTAAATATCTATATAGAAAACATTTAAGAAATGATAATGTTAATTAATGTTTTCTTAAAGAATCAACAAACCTGCCAATTATCATTGCCTAGCACAGGACACACAGAGTTGGATACAACATGTGTACTGAATAAATTTACTTAATTCCTACCTTAGACATAGAGGAGAACAGCTATTATGTGAGATCTTAAAAGTTATTGTCCTCTTTTACCCACCTGTAAAAATGAGAAGTTGGAAAACCAATGCCTCAGCTGTGCATGAAGTATATATACTCATCTCTCCCTGTTTTTCTGTTATTTATCTTCCACAGTTCTACATCAGCCTAAGAAATTTCAATTGAAATGCAACAGCACTACACATACCTGGAAGCACAGGTCTGTAAGTTCTGACTCCTCTTGTCTATTTTTTGTAGGTACTACAATATATTAATAGTTAGGTCCTTTGGGAGTGATGACATAATTCAGATTAAGATGTTACTGGCATGTTTTTCAAAAGCATTCTAGGCCTTTATTTTCCCACTTCTAATTTTATTTATTTCTCACATATAAAAGACAAAGGAAAAAGGCTTGTATTGTGTAATATTGTCTCCTTCATTCACCTAATGTCCCACTGTTTTATCATCTATCCTTTTTTTTAATCTGTATACTTTCAGACATTTCATTCCCTTTACCAATGTAACTGGATGTGGTAAATTATTAGTCTTTTTTATGTGGTGACAAAATTCTATTGAAATAAAAGAATATTTCTTTTAAATTACTTTTCAAACATATTCATATGAAAAAGGAATTAACTTTTTTGTAGTAGGCATTCAGTATAAACATCGCTACATGCTCTTTGTAAAATACACAATTGACATTTCTATTTATTTTTTGTTTTTCTAAAAAGGAAAGCTACCTATTGAAGGGCAGAAAAAGTCCTGAATCTTCAGCAATTTGAAGATTATCTTATAATTTTCCGTATTTTTCCATAATTCCATTACTAAAAATTGAACTCCATATCTCAAAAGTAAATTAAGAGTATTCTTATTCTGGTACGTAATATTCTTCTGCATTTTTAGATTATTTTTTTAAGGAATAGGTTTTTTGGCCTAAAATTACCTTCTGATGAAGTAATGGATGCTTTAAAATGGTGCTAATAGAATTTTGTACTTCTTTTTAACAGAGACCCTGATGTAACTGCTTTCCAATATTCAGCAGGGGTTTTATTTCTGTTCATGCCAAGTGCCACATACTACAGATTGTCAAACTCAAATTCTGCTGAATTTTTTTAAGACCTTGTCACCAATGGAGATTTCATACATACAAATAGCTATAATTTAGCTATCTGGAACATTCCTGATGCATGTGGTAGGCTACAAGCTCCTGCTACCCTTATTCTGCATTCTTGGCAGTAACAAAAATTTAAAAGAAGTGAGGCTTTTATTTTTATAAGGAATTGCCATCTCCTACTCTGGATCTTACATTTTTCAAGGGAGTATGAATTCAACCCCAAGAAGGTTACTATTTGATTCTGAGTGAAATTATATATTAACCAAAGCAGTATGCAAAATTCAGTTTGTCAAATTACAGGTTTTCCCAGTGTTTTCCTTTTTCTAGTTGTCTGCGATGCAATAAAATTTATTATTTGATTATTTGAGCTATTGTCCTCTTTTACAGTAACATGTTTTACCCTCTTCCTTTGATCAATGTCTTTCATAACAAAAAAATCTGTCTGTAACATCCATGTAGGTTTCTAAGTTTTTCCAGGCAAAGGTATGAGGCTGACCTCTAAAATTTAAACAGAATCAAAAAACAGAGGGTACAGATAGCTATTTGAGTGATAAGGAACTGAAATTACTGTTCTTCTGAAAACCCAAAGGTAATTTTTTTTTCACTAAGTATTTACATATAATACCTTTTCATGTTAAAAAGTAGAGAGGTAACTGTTCCTAAGATGTCTGGATTCAAATACTAAGTCTTAAATCTATGGTAAGTGCAGGGTGGCTTCCAGTGCTATTCATGATGAAGCCCTTAAAAATTAAAAGAAAGAAAAAAAAAGAAAAAAAAAAAAGAAAAAAAAAAAAAAGAAGAAGAAAAGAAAAGAAAAAAAAAAAGAGAGAAAAGACTTAAGAGATTTGTGGGGGAATAGAAATATAGAAATTCTTTTCTATATAAGAATATGGACCAAAAAAAAAACCCAAAACAACAGGATGAACAGGAAGAGCAGATGTAAAAGTCTGAGGACTCTACTGGAAGAGGGTGAAAATGAGAGCTGTTATTACATTGTCATGTGGATAATTTATGAGATAAACGTTTAGCTTCCACATTCACGAAGACATTGGTCTGAGAATCATGATGAATAAATGCAGATAAACTAAAATGTTCATTTCAGCTGATGAAATCTGTACTGATTTATAAAAAAAAAAAAAAAAGGAAAAAAGACAAGAAAAGTACAGAAAAGAACAATGTAGATTTCTAAAGCAACAAAGAGATAGTATTTTTTTGAGCAATGGATGTTCAGCTTGCAAAATGTCTAATTTTTGGGGTTGTGCAACTGAAAACATAAATACATGCCAGGAAGTATTACACAATCCACACAACAGGCATAGACTTATATACTATACATGAGTGTTGAAATAAAGCCTCTAAATTAGAACTGTCCAAAACCACTCTATGGAAAATAATAGAATTCAATTGTTATATGGTATCATTATCTTCAGTGCATCTATTAGACTTTCTTAGTAACAGAATATTGGGCTAAATGGTATGTTTCTGGGATTCACATTATTAGAACAAGAGTAATAAAGAGTATTCTAATTCTTTTTTCCTTTACATAATTTTCAACTGCATAAAATTTTCATGAAGACTTTTACATCTCTTAGTACAGAGGTATCAATGCATAATTCATCATAAAAGTCACCTTGTTCCTTTTTTTCTCCATCTTCTATTCGTGAGAAAAAAAATGCTAACAATTTTTCATAAAGTCCTCTGTGCATAAGTGATAGTGTCAAAAAAGGTACACTGTATGTTTGAAATTACAGTAGTTTTTAGTGCAGTTTCAAAAAACTAGTTGTATCATAAGAGAGTGAAGGAGGGGGAAACTTTTAGGAAACATGTCCTGCAGCAATCAAAATGATAAAAAAATATAGAATAAGATTTATGAAAACAATTTTAACATAAATTTAGTCTATTCATCAAAGCACTGAAAAATAGTCATCCCAACCAATTGCAAATACAAGGAGAGATACTTTCATAAACTCAGGACTACTATAGTAATATACTTGACAAAGCAAATGAAATTAAATATTATATTCCTCTTTCCAAATAGCTGTGAATAGTGATCTGATAATTTCCTTAATTTAGTAAGAAAGATGAGAAAAAACTTTTAAACATAAAAGCATTTATTTTATGAGTGGACACGTGTTACTGTAAGCAGCTCATAAACAAGCATTTTTGAGCCTAGAGTAAAAAGTTCAGCTGAATGGAGATAAACTATGTTGTGTTTATATTTTTACCTGGTTTTATGAAACACTAAAGGAGACAAAACTCTTTCTCTAATCAAGCATCTGGGATTCACATTCACAGCTACTCAATATTTAGGAGTAAGCATTATCCCTAAAAATTACAAAGAAAAGCACATCTTCAGTAATATGGTAAATTATGGCAACTTTTTATGATGTGTTGTAATGACATTTAATTAAAAAAATTATTGAGCACAACTCTCCATTAGATTAGAATTACTTCTATCAGAGACTGTGTTTTTAAATACCTATGTATTTTATAACTTTTCTGAGTGGGTTAAAAATTTTGTTCCCTGGTATAAAGGAACACAAGCATATTCATCTTCACAAATGAGTTCAGGGGTAAGTTTTGTCACCAGCTTTACCAGTGACACTGCTTTTAACAGATCTGCAGGACACTGTCAGTATCTAATGCAGGTATATTCTGGGTAGCCAGAGCCTTCTGCCTTGATCCAGGAAGAGTCCAAAAGAAAAGGATGGCAGGTAGTGAATTCCCCACATTCACACATTTACTAACTCATGAGCTCTCAATTCTGAACAAAATGTTGGTCTATTTAGGTGAAAAAAATTTAAGGTAAAGCTGGTTGGGTCATGTCCATCTAACACCACAGGTTCAGCTACCTTTACTGGTCTTAAGGGTGGACACCAACCTTCAGTTCTGTGGAGAAATGAAAATGAATTATTGGAAATCAGAATGTTGCCACATTTTTGTGCAGGCTGGCCATTCCCACCTGTGACTGCTTCTGTCTCAACAAACCTGCAGCCTCTTCTAAGTGCTGACATTGTCCCTTCCTGCCTGGGTAGGTGCACACTTACCTTCAAATTATTTGTAAAATCAAAGCTGCCATTTGTATTTCATTAGAATTGACAATTTCAATAATGCTTTTTTTTTCCAAATATTAAAGCTTATAATTTACTAAACAGGTTTATGTCAAGGGAGCAAAAAATCTTTAGGACTTCAGGATTATTTTTAAGCACGTAACACTTCCAGGAGTAATAATGTTTTCTTAAAAAAAAAAATAAAAAAAATAAAAAAAAAATTATAATTAGCACTGCATTATTTGCAACATGTGACTAGAAACCAAGAGATATTTCAAAAGTAGCATAAGAAGTTACAATGAAGGTGATAATGATTCTTTTGGAGAGATATTCCTTTGTTCATTTTAGCATCCTCATAAATGTTTAAAGAATATAAATTAGGCTTCGAAGCCAATTAATTTGTCTGATTCTCATCTCCAGTGATGTATTTTAATTACACTTTCATGCCTCTAAGCTTCAGAATGGAGGAGAGCATGCACTGATCACAAAAAAACAAAACCTGTAAAAGTCAGAAAGGATAATGGAACAAATTCAGCAGTTTTGTGTCTTAGACTTGTCTAATATAATATTTTAAACATAGGAAAATCGGTTTAAGTATTAACTGTTTTAATTTGAGGCATGCAAAGCTTAAATTACAATTTGGGCAAAAAAACCCCCACATATTTTGGTTCGTCTTAAATGTTGCTCATTAAGTTTAGTCTATGAAGTCAAACCAATATGCAATACATTTTGTACCACAATATACAATTAATTTGTCATCAATAGCATGGGCTGAATAATAAAAGTCAGCTTTCTGCTTTTCAAATCCATTTACTCTTCACTGTTAAATCCTTTGTCCAGTTTTGGTTTTATAATATGCCCAGTATTTAAGGAATATGACTATAGAATGTTTTTGAATCACTGAACCTTGAAATAGAGCCTGGGTGCATGAGAAAGCTAATTATTTATCACAGGTAAATTTCCAAGCTAACTATTATTGGTTAGACTTTTTCTGCTTATGTAAAATTGACAGGCAATAGTAATAGCTGTTTCTAACAACATTGGGTTAAATGTTATTTATATACATGTTCTCTGTCAATTTTTCTAAGGGAGACCATACTTCTTTGAGCTATGTTTATTTTATTTTATTTTATTTTTTCAGTAGAGAAGAGGAACAAAGGAAAAAAAACCACAAACCAAACTAGCTCTTCTCCTTTCCTCTATGAGACCTTCCCCTCAATATTTGCTTTAATAGGTCTGTTCCCAGGCAAATTTATCTATTTTAGCACTGAATTGATGGCAGTAAATGTGATTATAAAAACATCTATTAAGGAGTAGTATTCTGGATCCATCCTGTAAATCTCTATCTGATGCAGACATGTTTTCCCTCTCATCTGTCTCTTTCAACTCTTTTCACGAGCATTATGTATTTTAATATAATGACCTGTGAATTATTTCCTTCTGCACCAGAAATCTGCACACAAAATTCTACTCTGCAGAACCTGAAGAACATCCAGTGATGTTGTAGCAAACACAAGTAACCAAAACAGGGAAACGCTTAGATTTATTTTTTTTTAATCTTTGAGATAAATTTTTTTTTTTCCTCTCCTGATAGTTTGTGCTTAGGTGAGTTTTGGAAATGAAAGATATTTGGCCAAATTCCAATCCTTTCTAAAGCGTCTCCCAGATGTTAGAGATGTTATAAATAGGGTAGTCAATAATACTGTTCTCTTGTCCCCTTGGAACTTACACGGGGGAAACATAAGATAAACCTATCAGAGTATCTAGCGTCCTCCACATAAATACAGAAATACAAGACAGGTTTTTTTAAAAAAAAAAAGAATGAAAGGGTGGTGTGGTCATGGGCAGTACCTTGGTAAAATGATGGGTTGTTTTGTTAAGCCATCAGTCTTCATCAGAATAGGAGTCACCTTAAGTCATAAACTGAGTAGAAGAGGAAAAATTTGTATTTAGGTTTCCTAGCTTAGTACTTTAAGTGCATAAAAGTGCCTTTAAAAAGCACTTGAAAGACTAGAGAGAGAATTGGATGCTGTGGATAGCCTAATTGCTGCCTCTGTTGCTAGAATATGGTTACTCCCACTATAAAAAAAATTCCTATTGTGTAGATCACAGGTCTAGGCTTTCAGCCTTCTGTTCATGCCTCACTGTCGAGTTAAAATTCATGTTTTTTCCTTTCTGTGACTCTAGAACGCTGGGGAAGGAGGTGGAGAGAGGTGGAGCTGGTGCTCTGCAATTTCTGATACTACAGCTGTGTACCCTGATGAAAGGATGATTTATTTATATATTTATTAATTCATAACTTACTCCTTGCATCTTTCAGAGATTCATTGGTTTGAATCCTTGCCAAGACCACAAACTCTATAGTTTTGGGTTTGGCCTAACAGATATGAGGTTGTATTGAAGAAAGCACGTTGAGAGTAAATGTAATTCAGGAGTGGGATTCATTAGGACTAAATCTGCAGGGCAAGAGTACACTATGTAAAGAGAAAAGCAAATAGGAAAATAATAATGACAGAAACCAACAAAAAACCAAGAAGAACCAAAATAAAATAAGAAAAAAACAAACAAATATACAAAAAACAAACAAAAATCTCAAGCAACAAAACACAACCTGCATTTGTCGTTTTCACATAGAAAAAACATTTAATTAACATGTTGTCAAATGCTTTATAGATGCAATTACTCATTCTATAAATAGGATTGTGATGTAGAAAAGGTCATTATTAAGATATAGTGCAATAAACAGGCCTCTTGTTTTGGATCCTCATATTAAAATGAAGCTTCAGTCACTGGGGATCCTAGAAAAATTTTTAATGAAAATTTAGCACCATAACCTATATTTATGGTCCAAATATAGGTGTTTTCCCCCCCTCCTAAAATCACAACATCTGTGTGATTCTGCCTAGATATACCCCTCTACGCATGATATAAGCACCGGAGCTTAAACAGACTGGACTGGGGTTTTTAATTTGTTTTGGGTTTTTTTGATTTGTGTGTGTGTGTGTGTGTGTGTGGTTTTTAAATGCATTCTATGCAAAAGGCACAAGATGTTTTCTCTTGTTTTGCTTATTTTAGGTAAATTCAGAATACCTCTGTGATTTCTACAATGACTTTACATGATAAAGAGAAAACCAATAATAATCTCCCAACAATAAATGGTTTAGTCCAAGTCTAATCTATGCTTTGAAAAATTCTATTAAATAAAAACCAGAGGTGCACAAGTTCTTCTAGGTGCAGCAAATAGTCATCTGTGAGCTCAAATTCAGGGTGTGTCCTTAGCTTCCAGATGATTTTAGCTGAGCAGAAGTTCTGTGGCCTTGTTAGCTCACATTAGATGACAGTTAGAAAAGATCCCTTTTGCAAATGCTATGTTTTTGATTTCAGAATGATTTTTTTGCAAATAACATTTATTGCATCATTAAAATCTGCTTTAATTAACATTTCATGTACTAAACTTGTTTGTTAGCTTGTTTCCTGTTTAATCTTGGAAGGTAATATTCACTAAGCATTCAGCTTTAAGCACATATTTAACTCTTACTTTAGTTAATGGAACTATCCATATGTTTAAAATTAAGTAATTCACATACTTTGCTAAATCAGAAGTTTTAAAAAGATAGCAGAGAACAGTCACAATTCGTAAGAGGAACTTGCACATTTAAAACATTTATAAAATATATTATTTCTGTCTTGCTTCCACTGATGAGTATTTCTATCAGTTTTAGCTTTCTCCCACATATGCCATGTTTTCGGTAGACCTGACTAATACTTGCTTTGAAAATGTAACAAAAGTGGTTAGACATAAGAAAATTAAGTTGGCTTGAAATGTTAATTATTTGCTCCTTACCTGAATCTAAAGTTTTATGTTTGAGTATTTTGATAATCAGTCTGTATGAAGGCTTGTTCATTATTCATAAATATATATGGAGAAGACAATATAATGGCAAAACCCAAGAAACTTGTAGTGGTATTCACAGTTTCCACTCAAAAACTTGGACTATGAGTGAGGTATTTTTTAATCTGAAAGGCAAATATAGATAAATAAATAAAGCACAAAACTTCTTAACAGTAAGAAAAGTCACATACTGGGGGAAGTATGTTCTCTTTTTCTTGAAATGTCTGTTGGCACTGGATGACTTTTTAGAATCATGCCGGCTTAACCACAATCTTTTCTCCATGCCAGCGTTGAGTTAGAAGCAGTATGCTTGCATTTTACTGAGATACAAAGGAGAATATAATGATGTGCTACAAAAAAAGGTTATTCCACTTAGCAGAAATTATTATGTGATCTGTTGTGCAATATTCATAATGTTTTTTTAATGTTTTAATAAATTTGAAAATGAAATCAGTGTTAAATGTGATAAGTCCTGCTTTCATCAGTTAAAACCTTTTATTTGTTTTATTTTTTTCTTCCTAAAATGTATAGGTCACGTATCTACCAACTTCAGGTAGCAAATTTATAATTTTTTTTTTTTTTTTTTTTTTTTTTTAATAATATGGCAGCCACAGAATAATAGCATTGGAATAGGCATTAGGGAAGAGCAGGAAGAGCAAATTTTTACAATTTGTTTGCTGGAGTTAGGTACCTTCTGTTCCTCCTGTCAAACCTGAGATGCAAAGGATGCAACTCACTGCTGTTCAGGAGCAAAGCACTGCAGCCTGAGTACCAAGCTGACAGTGAAACTGTGGCTTCTATACAGAGCTGAGGATTGTTTATTTATATTCAGTGACTGTTTTAGCATCACAAGTTGTGTACCTTCAGGGAATTGTGTATGCAACTTGGCCCTGAGGGGAAGCAGGATTTCCTCTGTACTGTTGTAGGCAGCTCTTACAAGTGGCAAGCTCTAACCAACTGAATTGTTTTCCATGCTTTCCTCATGTTTCCTCATGAAAAGCAGGGAGCCTTGCTACTTTACTGCATGTTGGATTTGACCCTGCATACCAGGTAACTGCAAATTTTTTAGTGTGGCCTGAGGGTCCTAGGTTTCCTAATTGCCTCTTTTCAGTATAAGAAAAAATAATTTAAAAAGTTGGCAAAAAGACAGAAAAGTAGATCAGTATTATTATTATCATGAATCCTGTATCATATTACTTATGCTCTTTCTCTACATGTAGGATTTGTATGGGTGCCAAGCTCCACATGGAAACAGTGCTGATCATAGTATTTTAACATCCCTTGCTGCAGTACACTTTCAGGAAGTGAAATCCTGTTTTTCTTGAAATGAATTATTAGGGACATCATCTTTGTCATGCTTTACTGTGTCTATGATAATTTTCCATAAAATCTGTTGGATTTGCATACTGAAAATGTCAGGATTTCTTGCAAAGTAAAATTATTAGTAGTGAAGGTCATATTTTTATAGGAACATTAGTAACACGACTAAGTTAGTTATTGACACTGAGATATCAAAGGAATTATTTTGCTAGCCATGTTTGGTGAGATTTATGCAGATTAATTTTCAGTAGCCAAAATGATGTTTGGGTCTTGATTTAGGCTGACAATCTATGACATCTCCCTGCAGTTTGTCTGCATTTTTATTGCAAGAGATGTATTGCTTTCTGGAGAAAACAAAACAAAACACAAAAAACCACAACCCCCCCCCCCCAAAAAAAAAAAAAATCCAACAAACAAAAAACAAGCAAAAAAATCTCAAACAAACACCAAGAAGCCTCAAAAAGAAACTGTTATTTTTCCATGGAATATACCAATGTAACTGTGGGTGACTTTCTTTTTATTCTACAAATTCCAGCATTGGCATCTTGCACTTATTTACTCCGGTAAATAGAGAGATAGCAAGACATAAAGGGGGTTTTACAGCACAGGAAACCATTGTTTTGTCTGCTCAGCCCACCTATTTTGACCTGTGCTCTCAAACACTGTTGAGAGAAACCCAAATAAAAATAAACAGCCTCTGTGATGCTTTATTAAGCTGAAACAGAATGTGAATAACAGCCTGGTGGGTTCAGTATCTCATGCATCTGTATCCTTGCTAACATAGCTGTGTATACTTAGACTACAAAAGTATCTCGAATCTCATTAAACTTTTAACCTGCTATCTAATGGCAATGAGTTAATGACAGTGACAATAAGTTAACTTAGCTGTTTTTAAAAATTAGCATTTTTTAAAATTCGTTTTTATTGAATTATACCAAATGTACTGTTACTTACTTGTCAACCTATTGTTATTCTTGCCTGCAACAGAAAGTTCAAAATAAGTAAGTAAAGCCCTCAGAGTACCCTCTTCCTCCCACTTCCTCACCCCCTAGGAGCAATGTCTATTTGAGTGTAAAACAGTCAGGAAACTGGTGTAACTGCATCATTTGCCTTGTCTCTATAGCCTTGTTTATAACTGTGTTTGACAATTTTCTCTGCTTGACCCAAACAAATGAGCTCTTGGAATGATGGCTGCTGACATTGCCTGCAACTTAAAGCCATTAAGCAGCAAACTCTCCAGTTTCTTCACATTATGAAACACTGAACAGGAGGTGGCTTTCCTCCTCAGTAGTATTATTCTCTCTTTGGGGTCTGCTGCTAAAACTCCCACATGGTGTATATGCTGCTGTGATCCTTATAAAAAGAATATTTCTAATAGCACGTTTACCCAAATGTTCCATGAAGCTTTGCAGACTTGGAATAAACTTAATTACTGTGTAGAAGAGTGTTTAAGTGCTGCTGGCATCTTGTGTTTAAAAATTGTTTATTTTGCATTGCTATGGAAGCATCTTATGAAAGATTCCATAGACCTCAGCTTTCCTGAGGTGATTCACAGAATTGCCCTGTACCTTTGCAACTTATTTCCATACCTCAGGTAATATATAAATACAATTGTATGCTTAATTTGGTGGAATCTGATATCTTTTAAAGATAGAAGAGTTTCCAATTTTAGTCCTTGCGTTTATAGTTCCATATACATGTAAATAAATAAATATGGGGTAAATAACCTATTAGTCTCCATCTGTCCAGAGAGCTCTAGAGTTTTTTATTAAACATGGTATTATCACATCCTCTTTTTTGCTGCTGTTGGACATCTGTGTTGTCTTCAATGAGTTAACAAAAAGATGGCAGAACAAGAAGTTACTGATTGTAACCTCACTGGTATAAATTTTGAAAGTTAAGGCATCAATCTTACTTACTATTCTTTATCCTTGAGTGTTCTGGAAGCAGAGAGGACATAAATATTCTGTTAAATATTCAGAATAAGATATTTGATTAGTGCTTTTAATGCTTTGGATAAGGTTAGTTGCTGTTGATTCTCAGCCTACAGGTGAGGGTCACTGAAATAGTTTGAATTTTTAATGAATGGCTTCTTCTAATTCATAGCACATCTTCCACTCTCCTAAATGTGTTTTGATTTCATTTTACCTACGACAGTGTTTAGCGTTAAGCTCAATCTAAACTAGTTTCACAAAAAAACCCAAAAAACCAAACCGAAACAAAAAAAACCTCTACAAGCAGCTTTCTTCTCCAAAACTTCCCACAGGCATGTTGAGGTTGTCATCTGTAGCAGGTGACAGCTTCTGCATTATGTTCCTCTCTCTGACTGAAAACTAGCAGAGCTTTTAGATTGCAAATGACTTGTTGAGTGGAATCCTGTCAGAAGGAATATTCTGTCTGGCAGCAGAAGCTGGAAGTCCAGTATAAGCTGAGAGTTCAGTTTTCTGGTATTCTCAAGCACACCACAAGAGAATGAAATTCTTTTTTCTCCTCTGCAACTCATAAGTCTTGCACTCCATCCTGCTTTAAAAATAAATATAATGTGTAGCTTGGTTTCTACATCATCCTTTCCACTCTATGAGAATGCTTACATAGCATATTTTAAAGAAACTATCAATATAGCACTGCACAGACAAATGAATTAAATGCTTCTCTAACCTGTTCAGCATATTCTCTACAGACTTTATTTTACCTCCTTTCTTCATCTCTGAGTGTAATAAAATGTTAGATATTTAATGGCAGGGGAATATAGAGCTTGGTCAGAAGTTTACTGCTGTAGGACTGTATGATAAAGAAGTGTGCCTTGCATTGAGTTGTGAATGCAGTCATGTAACATCACTTCACAGATCAAAAAGGGAAGGGGAAAGGAATGTTAATCCCCTTTTTCTTCCCCTCCTAAATTATAGAGTTGTTATTCCTTGAGGAGTCATAATGTTTGGATGCAGCAAAGAGGGAATATGCGTTGAATTTTATTTAGAGCACGAGTCATGAAAACCATCAATTTCAATACAAGGTCTGCATCAGATTTCCAAGTATAAACACTCCAAGCCTGCTACAGGGTTGAAATAGGATATTTTTTTATCCCAGTACCTGCAGAAATATTAGATGCAATTCTTGATTTTGAACAATGCAATATCTAAATGAGCATACCATGCCATTATTCAGCTGCATTCCCACTTTTCTGTAGAATCCTCACATGACTACTATTTATCATTATCTTAAGCACCAAGAGTAATTCTAACCCATAGTTCATCAAATGATTTTAAATAGAAACCTCCTGTTTTCCTTCTCACAGCAGTGTTTTTGAGCAAAGTCATGCCTGCTGGAAAGATTCTGTCTAAGATTAAGACATTATGGCTGTTAAAGCTGTCAAAAACATGAGGTTCCCAAGTACAGACGTATTTTTGCAGGGTACTCATAAACAAAGATTAATTATTTGTTCCCTGGATGAATAACTCTTTCATGGACTTGACGTGCCCGAGTTACACCTCTGCACTACTCTACAAAAATTTTCCTGAGATCTTTTTCTTGTTTATGCTACAAGCTTGGAACCTCACTTTGGGCTTTAACAATTAAGCTGGCTCCTTTTTACCTGTCAACTTGGAATTAGCAACAGAAGCTTTCTGGGCATGTTAGACCCTGACTTACCACTGTGTAACTTCACTTCCAAGCATATATATCATTACACCTTTGATTTGAAGACAATGATGTTTCACAGGTATTGCTGAAGCCCAGATTTGCCCTCCAGACTTACCCTTCCTGATTATGGTAATGTGGAAAATATTAAAAAAAAAAATGTAGTTAGGTTGCCCAAGCTCATTACATGTTTCAAGTGGGTTTTCAGGAAGTTATCTGAGAAGCAATGCGTACAAAAACACCCAAATGCCATCACAAAAAAGCCTTTCCATTTTTCAGCAAAGGAGCTTGTTTTAAGCTCTCTGCCTGCAAGTCTAATAGGTGATCCCTGCTTTGTGAACAAATCATTGCTGTGCTCTCACCTCGTGCTTCCCATCTCTATGGTAACAGACAGGGTGGGAGGAAATTAAACATCTATATAGTAGCTAACCAGGTGACACTGGGTGGAATATTGATCACCTGTTTGCAGGCAGGGGAAACTGTCTGCTAAGTATGCATCAGGGGTAATGCTGACCAAAACAGTAGGTGAGGAGAGATGCTTCTGCATCTGTGGCTCTGGCCTTTGGGACATCTGTAAAAATTTGTACTCTGAAACTCTAAATTCCTGATAAATTTGAGTATATCCCTTGAGTTCTTGATATACTCTTCTTGAAAGGTTAAAGTCAAATCCTGACAGGCAGTTCAGAAAACATCTGAGGAATTTGCTTCGTAAAGTGCCTCCAGTGACAATCCCCTAGGACTTTAGAGCTACCTCACAAATCCAAGGATTTCTGCAATGGACTTGGTATTAAACTGCTGCTACTTTGCTTCCTGAACTCTGGCTACTTCTCATTACACTGTCTTCCAGGGCATACAAGGGCAATGAGGCTTTCATGAGAAAGGATAGAAGAACCTGGAAGGAGGATGCCAGTAGAACAGACAGGCAACTTGAATTTTCCGAGCAGTTAATTTGTCAAAAGTGGGATCGCAGAAAGACATCTCTATAAAAATTGGACTCAGTCAAATAGTGGGTTTTGAAGCTATTTCATTTGGAAATTTTTTTTTTTTCCAAAATACACATTCAACATTTATTACATAAGAAAAAAAAGTTTAAAAATGTGACAACCTCTTTTTTCTTTACATTAGTTTTGGTTTTAATATAAAATTATAACCTGGTGGTGATTAAAAAAAAAAATTAGTTGCTGAGCAAAAATATAAATTTTAGTATTTTTGTATATCTTCTTTGTCAATAGAGGGAGAATCTGTTGTAGATCATTCTGTAAAGAAAGAAATGAGGTAAGGATACAAAAAAATGTGAGTGTGAAGAAAGGAGAAGCAAAGACTGGGTAAGACTGATGCGACCAGAGCCCTAAATGTGACCACTCTTCGTTACCATTCATGTTCATTCCTGACAGTCAAGGTTACCTCAGCAGCTATTAGGATTTTCTGGCAAATATAGATGACACTGAAGTAATGCTATTTACTGAGAGTCTGACAGGTTTCAAGCATAAACTACAAAGTGCTACTGATGAAGTCAAAGTGCTACTGATGAAGTCAAAGTGCTACTGATGAAGCCAAATGACAGGGACACTAAAATTTCCTTGTCTTTAATTTTTACGAATACATCATGATCTGCAAAGTAATTGATGCTACTGTAGCTCCTAAAATAGATGTCATTATATTCATTAGATGCTTCACATCTGGGTATCACAACTAGCAGCTGTTGTAAGAAGAAGGAGGGGGGTGTAATTCTAATATTTTCTGGGTTTTCTTGATTAGATATCTCAGACTTCATAAGCATTTATATAATTCATATTAGCATTTAACAGCCAAATGCCCTCAATGGTGAAAAATTACCCTAGAGGCAAGCATAAAAATTAATGGTTATTCCGTGACAAATCTTCTCTCTGACAAGGACTTAAATATTGAAATTCTGATTTATTTATTATGCAGGAAGATGACATTTTATCCCTCCAGCCATTTGACAGGAAGACACTATAATTATGCCTTTCCCTAGGTTCCCATTTTCTCTCCTGTACCTTTGTGTGAGATTATAAGAGTTCAGACTCCAGTTACCAAACAGGTTCAACCTTACAGCATCACATTTCAAGTAATCAATGCAAATGCAATGACTGGTTCTTTCTAGATTATTTCTTCAGACTGAATTTTCTTTGACTTCACAGACTGTTACAGAAATGACAGATGGCAATGTGTTTGTTAGAAAAAGTAGGTGACTTTAATGCACTCTCTATACATCTCTATGCTTGCTCTATTATTATGTTCTGATTTGTTCTGAGGGAGAGCACAAGAGGCAGTCACTGTATCAGAACATTCTCCTGCAAAATAAAAGTTGTGGAAATACTACATGTAGTTGAGGTTTGTGGGAATAATTGTCGCTAGGAAAACTATTATTAATATATTGCAGATAGAAACTGAGGACAAGGAAACACAACCAGAGTAAACTTCTAGCAGTTGCACTCTGTATTCAGCCATTCATTTGTGCCGTAGAAAAATACCACAAAGATTTTTGATAATGCTATTAGTGACTAATAATGAGAGTGGCATGTCACATGCTCAGAAAGTGCTGGGCAGCCATATTGGTCCCTAAAGACATCTAGCTGTAAACCATATCTAATATTCTGATATTAACAGATACTAGCAATGCCAGTCTTACACATCAGCTTCGTACACTGGAGCTGTAACTCATTACTTACTAGCATTTCTGGAAACAAACCTAAGAGTCAAGTAAAAATTTGGAAGACTGGAAAGAAAAGGCTGGACTTTAAAAATATTAATTTTGTAGGGGCCTAGGTAATTACCAGGGAGGTGCATCCCAAGCATTTGAACGGAGGGCTAGATTCCCAGATTCCCAGCTCCCTCCCAGGCCCATGCACAGCTTGCACCAAGTGCTGAAGATGCTGGCAGGGAGTCTGAGTGCTGTTTAGAGGAGGTTTGCAAAGACATGGAATTAAGGGGGATTGCACTCTCCCTTAGCTTTCTCTCCTTTCTCATAATGTTCCTGCAGTGGGCAAAACGAACCCCTTCCCCATGTTTTATTTGGAACCAGTCACCCCCTCATTTACCAGTCAGGGCAGACCCTGCACAGCCTCTGACAATGTGCTCCTCCCCCCAGCAGCAAAAACAGAGAGAGGAAGATGAGAGGTGCTTTGGGTGAAGGGTGTCCAAGCAGGACAGCACTCAGGCCCTATTCTTATTGTGCCTTGGGCTTTTGGTTAAGAGTGAGAATAGTCTCTCTTTACAGCCTGGTGCATGAACTTGGGGGTAATTTACAGAGTAGGGTGATAGAGCCTCTCAGACTAGAGAAAGAACTTGTGGTCCTCCCAGTCTGGCATTGCTCGACCTTCTTGTGTCAAGAAATTGCATTTCAGTGTCTGTCAGGATATTCCACTGACCTTCACAGCTTTTGCTTCTCTTTCAGGGCCAGGGCATCATGTATTCAGGGTCAGCTTTGATCTAGAATTAATTTTGCTTTCTTTTCTAAGGAGGTTGGTCTGTTACAAGGGATAGGACAAGATGTAGTGGGCTCAAGTTGTGCCAGGGGAGCTTTAGATTGGATATTAGAATTTCTTCACGGAAAAGGTTATCACACGTTGGAACAGGCTGCCCAGGGCAATGGTGGAGTCACCATCCCTGAAGGTACTTAAGAGTGGTATAGAAAAAGTGCTTAGGGATATGGCTTAAGTCTTGGCAGTTTTAGGGTAGTAGTTGGACTCAATGATTCTTGAAGATCTTTTCCAAACAAGGTAATTCTGTGATTCTGTGATATTTTTGAAAATGCCAAGTGGGAAAGCTTAAGTAAAGGTCTGTGTTTTTTTGAGAAAGACAAAGACAGCAGGAAGGAAATAATTTACATTGTTCTTTAAAAGACTCTGTTCTGCTTTCCTTACAAACTTACAAAACTTTCCTTCTAATAACATTAGTGGGAGTTTTGAATATGCAAAAGAAACGGGTTCTGCAGCTACAAGTTTGTATCTATAAGCACCCAAATAACAAGAGTTTGCTGCTGTGCAGCAAATAATAAAAAAAAGTTATATTCTACTGCTCAGATGTAAGAGATAAGCTGTGATTAAAAGAGAATACTTTATCTCTTGAAGGACCCCAAAATATGAATTTACCTGGTAGTGAAAAAAACCCAACCAAAAATCAAAGCAAGACAAATTACAGTTGACATTTTGAAATAGGTAATTGATTCTCGTTTTTGTTTTGTTTTGTTTTAAATTACATTTATAGTTTCTCAACATCTTCAGATAAGTACTGATGCACTGCAGAACAGAGCATCTCAGAAACATATTACTGATGCCCATATGTTCTTCAACTGCCCAGATTTTTTCTTATGTGTATACATTCTCTCTTTAATTTTTTTGTATCTGTTAAGATAATTTTTTTTTTTAATCTACTCTAAAACAACTCAAAATCTTAAGAATGTAAATAGAACAACAGTTCTGAGTAGCTCTTCTTCAGAAGCCTTTGCAAATAATAGTGTTCTGGATGAAAATTAATTAACTGATTCTGAGTCTTCTGAGCCTTTGAAAATATCTCCATTTTGTTTGGGTTTTTTGGTGGTTTTTTATTTTGGAGGTAGGGAGCTTTTGGGTTTTTTGTTTGTTTTTGCAGGTTGCAAATAAGAGAGATTGTTTTAGACCACTTTTAAATGATTCTAGAACTGCTTAAAATGTTTGACTAGATAAAAGGAGAAATCTACACATAGATGCTACAAATACTTATTTGATTTAATATCTGTTCTTTCCACTCTGTTAAGCAAAGAAAAAAACAATAATTCTGATTTAGACAGAGATACAGTTGGTGCATTTTTAGCCATTATGTTTTATTAGTCTTATTTTAAGCAAATCTTTTTATGCAATAAATATGGTGTATGAAGTACACTAAAGCAACAAAACCAAAGATAGACAAGAAATTTAATGTGATTTATGTGAGTGGATATCTCTGACTTCTGAGGACTGTTTTGGAAGAAATATTTTAATATTTCAAAATTGAAAAAACATTTTAGTACTTTAGTATTGCAATGATTGTATCAGAAACCTCTCTTTGATTAAGACCCTTGAAACTATTTTTGAGGATACCTTAATATTTTGTGCCAGGCTAACATTAATAGCAACTGAGCACCAAATTGTATCATTAAAAGTATAGTGCTAAAGTGTACTAAAGGGAGAGATTGTTTTGGAAGGTATTTAAAATAAAACAATTCAGAAGCTTTTCTCTGGGCACAAATTATATTAATTTTCTTTTGAATTCAAATAAATACTAAGTTTCACAAAAGACACAAATTGAGACAAGTCCTTTTTCTGTGTTTACTGTTTGATAAACTATCTCAGAAACATGTCACTGCAGGAGAACTCTGATTGCAAATAGAAATTTTTTAACATTTTAATTACAGTTTTCTCCAACCTAGTTGTCCATGTATGGCCAAGAAATTCAACAGTGAAGATCAAAGTTTAAAAGAATCACACAGAATCACAGATTGTTAAGGGCTAGAAGGGACCTTGAGAGATCACCCAGCCCAGTGTCACAGGGTCACCTGTAGCAGGTCACACAGGAAAGCTTCCAGGTGGGTTTTGAATGCCTCCAGAAAAGGAGACTCCACAACCTCATTGGGCAGCCTGCTCCAGTGCTTTGTCACTCTCACAGTGAGAGAACTTTTTCTTATTCTAATTAAGTTTAAAAACCCCAAATACTTATCAATGTTTGTTCAGGAATCTGATTTCTTTTCAACTCATAAGAACTATATTTTCTTATGATTATGGCAAAATTTAAGCAGGTTTGCTAGAAAATTATTTTCCAAGTGTGTTAATTTCCACAGCTATGCAGTATTCAGCTTCTATAAAGATTTTTCCTTTTTTTTTTTTTTTTTTTTTTGGATGTGGAGCTTAGTAAATAATGTGGAGTAAGAAGTTAAGAAGTCATTTATGATTTTTGTATTAGCAAGCCAGAAAATGAGAGCCATGCAGGCTGCCACCACACTAGTCGTGTGTGAATTGTTTGCAAGACTCCACTTTTCTGCATTTCTTGCCAAGGGAAAGTTTCTCCACAAGACTTCTGCCACGTCTGGAAGCTTGTCATGCTACAGGCTAGTCAAACTAAAGATAAACATTGCTTTAAAACATTGCTAATATTAATGAATAAGAATTCATGTGGATGGTACTGCATGGAGCTATGGGTATCTCTTCTGTACAAGAACAAGTCCCTACAAGTCCCTGACACTCACTTTTCATACTGGGTGTCATTTTAGGAAAAATTGTAGGCAGTAACCTTTCCTCTCTGGTGTGAAGATTTTCCTCTAGTATTATCTGAGATGCCAGAGCAGAGATTCCCATGCAGCCTGTGGTGAAGACCATGGTGAGGCAGGCTGTCCCCCTGCAGCTAGCTCATGGAGGTCCACAGTGTAGTAGATATCCACTTGCAGCCTCTGGAGGACCCCACACCAGAGCATATGGATGTACCCAAAGGAGGCCATGAACCCATGGTAAATCCACGCTTGAGCAGGTTTCTGGCAGGTCCTATAAACCCATGAACAGAGGAGCCCACACTGGAGCAGGTTTGCTGGAAGTCCTTGTAACCCTGTGGGACACTCATGCTGGAGAAATCTTCCTGAAGGACTGCACCCAGTGGAAGGGGCCCATGTTATAGAATTTCATGGAGGATGCTCTCCCATGGCAGGGGGCCCATGCTGGAGCAGGGCAAGAGTGTGAAGAGTCCTCTGCCTGAGAAGGAAGGAGCAGCAAAGGCAACATGTGACAACTCTATTTTGCCTGTGATGTTAGCTGCTGAGGTGATCTTCCCCTGTCTTTATTGTGATCTATGAGCCTTAGGGAGCCTCCTCTCTCCAGCTGAGGAATGATTCAGCAGTTTTGCTAAGCACCTGGAATCCAGCCAGGGTCAACCCCTACAGTGGGCACCAGAAAGGCTTGTATTGGATTGACCTTGGCTAGATGCTACACATGCGAAAGTTGAGGAAAACAAAAAAAAAATTTTTCTCTACTTTCCATCAGCAGGCAGTGTCCAGATGCTTCCAGGAAGCAGGGCTTCATTATACATAGCAGTTACTCTGGAAGTCAAAAGTAATAATGACTGCCACCTCCCTCCCCCTTTCTCTTAACTTTTATTGCTAAGCAGGTATCATATGGTATGGACAACCCTTGGGTCAGTTTGTGTCATCTGTCCTGGCTATGTCCCCTCTCAAGGTCTTGCCCACTGCCAGCCTACTGCTAAAAGGAGGAAATATTGGAGACAGAGCCTGGGTGCTGTGCAGAAATAGCCTGGCTGCACAGAAATAGCCACAACACTAATGTGTTATCAACACCTTCCTAGCAATGAATACAGAGCACAGCATGATAAGGACTGCTGTGGGGAAAATTGACTCCAACTCAGCCAGACCCAATACAAGAGAAATACAAGGAGTCCAGTTAACACTATTGTGTGAAAACATACTTTTTAATCTGTTTAAATGTGATGCCATGTGGAAGTTATGCCAATTTTAATCTCTACTGCAAAAAAATTATTATCACTGGTTTGCTTTACTGCTTTTTGAATTCCTTTTTTTCCTGGTTGTTCTTTGGACTGATGACATGAAAGATAAAGGTGTCACACAACACTATACACAAGCTAAACTGAGGTAGGTAAGATTGTCCTGGACTAAAAAGAACACCTTCCCTTAGAAAATAAAAAGTAGGTGATAATGACCTTGTAAAAATAACGGAAAAAAATGAAAAGAAGAATGTGCTTAACTGAAATAGTCAAAGAAGTAGAAAGGGATTCTTTGTTGAGATAATTACTTACTTTTTTTTTTTTTTTCATGACAATACCTCTGGAGAATGAGTTACTTAAGCCTGGGGTCATACCATCCTTCTTTAAAGTTGTTAAAATCTTTAATGTAAACATCTGAATACATATTTGAGCAACGTGGAATAGTGGAAGATGTCCCTGTCCATGGCAGTAGAGATGGAAATAAATGATCTTCAAGGTCCTTTCCAGCATGAAAAAGATCTATAATTCTATATAACCAAAAAAACCACAAGAAACCACCAAAAACCCAAACAAAAAAACAAACCCCAAAAACCCCAAACAAAACCAAACAAAAAAAAAAAAAAAGAAAACCAACAACAACCACAACAACACAACCTCCCCACGACCACATAGAAAACAAACTAATCCTTATTTCTGTGTATCAAAAGGCAATTCAAACTTCCTCTTCTATTATGCTGAGTTCTTAAGCTGACTCATCATATATCTTCAAAATAAGAATATTCTGTGGAGAGAGAAGAAGAATTTCAAATAAGAACATTTTCACAATAAATGCATTTTACCATTATTAAATTGAGTTCAGGAATTAGGACAAGACCATCCAGTGGAGAAGTCTGTAGCAGCTGCAATCAGAGTCACTTGAGGTGGTTTAGAGGATTTGTTATTGATCTCCAGGCGTGATCTGTTTAATTCTATTAGAATAAAGGAAATGAAGAAGAGTAGCTCTAGGGGTATCTTACTATATCAGGCAAGACTGAAGGAAAATTCTGTCACTCTTAACTGTGCTCTGTTACTCCTGAATGTGATAGGTGATAGATGTCTGGTCTGATGAAATAATCACTGAAAGTGCAAGAGATGTGGTCTTTGGGTCAAACTAAAACATTCTAGTTAATGTTCCGTAATAAAAAATAGAAAATTTTTGTTGAATAGCAAAGTCAATTCAGTTTATCCTTCCCTTTATCTTAAAGAAAATTCAGTACAAAGAGTTCTTTATTACAGTGGGAATACGGAATGAGTCAAAGAGAATATTTCTTGGAAGCAACTAAAGTGCAGAGTTAAGCTTCTTTGATATGGAAGTGGCTTGGAAATTCAAACTAGAGGTATTCAAAGCTTTGGGGTAACCGTACCCTTCTGCCTAAACCCACTGACTGCTAACTCACCTCTGTAAATTGCTCCAGACTACGAAGGAGCCAGATGGTCTTTAAGATCCCTTCCAACACAAACCATCTTATGATTCTATGTGCCACTTAAAATACATATAGTGTAAACCAGACAAGATTTTCATAGGCAAGTGAGAAAATATCGTAAAACCTGTTGTTCACCCTAACCACCCATGACCACTGCAAAAGCATCTAGAAGTCTTCAGTGGACTCTGAAGGTTTTCAAGCCAGCTCTCTAAGTTTCCTATCAGAGGATAGGATCAATTGTCCTCTGAAATTTCTTTTTGCCCTCTTGACAAAAAAGAGTAATTACATGACCACATCCAGTTCCAACTCCCTTACATGGGCAGAGACACCTCTCACTAGACTAGAGTGCTCAAAGCGCCATCCAACCTGGCCCTAAACACTTCCAGGGAAGGGGAATCCACAACTTCCATGGGCCACCTCTTCCAATATGTCAACACCCTCACACTAAAAAATGTCTTCCTAATGTCTAACATAAATCTACCCTCTTACAGTTTAAAACCATTACTCTTCATCCTGTTGTTACACACCCTTTAAAAAGTCCCTCCCTGTCGCAACGAAGGACGGGGAGACAGTTTGATGCAAACAAGACTCTGATTTATTGGCACTTTTGCGTACAATTATATACCTTATTTCTTATCACTACAAAGACGTTGAAAATTACTCAATTGGTCAGTTACTGCTAACATGGCATTACCTAATGTTACTTGATTGGTTAATTAACGATCCTGACCTAATAAGGAGGTCCGGTAATTACCTAATGCTTAACAAGTTTTGTTATTATTAACGTTAACCTTGCTTCTCAGCACTTTCTTGGGTTATCTTATGCTATTCCCACTTAACAAGGAGCCATGTCTCCATGATATCTCATGGTTATGTCTTTGGAGACTTTTCAAAGCAATGTTTGCACAGAACTTTGCCATGGCTTAAGTGATAGCCAGTTTGTTGCAACTAATTGCTTTGTGCTAACGGTACACGCTGACCTCGCTTCTTGCATATCCACATCTCCCCCCTTCTGTTGCACAAGAAAAACCTTAAAAATAGCTTGATGCAACATTTGCTGAATACATTAAAAGAAGCAAGGTAAAAATAAAAGCAAAATTAAAATAACAATACCAATATAACATATAGTTTTAACTAAAGCTAAAAGCCATCCTGTAAGTCCCATATCATGAAGCTAGGTTGTGAAGGCATCGACGAAAGGGTTAACTTGCTGTTGAATCTTCTGGGTGTGTTGCTTCAGTTTTATGATGCTTAGCATTCTCTGCTACACTAGCTTATAAACCAACAAAATATAAATGACAAAACATGCAAAACTTACAAATACAAACAACAATGAAATATCTTCTTAAACAACTTATCAACATAATCTTATTTAACTAACTTATCATAAACAACACACTAATAATATGAGCAATGAATTTTACCTAATCGAACCTATGAATGCAACAGTAAATTTTTTAGTATTAGGAAGGTATGGTGTCCATCAGTGCATAAGGCCAAAGGATGGAGAAGGAAGACCTGTCTGACAGAAATTAAGTCGGGGGGCCCCTTACAGGCGTTCCCGAACCCCACCGGCTCACATCATGATGGAGTCCGAATTCCTTGATGGTTGCTGAATTGATATACAAAGGACTTAGGCCTAAGATATAACTGCAGTATTCGTAATGTAGCTACAAATTCATAACGGTGAAGTGTGAGTGAAATCTGCGCAGAATTGCTCTTTTAGGGACATGTCTTGGGGTCTCTGAGGGTTTTTACCAGGGTTAAACTTCTTACATTTTATAACATCTTTATGTACTTCATGTGCACCAACTAAATATATAAAAAGGTGATTGCGATGTCATTAACTTGGCACAAAAGGAAATAATACTAAACGAAACAATCAAAACCTTAAACTACAGTAACGTCTACATGTTAAACACTTAATATAACCATCTCTGCTCTCGAGCTTATGCTTCCGGATTCAGTGGAGCGGGTACTGGTTGGGTCCACTTGCTGGGCAAACACAGGGTACCTTTAGGGTGGAAATACACGTGACCTCTGCCTAAATACCTGACTTTTGCTGGTCCTTGTCATATACCCTAACACACGAATATCAGCAGGCCCAGTCTCCCCCTTTTTCTTTTTAGACTGCATGAAAGCTTACAACATACTAATACAAAAGCAATAATAACTAATATAATTGATAAGCATTGTCTTGAATCTCTATGCCATCTCCATATTCCTAAGTGGTTTAACTATTCATCTAAGCCAGTATATGCAACAGTTAATTTTTTCACTTTCTGGGCAGCAGCAGCAGTGTCTGTGGGGGCAGAGGCTGCAGCTGCTGTTATGTTTGCCATATCTGAGCTGTGCTCCTGCGCGAGGGGGGGGGGGCAAGAAACGGCTGCGGAGGCAGGAGTGGGGGAGTGGGGGTGCTCTATACCAGACACAGCTCTCACTCTCCGAAAAGGCAACTCTCAGCCTCCGAAAAGCACGCTCACTCTCACGACTGTGTTTTTGTCTTACTCCTTCAACTATAGGATTTATAATAATTCCCTTCCATCTAGTTACAGGATCCACACTTCCACCCCCCCCTACCGCCCCCCACCACCCTTCTCTCCCCATGTTGGATCTGGAGGAGGTGGAGCAGTGGCTGTTAAAGGGTTAAGGGAAGTAGGAGCAGGAACAGGGAACAGATCAGGAGGTAAAAATGGATTAATGCCCCTGGGCTGTTCAGGATGTTCCCTGGAGCAAAAACTAGGGGATTTTCCAGGGGGTATACTCATCCTTGGTCTCCAGTTCTTTCAGTTTTTTCAGCAGTTCCCTTAGTTGCTTGTCTCCCAGACAGGGGTAGCAGAGGACAGATTGATGGTAACGCTGATCAAGAAGATAAATCATGCGGCGGAGGTGGGAGAAGAGGTCAGCGGAGGCGGTGGAGTGGCCAGGAGCCGCTGCAGACGGGCAGGAGAAGGGGGGGGTCTGCATTCCGAGATTCCTCACTCACGTTCTCCAGTTTGTCTCTCTCTGGGTCCTCCGGCACTTCTGGTGGTGGTGGTGTTTTCAGTCGCTTTTGGCTTTGCTTCTCAGCCCAATTTTTACTTTTCAGCTGGACCCCAGAGTCGAATGGCAGAGTCAGCTGAGCTTGAATCAGTACAGCCCCCTCAGGTGCTTGTAGGGGTATTTTAAGTGTCTTAAATAAGGCTATATCCATTACTGAGGTCTGTTTCTGTTCCTCTCTCTCGAGTAATCGGGGAGCACCGGGGTTAACAGGAAACGTCTCTCCTTTCCCTGACTCTTGCGCCTTCGCCCCTTCAAATACTGTCCACCAGGAAGAAAATTTATCATGGACCCTTAAGCTCAAAATGAGGTTAAGTTCATGGCCCGATATTTCTTTCTGCTTTCTAAGCAACAGTTCTTTAAGAACTTTATAAATGTCCTTTTCCTCATGGGAATTTTGATTTCCCATGGTTCCCGGTTCCTCTGAGCTCACCTGCCAAACGCGAGGAGGTGCAGACGGGTGGCCACCCTTCCCCAGGCTCCTTTAAGCCTGTCACTGAAGTTCTCAGAGGCTTTGCGACCAGCTGCTCCTTTAGCAGAGGTTCTCCGGCAGAGCTTCTCCGGCAGAATCCTTCCCGAATGTCGGGGTCACCATTTGTCGCAACGAAGGACGGGGAGACAGTTTGATGCAAACAAGACTCCGATTTATTGGCACTTTTGCGTACAATTATATACCTTATTTCTTATCACTACAAAGATGTTGAAAATTACTCAATTGGTCAGTTACTGCTAACATGGCATTACCTAATGTTACTTGATTGGTTAATTAACGATCCTGACCTAATAAGGAGGTCCGGTAATTACCTAATGCTTAACAAGTTTTGTTATTATTAACGTTAACCTTGCTTCTCAGCACTTTCTTGGGTTATCTTATGCTATTCCCACTTAACAAGGAGCCATGTCTCCATGATATCTCATGGTTATGTCTTTGGAGACTTTTCAAAGCAATGTTTGCACAGAACTTTGCCATGGCTTAAGTGATAGCCAGTTTGTTGCAACTAATTGCTTTGTGCTAACGGTACACGCTGACCTCGCTTCTTGCATATCCACACCTCCCAAGCTTTCCTGTAGGCACCCTTTATGTACTGGAAGGCTGCTATAAGGTCTTCCGAAGCGCTTACCTCTGCAGGTCTTCATAGGAGAGGTGCTCCAGCCCTCTGATCAGCTTTGTGGCCCTTCTTTGGACTCACTACAACAGCTCCATGTCCTACTTGTGCTGAAGGTTCCAGAGCTGGACACAGAACCCCAGTTGGGGTCCCATCAGAGTGGAGTAGAAGGGGAGAATCACTTCTGCACACATCCAGGTAGATGAAAACCTTATCTACCAGTACTGTAGCCCCATCATAGACAACCACCTGATTTGAGATTGGTATGCTTTGCAATTAAAAATTACTTCAGAAGTCACTATGCATGTCCATACTTCAGAATCACCTTGTGACAGGATTTTATTGAAGGATTCCTTTCTTCCTCTGCTTCTTAAAAACAAATAAACAAACAAACAAACAAACAAATGACAAAACTACAACACAAGTGTAAGCTTTAACTATTCTGAAGTCTTCAGACAAAAAAGAACAAATTTGTTTTTGTCAACTGGACCTTTAGCAACAAGTCATGCAGTATGCAGGCAGAATAGTAAGAAGCAGGACTTTCACACATGGCAGTAACAGTGCTCTCTCTGTGAGTATCCCCATTGTTTAGAGATTAATCCCTTTCTCATGGAGCTTTTGAAAGAAGGAAAACCAACTACCTGGCTTCAATACTGTAAATCAAATCAACATTTTTAATAAGATTGACTCTGAATATGGGGGTTTGCTGAGTCAGTTAAAGTTCTGAAAGAAAGAATTGACACTAATTTGCTTTATTTTAGACTCACACATGAAAAAGCAGTTATATCATGAGCATCCTCAGACTATATCATTGGTGAAGAACATACCTTCCTCTCTAACTACAGATCCATAATCCTTGACACTCTCAAAAATCTGTCATTCTTCAGCAGAGGGATAATTTAAAGAAAAAAAAATAAATTAGTGTTTAGTGCAGAAGCTGAACTATCTTCAAGCAATACAAAGAAGGGAAGTAGTCTTTTATTCAAAAATGGACTGGAAGACTGTGTCTCCTCTCCTCCCAAATGTAGCAAATCTATTCTAGCACTGACTTACAACAGAACAGTTTTCCAGCGTCTGGCTGGATTCATCACCAACCTGTTCACAGTACTGACAGACAATCTGTATGTGAAATGGGAGAAAAACCCTCTATTGCTTCTAGTCAGAAACTAAGCTTCCCCAAACACTAGCTCTAGCTTAAATTTGTATGTGCACATACATCTGTTTATGGATGCAGTAGGACTGACAGGAGCAGAAGTCCCAAGCAGCCAGAGGCCGTACCTGTGAGCCCCTTTTATGAATAGCCCAAGGAGGATCAAAGGAATTTTTATTACAATTACTACTAATAATGTTACTGTAATTAGGTAGGTGTTAATACAAGGAAGTAAAGAGCTAATCTATAAATGGATATATGTGTATAAATGTGCACGTGTGTGTATTTTTGACAGATGTTAAAATGAAGGGATTCCATTTTTAAGGTTAGCTAGAGTGTTCATCTTGAAGTGATAAAGAAACCACTGTCATAACTGTCTCTCACACACACGTGGTCACAGAAAGGATCATCACAAATCTTGATGGACCAATCCTTCAAAATTTCCCAGCACAGCCTCTCTTTCTCCTGTCTGAATTACACAAAGGACTAGAAACACTTTGCTTCCCTTGAGGTCAGGTTAGTGTGTGACTGCATGTGGGGGAGGAAGTCTGTATTTGAGTGGGGCATCTGTACCTAATAAAAATCATTAAGCTTTTGATTTAAGTCATTCCAATTGCTCTCTTCTCCAAGAAGCAAAATTAAATAATTGGCTTCAATCTGAGATTTGGAATGCATTGAGATAGGTAAGAAGAAACACTGGGCCACTGAACCCTTCATACTTTCCAGACCTGACTTTTAGCTAGCACAAATCAGAGCAGCCCTATGCCAATTTACCTGGACTCATGGTATTTTCCCTTTGTTGTTTTAGTTCTGTATCTATTTTTGGCAGCTCGATTTGCTCTTCTATTGTTGTAAGCACCTCTGGTGCCACATAGTGTATTCTTACCTTCATCCTTGCTGAAACATGCCCCATGGCTATATACCGTACAAAGGAGTGGTTTAAATTTCTACCTTGCTTTGCTTTTAACAACGTGATCCAGTTACATCTAAGAGGCTGTGTGGGCTCCCTCTGGTGGGTAGTTGACCTTAATAGTCTTAGAGACGCTTTTCCAGAAAACCTGTCCTAGAGAATGAAGACATAACTTTGTTAGAGAAAGATGGGGATACTTATTTAAAAACAAAACAAAACCTGATGGATTTCTGATAATAAGAAACAGCAAGGGAAAGAATTGAAAATCCAAAACAGTCTAGGTATTCCCTGAAGCCTGTATGTAGGGAGATTTTATTCTTTCGTACATTGATTTAACCTAACTTCTGTTAATGTGGGAAAAACTTAGCTGAAAATCTGTCAGGAAAACTTATTAAAGGAAAAAACTCTGGATGAAAGACTCCAGCTGTATAATCAGACTTGGTTACTTACTTGGCACTCTAAACAAAACTCAACTGAAGCAGGATTTTGTATTGAAATCGAGTTTGTGAAGATATTACCTCATTGAAATTAGCTCTGACCCCCCATGATTAAAAGGTTTGGTTCATGAAGTGTGATTTGTTCCCAAATCTGTACAGATGCTCTATTCCAGCCTTTCAGTTGCTGCATAAAGATGATATGGACAACAGCAACACACATGGTACAAGATGAGATGGATGATGGCACAAAGGTATCAGTGAGCTGCATCTGTCTGCAGCAGCTAACCATATTTCTTCATCCCTGTCCTTAAAACTGATGTGCAGTCAGAGCACCAAGACATTAACTCATTCACTGCTGGAAACTAAGAGACCTTTTACGGTCTGGAAATCCTCTTACAGTCCCATGCTATATCATGTCATAACAACAAATATTTTAGAAACTGATAAGATGATGTTAAAGTTGCATTTGTCTCTTTCCCTTCCCTGTAAGACAAATTCTCTGAGTTATCTTTCTAAAGGCTATAAGGAAGCATGTCAACAATCATCAAACTATTCCAGGTTTACCTTGATGTGACCAGTAGGAAAATTTGAACCTAGAGTTAGCAAGAGAAATTAATATGTATAGACATAGACATACAATCACACACATATAAACATTTTTCATTTCTTAAATATTTGGGTCTGAAACTAACACTCTGCAAATACTTTCTGTACATTTAGATCCAAAACATATAAATAGAAGGATTACCTTGTAATGTATTAACAGATGATTTTTAGCTTGGATAAACTTATTCCAGAAAAAAACATAGCAGGTCCAACACAGCCACTAATTCTTTTCTTGCTTTCCACTTCTTTACTTATTTTCCACCAACATGAGATTTGTTTTACCTATCTTCTTTCCCTATCTTTTTTCTGATTTAGCAAATTTTGCTCAGCTCTAGGTCTTAGTGCTGTATTTTAAGGATGGCTATTTTCTTATACAAGTAGGTACTTGACAGGTCTGCGGCTAAATTTTAACACAAGACTTTGGTGGCAGGGTCAGCAGGTGAGATGAAGTCTACAACTCTCAAAGGCAACCTGAAACACTAGGTACACTGTGGAAATGTGAGATGTCAGTTCATAATTGGAAAATCATAGGGTACCAGTGAGTTGGTGATTTTATCATTCTGAGCTTTGATCCTGGTAGTGGTTAATAGTAAAGGACCTTAAGAACTGCTCTGACTTGAGTCAGATGGTGATTCTTACAATAAATGGCAGAGCAGTGAGGAGACACTGTCACTGTTCCTGCTGCCTGCATGGGAGTATGAAGTCACGTGAATGGGAGCTTGGTACCTTCTAGATGCTGGCTTAAAGTTTCTCTGTGCTGGGATTTCACAAGGTATGATGTTTTGCTCCCTCCCCTTGTACTAACTGTTCCTAAAATAAGAAAGAGTTTCAATTCCCATGGTTTGGCCAAAGCATCTGTCTTTGGCAACTACCTGGAGAAGCAATGCTGTGTACGGGTGGTTGTCACTGGTGTGATCTCCCAGGTTCCAGTTGCTCAGGCATTTCTGACCTGGGTTGCATGCAGGCTGCTTTTAGCATCCACTAATGACCTTGTCTTCATTAATTTATCACTGTTCTTGACTTTATTCTCCTGACCTGGTTAGCCTTCACCAAATCCCATTTCAAAGATTTACAGTTTAGATGCATTTTTTCCAAATATACTTTTGCTTTAATTCAAAAATTAAATAACACAAAGCCTGGGAAAGAGCTGTGGTACTTGTTTAAGGAGTCAGATGGATTCTCCTATGAATAAAACACAACATAATTCATAGATTGCAGTCCATTTTCTCAAGTAACTCATGCATACTGTTACATCTTGATGAGTTCATAACAGGTGGACAGATAGCCCTCTAGTACAAGTTCCTATCTTTTAAATGAAAAAAACCCAGGAGCTGTCACCCTCTGAAGTGCTCTTCAAGCACAGGAGAAGGAAAATTAAAGTGTATGCTTGTCTTCTGTATTTTTTACTGCTCTGTGTCTCCAATCACTATTTATACAAACTCAGGGGAAAAAAAAAATTACACCTTAAAAATTTAGATCTTCCCATTTGTAGATCCTTTTTCCTCTGTAGGTCTCAAAAAAAAAAAAAAACCACAAAAAAACAACCAAGATTTTGTAGTATGTGTAGTATTTTCCTGCCTTTTTGGACAGTCTTGAACTTATTAGAAGAATAGGAAACGGACCAAAGCAACCAGCTTTATTTTCTCACCATTAAGAAAGCATTCTGTTTCTCCTTTGCAATACCAAGAACTACTGAATCTGTGCTGTTGTGATCGTTTCCATACAGCTTTAGAAATGTAACTGAGAAGCCAGGGGAAAGACAACTATCATGGTTTAGCCCCAGTTGGTAACAACCAGGCCTCTTCTCACTCACTCCACATCCCCCACTGTGGAATGCAGAGGAGAAAACCCACCTAAAGGCTTGTTAATTGAAACAAGGACAGAGAGGTTTTCACTCCCCAAAGATTAGCCAGTTTTACATCATAAATAGTACGACATGAGGCAAATTATGCAGAAAGGCTCTAGGATCTGCACAAAAAAGAGAAGGAGCATTTCAATATGCACCTTACTGTTTTGTCAATACTGCTGAAAGTAATAAAAAATTTAAAAAAGGGGGGGCAGGTAGGGGGAAATTCACAGCTTCTGTTTTACTTCCTGATGAATTGAGTGTAGAAAGGATTTTATCTTTTAGAGTATTAACCTGAATATGTGTTTATTAGATCCTTGGTAAGGTTATGATACCTGTTCTCTATAAAATTTGTGGTCATGTGACGGCAGTTATTTGCTATGCATGAAGCACTTTCTGCCAATGTTCGTTTTAAATCAAGGACAATTTAGTGGTTGGCATACACAAACAAGCATGTGAATACCCCAGAATTCAGGCTGAATTTTGGTGAAGTGTTGGTGTCAATATGGATTTTGTGTGAGTCTGACCTCACTGATCTGCAATTGTCTCAAAGGAGCAATTTTTAAATAAATAAACCTGGCTAGGGTGGAGGACTTGACTGGACAGAGCTGAGCAGGGGGTGACACCTCAGGATGTGATAAGACCTACTGGTTGGAGACTGCTCCTCTTCTCTGAGCACCAGCCTGCAATGCTGGGTGGTCCCTCCAGGCACAACTGAGCCACCTTGATTGTACTTGTGAAGTACCTGGCTGAGGGGGCTGGAACAGAGTGGGGAATGATGCCTGGAAGAAAATAAGAACTGATGACTGGGTGGATATTTTCTGAGGGCCAACCTTCAGTGCTGGGCTGCCCCTGGAGGCATGATTATGTACCTGTCTACAGTGGTTGGAACAGAGGAGGAATGGCACATGGAAGAAGATAGAATTGATGACTGGGTGGGGGACTACACCCTTCTGCTCCCCTCCAGGCAGCCTGTCTTCCAAGGAACCTGGATGACTGACAGCTGCACCTTCAGAACAAAAGGGACTCAGGGATATATATGGCTGTCCATGCTGTGGTTCTCTCGTCGTCTCTTGACCCGCTGCCATTTCTGCATCAGACCCTGTCCAGAATCAGGGACATCCTGAAGAAACTCACTGGACAGCTGGGTCCCTGCTGGTGACTCTCTCTCTCTCTCTCTCTCATTCTTCCCACTTTCTTACCCTTTTTTTCCACCTTTCTCTCTCTTTCTTTCTTTCCACTTTCTTACCACTTTTCCTCTCTCTCGTATCTTCTTTTCCTCTCTCCCTCTTTTGCCTGGCTCTATAATTTTACCTATGTCAATTGACAAATAAAGTCTGCTTGCACCCTACCCTTTCCAAAGTTGGACTTTGTTTTGCAGATGCAAAACAAAAAATAAACTTTAATGTTATCTCGGACCGTAACAGATTTTTCATAGCAAACATGATGGGAATGAATGTAAATGTCAAAGAAGATACTGAAATTAGAGCAGCTTCAACTAAAAACATATTTCTAAGAGTATCATTGTGGTTTACATCCATTTAAGTGTCTTTCACAGAATAAACTGATGAAATTCAGGTCTTGTAGAAATTCAGGGTTTTTTGTCTATTTTAAACTGCAGTTTGAATTGATTTTCTGATTTGTTTTGGTTTGGTTTTGGTTGTGTTTTTTTTTTTCCTAGCCACACCAAATGATATGAAAATAGATACGCACCTGAATGACATTGGGGTAAATTCCTATTAATCTATTTTTAAGATTACTAAATAGACATACTGTAGGTTACTCAAATCATAAAGTCAGTTCATGCTCTCCATTACTGTCTGCCTACATGAAATTCAAGATCTCCCCATATTGACTTCAACTTTGACATGAACTAGTTGGTCATTACAAGCTTTCTAGCATTTGTGAGCTCATGTCATACTTTAAAATGAGATTTTTTTCTTCTAGTGCTTTCTTATTCAGAGCTGGAGTAGATGTCAGGTCTGATTGTAATGCAAAATGATATTCAAAGAGGGAGACTTACTTTTGCAAAACCAGCGTCTATCTGAGACAGGAGATGTGACCTCATGTTCAAATTCAAAGCAAAATTCTATAAATCTGCCTGAGAGTGAATTTAGGATGTCTCACTGGAAGTGACAATTGTTAGGTAAATTACTGGGCAAGCAGATCCACGCTCTGCTATCTTGCGCTCAGCAGAACGTGAAAAAATAGTGACTTTTGAGAAGTGGCAGTAAATAAGCCAATAGTTAACAGAAACCTTAATGTAAAAGCCTGATCAATTATATCTAATTTAATTTTTATTCCAAAGCTTTAAATACTGTTATCTTGTTAGCATGTAAACAAATATGTCCCTTTTTCTTCTCTGGAAAAAGATACGGGTTTTCTTCATGTTGACATCTATACCAATCAAGATTTGGGCCTCTGGACCACCTCATGAATGTATAACAACTACAGTACTAAGAGATCACCAGACTTTATAAGCACAAAGAGATGAGAATATTTTTCACATGTTTTCACTATTTGAGCCCTCCTACCATTTGCATGCATGTTACCTTCCAGTCTGCTTTCCCAGTTTTGAGTATATGAAACCACACTTCTAATGGTTTTCTTTATGGACTTTTTTTTCCAAACAGAGATCATATTTCATATTCACATAGGTACATGATATTTGTCATAAATATTGAGGTTCTTTCCCAGGTTCATAGTTTTATTTTCTGGAAAGAAATTTATGGTAACTATCTGCAACATATGTATTAATGTGACAAACAGACATAGACTCTTGCGAATGCTGTCAGAAACTAAGAAGTGCCATCTTCCTTTCACCTGTTTATTGGGTGAAATTCATTACTACCTAACTTCACGCAGCAGATAACTGTTCTGGTTGTTCAGCCTTAAAACTGAGTCTTGATTAAAACCCCTTTTATTTTAATTTGATTTCAGGACTGTGATTAAAAACTGTATCTGATTTTAACAGGAAAGAAAAATAGATAATGTGGTCTTTCATCTGAAGATTTTTCTGACAGTGCCCAATATACAACACTTCTGAAATCATCCAAACAAGCTGTTGCAGGAAAGGATCCTGACCTGGAAAGCCTTTTTCTTTTAAACTGGGAATTATCCAGATTCATATATTATTATACAGATTATCCACATCTCATTGATATGGGATATCAATTGATATCCCATTTTATGTACAAAGGGAGGACCATAGTATATCTGAAGGAGAAATGGTCTTCAGAACATCACAACATTGCTTGATACTATGCCTTGTGTGTTCACAGGATAGATAAAATTAAATAGCTCAGTCTTAATTAGTGATAGTGTGAAACAAGTGCATAAATGATTATGGAAATCTCTTCTCTTTGGTCTCCCTTGGAGGTGAACATTGACAGTCATGGTAAATTTTATGACAGAATTCCCAAATGTTTATATTTTTGTTTGTAGTTTCCCATGGGACAGGGCTGTGGACAAATATCAGAAGGAATTAGCAGTGATGGGGAAGAGAGGTAGTTTTTGCTTTGTTGGTTGTAGGGCTCAACCTTGAAAAATAGTTGGAAAAAAATTCATGAAAATCAGAAGGCCAATAAAAAAGCACTCTGAATTTGCATCTTAATGCATCTCATGATTTCTAATTCAACACCAAAGCCCCAGGGAGAAAATCAGACCTCAGTGGACACTGACATTTGCATGGAGAAAGGAGAGTACTACTCAAGGAAACCTATTTAGCATAATTGGAAAGTTGTTGATTAAGAAAAGAACAGGATGTTTATCTATTCCTTGACCATTTATTTACTGAGGATTAGAAATGAGATGTAATAGCTTTTAATTCTCTGCATGTTATGCACTTCCACACTGATAAATGATGTGACATTTGGAGCTAATGCTGAGTCCTTCACGATATAGCAGACCTTTGTGTTCTTGGGGCAGTGTTCTTCTAAGAGTCTTTTTGATTATCTACCTATCACTGTCTGAGTTGACAAAACTGCAAATGTTATTGCTAGTCATAAAATTATCCAACCACATAGACTATCTACAAGACCTGCAGTGGTTATGAATGCCACAAATTGATTGTGCACTGCATGGGGAAGACTTATCCTTTCATTCCTTCTAACTTTATTGCCCTTAATTTAATTAACAGTTGCCAAATGCTACAGGTTAAACAGAGAGATTAATATATTCCTACTGTATAGCTTCAAATTCAGAGCATCTCTAACAAGTCTTTTTTTGCTGCTAACCTTTCCAGGAAAAAAGAATGCTCACTGTTTAATCCCTTTCTGCATTTTTTTTTTTATTTCTGTCTCAATCTTTCTTGCAGCTCTTTCTTATTTCTGTTTACTCACTTGCTGGCTATAGTGTTCCACCTATAGCCAGTTTTCCTAGCTATGTTATTTTTCTATCTATAGACAGTTTTACCTCTGATATGTAAACATATCAACTATTTCCAATAAAAATTAGAGCACTAGCTTCACGTGCATCCTTAATGATACAGACTTGGCTTAATAAGTTACTCAGGTATTGTTTCCACATAAATTCTGTAATAAACCTTGAAATGTTCTTGTTTTTAGAAATAGCATTTATGACATCTACATTTTTAAGCACAATAGAGACAAAAAGCCTTTTTGCATGTCTCATAGGCAAACTGAGGAAGGATGGCAGCATGGGAGTTACCATTACATTTGTTCAACTGAGGGAGAAAAGTAGTGAAACTCCATGATAATACTCATCGTTTGACCTCGTCCTGTTAAACCAGACTACTGAGTATGGTTATATCTATATGTGTATATTGAAAAGTTGAATAAACAGACAGTTCTCCTAGGTTAGTATATCAGGTGCCCAACGGCAATGAACTTCATATCACCCTGTGAATGGAAGATTTCACTAAGGACAGGACTGAAGAGCTGTGTCTAACACAGATGCAAGGAACTGCTCCTAAGATCTTTCTTCTGCCTAAGTGTACCTCTCCCCTTTTATATCCACTGTGCCAGACTGCAACAGTCCATGATGTAACTCCAGAAAAGCTTAGGTTCTATTGTCCTTGAGGCATATTTTTACTGGAAGGTGATGTATAAAAGCCAAAACAGAGATTTTCTGTAAAGATGCATTATTGTTTCAGTATCAGCAGTGCTCTCACAGTGTTTTCTCAAGACTGGTGCAGAGGTAATGTTATTCATTCATTGCAGAAATGCAAAGTTTTGAAGGGATTTGCTTTACCTGAATATTTCTTACCATCAGAATGTTGCAACCTCCAACTCACTGGTATTGAATTTCTTTTCTGTATATAATGTGTTCTAGCAGTGAGCAGAACAGACTGTGTTAATATGTACTTCACTGTTTTTTTCTGCAATGAAAGGGAACACTGTACTACAGCATGCTGTTTATCAACAAGTTTTCCTTCTCCAGTGAGGAACCAGCCACCCCTGTCACAGGTGTAAATGTGCTGTCACCTGCTGTATGGTCAGACTTCTGGAGACTTATCTTGTGGAGCTGAACTACTCAAGTATCTTTTTCCCCCTTAAAGAACACAAAATCTCAGCACAGGATAATACATGCATAGGCTGTTAAGGAGCTAAAAATAGGCTAAGTTTTCAGTTAAGTGTGGCAGAATAAATCAGGTGGTCAGAAAGAAATTTCTCACCAAGAAAACCCCACTGAAGATTCCTTGCCATTTCTATGACAGATGACTCACATGATGTCATCTGGTAATTGAAAATACCACTTAATCTCATTCTTAAAAGTAAGTTTCTATAAAAAAAAAATTAAAAAGATGAGGTGAATACATGTATAAGCAGCTAACATTTTTTTTCTGGGTGGACTTACATGTGCAGCCAAAGTTAAATTGGTACAGAATGCTGTTGAAATAAAGGGATACAATGTAATGTGAAGCTAACTTCAGTCATCATGATGGCATGAGCAACAGAATGTGTGGTTGTTTAGAAGATGTATTGGCATAGCTGAACTGTGCTAATTCCATTGGGTTCACCAGCAGTGAACCCTTATTCTGTTACACAGAGCAATCTGTAATTAGACATGGGTACAATGGAGCTGTATTAGCTGCCTATTTCTTCTGCAGGTGTAGATTTCAGATATCAACCCTGAACATGCATAGCTGGCCTAGGAAAGTCCTCTCAAAAGCTTTCAGATAAGAAGCCTGTAAGATCTTTGCTGAATTCAGCTGTTCCGAGAATAATCAAAAGAATGAACAATACCTCTTCAGACTTTAATTCCCTGGGCTGTCCATTTGGATGCTGGGCATACAAAAATGCCTTCAAGGTAAGGATTGCAATTACAGAGCTAATAAGCCCCAGTGTACATCCTGTTCAGGGAATGCTACAAAATTTTAAGTTATAGAAGTTCAAAATCAAAGTTATTATGCCATCATTATCCAGACTATAATGTTCCCTTGCCAACAATAAGCCACGATATTTTAAAAGACTATGCCTAGAGTAATATAAACAGGACACTTTTTATGAGTATATAAAAGCGAAATCCACAGAAAGGAATTAAATAGCAACAGTAATATACACTTGAATCACACTCTGTCTTTCAAAATAGTTTAAGAACTTTATTTCAAAGGTGGTTTGTAGAACTGAGAAGTAACTGTGAGAACGCTTGGTGAAATTTAACTTGAATGTACTGTATTTTTAAGGTAAACTTTTGAAAATTTTTATCAGAAAAGAACTTTCCTAGTGATATACAAAACATGCAAGTTAGAATCAGATTCTTGTCTGGTTTTACTGGGTCAGAATCTTACCTTATCCATCTATCTACAGACTGGAATTACCCTCTAGCCTTGTCCTCACTTCTCAGAATTGATTGGCTGTTGAAAATATATTTCACATCTATATGTAAATTTACTATACAAGGGATTTCTAGAGCTACAAGAATATTCACTTTAAAAATGATAATTATTTTTTCTGTTTTTTTTTTTTAACAAATTATTGAGTTTTGTGATGACAGATTTTGACAGTTACTAAGCTGGGGGCGAATCAGTTTGGCATGACGAAGGCATACTAGGATGGCTGCTACTAGATGACAAAGATGGCTTAATTTTAAGGAAACTATTTCAATGAACATTTTGGCCCTCAAATCTGACAGATGCATACTAAAGGGAGGAAAAAAAAAATCAATAACTAATAATAATCTCAATCATGCTAAGGGAAATGGCAACAGAGATGGGATCCAAAAAATGCAGCATAGGAAAAACATTAGCAGAAAGAAATAAATAATGTGATACCTGACTTGATACATGCAATTGCATCCCAACTACATTGCAGAGGTAGCAGCATGATAAATTGTATTCATCAGGTGTTATTGATTGCATCTAATGTCCTCTCCTCGCTAATTCATCTCAGCCATGAGCACTTTTAGCATTTCAAAGCCTACATCAGCTTTCTAGGACAATGCAGAAAGGTAATATTAGTTGTAAAAAAAAAAAAAAGCCAACACCAAAACCTCTATTTTTTCACTTAAGATGTTAAGAACTGTGGACTCAGTACTATTTTGAATTCTCAGGAAACTGCATAATGAACAACAGAAAGTGAGATGCCTTGGTAAGAGTAGAACTAATGGGAAAGTATGTTTCCCTGAACTTGAGAGGAAGTTAAGGCTGCTTATTAGAGAAATAAAGATTGTTTGGCCTGTTTTTCAGGCAAGGGATATATTGAACAAGAAATGCCTTTCTGCAATTGTATGGTTTTTGTCTCTTGATCTCAAAGTTTTCTAGTATAGCTGTAGGAGGCTATAACTTCCATCCCCATCCAGCTAACTTTGAATTTCAAAAGCTAAATTGAATGTGTCCTTACTTATGGTGGATAAAGGAAACCAAACTTTGGGTTGCTTTCTTCCCAACAGCTGGGCTGACTTTGGTACCGTAAACATTTCGTCATATTGGAATCATCAGCAGGTGTTTGGTGCTCAGACTTCTAAATTATTTTGTTGGACTCACTGAAAGAGTGTTGACAGCACCTTGTGACAGAGGAAGTACTTCTGTGGTCTAACTTTCATCTTCTTCATAAGCAGGAATGAACTCTTCCCACTGGTTCTCTGTGCTTTGGCCACTCCAAAGCCATCTCTGAGGTTGGTGTCTGAGCTCAGAGGGGTTTTCTGCACAGACAAACTTTTTGGTGGAAAACATGTTTTCACCTCTCTACTACCCATGAGGAGGGCAAGAAAAATACCTTAATTAAGCAAGTGAGGGAAGGGATTATGGAGGGAACTGATACCAGCTCAGCACAAATTAAGTGAATTAAGTCAGTATTCTGGATTTATCTTCATGTATCAGCAGTCCTATATTCAAAATCCATGTATTGTTTCTGATGATCTTGGTATGGTTGAACTGAACCAGTACAATGAATGATGAGCCCCAGGGAGATCTCCTGGTTCCGTCTGGCAGGAGAAAAAAGCTATGTGCTTTGGCAGCTTATATAAGAAGGACTGCTCCTGCTTTGTGCATCCCATCTGTAAATGGCAGCAGCAGCTAGCATGACTTTCAGACCCCCAGAATAATTGAAGGACAGTGAGGTCCCCTTACCAGTCTTCTGTCCTGGGCTATTAGCCACTTGCCTATGTCAGGGATCTAAATTCCTCTGGAATCTGCCTTTGATCTGAGTACTGTTGTCTTGCCAAAGTATTTAAAATAGAGAGCTATTAGTCAATATCTTAGTAGTGTTTTAATGATTTTAAGGTACTAATTAGGCTTTTAGACATAAGCATGCAGATTAACGCTTTGTTGGATCATATCTATAACAGTCAATAGATTTCAAAATAATTTAAAAATAAAATTTTAAGAAATTTCATCAGTATAAAATTTTACTAAATACATGCTAGCACTAGAAATGGATCCAAACCAAAATTCTGTTTCTGGATAACTTTCAGCAGGGATTGAAAGTGTGGGTGCAAATTAAACAGGAGAGAAAAGCAGCAATTCCAGACTCAGGAAGTTTGCATTTCTGTAGTCCCAAGCAGTAGAGCTGGCCATCATAAACAGCATTCAAGAGAGGTTTTGAATTAAGGATTAACACACAGGTCAAATTCTCATCCATTTGAGAGCAACTCATGTGGTGTGCTTAGTTTCCAAATACTATTAATTTCATGTTAGCGCATCTCACTTATATCCAGGTATTTTTTAGATATACAAAATGAAGGAAAATGTGTTTACATTACAAAGGAAAGTCTATTACGTCTTCAACACTTTATATCCTTTTCATAGTAAAGAAGTAAATATTCTTTAAGTGCTTTAACTATGAAGTTTTTATATTGGTGAGCTTTGAGCACTGAACCATCTCAACCTAGACAATGGGTTTTCTCTAGAACTAAACTTCATTCCCTTTGGCATGTGAGGCTGACACACCCTCATTTGGGTAAAGGGCTGTGGGTTTTTTTATCGTAATGATTTAGCAATATTTTTATTGCCAAAGTTCTAGTTTTTAACTTTAATTTTTAGATAGGTCATGTAATTTATTGCATGCAGCTTATTGATCTCTGTGCTTCAAGAAATTGCTCAGTGAACAAGTAACCATCACGACTTGATTTAATTCCAAAACAAAGAGGAACTATTACAATCTTGCCCTCCCTTCTTGCTGTCCCACTCAAATGACAATTTATAGTCGAGTCCTAATTATTCCAGTCACTTAATTCCCCATAGGATTTAAACAATACAATGGGAAAAGGAAGTTTAGAAGCAAAGCTATTTGTTTGAATTAGGCAGATATCTAAACCACTTAGGCTGGCTTTCCTAAATCTTATGCCAGATGCCATTAGGAAACAAATTAAGAGAATAGGCCAAGCACTTAGCAGAACTTAAAAAGCCAAATAAAACTGTAGGTGGAAAGGAAATAGAACTGCTGCAAAATGCACATTAAGGAAATGTATTTTGGCAGCCCCAAGGGCCAGCTTTCCCTCAACAAGCACACTCTCAGAAACCAACAGAAACCACAAATGAAAAAATTGAAGCAAACCCCAAGCCTCACAGATGGCAAGTAAGCCATTACATTGAAATGTGCTGTGTCTACAAACTGAAGGCACCACAGAATAAGACAACCGTAAAAATCACAGCAGCATAACATTTATGCAGTTTTACAATTATAAATCATAGAATCATAGAATGGGTAGGGTTGGAAGAGACCTTGAAGATTATCTAATGCCAACTCCCCTGCATGGGCAGGGACACTTTCCATTAGACCAGGTTGCTCAAGGCCTCATCCAGCCTGGCCTTGAACACTGCCACGGAGGGGGCAGCCACAGCTTCCATGGGCAACCTGTGCCAGTGTCTCACCACCATCAAATTAAAAAATTTCTTCCTAATGTCTAACCTAAATTTCCCCTCTTCAAATTTTAAACCATTTTCCCTTGTCCTTTCACTACACACCTGTGTAAAAAGTCCTGCCCCCGCTTTCTTGTAAGCAGATAACCCTAGACTTTGTTTCATTTAGTGTTGTAGCAAATTAATTAGTCAATGAGAGAAAGCTTACACATATTTATTCAGACAAAGGAGACAGAGGGCAATCTAGCTCTGGTTGTCTAATAACAATTTTTCAGAAAAATATGATTAGCTTTCAAATGTCTCTTTATCCTACATTATATAGCAATTATTATTCAGGAAAAACTAAGAGAAGTGCAAAAAAGATGTATTCTGATATATATATTTTTTAAAGATTAATAAACTTTGAAAGATTAAGTAAAAGTAGGGACACATTTATTAACCTAGTTAAATATTCATTTGTGGTAAGTGTATTTTATGCACAAACACTGATGAAAAAAGATCTTTTTTTAATTTTAAAAAATTTCATTATGTTGCAACAGTAGAAAACCTTTAACCTTATTCCATCTACTTTTGAGCTTTCTTTCTAAGGTGAGAGACTTAGTCATCTTTTTAGATTTTTTTCAGTACGGTCTACCACTTAATGACCCAGTATTATCAGGGTCCTTAACATTTGCAAGTCAACACCCTTACTCTTGAATTTTACTAATACAAAGAAAGATAAGTAGTGATGTATTTCTACTTTAATCACAACCAATACAGAAAATGTATATGTTTGCCCAAAATAGCTTTTCTTGTAACCCTATCTGGAGTGGCTTTTTTCCCCAAGAATAAAGACAGCTTGGTAGAATGAGGAGTTGGCATGACCAAAACTGAATGTTAACACCAATAGTTATCACTGAAAGGTGTTATTTTGATGACAGCTTTCCACTTTGGCGGAACAGAAATCAGCTCTGTGACCTGCTGTTCCATTCTGAACCATGGCCCTCATATTTCCACTTACATTTGGATGCTAGCGCATGTAAACTGAAAGCCAACCACAGTTCTACAAAAGAAGACAGAGTTCCAGAAAGCCTTTCTGCAAGGAAAAACATAGGTGGAGATTTTCAACTTGATAGAAAAAAAAAAAATAGTTTCTTAGTAAAAATGGAATTTTTTTTTTTCAAATTCTCCTCATATAGAATAAAAGTAAGCTAATGCCTCTATGGAATACCTCTCTAGAGTCTAACTTTCCTCCTTACTCTGGACACTTTGTTTTAGCCTGTATTATGTTTTTTTGAACTGGGAACAGTATCATCAATTTCCACTGTCTTCTGATTACCAGAATCTGTTTACTGGTAACAAAACACTGCTATATTCACTGGAATTTATATTTACCACTTGTACCCTTTGCCTATTTTCAGGGTACACTTTTGAAAGGTAGGCAGTACATCGACCAGAAGATATAATTTCCTTCCTTTTATTTGGTTTACGATACACACAATTGTGAGTTACAGAATTATCTGTGAACACATATTTCAGGAAGTTCTGAAAGTACCTTTAAAAAAATGTGAGCAAATAAATAGAAATGGGGAAATGTGTATGTGCATTCTATTAATTGTGTATTTCTATTTTTAATATTTACCTTTTTATTTGCATGCATGAAGAGATATATTGATAATAATAACATTGAATAAGCTCATGATGGTAAAAAGGGATTTCCATTATGACTTTACACAGGAACTGTGCTCCTAAGTTGCTTTAGCCCAGCTTCTCATGAGCATTTTTGTAGATAAACTTGCACTGAATGAAATTACTTCCATTTTAGTTGAAGCTTGATGTTTTAGATACTTTTGGAAACACACAGAAAGATCATCTACACTTATACTGTTCACTTGAATTGACAGTAAATGTGATATGTTTAGATCTCATGCCCTTTGTCCACTTTAAAGCTGGCTCTATTTGTAATGTCACACAGAAAAATGAAAATCAAATCAATTTTGCCCTACATATATATTTAAACACAGATTTTATATGTATTCTCCACTAGAACACATTAACTCTTTAATGAAAGAAAGGAATATGTTGATTAGTTAACTTTCTGTACCCTTTCGTAGACATTTGTGATAGGCTGAATTATGAGATTTATTTTAATTTTATTCAGGTTTCACTTATTTGATTTATTTCAATTATTTTATTTACTGAACTTGAAAGTGCTGAGTTATTCATGATTTTGCATGCATTTGGTATTGCAGCAACAACACACGCAGTGAAGAGGAATAAGGAGAGATCCAGAGTTTGAAGGACTTATATTTTTCAGACCTAAATTACTGTAAATCCTAATTGGCTAATTAAAATAAAATCTGAAAGTCGGTGGAAATGAGTGTCTAATTTCTTTAGGCTGCTTGTAGAAGTCCACCTTAAGTTTTCCTTCTCTAGTCAGAATTGCTGGATAAAACAAAAAATCAGGATCATCAGACTCAGTGTTTTTTTCCAGTTATAAATGGCCTTTCATATTTTTTATATACTAATTTTATTAGGGCAGTTGCTACCTATTTCCTGCTTCTTCTTACTAATGGATGAAGATATTATTTCTGTGAAAAAAAGAGACAAATGGCTTTGGCCAAGGTTGTTAGCTTCTGGTCCTTAGCAGATTTTGGTCTGTTGCCCAGGAGTAGAAATTGATTACCCAAACAGTTTGGAAAACATTCACAATTAATACAGCACATAAAGTTTCACTGTGGCAATAAGATCTACTGCAAATACACTAATCCACTTTGGAAATCTCCTGTCACTATGAGGGAAGTAACTACTGGTGTCATTATTTTCTATTAGCAAGTTTGGGGGTTGTAAAGGAAAAAATAAAATAAACATCTTAATCTGTTCTGAAAATGGTCGAAAAGAAGAACAAGTGTATATTAATTTCCCTGACATTGAAGCTGTGAGGATGTTTTATCCAGAGGAAAATAAAAGCAAAACCAAAAACACACACTCTAGAAAACCATGTTAATTCATCACTTCAGGAATGTGAATCTCCCTGAGAAATCTTGACAAATCATTTTAAAAAAAAAAAAAAAAAAAAAAAAAAAAAGAAAAAAGAAGGAAAAAAAGAAAAGAAAAAAAGAAAAAGAAAAGCAAATCAACCAAAAAAACCAACAAAAAGCAAAACCAACAAACAAAAAACAAAACCAAAAAATACTGCCGATCAGTATTTAGGTTAATGGCTTCATGTGACACAAAAAGCTGATGACAGGATCACAGAATTTTCAGTTAGAAAAGACCTCTAAGATCACTGGGTCCAACTGTCAACCCAGAAAAAAATCACCAGTCCCACTAGAGCATCTCCTGAAGTGCCTCACCTACATGGTTTTGGACTACCTCCAGGGATGATAACTCCACCACTTCCCTGGGCAGCCCATTCCAGCACCTGACTACTCTCTCACTAAAGAAATTCTTCCTAATATCTAGTCTAAAACTCCCCTGGTTCAACTTCAGACCATTTCCTTTAATGCTATCATTACTTACTTGAGCAAAGAGGTTCACTACAACCTCCTTTCAGGTAGCTGTAGAGAGATAAGGTACAGATAAGGTCACCCCACAGGCTCCTCGTCTCCAAACTTAGTAATCCCAGTTCCCTCAGCTGCTTTCCATAGGACTTGTGCTCTAAACCCTTCACCAGCTTGGTTGCTCTTCTCTGGACATGCTTCAGCAGATCGATGTCCTTCTTGTAGTGAGGGGCCCAGAACTGAACACAGTAGTCAAGGTGCAGCCTCACCAGAGAGGTTGTATGTTCACTTCCTTTCTCCTGCTGGTCACACTATTCCTGATGCAGGACAGGATGCTATTTGGCTTCTGGGTTACCTGGACTCACTGATACCTCACATTCAGCAAGCTGTCAAACAACACCCCCAGTTCCTTGACCAAATTTTTGTATTTGAATAGTTGATGCCTCCTAGGAATAGATTATTTGTAAAAAAATAACTTGGTTGTAAAGATTTTTGTACCATATCTTATTGTAATTTTTAGAAACAAACAAAGAAGTAAAATGGATGGTGGAGTAATGGGCTAGCTAATCCATTAGTAGGCAATAGAACTGCTAAAAATCCAATATACAAGAGTTTGTTTGTACTGTTTAATAAAGTTGAAGATGATAAATACAGGAATATCTTCAGAGATTCCTCTAAGTATTGCAGGTGATGAAGAAGAAATAAATACTAAAAAAATAGCATCTGTTTATTTGAAATCTGATAATAATCCATAAAACAGAAAGCAAGACAGAAACACCTCTTGAAACATATGAAGAGCATTACCAATGTTTGTCTTAGTGATGACTTGCATTGCTTCCTATTCAGACACATTTCAGTGGAGCTCAAAGACACAAACTGTTTGCCACTTACTGGAAAATTAGACTTGGATGAAGTCCAGAATCAATTTTGTTTCTCAGTGTAAAGGTGCAGTAGAAAAGATATGGGGATAAGGACCTTGAAGCACGTGTTTCTCATTTTAGAAGGTTCTTGCTGCAATAAAATACTCAACTACAATATTACTAATAACATTCTGAGTTTACCCACAGAGCAGAACTGTCTATTTTTCTTAATATTCATCATTATTAGGAGTTAACAGGACAAAAAGAAAACAAAGAATTTCAGGTAGTTAATGCAGTATCTAAAGTTCTAATCTTTCAGTCCTCTTATTTATGTAGCTATTTGCATAATCTCTTCAGTATGGTAATTTTTTTTTAATTTGTTTTTTGGGGTTTTTTGTTTTTCTTTTAATATAAAGAAAGCACAGCTTGCATTTATCAAAATAGTCATAGACTTAAGAAACTGCAAAAGAAAACACCAAATTGAACTGGAAAGAATCTGGATATGCCCATCTTCAGTACTACATAGATGACTAAATAGAAGGGCAGAGATCCCATTATTTTGTTAGTAGGGTATCCTTCCAGCACTCCCATTGTAATCAACAAGGATTTTCAGCAGATGAGGCAACTTGGTGATGAAAGTGCTACTCAGCGTCAAAAGTGAAAAGTAATCCTTGGTACCAGAGTGATATTAGAGGTCTGATTGCAATGCAGATTTGTGAAAAAGTACCTCCTGAGATGTAGTGCTGCCAGAGTACCAGGAACTAAGGAAACAGGTTAGGAGGTTTCCTGAGTGTATGAAAGATAACTTCCTGAAACAGCTGCTAAGTGGATTTACATATTCCAAGGCTAATAACATCTGAGGATGGATGGATGGATAATTTTTACAATTAGCAACAGGCTGACTAATTTTCAGGAAGCTGTTTGCTTCAACTAGCCTTCTTTTGGCGTTCAAGATCCTAAGTTTATTTCCAAGCCATCTTTCTACAGATGCTGTTCCTCCATCTTGTAACAATAGGATCTTTATTGCTCTCTAAGTTAAATGGTTGTTGACTCCTTTTTCTAAAGAAAAGTAGAAATTGTTGGTGTTTTGATCAATGTCACTTTATCTGAAAACTAAATATATTTAACTTGGTCGACTATCTTTATATGACAATTTTGAGTGCTGACTTTCTTCTTTGTATCCCAAAGAGACAGAGAAGAAAACTTATATGGAACAGCTCCAGTCAGGACTGGGTGAATAATGATTCCACAAATATATATATTCACAGAGGGTATTAGGAGCAAATAAAATGCTGATGTGGAATTTAATGAAGCATTTGCCATCAAAGAAAGCTTTTTCCCAGAATACAGAAGCTTTATGGATAAGGTGAGAATTGTCAAAAAAAAAAGTTGTGATAGATACTGTAAACTAAAGCAAAAAGCCAAATGCACAGTAAAAAAGAACAAGGAGCATCAGTCCAGTAGGACTCAAAACTAAAGTGTTCCTTAGGCTTCAGTACAAATGATAACGCTGAACATAGGGGCAAATGTGCAGTAATGGATGGGAAGGATGAAATTGAATGTGGCAAAGTGGGGGAAGCAGAACTCACATAACTAACTTTTCTGAAACCAGAGTAAATTTTCTAACCATCACCTACAATTATGGAAGAATTCTGGTACATGAAATCAAGTTTACAAATATTTTTGTCCAGTCACACACAAAGAGAAAATGGTGCATGTCATATTTTTTATTTGAGAAAGAGCTGTAATGTAAAAATGGAAGCAATCAAAACAAACCAGGAGAAGTGTTAAAGAAAAACAGGTGATTTCAATAACTTTCCCAATATAAGCACTCCTTCTACATTAGGGAATTCCCGAATCACTGATCTTAGGAGGTCAGGGGAACAACCTGCAGAAGAATCACTGCTTCTGGATCCTAATTTAGGTTCTTACCCAGACCCTTGATTTTGATGGCTTTCAGTGAGAAGGTCATGAACTAGACAGGTTCTTGATCAACCTCTCAAAAGTGTTCTTTTTTTCGGTTTTAAAGTAAGAAATTTCTTTATAAAAGTTATATTGTGGCAAACTAATCAGCTATTTTTCCCTGATAAAATAACAGATTTCTTAGTTACAAATCTTATTCACCTAGATTTCATAGGTAATTTTTTAAAAATTATAATGTAAATAAGGAGGTTAAGGAAAAACTGAAGGGGATGTCCCCACGGATAGATCCAGATAATCTTTTGGATAGAAGAATTCATCAAGAACATGTCTGGAAGGTAATTTTATTTAATATTTCCTCTGACAACCTTGGCACATATATATAGGGCTAGGCCAGTGAAACTGGATGACAGCAAGGTGGAAAGCTTTATTGTTACAAAGGAAGATTGGAATATTGTACAAGTAGTCTGACCCTGAGTACTGGAGTCTACAGCTCTGGGATGAAAAGTAATAATACGGAAAGCACAAGCAGCATAGGCTGCTCACTTGAGAACTAACAAGAATTTATGCTTGGAATTGGGAGTTCATCAGTTGGAAATTACAGAGACTAAAGAGTTGGGTTCATCCATAAATCATTATCAGCTGCAGAAAGCAACTGTGGTTTTTAGAGGCCCTCAATCAGGGAAAATAAGTCCCCTTGAAACAGCAAATTATTAGCATCATCGTGTGAGGCAATAGTAACGGGCTGCCTGGAAAACACAGGATTCAGTTACCATCACTCATACTCAAGAGAGATGAGCAAAAAATGAAACAGGTGTCCAGGACATGTTCTGAAATTAAAAAAAAAAAAAAAAAAAAAAAAAATAAAAAGGAAGCCTTTTTTATTGACACAGAAGGTGAATTGGAAAGGGTATGATCACCATCTATGGACAAATATTTCATTGGAATAAATGGGAACACATTAATTAACTCAAGACTACTGTAAACTAAAAGTGAGTTCTTAAAAAAGTTAATAATACCTTACAATCAGTGATGCTAAATTCTAGAAAAAAACAACCCTAGTTAGTGTAACAGAAAATTTGATGTCTGAATAAGGAAAATCTAGGAGATTGTCTTCTGTGATGTCAAGAACCTTGAAGAGCTGAAGGAGTCTGATCCACAGTTGTGTTTCTGTTTTGTGTGTTGCAGCTGGTGTAGGAAAACTTTTGAAGTGAGATTAGAATGGGACAGTAGTAGCTCTCTGGAAACTTCAGATCATAGAATCATAGAATCGGCTGGGTTGGAAGGGACCTCAGAGATCATCAGGTCCAACCCTTGACCACCACTGCTGCAGTTACCAGACCATGGCACTGAGTGCCACATCCAGTCTCTTTTTAAATATCTCCAGGGACAGAGAATCCACTACTTCCCTGGGCAGCCTATTCCAATGTCTGATCACCCTCTCCAGAAAGAAATTCTTTCTAATATCCAACCTAAACTTCCCCTGGCACAACTTGAGTCCATGCCCTCTTGTCTTGTTGAAAGTTGCCTGGGAGAAGAGCCCAACCCCCCCTGGCTCCAGCCTCCTTTCAGGGAGTTGTAGAGAGCGATGAGGTCTCCCCTGAGCCTCCTCTTCTCCAGGCTGAACACCCCCAGCTCCCTCAGCCTCTCCTCGCAGGACTTGTGCTGGATCCCTTCACCAGCCTGGTTGCCCTCCTTTGGACCTGCTCCAGGACCTCAATCTCCTTCCTGAACTGAGGGCCCCAGAACTGGACAGAGTACATAACACCTAACTAAAGTTTTTCTGTTAACAACTGCCCTTTTTCAGCTTAAATGGCTTAGATTGAACTATTCCTTCTGATTTTCTTGAAAACACGGATGACCTTTCTCTGAGACTTGGGAATAAACACATATATTCATAGGATAAGCAAATTCACAAAAAGTCTGTAGATAATTCCTGAGAAGGAAAAATATGCATAAACATGTTGAAGAAATTATTTCCTAGAAATAGATCTTACTCATATAAACCCAATGAATTATCTTTTAACTGAGAAAGTTTTAGGGCTGCTAAACACTCAGATGAATGGCTAATACAGTGTCCATAATAGAGGTTCCTAATTTTCTGTAGAAAACAAGACAAAAAGTGGACCAATGTAAGATCTGATTCCTTTGTGATGTGACTTTGATCCCATGAGGCTCATGACCCTTTAAGTCAATTTTTAAAACAACTTAGATATTTGTTAATTTTAAAATTATAAACAAATGAAACATTCATAGTCTAGTGGGCTTCTTCCAAATGAATTCAGGGTATTCCTTCCAGGAAAAGATCCTAGGTCTTGTTTCCAGTCCCCTTCTTAGTAGTATTTCTGAATTTTCATTACTTAAGCATTAATGCATAGGGCATTCAAAGACCAGGACCCAGGTCTGTCCCCATTTCATCTAAACCATCCTGACTACAGACCTGTACTATTTTCATTTGCATTTTTGTGAACATTTAAAGGTCATAGTTGAAAACAACTGCAGACAGAAATTTCAGTATAATCAATGGTGGAGCTGTACAAGGAGATTCTGCTCCTACTTTGGAAATATGGACAAAGTAAAGTGTTTTGGGAAACTTAAATGCATTTAGAAGCCTGGGATATAGAAGACTGAGCTGCTTGAAAGTCATTCCAGAGACATTTTAACATATTTGAGAATGTTAACTCCTAGTCTTAAAATGTCACGAAGGTTTCAGCCTCTAGGGATCTCAGCTTTGCTGCTCTTGGTAAGTTTGAATTAAAGCTAGCAATACAAACAGCAAAGTCTTCAGATACAAGAAGGTAGATCAGCTTATCTTTGACCTCTCCAAAGCTCTTGTGACAAAAGATCTTACTCTTTTTCCATTGACATCAATGAGGTTTTTTGGGGGGAGTTTCTGGCATTGATTGCAGTGGGAATATAATTTAGCCCAAAGGTGCTAATTAGTGCTTATTGGGATAATAATTTTGATGTGGACACAAAAGCAGCTTTTCTGTGCTTTGCAATGTTAATGAATCTGAAAAGTAAGAAAAGTGCAGTAGGAATAAACCTCACATAATACCACTCAGAATGAGACTGTCTTTGCTGTGAATAGATTCTTTTATTTTCCTTCAGATCATTGACATTCTGATATTGATTAAACTGAGCTATCAAAGAGCCTTAGTTTACATGTCCTTTCTACAGACAGCTATAATACCTTTTCCCTGGAGAAGTGATGACAAAGTACATTATGCCATATAAATTTGATAGTTAATGATGATAACTCACTTGGGTTTCCTTGAGTTCAGCAGGAAACCCTAGCATCTGTAGTATCAAGTCCCAGCTATCAAGTGAAACTCCAGTTTTACCACCAGACTATAGAAACTGTAGCAATAGAGAAACACTTTATTTGGATTTTAGTACCAGGGCCTTTCAGTGCCTAGCCTGAAAGCCTAGCACTTTCAGTGCCTAGATTTGTGTGTTTTGTTCAACTTGCCATCTCACTTCAGCTGCTTCATGAGAGCATATTCTGTGCCTTAGTATCTTCTAGCCCTTTTCTTTGCCAGGATCACACTGGCAGCAAATAAATAAAACAGAAAGGGAGGAGGAAACTGGAGTTTATGGGCCAATGTAATTTCACATAGTGATTATTACTGCTATGGTTGTGTAGTACATAGGTATCTGATAAAATATTGGGACCCAAATGGATCTTCTCTTATTCCTGTATAAGACAGAAAGCATCTTGAAGCAGCTACTACTATTGCTGTTTTCTTCTCGGGCATTTGCTTATTCAAAATACAACTGTAATTAATACAGTAGAGCTGAACCAGACTTAGGAAGTCTCCAGCCATTTCAGAAATATTGAATAGTGTGATGTTATTCATGCCTCCAGCTTTTTTTCCTTTATATTACAGTGATAAGAGCTGTTTCTGGAAGCCTTAGTTGACATAAAATTGTGAAGTATATGTTTTGTTTTGCTTTTTTTCTGTCTACATTAAGACTGGCATTATTTTTGGTGTATTTATATTGTTTGTAAGTATTTATCTCAAGCCATAATTTAATTCCTACTATTTATTCCTTCAGTTATTTCAGTGACTGGTATTAAAATCCATGATGAAGCAAGTTCTAATCAAGCAAGTGCTATCAGGAAGACTGTCTGTTCTTTTTACATTTTTTTTTTCAGAATCGCTTAAGTTCCTTGAATGCTACAGAGTGGCATTTTCTTTCTTGGTGACTTCTTCTCCCCACAGAAGACCAACGGATGAAGAAATGAACCTCCTATTATTATAACTGGAAGCAATGTGTTTAAATCTTCCTAGGAATCAATGCAAGAAAAACTAATTAGAAGTAATTAAAGTTAATCTATATTGCTAGAATAGCAGGGCTCCAAGTATTAATTAAGTTTTGAGGCTCAGGAAAAATGTGCAACTAATCAAGTAAAACGTGTAGTTTCATACTGGAGGAGTTAGGTTGCATAGTTACTATTAATGTCAGTGGAATGCAGAGCCCAGTCTTGTGGAAAATGCTTAAAGACTTCCAGCAGAAGTCCCTAAAGGGACTAATCCCTGTGATGTGGAAAGGGTCAAGGATGAATTTGTTTGGTAAGAGCAGACTCTTTTCTAAAATTTGAATATTCTCATAAACACAACATACAAATAATATTAGGAATAAACCCAAAAACTTTCCAGGTGTGAAAAAAAGAAAGTCTAAAGAGACAGATAGATAAGAGAGCTTGGCAAATAATACTGCAGACACAGTAACAGAAGAAAACCCTGTGAGTTGTAAAAAGCAACACTGCGTGGTTCAATAGTAGATTCTAAGAGTACTATCATAACGGGGTACTGATGGACTGAAGCCTCTCACTCAGTTATAAACGTAGCATCTACAAGGTGCTGTGAGTCAAACAGCTTCCTTGTTCATTCTGGGCAACCACATGAGAAAACCATATGAAATTGGCCCAAATCACCCAACCCTTCTATACTGCTTGCAGAATTCTGCAAGGGTGATGTGCCTCTTGTTCGCCCCCTCCTCCTGAGCCTCTGGGCCTACTGCAGAGGGTAAAGCAGGACATGCTCTTCAGGAAACAAAAACCTAGTTCAGACCAGAATATTTTTCTCCTATAACTATTGTTTGCATGACAAGTCCTAGTTGATTCAGCTGGGCTACCTATGTGAATATCTGGTTCAAGTTGTCGAGGAAGGCTAAACAGTTTAGATTTTAATTCACCACATGCATAAACGATAACCACTAACATACCTAGATCATCTGGCTAATTAAACAAATTACTTTTACTACTGTGGACAGGATGTAGTAAATGTGTCAAAGATGAAATACTGCAGTTATTTTGTCAGGAATGTTGGTTTGCTTTCAATCTACCTGTTTTCCTTCCCTCCTTCTCTCCCACCCACTTTCTTTCCTTCCTTTCCTTCCTTCCTGACTGCCCTTTTGGATATATACTTTTTTTTTTTTTTTTTTTCCTGTGTTGAATTGTGCTTTTACAAAGCAGTGAGCTCACATAAATTAAAATAAATGGGATTTTTAAATTTTAAATGCATATATTACCAATGAGTTAGGCACTAGCTGTGTATTTGTTGGTGTTAGTTGGATTTTGGCAGTAAAGCAAAGACAAAAGCCATCTACTGAATTTACTTCATGACCAGTTCATGAGTTCATAATCTGACATGACAATTCAGTGAAGTATTCTGTCCATCAATAAATTTTTGTAATCCTAACCTGATATAAGTGATGGGCCACCATGATTGAGGGAAATGAAACAACCCTTTGAAAATTTCTTTTGTTGTTAGTTTCCCCACTTGCATTTATTTTGAAGAACATTATTTATTCAGATGCAAGTCAGCCTGAAGATACATGGTTTCTTTCTTACCAATAAAATGAACACACTTTTTAATAGTAATCATGCTTCAAATTATTATAATGCCAAAATGTTTTCCCTGCATCCCTTTCCCGGAGCAAACAATTCATACATGTAAAATGAACTCCTTCAATACATCAGAAGAGTATACAACAGCACAGGAATCAAGGGTCAGTTTTTATAGGCATATGTTATCAATAGAAAACATTGATCTACAATATATTGTGTGCAGACCTTGCCTTAAAACTGTGATTAGAAGATGTGAAGGAGCAATCCAAAGACAAAATATTTCCTTGAAATCTTGACAGGAAAAACATTCATGGTCACACTGACCATGATATGTGGGAACTGGGTGGTTCCTATGGTATGTAAAGATGTATGACCTAAACAAATATTTAAAAGTCTTTTTCTTTTTCTGACAATCTTCAGCAAAACTCTGAGTCTGGCTGTGACACCTGTATTTCTCCCATTTAACCCAAGCAATCCCCAACTGAGATAATCTACTAATTTACTATTAATCGTTAATTAAATGATTCATTCTAAAAAGACTGAGTTTTGCTAAACTGAACACAAACTTGGATGATACTTCAATATGGAGTTAGCAGTGTTATAATAGAAGTATGAATTGTTTGCTCGGGGAAAGGAATGCAGGGAAAACATTCTCTCAAGGCTTAAAAAAAGATTAGAAGACCATCAAAGAGAAAGTGATAGAAAAAGCTGGTACCAACCTGGCAGCATGAGGATTGATAAATGTTTTGCATGCATTTGCAGCACTCATAAAGAAGAAAAAACAGGGGAAGCCTGCCAGTCTGGGCTCTGTTATAAGATAAATATCATAAATCTTAATACAATATTTCACGATCATATATGATCAGCTCAAATTTTGTTTTATTTGTGGTCATTCTGCTGGCAGAAGAACACCATTTCTTGCCAAAATGTCACTAAATTTCATGACCATGAGGAAGGTGATATAATTTATCCTTTCCAAATGTTTTACAGAAATTCCAGATTAATTTATTTTGGGACTAGGGCATTTGAGAGATGGCTTGTTTGTTATTTTGTTTGGGAGGGGTTATGTTTGTCTTCAGCCTCAGCATTTGAACAGCATAAGCAAACACTGAAATCAAGATGGTAGTACTTATTCCACTGAGAAAAAATGGCAATAGTTTAACCACTTCTGTTTTTTTTTTTTTAATTTTATTTATTGTATTTATTAGGATTCTGATAGGCTGATTGGGAAACTGTATGTCTTACTGTGACTGTTAGCTACAGTGAAATGTTTTAGATGAAGAGTTTTATCTAACAAATTGATGATTCATGCTTTGAGCATGTAAGCAAAAGATGGAGTCTGTGCACTAGGTCTGAATAATGGTACTATTTCAGCTCTACATTTTTTTTTAATTTTATTTGGTGTTGACGTAAATCAGAAGACAAGTTTCTGAACAGGCACTTCAAGGCAAATATATTTATACTCAATTTTACCTCATTTTGGCAAACTCTTAGCAGACCTTTTCTTTCCTTTACAAACATTTAGATTCTACTAGATGATAAACAGCTGAAACTAATTCCTGCTTACACCTGTCTTGAAGGTGATTATGTGCTGAAAACTGACTTATGTGTTTGCTTTTGTGTCTCTGATGCTGCAAAACCACCTTGTTTCAGTTTAGATTTTGTAAATTATGTGGAAGTTACTATAAACTATCATCTAACAATTGCCTTTGTCAGGACAATAACAGGTATGGGGCCAACATTTTTTGAAAAGATAATGACATAAATACTACGTAATAGGATAACTGATATTTCAGAACACAGGATAGAGATTTCACCCTTTCTCCTCTCCTTTGAATTTGCTTCTACAGATGGCAAAATTGCTCAAGAAATGTCACTGCAAAAATAGAAGAGAAAAGGCCAAAACTGTGAGCAAATTTTTTTAAAGTATTGCTCGGTCTTTTGCAAGGAGAGCATAATTTAGGGTGAATGGTTCGAAACATCTGTGATTAAAGATCAACCATACAATTAGATTAAGATAAAAGAAAGAAAAAAACAAAGGAAAAAATATTTTTAATTGATCCCAAGTTAGTCTGGAATGGTACATCCATTGAATTCAATTCATAGACTGATACAGGTTACCGTTCTGAAATTTGGACGGACTGAAAGAAGTAATGTGGAAAAATTAAGCGATATAATTCTTTTTTAGCCTTTCTGCATAAAGGGAAAATCCTTTTGTGTTCAATATCATAATATTAAGTGCACAAAGCAATCATAGGAATAACAACTGAGTTACAGCTCAGAGTATTAAACAACAAAATGACTGAAAGACGAGAAATGATCAGACCCTGTGAAAGCTTTGCTAGCTGCTGTGGGGGACTGGAGGATTTTAATCACATCTGTATTGGACAACACTGAGATTAATCATTATTCAACGGTGTCATCAAAGTCCTATCAGATCTGGAAAGGGTAAGCTTCCAACACAAAAATCTTGCCTGTATGTGAGGAGGACAGTGATATGAACAATATGGTGTGTTGCCAAATGAGGACTGACGGAAGAGTTTTAATTTACTTCAGGGAAAAGCTTTGCTCACTGTCATATTATGACTCTGTGTACAATATTTTGCCTCTTATATGTGTGGATAACTTCTTTTATGCAGGCATATGATGTGGAGTTGCCTGTCTAGATGAGGAGGGTGGAAATGATGTGTCTCATGACAGAAATATCAGTTGGCTGATGCTAGAAAACAACATATAGAAATGATGTGTTAAACACAAACCTATTACCAACTTAACATTTCAAAATAAATTTGTCATTTGTTTTGGTCACCAAAACTGTGGACTAAATGTTGTATCAGCTATGTTGCTAAATCAAGTTGTAAACTTAGTAAACCATGACACCTACCCAGTAAGTTCTGCAATAATAGTTTAATACTGAAAAGCAATTATGTGTTGCATATTATTAGTGCTAATTTGGGTAAAAAAAAAGAAGAAGAAGAAAAAAAAAAAAGCTCTGAAAAGTAAGATGAGAAAGTCTGCATGAATGTTAAAGAGATGAAAAATTTCATTTTGTCTACTTGATCTACATCAAATGGTCTTATTGAGCTCATTATAAGATAAAGAATGAGCTCCTTATATCACATACTGAAATTTTGACCTTAAAGTAACCTTTGAAAGAGATATTCTCCTTTGCCATAGGGAAAAACAAAATAATTAAAGGATCTGCTATGCTTAGTATAGCCAGACATCTTTTTACCACCACATGATAAACTTTTAGAATTTCTCTGACAGTCACATATTTTAGAATTTAAATTTATTTAATTAATGTAACATATGGGAAAATATAGAGTCACAAAATCTTAGTGAGACCGCAAGTGGATTTGTAATTAACTTGAGTAATAAAAGCATTTTCATTAAAAACAGCAAAATAGAACTGTGGTCTTGATACAGAAGGGACAGTAAACTGTTTTCCTATCTGTTTTACTATAAATTTTGTCTTTGCTTTCATATTGACCCTGTTCTTTCTGTCCAGTATGCATCAGCTTTTAAGTGATGTAATTTTCAGTTTTTTATTCAGAACATTCTTTTTTCTGCAAACTGGAACAAGAGATGTTACACCACAGTATTCAGTATTCAGGTTTAACATATATTCCAAATAGTATGACTAAGGTTTACGCAGTCACACTTTATTTCTCCATGAATTTTTTTGCTGCTGCATATGTGTTTCACCACTAAAGATCATCATAAGACTGAATTATTTTAATATGTGTGGAATTGTCAAAATTCTGACATTAGGATAACCTTTACAAGAGATTTCAACTTTTTAAAGTGCCTGCCAATTGCCATTCTACTAATTGCTGACTGTTCTGCTAGAGGAATTTACAAATTATGCAATGCCCTCATTCCTCTGCCTGTCATAATTCTGATCTTATTACCACAATGAACATTTAATCTTTTTTAACTATGAAATAGGGATAGCCAGAAATAACATTGATTACCTACTATCTAGTAACAATTATGTGCATCTGCATTTAAACTTGTATTAGAATTGTATCCCTAGTATGGCACACACACCTAAAATACAATGTGAATAAAAGTGTTTGTTCTGACCTCTAAATTAGGAAATTGTCTGATAGTAAAATTAGTCACCTGATAATGAATTCATGTAATAAAACCCCCTGTACATGAAGATCATTTATTCTTGCCATGGAGAGTTGTGATGTTTCTAAAAATATGTAGAGTATAGTTAAATAATTGGAATGGTAGCTGCTAAATCGTTTAGAATTTTGGTCAATAATGTTATACAGTTTTTTAATTTATTTTTACTAGAATATCAGATGTAACTAAAATTCAAAGTATGCCCATCTTCTCTGACTGAGGAGAGCCATTTTAATGAAAAAAGAATCTAGTGCAGCTATTGCAGAGCATACTGTTGTACATAGAATTATTTTGGTATTTCTTGGCAAAAGAGTGACAGTGTCCTAGAAGAGTTTTAATCTGAAAAATACTAACATTATTTTAATTGGAAAATGTAGAATTTCCCAAGCTTCTTCAGTTTGCAGTGAAGCTACTCAGCTCTGCCACATACAAATTTGCTACATACAATTTTCAGTAAAATATGATTATTTCTTCCAGCATGTCTCCTTAGACTGTGTGGCCTCATCTAAGCTAGAGATCAACATATCAACAGAATAGTGGCAGGATGCAAAAAGATATTTTGTCTCTACAAGATATCCTGTTTCAATCACAAAAGCATCTCCTGCACAAGCACTGTGTCCATACAACATATTCTGTGTAGTGTTAACTTATTCTTTCATGCTTGTCAGAGTTTTTAAGTGCAGATGCAAAATGGTTGTGGTTAATAACATCTGTTTTCTCTTATTGTTGATTTGATTTATGCATTTGAAGCAGAAGGGGTATAGGGTTTTCAAGAGCTGTAGTCTTCCACTAGACACTGCCACCAAGGGTATTATGGCTGCCAACACTCCCATACAAGCTTTAGCTTGTATTTAGCTTTATTTAGCTTTAGTATTCTTAAATTGCATCTTCCTTTTTACAGTGAAGTTTTACAGCAATGTGTTTCTTAGTGATACACTGTGCTGCAGGCATACAAACTAAGAGCCTCACCTTAAGGGGTGCAGTTTCTTTTACCAGGTGTCAAACACCTTCAGCTTACATTTTAAGCACTTATCTCTGTATCTGTTAGGTCACAGAAATACAATGAGTGTGTTTTCTTTTTTGTGGGTTTTTTGTTTGGTTTGGTTTTAGTTTTGCTTTTCCATGGTTCTGGGCACAAGCATCTTCCCTTTTCAACCCCATTCAAATTCTGTGTGTTTTTCACTTCTTAAAACATTTGAATGTATTTGAATGTCTCTGCCCATCAGAAGAAGCAGCACGTGGTAGGATAATTGCAGGTCTCAAAGGTTTACCTTGCTCTCTTAACACAGATGGTGTGGTTGGTGTGAAACCTAGAAGGAATTCCCTTAGCCACAATGGAGAGTCAAAATGTCCAAAAGGCCCAGTGGAACATCCTTCAACAGTGCCCCTCAGCAGCCAGACAGACCTAATATAATATAATAATAAATAATAATATAGAAAATTATTACTCTGGAAAATTATTATATTATTATAATATGTGTTCATATTTCAAATTAATACATGAAAACTTTCATACATTTTAAAATTTTAAAAATCTGTTTCTTTGGTGCTAAACTCACCTTTCCAAAGTTCCTTAATCCTCAAGAGTGAGTGCTTTTTTATAACTCAAGAAGAATTTAGGGAGGTTAGGTCATCATTCTGAAGTCTCCACTTGGGGCAAAGCAAGTCTCTTTTTCTTTGCCAAGAGATATGATGCTGTTGTTGATGGCATGTTCCTTCTCCATCTTGGATCTGGTTTATTTTTATACATTCTATTAACATGTTCTTTCTACATGGTCTTTCTCTCCACCAGTTTCCAACTATTCAGTTTATTTATTCTCTTTGTTATCTCTGAAAACATGTTTTTACCTGAGCAATTCCAAATTGTGGTCCTGTTGTGAGCTTTGGGAACTTTGATTTCTGTTTCCAGTACAGGACTTTTAGTATCACCATGTGTCAGTAGCTTATCAGACCACATTTTTTTTCTAGAGTGATTCACAGAGTCAAAATAAATTTGGACAATAGTTACCTGATTGCAAGATAAATTGCTGTCACGGCAGAACAAAAGAATCCTGGATGAACCCAAAAAATTTACACTTGTCAGACAAACAAAACACTTGTGTTTTTTAAGAGATAATGGCAAAATTAGATTTTATTGAGCTACAGTTTGCCTGCTTCAGGTTGTTTCTGAACCTAGTCATATTCTCCAATGCTTTACACCAGAGTTTCAGTCTTCCTTTTTATCTTGGGAACCATTTATACTGGGAAGTAAAGCAGCTTTAGGAAGAGATCTGGGTGAAACTACATTCTGTATTTCTAGGACACTTGTTTATTCAGAAGATCTAGAACCAAAGGTAAGCAAGCCATCATCTGTACTAATTGCATTTGGAAAAAATAGAATTCTGGCATAGCATTGTCACCCTCTATAACCCAAAACTATAATCCATAACCACGCAGACAAATGTGCACATATAATTCCACTGACACATGTAGAACTTGTTGGTGCAGTCACAGCCTTTATGATTAGAACCTATCCTGATGACAGCTGCATGGTAACAAAAATTGCATATTATTCTCAGACATGTGGGGTACCATGAGTGTTTGCTTGAACTGAATCATAATTGATGGGTGTAGTATAAACATCCACTCAGAATTTTCCAGGCACTTGGTATCTTCCTTTTCATCAGTGCAACCCTAATAAGTCCTACAGTTAAAAAACTGAAGATCACCAGGTATTTTATGCAGGATGTAGGTGCTTCACCCAAAGGAATAAACCCCAGAAAGAAGCAAGAAATTGCCCTGGTTTGGGCCAGGACAAAGGTGATTTTCTGTCTTGTAATTTTGCTTTCAGCTAAGTCTCTTGTAAGTAGCTGGACTTGCTGGAATTAAGAGCAAGTTTCTCAGATAGTGTCTGCTTCTAGGACTGATAACACTCAATGTTTATAGTTACTGCCAGAGACTGGTGTGCAGAGCCAAGGACACTGCTCAGCTCTGAGGAACATTTTACCTTCCAGAAGGAGAAAAGGTGTAAAGAGGTCACACCTGCAACTCTCCTTTAGGGAAGAGCAGACAAGATAAATGACTAAAACTGACCAAACAGTATTCCATCCAATACACGACATACTCAGTATAAATTTGAGGCATCACAAGGATCAAATCTTTTTCTTTTTCACCTGTCTTTGTTTGCTTTGGCATCCTGGGAGGATTCCATCCGTCCCTCTGCCTGTGGTCCTGATCCGTGCCAGCCTGAATCTGTGTGTTCCTGCCTCCAGCTCCCGACTGCTGCTGACTCCAGGATTCCAGCCTGGACTTTCCCAGGGCTGCCCTGCAGCCTCAGTGGTGATATGAGAGTTACTGGGGGGAAAGGGGGAAGGACGTGGTTTCAATTTTCCCGTATATTTGAATATATTTAGTAATTTTTTCCTTTTTATTGTGACTGTTTCATTAGAGCTGTGTAGTTTACTGTCCAACCCATAAGTCTCTCTCCCTTTTTCTCTCTCCTTTCTTTATCAGGGAGGAGAGGGGGGTCAACAGAGAGCATCTGTCATTTGGTTTAATTGCTGGGCCAAGGTTAAACCGTCATAGAGGTTGAGTCTAAGTTTCTCACAGAAATCTAGCTCAATGGAGACAGTTTTCTGGGAAAGACCTATACACTGTTTTAAAGATTAAACAAATCTTACTAGGCAGATAAAACAAGAAGGTAAAGGTAGTATCTCTCATTAGGCCATACTGTAACACTTGGTAAAACACACAAACTTTCAGAAGCTCTTCTGATGGTGTAATCTTATAGTCCTTATTCTAGAAACCCACAGGAGGTAACCTAAGATCATCCGATCTAAAAAACGCTATTGGCTGTCTTCAAAACTATCCACAGAAAAGTTATCACTCACAGATAAAAATCTACAGATTTTACTCCAAACTATGACAGCATAAGCAATAATTAATAATTCTGGATCTGAAAGAACTCAGAATCACCAGTAATATTTTAATTTATTTGATTCATTCACACTGTAAAGAAAACATAACTATAAGCATTTTGAAGAAAAAGGAAAACATTTAGTGAAGAGCAAAGTGCTCTTCAGTAATTAAGCTTCCTTTCACATACTCTGTCCATGTGAAGATAATGACTACTAAAAGTTACCAGCATTAAAATACTACAGCGCAAATTAGAGTGCCATTAATAGTTTCATTAATTCGTTTCTGCATCTCTTTAATTATAATGGGCCCATTAATGCTGAAGCTTAATAACAGTTATGACAAAAATAATGTACTGTGATACTTCTGTCTGTAAATACAGGATATCTGAGAACAAAATTTCCTTGCTTTGCCCTCTTTTGACCATAGATGTTGAGTGAAATTAAGCTTTAATTGCTGAGCCAGTTGAACACAACAGTCTTTAGAGAACACCCCCAGGCAACACCCCACACCCTGGGGGCAGCAGAGGGGCTGTGCTAACCTTTGGATGCCTGGGTGGAATAATCAAACCCCACAAGTTTGAGAGAAGCAAAGATCACAGCCAGAAAATAACTGAAAAAGTGGGGAAAAAAGAGGAGAGCATGTTACAAAGAAGAGTGCAAAACCATGCACAAATGAAGGAGAGTAAGTAGAGATTGAAAAGTAACAAGAAGAGTGAATTAGAAGAGATAAAAGACAAGAGTATCAGAAGAATTGCATAATATTAAAAATTGAACTACAAGAGTAGTAAATCTAATGACACTTTGAATTAAGACAAATTCAGATATTTTATGTTTTTCTAAAATGTCAAGGTGCACCCTAGTTGATAAAGTCAATTTGAAAAAATAATTACTGAGTGAAAGTTCTGTTGCCTTTATTATGGACATAACTGCCATGTTGTGTTTTTCTCTCATTTCAATGAAGAGACTTCTTATATCATGGAAATCCTACTTATGCCAAGGGACAGATTTGCCCTACAATTTTTTTCCGAAATGTTTCCTATGCTAAACCCCTGCTTTTTCTATTACACACATCAGTTTTGATCTTCAATTGCACCTGAATTTAATATTCTTCATCCTGACCTTTCAGAAGGGAGACAGCTTCTGAGTCAATGGACTGTGAAATGACAAAGTTCAGGTGTGGTTTCTATTACCAGTCTTTCCATAGACTTTGAAATCAAGGGTCAGTACTTCTTGCTATACTGCTTCATCAAAAACCTTTTGATTCTGGAAAAAAAAACCCAAGATATTAATTAATGACTGTATCAACGGTATTATTGACAGAAGACCAAAACAAAATTCTGGGTATGGCTTTTACAAAATAGATTAACTGTGTAAGACAGCACAAGATAGGAAAATAGATTCTCAGAATAACTTCTTTATGGTCGATGGAGTAAAACCAAGCCTGCATTTGTTCCATTGAATTAAAATATTACTTGTTGAAACAAGTCCTTTGCTTTATAACTAGAGGTGTTTTTATTTGGTTTGGTTGTTGTTTTTGTTTGTTTGGTTGGGGGTTTTTTTGTTTTTGTTTTGTTTGTTTGGTTGATTTGTTTTTATTATGGCTGTGATGTAGCTCAGAAATTGTACTTTACAATTCACTCTTCTGTTCTAAAAAGTTTTTGAAGTCTGTTAGTGGCTCTACATAAAATAGATCTGAAAAAGGACCATGAATGGTGTTTATTCTTTAGAATTTAATACATATTTATATCCTGTTCAATACATAAACAAATATTTAGTAGCTTCGATATGTCCAGCCACATGTTCCTTTAAAATGTATTGGCATAAATCTTCTGTATATTCAGTGATATCAAAGTGATATATCTGTAATTTCCATTTAAGTTACACCAACTGCTTTCAAATTAAAAAAAAAAAAAAAAAAAAAAAAAAAGAAAAAAGAAAAAAGAAAAAGTTTTCAAGCATCTTCCTAAATGCTCCATGAGATTTGGATGTTGCAACAATGTAGCTTAGGCAGGTCACTAGATGTTTATTTGCATTTGTTGTCCATGTAGACATGGGAACAGAGAAAAAAAATTGTAAGAAAAACTACAAACTTTAAGGTAGTTTCTTTGCCTTAGCACACTTAGGTGATACTGACTGTGAGACTGAAATGGGCTATATTATGTTCATCTTGCTGTGGCTCTAGTTCCACTGGAATAATGGTGGAAAAGAAATTTTAAACATTAAGAAAGAGAAGTTAAAATCTTAGCTATGCCAAAATAAAAACATCTCACATAAAATAACTGAAATGTGTCTCATAGGACTGTTGCTCATAGTGGCCTGATTAAATAAACATTGCACCTGATTCTGCCTTGTGAAATTCTTCTGTTCTTCCTGTGAAATATCCCTGTAATGTACTGCTGAGGAACGTGAAACCAGACAGCAGGACCCTGACAGGGTTAACTTTAATAAAGCAAGGCCTCAACCAGGCCAGCTCCTTCCAGGAGATAATAAGAGGCCTTGAGTCCTGTTCCCAAGACAAAGGCTAACTCCTCTCTAGAGATAATTAAGAGCAAGAGTCCTTTTCCCAAAACAGAAAACCACCATCAAGGTTAGCTAGGCACCAGAGAAGTATAAACACCTACACGAAAAAGGGCATAAAGCTGTCACAGAAAACAGATAAGAGGGAAAGTTATGGCTAGGGTCTGGCAGCTCCTTACAACAACATAGTGAGGTCAGGGAAAACAAGAGATGTGATGAGCTCAACACCTCTCCATAGGAGGTTTTGCCCGGATGCCGCCTTAACTCCGCCTCGACCCTGCCGTGATTCTCCTGGTTCTACCCTAACCCCACCTTGACTCTGCCCAACTTCACCTATCATGAATATTGTAATAGCATGATGTAATCCTATGAATATGTATGTAGAGGTGTTACCACCCCTTCCCTTGAACTGTATAAATTACCTAACTTTTGTAAAAACTTTGGAACTCTTTTGTTCAGCATGAGCTGGGGGTTCTCCAACGTTGCAATAAATACCTTTGCTGTTTAAAGGCTGAAATTCTGTCTCTAAACAGTTTCATTTGGCCTTGTTGGGCATCAAATGCAACACAGATATCATCAGGAAGGATCAGTGTGGAAAAGAATATTGGAAACTACATTTGAAAAAGCTTTGGTAGAAATTATGTGCTTTAAATATCCTTTCTCCTTATCCTCAGTCCTCCACCTTTCCCATGTTCCTCTTTTTAAATTGCTTCACTGACCTCCCTGGAAAGAATTTAATGATTTCACTATTCAAATAGTGAAATGCCTAAGTTGGATTATATACTAAATGGATATTACATAAGTCTGAGTTCTTTTCATTGTCATATTACCTCATTTGAGTCATTGGAGACTAGCAGAAGCTAATGTCAATTAGTTAAATCCTTGTTATGTTCCATCTAGCAGTCATCTGTGAACCACACTGTTAAGAAATAGGAACTGGTGAGTTTCCTAATTAATAAAATAATACTTTGGGATGCGGGAGGGAAGGAAGGTGCCTTTTCAAATTTCTTGTACTTCATTAGTCAAAAACTTTGCTGTTTTCTTATGAATTTGTGATTGAAAACCCATTATCATATGTGAAAGTACATTCAGCACAGCGCATTCAAGTTTCCCTTAAAAACAAAGGTTTAGTCATAGAGGTAAAAAGTGGCAATGAGCTATTACAGGACATCCTCATATGAACTGTCAAAAGAGAGCTTTGTCATTTTCACTTACTATAACCTACTGCTCTCTTGAATTTAGAGATTCAGGGTTGTACACTTGTCATTTCTAAGTTTGTCCTAAGTTTAAACTGCAGTAAACTACATCTTTCCAGCATACGTGCATTTCTTGCCTATTGAAATTTCATAAGTAATAGTACCTGTCTCAAAAGGGCACCTCAAAAAAGAGGGAAGAGGAGGTAAAAGTATAGTGTTTCTTAAATATTTAATATTACAGAAAGCATCCTCATTTAAAGATACTCCAACACAGCCAGTATGTGCTGGAAATCCAGTTCCACTTTTAGAGTAACTATTACCCCCAAATGTTTCTGACTGACCTTCCTGTTCTCTGCCAAGGTGAATGTTGTGATGAACTTATATTGGGTTTTCCTTCTTTGACAATAAAAGATCAGATGTTAGTCCAGACCTATACATGAACAAAAAAGCAAAAGATTGCTATCTTTATATCCTTATGTCCTTAACACTGTAAAATAACTAACTTCAAATAAATGATCTTAAGGACTATGCACCTGACTAATCTGTAATCTAAATGCCTTTCATGGATGCAACCAAAGTCTGAACATGGCTCACATTCTGAGGACAGATGCCTGGCATCTGTGGGGCAGGAGAAAGGCAAAATGTAAACAACCAAGGGGTGTAGCAGAGAGCCTGCCTCAGCTGCCTGCTGAGAAACCTTGGAAGGCATCTCAGTGGCTGAAAATTTCAGTTGCTGAAATACTTATAATGGTGGGTATTTTTAACTCTTGTTGTTAAGAACTCATTTATCCCACTGAGTTTCATTTCTTTGGTGACAATGAGCCTCCTGAAAACTGTAAATAATGAAGGCAGAATTTTCTTTGAGCTCTGAAAGTTCTTCTCTTCACAAAATACTGAAATGGAAGTTTAAGAGCACAAGTAAGCTTTTCCATAAAATATAGGCAGAAATATCTTCCTATTGAGTATTTTGTTTATGTTTTGGCAACAGGGAATAAATTTTCAGTACATGACTTGAGATTTTACATAATATTTGTCTCTCATCAGCTTTAAAAAGAGTTTTATAACTAGTTATTTATGTACCATATGAAAACTAACTCTTAGGTGTATTCCATATTTTAACAAACTATCCAGTATATGTGTCATTACTGGCAATAATGCTTATAAAAAAAAAGTTATTACCAGAATTGAATAGTACAGTTGTGGACAAGAGAGTGAATGTATGTTTTGTTGAAAACTGTCAGAACACTGCTAAGAAATTTTCATCTCCACATAATTATTGGCATTTCCATATGGCAAAGTACTTTTATTTTAATATAGCAAAATGAAAAATAGTCTTTTGTTCATCCGTCCTTATTTAAAAGTCTCCTTCTCCTTGTATATAGATTTGCTAATACCGTCACATGGGAATGTTGCCTCCTAATAAATTGAAATAGTTTGAAGTTTTCAGGCAAGAAATTTTAGGGTGAGAGCATTGCTGTTGGACAGTAGAAATGGAGGTTCTGTCCCCTTTTCTCCTGGTGCCTTGCAATGTAATATTGGAAACTACATTTGAAAAAGCTTTGGTAGAAATTATGTGCTTTAAATATCCTTTCTCCTTATCCTCAGTCCTCCACCTTTCCCATGTTCCTCTTTTTAAATTGCTTCACTGACCTCCCTGGAAAGAATTTAATGATCAGTCAGTAAGAAGTTCTGTATAAGAACTAGAATTGTTTAGATTAACAGTTTTGTAAATGATCTGGACAAGGGGATCAAGTGCACCCTCATCAGATTTGCAGATGTTACATTTTACATTGTTGGGATAGAGTGTTGATCTGCCAGGGATTAGTAAGGCTCTACAGAGAGACTTGGACAGGCTAGATTAACCAATCTAGCCAATTTTGAGGCCAATTTTGTGAGGTTAAACAAATCCAAGTATTGGGTCCTGCACTTGGGTCACAACAACCCCAAGCAACACTACAGGCTTGGGGAAAAGTGGCTGGAAAGATGTCTGGAAGAAATGGACCTGGGGGTGTTGCTTGATAGCTGGCTGAATATGAGCCAGCAGTATGCCCAGGTGGCCAAGAAGGCCAAGAGCATCCTGGCCTGTATTAGAAATATTGTAACCAGCAGGATGGGGAAATGATCTCCCCCAGTACTCAGCACTGATGGGGCCACACCTCAAGTACTGTGTTCAGTTCTGGTACCCTCACTAAAAGAAGGACATTGAGTTACTGGGCTGTGACCAGTGGAGAGCAACGAAGGTGGTAAAGGGTCTGAACAAGTCTTAGTAGGAATATCTGACAGAACTGGTGTTGTTTATCCTGGAGAAAATGAAGACTTAAACCTTACCACTCTCTACAACTACCTGAAAAGAGGTTGTAGCAATGTGGGGCTTGTTCTCTTCTTCCAAGTAACAAGTGATAGTACGGGGGAAGTTTAGATTGGATAGCAGAAGAAACTTCTTTACTGAAAGGGTTAGCAGTCACAGGAAGAGGTTTTCCAGGGAAGTAATCACAATCCTTAGATATTTTTAAAAGACAATAAAACAAAAAAATTATTATCTAACAATAAAATGAAAAATAAATAGCATTAGTACTGGAAAGTAGCTGGTTTTGGGGGTCCATTCAGTAATACCAATGAACAGAACTGTGGTTCTGTGGAACAGAACTGGGATGCATCATTACATAAAGCAGTGGGCATGCTTACTCCAGGCTTTTTCAAAGTTCACCTTCTATATCCAAATTAATTCAAATCAATTGAGTTATATTGATATTAAACAGAAATTCAAATTGTGACTCAAATTTAAGATTTAAATAATTGTTATTATTTTTACTGTATGTGTCTGTTGGTAGTGATAGTAGGGCTGATTTTGCTCCATGGAAACAAAGGAGAAATTCAGAAAAGTAATCAGAAATTCAGAACAGATCACAACAAGGAGGACCTGAGAGGTATCTGGAAGTTAAATAAGCGTTTCCAAATTTTGCATCCAGTTTCATACTGATAAACAGGTTAATAAGCATAATCTGATATCTAAAGGGGGTCTATACTATGCTTCAAGGGATTTACAAAATGCAAATGGAAAAATGCTTCCAAAAAATAATGTAAGAAGGAAATTTTGCATCTTTATAGATTGAAGAGCTAGAAAGATTTGGCACCACAAAATGGTATAGAAAATTTTAATTATTGGCATCTGCAGATTTAAAGAGATGCAATACTGCCAAACAAACAGAGCTCAGCTGGATATTTGAATGATCAAGAAAACCACAAGAAGCTTAGGCTGCTTAAATTATGCCATGTTTTGTACAATCTTGTTAGCTTGCATACAGACAATAGAAGCCCATTTCAGGAGCCTTTGCAAGGTATAAGAATAATATCCCTATGAATATCAGAAAGTTTGTTTAATTAGGTTTGAAATATATATTAGGTTTGATTATATAATGGAATATAGATCACATTATACTAAACTAAAAGTTGAAGATTCTAATTTAATGTCCATGTATACATACAAAGAGGGCATCACAGTAAGTGGAGATTGTTCTGGTTTTGCCTCTTCCCCACTTTGGGGAAAATAGCCTTTTCAAATTACAAGGTTATCTCAGCAATAATCTCAGTATGAAATATCTGAGAAAAGACTCAACATTTACATTTTTATAGATTTTAAATATGAGTCAAGAAAATCAAATTACATCATTAAAGGATGATTGAAAAATCAAGATGCCATGGTCTAATATCAGATATTGCATAATCATCATTCTTTGTATTCTACTGTTAAAAAAAGAAAGAAAAAAAGATTATTCCACTGGTTAGAATGGCTTGTAAATCATTAACTCTTTATGAAAACATTGTCAAGTCAAAACTGTGACAAGAAAACTTCTAAACCAGGTTGCTTTCAGTTTTCATATTACAGGATAATTGCTTGGATTATTTACAATGAAAACAAACAAAACCAACACAAAACAAAACAAAAATAAGAACAACAACAATAAACAAAAACTGGAGAAACCAAAGCATCTTCACAGAACTTTTGCTTAAATGTAATAGCAGGCCCAGCTTTTGCAAGCTGCAGACTATTTTCCCCCTCTGAACTTCTGAGGACTTGCAAATGCTGTGGAATGGAACAGCATTTAAAGGTGATTAACACTAAGTGGCTTGAAACTGGATCCTGACTTTGACTCCCAGATTTTTCCTATGAATGTGCTGGGCTTCCACTCATCCCACCTGCCAGAAGCAGCAGACTTGGAATGCAATTGCCTCCAGTCTCACTTAGGCAGAAGAGAGTTAAGCACTGCTGGAAACTAGGTCAGGTTGCAGTGGCCTTGCATTTCCCCTGACAGCATCCCTTTTCTTGCCATGGCTCACTTAGATAACCTAGAGCTTCAGTGTTCTCAGGTTCAGTGCCTGAAGCCAGAAGGGATAACTGTAAATTATTTGTCTTGAAGTGGACTGATTGTTCACCACGTGTAGAGAGGGAAGCTCAGTTTACAAATACCTAGGAGGGGGAAAAAGCCCTTTCACTATTATTTGCTGTTGATTTTTTAAAAAATGCCACCTCTTCTTAGAGCAGCATAGATTAAAGCATGAAACAAACAAATACTTCATGTAACAATTTCATTTACCATCTCTTGGCAAAGTTAGTTTTGAGCATGCATTTCCTAGAAGTCTTTCTTTAGAGGCTGACAGATATTATGCTGATAACAGGGATGGATTTACATCACTCCAAGGTGCTGCTGGTGAAGGCAGCCTTGTGAGTATGTCACCAGGGGCTCTCTATGAAGATACAACCTGCCACCTCAGGGAGTCTTATCCCTTCATCCCTGTAGGGTTATACTTGAATTTATACAGAAAACACTCAGTATGTTATTCCTATTAATGCCCATCACAAGTGACTCTGTTTTGCTAACAATTATAAGGAACTCCCAGAGATAATTAGCTATTTACAGTCATATGTACATTTATTTCCAGAAGGGAGTGAGAGGGAAAAATACATCTCTACCCTTGAAGCTGCATCAGTGATAACAGATTTGATTTCATTTTGTGTCCATTAAATTAAATTCATAGTGTTAGATTGTTAGACCTGGTGAATGATGTTTCCTTCAAGGGATAATAAAGCAGAGTGAATACTATCACATCCTTTCTCCAATGTGGTAAAGTTGTTTTTACACATAAAGACACCCACACATTTAAGCACTATCTGTTGTGGAGGAACTGATTTCTACTTTGTCTTCCTGTGCAGTTCAAAGTCACTTGCTGAGAAAGTCAGCAATGAAATTGCTAAGAGCTTACTGTGTAGTATAGGGGTGATGATAATGTATATCATCCCCTTGCATTATGATCACAGGCTTCTATGATATTCTCCTCAGGCACATGAAATGAATAGAGATGATGAAGAAAATAAGAAACAAATTATTTCCATAATTCATTTTTTTTTTTTTAATTTCAAGGACTAGATTTACATTCACTTAACACTTACCCCATTCCAGGAAGTTCAGAAGTGTGATCCCTCTTTAATATTAAACACATGTGAACCCATGATCACAGCACTCAGTTCTGATTTCCAATTCTTCCATTTCTGTAGGAAATAAGCTTTTCCTTTTTAATCCTATTATGTTGTATTCCCTTCTGCTTCTCCCTTGTGTCTCTGAGCAAGCCCTTTGGTTGCTTTTATATATTATCTATCTTTACTAACCTTGCTATATTCAAAATAGACTTTTGACTATAAGACCTACTGGCTTTTGAGTTTAAGATGCAGAAACAAAAGGTTACAGATGTGCTCAGAAAAGTTTTGCTCTTCACTCATTTTTTTATGCTTGTCTATACCTTCAAAAGTAGAAGCACATGTAGCTTGAGTTGGAGATCACCAGACAGGACTTCTGGTTTCCTAAAGAGAGTTGTTTTTTGAGATAAAGTATATTGATGCTTTTTTAAAAATCCAAAATGAGACTAGTGTATTAGCCATACACTTAACTTGAAACACCTAGATTTCAATTTTCTAAATTTCATAGCCCTTTTAGAAATGCTGTATTGTTGTACTCTATAATCACTGACCAGTAAGAAGAACAAGTGGCTAAAAAATTTAAATATATTCCAGCTGAAGAAAATTAGAAAAGACAGAGGTGATCCAGAGAATCTGAGCAATGAATATTTGGTTACTTGAGTATTTCAGCATTTGTTTTCTATGCTTATTCAGGATGAAAAGCAAGCTATAAATACATTTGTAGAAGAACTGAAGCAGCAATGGCTGAAATAAAAAAAATCAGGAAAAAAATAATTCAATGTTAATTTTGGTGTATAGCTGACTGCTGTACTACATGATGGTTTTTCTTGTCCCACTGTTTCCTGACTGTGGAAGATGGAGGCATCTCTGGCTGTCTCTAATGCAATTTTCCAGAATGCATTATAATCTTGACACTGTCACTATACAGTCTGTATTTTGCACTGTATTCTCATTATTCATTGTATCTTCTTAGGCAGGCACAAAGCTTTGGAGCTTCCTTGGAATTTAATGTGAGGGTATATTTTGATATCATTAGGACAAGACCTAATGCATGTTGCATTATGCAAATCCTTAGCTATATAAAATAAAATATAATATAATCCTTAGCTATATAAAATAAAATATATTTATTGTGGTTAAGCAATTTATTTACAGACTTTTTAATAAGAAAGAAATAATAAGTATATAAACATTCACAGAAGAAAATACAAATATGGAAAATAAAATCTTTATTACATTTAATGCTAATTCAAAACAATACCAGTTTTCTGGCCAGTACTTTTTTATCAGCTATTATCTTTTATCCCAAAGAATGAAGATGATATAAGCTTTAAGAAAACATCTACTGAATACCTAAAGTCATGACATTGAGATTGATTCCTCCCATCACTGCAGAATAAACTTTACCCAGGTTTATTCATTATTATTAAAAGCTTACTCTTATGCCCTGAGGGAAAAAAAATCTCTCTCCAAAAAAATCTTGATATGTTGGATTTCCAAAGGGAGAAAATTAAAATTAATACTTTTAGATTAAATATTTTTAAAGATTTTTTTCCCCACTAATATTGATTGTTAGATTTCTACTTATTCATTAGAAGCAGAGAAAAAATAATGCTTAATATAATGCTTAATATATTTAATCTGAGGTTCTTACAAGCTAAGTTCTCAAGACTTGAATTAGCAGAAGAAAACAGTCATTTTGTTAGAATTTCACATTGAAATAAAACTTCTAATTCAGTTTCAAGCAACTTCAATGTTCTTTAAAGGAGAAAGGGTATTTTTTTTATTTTAAACCAAAATACTTTTAGAAACTTAAGCAAGATTGTAGGAACTTTATTAGGGCTTTTATTAAAGAAAACTCAAACAACAACTAGTGAATCGTGTATATTTGTTTTAGTGGGGCTGACACTCAATTGCTTTAAAAAATCCCAGAAGTTTAAAGAAAGTGCAAGCTGATAGATCTAAAAAATACGACCTACATTTCCAGAACAAGATTATAAATCTGAGATCATCATCATCCTATCATATAACTATTTCAGAGTACAAAACAATGAACTAGTAGAACTCCATATGCATTCTCTCATTCTCTTAGGAAAAGTTCACATAGAGTTTGTTTAAAAATAGATGAGCTTTTTCTGGAATGACAAAAAAAAAAAAAAAAAAAAAAAAAAAAAACCAAACCAAACCAAACAAACAAAAAAAACCACCAAAAAAACCCTCCCAAACTTGTTCATCAATTTTACATTTTACAACCTTTATTACCAGAACCAAGCCTTCCTCTGTAGATGAAAATGTAAAAGAGACATCTTGCATGGTCTCTGAACTCAATGGTCCATTAAATAAGTGCTTTCAATCTCTTGACAGAGAGAGAGAATATAAACTTTGACAATGTACTTTGGTCTGTAACCCAGCAAGTTGCTTTCCTGCTTCAGAATCTCAGGGGTGGTCACCCAGAAAGTTGGCTCTCTCAAAGTGTCTGCCTGGGGGCAAGCTCTTCTCCAGCTAGACATAGCTACTTGCTGAGAAGAGAGTTCTCTGTACTCACCATCATCTCAACAAATAGCTTGCATGGAAATGCCAAGGAAGCCTCTTCATCCCTGGACATGTTTAGCATAATGGATTGCAGTCTGATGCACAGGGATCACAGACATGAGGAGGGAAATACTGCAGTTCTCTGCGATAATTTCTGGTTTATTTCTAATAAATTCTGAATACATGTGAGTAGCAGAAAAATGTTTGCTTCCCATCCAAAGGCATGTTTCAAAGGAGCGGTTCCCAATGGGAAAAAATCCAGTTTTTGTGTGTCAGCTCAGCAGGAAGCACTTGCAGCCTAGCTTTGCAAATTCTGCTAAAAGCCACTTGGTAAAATATTAATCTATTTCAAGATGTCAAATATTATACTAAATTACCAAGAGAATTATTCTCATTTAAATAACTTTTTCCATAAAATGCCCCTCCTTTCAGCTAAACAAAAGCTTAAACTCAAGGAACTTAAGCAGCTCCTTACGGGTAGGAACATTTTTGGACATGATGCTGAGAAACTGTTTCGCTTTAAGCATGTAGTTTTATGCTTTTCGTATCAGTCATGTAGATTATGCATGGCTCCGTCTCCACCCCCCTCCCCTTAGTCCTGATCAGAGCAGATTTACATATTATCAGTCAGATCAACCAGGAAGACTTTCACTACTGTTTATTTTGCAGGAATCTCCTGCAGCTCCCCCCCACCTCACACTGAACAGGAGAAGTGAATGAATGAACCATAAATGCTGGCAAAATAAAATAAAAGTGGAAGAAACAGCTTAGGATCTTCCCAGCATTTCCAGTGTATTGAATCTGTATGCCTTTTTCAGTTTCTGACAGAAGCACTGGTGGTTCCTCTGAAAATATTGGCTAGGATGTTAACATTTGAGTGAGAGGTTACAGAGACAGGATGAGTCAGCCCTGCAAGCCAGCTGCAGATGTTTTACTGTAGTGTATATTACCTTCTTGGCACTGAGTGGCTGTTTGATTAGATGGAAAAGTATATAGGAGAGAAAAATTCCTGTGAAACTCTGCTCCAGAAGACCAAAGTCATAAACCTCTGAAAATCATACTTGGGCATTTGTTAGGAGAAAGGAGAGGAGAGGAAAGTAAGGAATGGCAATGGAGATACCAAGTCAGGTCTGAGAAGGTGTGGTTCAGATGGATGTTGGTGCTTTCGTGCGAATCCAGGTTTAATGCAGAATCTTTAAAATAATAGGATACAATACCTGTAGGATAACACTGCACATAGGGCACCTTGGCTTCTAGGATGGGTCAAGCTTATGCGCTGAGGCTGAGAGCCCAATTACCTTTTATTTTCCAGGTAAAGTATTGATGTGAGTGAGAGCTGAGGGGTCATATAGTGATATATCAGAGTGCTGCATTTCTTTTCTCTCTGTTTTCTCTTCCATACGGAAGCATACCCAAGGGGTGGCATGAAAATACTTCAGCTCAAGTGGCCAAGACCTGTGCATTTAAATTGGAAAATATGAAAGGTCACAGGAAATGTCCATTTGTTTTGCAAAGAAAGAGAATTCGTAAGGGAGTATAATGAAAAAACAGACATCTTATGTACAGAGAAAGTAGAAAAGAGAATCTTTAGTTATAAGTTTGCTCACTAAAAAAAAACCAAAACCAAAACAAACAAAACCCCCCCCATGCCCTAGGCAACTGTATTAAACTAGGAGCACTGTTTGCTAAGTAAGAGGTAATATTGCTAAGCCAGCTGCTCAGAGTAAGAAAAAGCTGCAATGAAGATTAACAGTATGCAATTTGTACATCTGCATTGCAATTAATTACGTAATCATACAATTTTTTTTTCCACAAAACTCCTGCCTTATTCAGTTCATAGCATAAACGGAGCTCACTGAATGTGTAAGTTCAAAATTTCAAGTATGGGGTGCTTTCAATATCCAAGTGATTGATTCCAAATACTTAAAAATTGGTTTGGTTTGCATACAAATTGATCTTGAATTAGGCAATGGTCATGTCCATGATGAAAACACTTCAGTTAAATGACACATAGAGAAAGCTTAATTGATACTTTATGTTTTCTCAGCAGATGTCTGCATTCAAATTAAATTACTGTAAAAGAATTTGCTAGAAAGGTATTGTATCTGAATAAATCATTTGCATTTTCTAAAATGAAGCTATATGCAGCAGGAGGTGCTTGTTATATCAGCAAGCCATAAACATGACTTTATTTATCTCTCCTTTTCATATTGAGTGTTAATATGAAACCAGAATGGAAATGATTTCCTATATATTATATCAACTTCATGGTGATGCAACTCTCTTATTTCAGTCTTTTACCACCTAACTGTCTATTATAGTGGTAAAACCCAGTCTGTATACATATAAACTGTATTTAATGCCCTAGTGTTTCTTTTTATCGAAAGAATCAAAAACATATGAATATTTTTTAAGGTTTAGAATTTGGCTTGTAAGTTGAAAGTGCAGTATAAATGAAACAGATAGTTTTGTGTTGCCCTAGGGAAAAAAAATTGCAAACAAGAAGAAAAAAAAAAAAGCAGCAGAAGAGTCAAATTTCACATGTGAGTTCTAATAACATTGTGAGTTTCATTTTCCCTCTCTTCCAGCCTCAGTATAGGTGAATATGCATTTACCGTATGTCCTTGCAATGCATTCTGTCTTTGTAACCCTATTCTCTCCTTGTGCTAAAGCCCTCATGAGGCTATGAAGAACATTATGTAGACAAATAAATGCAGATTGGATATGAATATGTGAAATAAAATGTTGCAAGTGGGTTTTATACTTTCTGCGATTTGATCCAAATGCTGTGACTAGGCTACTGTGGTTAAGATTAATGGGTAAATTATTTTCCCACAAGAAACCACTGCTTATCTCCACTTAATTACCAGATGTTAAAAAAGAACAAGTGGTTATTCTTCTGTGTACTCATCTGTGCCCTTTAGCTAATTACAGAGAAATTTAAAGTGATTTCATGTAGCTTTTGCTGGGATGTTGCAGAAGTGTGAAGGTTAACAATGATCTGTATTTATAACTTAGCCTGGCAGGATGTCATACACTGATATTCATCATGTTAGCTACGTGTGCCTCTTCAAAGAGGTGCTTTATCAAACACCTGGAACCTGTAATGTTTTAGAGTCTCCTGCTCCCTGCTTCTTTTATGTGAATGGCTGGGAGCAGAGGAGAGAGACCAAGTCTCACATGGTGTAACAGACCATATATATGTGTATATATATATATGTGTGTGTGTGTGTGTGTGTGTGTAGTATATAACAGACCCTCTTTGTACTATGAGGGGAAGGCCATAATTTTTAAGGTTTTACAAAGGTAAATATACTATAAGAAAGACCTGGAAACGTTAAAATTCATGGATTGGGGAACATCAAATATTCTGTATGCTACTGTACTGGGACCATACTGGGAAAAGGGGAATATTTTATGGCAATTTTGCACTACTAGAGCAATACAAATGAGTCATGACAGGCTTAAGTGTCCTGTTCACTTTACGGAGACATAAAGAATCTGAAGACAAAAAAAGCTGAAAGACATGAGACACCTGCATACTGAAATTTTAAAGTGAGTTTAGTTTACCCCACTTAGATACAGAAAGAGGAGATTCAAGGCACTCAGATAATTTCTTGGTATTTTGAGTAAATTTTCACTTTCAGGTTGTCCTCTCTTCTACAGTCTCTACTACTTGAACAATATAGTTGAAGCTAATATTGTTTCATAGATTTCCACCTCCAAACTGAGAGAGATGGTAGCAGTAGGTTAAAGTTTTTGAATTGAACTAGTAAGCCAAGCACTCCTACTGATAAGCAGTAGAAAACACTCTTCCATTTTTATTCATACTTCCTGTTGTGAATCCAAACCCAAAATTAAGGAACCACAAAGGATTGTAAATAACTAGAGATGCAATTTTTGTATAAACTAGTGTCAAATTTAGGAGGTAGGACTGTGGTAAACACTCTGTATAAGACACTACAGCCTTCATTTCAATATGTATTTATGCAAATACTGCAAAAAGTCCTAAAATCCATGCAGATATTAGTAATTTTAATTTCAATGATAGTTTCTTATTTTTGTGATTGCAAATATTTTGTTGAAATTAATATCATACGTATGCTATTGTAGTTGTACCATTATTTCAGTTCTGATTAGAACTACTTAGAGCTATGACCATAGAAGGTCCTCATGTTTCATAGGTTTCTCCATTAACCTTCCAATAGCTATTCATAACTGTGTCAGTGATATTAAAATAATTTAGTTTAGCATTACTGTTTTGTAATTATAATCTATGCTTATGTTTACAGTGACAAGTTATGTTACTTACTAGGATTGGGTAACAGCTGGTGCTGAGAACACAACATCTCTACTTTGACACTTCGTTTGGACTTCCTCTGGTGTCATTCCATGGGTGATATTGCTAGCAGCAGTGAGCATGCTCCAGGGACACATCTTCTGGTACACTTTACTCCTGTTGCATTCTCCAATGTATTTCCATGATATGAACTAAAGGGGAGTACGTTGGGAAAACTTTAAACACAATCTATTTTAAACCAGAAAGTGCAGTCAATAAAAACATTGTCACTGTCACTAATTTGCAAAGTTATTTAAAAAAATGCAAAAGAAAGTATCATTTATGTTAACTAAGTAGAAATTAATCAAGTTTGAGTCTTTGACCTGCAATTACATTTAATCACAGATTACAAGATTCTTTCTGGAAATCTTTTTATTTTTGCATGTGTTTGAGAAGGTTGGGAAAAAAATTTATTGTGTATTTCTTAATCTTATCTTGTCAATTTGAAAATGAACAACTTTTCATTTTATTTTTGTCTTCTTAAAATAAGAACACACACATAGAATCACAAGCATTGTGCATAACTCTCTTAAAGAGTGTCATGTTCCTTCATGCAAGAATAGGGGTTATGGTCCAAGTTGCCCTAAATTCATTCTGGAAATGTATGTATAGGAATTGAGGCCTTCCACCTTAAAAAAATTAATACTTTCTACTCATATTGCTTGATTAACTGATTGTATTCTGTAGAAAAGCAGTTTATCATAAAATGTCGAATCATGCTTTGCTTGGAAAATGTCATCTGTTTTTCTTTAACCTCATTGTGTAGCAGTTGTAACAATCATCTTCCATATTAATTTTTTCCTTATCCCATTTGGCTGACTAAGAGTAAATGTCAGTGGAAGGGCACATAAATAAAGCAGAACAGATATTATGGTAGCTATTCCTATTGCTGTCAATAAAGCTTAACATCAGATGATACAGAGAGGAAAGTGATATGCATATTGCTTTCCAGGGACTGTAAGATGGTTTTAAAGCAAAGCCACATATGCTAATCTCCAAAATGTCTAACCTGTCATCAGCTAAACATCATCTACATAGATTCTAGTCCTTAAGAACTTTTCCTAAAACACTAAAAATAGAGGAATCTAGAAATTTTATGACAACTTTCTCAATATTGTGAAGAATTTTTTCCTTTACCTAGAAAGTAATACTTCTGCTTAACAAAAGAAACAACTCTACAGCAAGGGTTATAACATGCTGCCCATTGTTGTAGGAGTCAAAGGAGTTTGTAAAATGGGATGTAACTGAAAATCCCAGAACTACTAAGAGGGTAAAAGCAAAACACTTTGCTTTTGACTGAAGCAGTAGCTCTGCCCTGAGATTTATCATATTTCTATTTGCTTTCTACTCATCATGCACTTTTGAAATCTTGTAAAACACTGCATTGTATAAACACATTGCCGACAGGTTATTTAAAATAAGTTGTCTGGTTTGGAGAAAAATGAATTCTTAGCTTGCAGGTCACCTTATTCTCTGTGTCTAAATGAGACAGAGATCCACTTATATAGTCTAACACAGAGAGTGACATTTACCCCATAGCTAAACCTGTAAAATGAGTTCATAAAAACATGAGTGATGCCATTTGTTGGAAGCAGAATGTGCTTCCAACTTCTGCTATCTTGTCATTCCTGAATTCTGGATTTCCTGTTTAGATTTGGGAAGAAGTCTGTAGATTTCCAAATGAAGGGTGAATAACATTTTCTCTGTGGATAAATAAAATAAAGTCTGCTTTTTTTTTTTTTTTTTTATTTTATTTTTTTTTTTTTTTCCCTCCAGTTCTTTTCTTGACAGTTATAAACTGAGGTAATTATAGTGCACTATTCAGACATAAAACATGGTTTCATTTCGAGTCTTAAATAGTATTTGGACTGCAAGATTCCTTTATGTGTGGGCATTGAGTGACTCATTCAAAACTGAATAGATTTTAAAATAAAACCAGAAATTCATTTTCTGACAGTGTCTTAATAGAAAATCAGTACAAAAAATAATTTGTGCCATAGAAAGGATTCTACCCATCCAAAAAAATGAATTCATTTCCTTATTGCTTTCAAATGTCAGTAAAGATTGGATATAATTTTAAAAGTTGGTAAATGACTTTTTCAAAACTGATTTTTTCAAAAACTCCCCCTTTTTTTCCTTACACTGATTTTCCAAATTCACTATAATTTTGAAGATTTTTTTTTTTCTTTAATTTTTATTTTATTGGGAACTGTTGTTTTCCTTCTTTCCCACTTGCTCTGCCCTGGGGTCACAGTCCTTGTGTTCTTGTGACATCAGAACCAGTGCCCAGGTAAGCTATTTAGTTCTAAAGTTGCTTATGATGGGAGAGGTTTAGTAATCAGCAAAAATGGATTATCTCCCTAGCAACAGCAGTTCAACTTTCATGGAAATGGAGAGGGAGCTAGTGATAGAGAAACAGGCAAAATGGAATTATCTTTAAATTAATGGCATTTGAGCAAGTAGCAGTGGAGAACAGAATGACTCCAGTGTGAGGTCCAGAGCACAGGAAACATGCAACTCTTCTCAGAGGTTCAAAGAGATTTTATCTTCTTCCTCCCAGAACAGCATACAGTCCTTCACTTTTTATTCAAAGCCATCAGAACCTTATGCTCAAATTGCCTAACTAAATAAATAAGGCACTGAAATAATTAACCAACATAGTCAACCACAGTGACAGATTTCCCTGAAAGAAAGGAACGTTCTACAAGAGAGAAAAAGGACTTTTTGTAGTCCTTTGTGGGGTACTGCAGAAGCCTTCTACAAGAAATAAGGACTTTTGCAGGTTCTCTTCTGTTTTAAGTGCAAGCCACATTTCCTTAATTTAATCATCTCTGATGTTATACACATGGCTGAATGTAGGTGTGAATACACATCATCTTCAAAGAAAAATGATTTTCTGATTCTTCACTGGATCAGAGCAAAATACTGGGAAGCCTGAAGTTGCTACAATAAAAAACATGGTGAAAGAATCAGAATAGGTAGGACATAAAAGGTTCTCAGACAATTCGACCACCTATCAAGTTTTCTTGCCCTGAATGACCTCAAAATAGAGTGTACTCTCAAGCATTTGGGAAAAGAGTAAGGGATTACATTGGCGATTGTGTGTGAGAAGGCTGCATCCTTCAAAGGGTTACACAGCCTACATTTTCCTTCTTTTTAAAGAGCAAGTACAAAGAACAATGGCTCTGGCTCCTATGTCTTAATAGATAGCAGCTCCATGGGCTTGTTGCCAAAGGGTTAAGTACTGTTGTTTGGCCCTCAGTTTCAAAGACAGAAATGGCCATCTTTCAGCAGCAGATTTTTCTAAGCTAAAGAAAGAGCAGTCAGCTAAAGGGAGAACAGCAACAGTGAATAAAACAAGGACAGAACAGCATAACAGCTGCAATACAAATACAGCTGAGCATTTAGTTTGAGGTGGGTTTCTTTCTTTTTTCTTTTTTCCTTTTTTTTTCTTTTTTTTTTTTTCAGTTTTAATGCTGAGAATGATTTCTATGGAAAAGTGTTTTCAAAAGAAAGTATTATTCCCCTACCACACACATTTAAATGTATTTGCTGCTGAGCTTTTGATGGATTTTAGTAGCATATTATGAAGAAAAAAGGTTGGCAATTGTTCATGGAAAATATCTAGCAGTAAGGTCAAGTGAGCCATAAAGCAGGTGGCATTAGTCAATTAAGCTCTTGCCACAGCATGAAGCAAGTTGACCAAGAAAAGCATATTGCACTTAAGGATTTGATCATATTTTCTATATTGATAGTGTACTTTTATGCATACTAAAGAATGGAAATGAATTTTAATGCTTATGAGGCACTTAGGCTATCTTATATGAAACCAGATTTGGCAGCTCCTCCTGCAGCTGTTGCAAACAAGTCCAGCCAATCATCAGTACTTGTGTTCTTCATTCATCTCTCTGTCAGAGAAATAGAGAAGCAATAGACTCAGAACATTTGGAGATTCAGTTTTAACAAAGTGGATGATTTTCTTTGAAGAGACAAGCCTTTTAGTTTGTTGATGCTGGGTTTTTATAATAATTTCACCAGTGGAATTGGATTGAGATTGCTATCTTTACAACTCCAGAAAACAAAACAAAACTGTTTTCCAAGCCTCCAAAAACCTCTGAGCTTCACCAATGTCTTTTAATGGAGAAAAAGTGTAAGCACAGCCCATCTTGAGTTCTGTAACCACAGCTATCATAACCACACCTATATGATTTTGTTCCATGGTATCTGGTGGCATACTGTTAAATCCAAGTGCCACATGATGTAACAGTAGTATTTTTTGTATATAACTACTTCTTTCCAGCAGTAAGACAACATTTGATGGTATACTGTAAAATACTGCAGTAAGTGCTCTCAGTATTAGCAGCAGTTAAAATAATGATAATATTGGATTCTTTAGTCATTTTTTCGAAATGCGATTCATTTTGGAATCAGACATTGGAATGGGCTGCCCAGGGAAGTAGTGGATTCTCCGTCCCTGGAGATATTTAAAAAGAGACTGGATGTGGCACTCAGTGCCATTGTCTAGTAACTGCAGCGGTAGTGGTCAAGGGTTCTGATGATCTCTGAGGTCCCTTCCAACCCAGCCGATTCTATGATTCTATGATTTTACTATACCTCTTGTAAAATCCAGCATTTTGTGTCTGCTTCTTGATTGCCTTCATCAAATTATTAACAGCTTCTGTATCAAGCATGTACAGGAAACTTCTACTCTGACAGGCAATTTTTCACGTTCTTTATCTGTGACTGCTAAAAACACAGGATTAAAGAGAAGTTAATTTTGTATACTCCTTGACCATTATCACTCATAAGAAATGACAAGTGCCTAAGTCTTCATAGTCATTTCATTTTCACAGTACTTTCAAGCATGAAGTCTCCTGATAGTTCCTCTTCTCTGTAGTTATTTACATAACTGATGACCAATAATTCCAAATATGACCTTTAATCTAGTGCTAGAATGCATTCAATGCAAATTCAAATATGAAAGAAGTTCTTTAAAACTACCAGACCATCAATATGACCTATTATCATTTTTGGCACTTTGTCTATTTTATCAAAAATCTGTCTTAAAATCTTGCTTATTCCTTTTGTTATGGGGAGAGGATGAAGATGTTTGATTGCATTTGGCTTGGTTTGGTTTCACTTAGAGGCTTTTTTGGAAACTGGGCCATATCCATGTTTGTCTGGGTCTGGGCATTCAATTGGACAAATCTAGATAATGATGCATGCATTCCAAAAGCATGTGTAAAAAGTGGAAGTCTCCTTTCCTCATGGAAAATATTGTCCAGGCATGAAAAAATGAGATGTTCTTTATGCATTCTGATTCTTTGGTAGAACCCTGACAAGTTTTCAAAACAAGATGGAATAGAATATGTTGCAATTCATTTGCAATACTTTTCTAGTAGCCTTTAGTTCATTTTCACTTTTAATGATACAATTTCTATTCTCAGTCATATCTGCAGACATCATAGTTCATACATTTCACCAATATGAGGTTCTAAATTCCATATAACTGTATCATAAAATACGTTCTCATCCCTTTTTGAGGATGTGCAGGAGGTATTCTTTAGTAAGGGATCATTTACAACTACATTGAAGTAGCTAGTGCTGTACTGAGCACTGCTGATTACTTAATTTTAGAGTGAAGATCATGCCTTACAGAATATAGATAGCCATGTTCTTAAAGTAAATTCTTCTATCCTTCATGGATTTTTATTTCTGAATTATGGTTATTTTATCTGAGACAGTGTTTTTGCAATTTTTCTAATTTATTATTTTTTATCATTGACAGATTCAATGCAGCAGTCATACTTCAGTTCTTCCTCTTCATTTTAGACCACAACATACATACATTTATGAAAATTTAAACATTTTGATGTACATGGGCTATTTGCTATGCTATACAAAGGAAAACATGGAGTACTGAAGTGCAGAAGAAAAGTTGTAAAATAAAAAAATAGTGCATAACTAATAAAACACAACTAAAAGCAATAAAACACAACTAAAAGCAATAAAACACAACTACATTTTTCCTTTTTGTCTGAGTCCTTTCTTATTGCCCTCATGCTGTTTGCTCAACATCTGTCATCTCTGAAGAATACAGAATACATCAGAATATACTGTGCTCAGATTACACTATACTGACTGATCTATTTGGTCTTGCATTCAGGTTTTGACTAAGGTCTGTATTTCTGCTCTTTCAGTTGTTTGAATGATAGATATTTCGTAGAATTTTGTTCTCATCTCTTTCCCCAACCATCAATCTGCAACCTGCAGTGAACTCTCTGCTTCTGTGCTGCTATGATACCATGATATAGTGATAAGTATTGCTGTTTTCCTTGTTTCTAGAAATCTGTCAAAGGCAGAAGATGAATAAGTATATCAAAATAAAGCCATATTTGTGCTGTCCTAGTGTCCCATTTACTCCCAAAATAGAAAAGATCTTGGACAAATACAGCGAATAATATAAAGGTACAATTCTCAGAAGTCTGCTCATGCCCATGCCTTTACACACTGCCAATTGTTTCGTAATTTAAAGTGTTAATGCCATGAAGCCACCAGTGACACCTCACTGCTTTCCAGTATACACTCTCTGCTATGCTCCCTGCAATAGCCTTACTTCAGAAAGGTCACAGCATTTCCTTCACCTTTTTTTTTTTTTTTTTTACTTAGATTTACTAGCCTCGACTAGTACATGCTTGAAACAGGTCTAGTCATATATTATTCATACTTGGTGGAAATAATAAGCCCTGTATTTGAGCTTCAGGCCTAGCTCTCCCTGTTTTTCTTTTGACTTAACAAAAATGCTAGTTATAGGAGGAAAGGGAGAAGACAGAGGTGCATTGCAGCCCTTTTGTTAAAAAAAAAAAACCAAGCAAACAAAATAAGAAACTTAAACCACTTTGATTAGCAGGAAATACAAGTGTGTTTATATTCTTCACTAAGGGGTTTCTGCAAAAGGAGCAGCAGTATTCTTTTTACTTTTTGTCTAACTTTTGACAAAAAGTTATTTACTATTTGACTAATAAAAGAGCTGTGTCTGAAGTCATCAACAGGTATACTGGTCAGAAAAATAGGCCAAAAAAGGCTGCGTGCATTAACAAGGAATCAATGACCTTTTAAAACAAGAATATTATTTAACTTTGGAGTTAGCTTTCTAATAGGAAAAGTGAGTTCTTTAAGAAACCTCTCTGATAAAGGGGTTCTAGAAAAAGTAGCAGTCAGCCGACTGCTTTTCTTTTTTTCTTTTTTCTTTTTTTCTTTTTTTCTTTTTTTCTTCTTTTCTTCTTTTCTTCTTTTCTTCTTTTCTTTTTTCTTTTCTTTTTTCTTTTCTTTTCTTTTCTTTTTTCTTTTCTTTTCTTTTCTTTTCTCTTCTTTTCTTTTCTTTTCTTTTCTTTTCTTTTCTTTTCTTTTCTTTTCTTTTCTTTTCTTTTCTTTTCTTTTCTTTTCTTTTCTTTTCTTCTTTTCTCTTTTCTTTTCTCTTTTCTTTTCTTTTCTTTTCTTTTCTTTTCTTTTCTTTTCTTTTCTTTTCTTTTCTTTTCTTTTCTTTTCTTTTCTTTTCTTTTCTTTTCTTTTCTTTTCTTTTCTTTTCTTTTCTTTTCTTTTCTTTTCTTTTCTTTTCTTTTCTTTTCTTTTCTTTTCTTTTCCTTTCCTTTCCTTTCCTTTCCTTTCCTTTCCTTTCCTTTCCTTTCCTTTCCTTTCCTTTCCTTTCCTTTCCTTTCCTTTCCTTTCCTTTCCTTTCCTTTCCTTTCCTTTCCTTTCCTTTCCTTTCCTTTCCTTTCCTTTCCTTTCCTTTCCTTTCCTTTCCTTTCCTTTCCGCTTCTCTTCTCTTCTCTTCTCTTCTCTTCTCTTCTCTTCTCTTCTCTTCTCTTCTCTTCTCTTCTCTTCTCTTCTCTTCTCTTCTCTTCTCTTCTCTTCTCTTCTCTTCTCTTCTCTTCTCTTCTCTTCTCTTCTCTTCTCTTCTCTTCTCTTCTCTTCTCTTCTCTTCTCTTCTCTTCTCTTCTCTTCTCTTCTCTTCCCTCTCCTCTCCTCTCCTCTCCTCTCCTCTCCTCTCCTCTCCTCTCCTCTCCTCTCCTCTCCTCTCCTCTCCTCTCCTCTCCTCTCCTCTCCTCTCCTCTCCTCTCCTCTCCTCTCCTCTCCTCTCCTCTCCTTGCTTTTCCTTTCTTTTCCCTTCCTTTTCTTTAGCATACATTTAATGCCATGATCACGTTTTAACTTTAATGTTTTGAAAAGTTTTCTCTGAAAATAGAAGCATGATGTGTGACACTAATTGAACTTTCTACAGACTCTCTGATTTAAGGGTATTTACTGTAATCCTGCTTCCTTCCTGGCTTAAGTGTTAGAAACAATAACCTCCAAAGAATAGGTTAGATTTGTTGTAGAAGTGAATGCAAAACACTTTTAGTTCAATCAAAAATTGTTGAGACTTTAAAATAAATGCACCTGAATTTTGTCTTTAGAGGTCTCTATAATTAACAGAATTGTATCTACTATGTAGTGCTGATGAATTAATATATAACTAGAAAAAATACGCATCCATGATTTATAGAATTTCAGAAAATTACAGTTTCAACCCTCTTCCTGGTCTTTGGTCTGAAAGATGAGGAACTTCTTCTTCTTGTCTTTGTCTGAACTGGCTCTTAGGTCTGAGAATGGATCATCTAGCAAACACACTCATGACTTTACAGATACATTTATAAAAGGGCTGGCACATCTTCTTGATGCCTCATCCATCATCATATTTTTTTCCAATGATGTTAAATGAGCGAGTAAGGGACACTTTCTATGAAAGTTTTCCACAGTATCTCTCGTACTCAGCTATATTTGTGACCTGGTTTAGATGGCACTTGGGTCAGGATGGATCTTTTCGTTTTAGAATTATTAGAACACTTTATTTGGGAAATACAATCTCCTCTCTAGGAAACCATCTTCCACCTCATGGACTGTTTGCATTTTTTTGAATGTAATTTTTATACAAGGAACTTAATGTCATAAAGTCAGAATAACAAAAGGAATAAGTGAATTTGAGAAATTTGGGCAGGTTCAGGATTGACAGGGATTTTCATTTCCTCCTGTGAAATTGTAGACACTTAATGTCATACACAGGCAAAAATGTTTGGTACTTTTTAATACTAAAACCAGACTAAGATGTTAGTACTGGGTGGCTTTTCTAGGACTATTGTAATCATACTGGGCCATCACCCCATAAGTATTGAAATCTTTTTTTGTATTCCATATGACAAGTTGGATTGGTATGCTGCTTCTATTCTAATGCATTGACATGTTAATAGAAAAAACTGAGAGTATTGGGATGTTTCACCTAGATGTAAAAAAGATAATGCTAAAATGGTGTGAGAAATGAAAACCAGAAAAATCTGTTACTATAAATATACAATGAAAGAGTTTCTCTGTAAGTATAGTATCTTCTTACAAAAGACTGTAGTACAAAAAGCACAATGTTATTTTGTTTTTCTCATTTCTGCCCTCAGAAAGTTCCCTCAGTTTGTGAGAACTGGAAACTAATGCCTTATACAAAAGATCTAAAACAACAGTTTAGACTCCTATCTCTTTACAATTTTATTTCACAAAGAAAAACACTTTTTAAAATACAATGGGGAAAAAAATAATCAGTTAGTAGCAAATTATAATTTTATTTAATATTGTATGAAAATATGGCAAAAATGAGTTTTTAATAGAATAAAAAGCGTATTTGTAATTGTGTTGTGTTTCTAGCAGTTTCTTTGTACAATTTTTTTTTTTTTTATTACATGAAGAAAACTTATGGAATTTCTGTGATAGATAAGGGAAAATATCATCAGTATTTAAATGCCTATTCCTTCAGGGACAATATCAGGAAAACTGATTAAAGGAAAATAAATACATGACAGTGTAATTATGATGGACTTTTATCTTTACAGTCTTTAAAGAAAATAAACATAAATTACTGATCAAGGAAAAGAGTCTTAGAAAACAAATGTTCTTCATTACACTAAAGATTCATCCTATTGGAGGAAGGAAATAAGCATAGAAGCCATATGACGCGATGACCAAAAATGAAGTCAACAAGGTGAAATACATGCTAATGTGCTGAAGATATAATCTTGATCTATGTTCTGTGTTACCATACAATTCACAAAACGGGTAAGTAGGAATACATTTCACATAGGATGTCTCAACTATTTTTATAGTATAAAGTTTTGCTAGCAACATAAGTAATATTCTAAGATATTGAGTAGGAAACTCTGACTTCATTTACATCCAGGAAATGGAATTGAAACAGCTAAGTTGCAGGAATGTAATAGGGCAAAGACTGTAACACTAAGAAATCTTAAGTATATAGTCTCTTTCTCTGGCCCATACAGGGAAAATTGTTTTGTTTGTAAAAGTTAGAAATAGTCGGTGGAGAACAACATTGACAAAAAAGAAATTTTCTCTCATAAAGGCATTAGAACATTCTTCAACAGCAATTTTCTTCTTCTGTGATATTGAGCTCTGGCTAGGAAAGCAACAAGAAAGATGAAAATAAGGAAATCCCAAGGGATGGCTTGGGATTTACTCATTACTTAAATCTACTCCTTATAGAGAGGCTGTTTTGGAGTCTAAAAAGCTGCATTAAAAGTGGTCGGCAGAATACCCCCAAGTGTTGCAGGATCTGACTTCTTTCTAACTCAAACTTCAGCAGTGTATGAGTTTTCAATAGCTGTGTAATTAATAATGACAAAATAACTCAATACTGTGAACTTTCCTAAAGGCTGTGGTGGGATTCATTAAGGCCAGGGGAATGTCTTTTACCTATAACATCTCTCTGATTTGCTGGCTCTATCTATTTCAGATGGCACTGAAAAGTCTAACAATGCATATAAGCCAGAACTAATATTGTTTTGGCATTAAAGTTGCTGCACAATGAGTGATCATGATATTTGATGTGTTCTTTAGCTTTGGTTATTCTACTACAAGGATTTCTTTAGCCCCTGGAGGTTCATAATGCTCCAGGAAATGTGTCTTTTCATTTTGTTAAGAAAATATACTGATGAATGCTCTGATGGAAAAATGTGTGCCTTGTGTCTTGTTAGCCCCAGGATGTCTTGAAAAAGATATCTATCTCAATGGGCCTGTTCCTGGGAGACAGAAATAATTAACAACTGAATATATAAATCAACCAGTAAACTCACTCCTGTAAGGAATTGCTTAATTTCTTATGCTGTTTTTTGATCCTTGTTTTCAAAATGCTTATTTTCAGAATAACTTGTAATGATAGCTGCAGGAATGATATGTATAAAAAATCTTTTTCTTTTTTAATGAGGTTATGGGCCCAATCCAGCTACCAGTGCATTCCTTCATAATGTTGCTTTGGCAACTTCACCAAGAAAAAAATATTTAACAAGTGTAATACTACTCAGTGAGTAATTTTTCAGATGTATCTGTAGCAAACCCAAAGTCACTGCCATTACCATCATATTACCTCCTTTGTCGCCCTATTCTCTCCATTTTTCTCTCTTGATGCTCCTTTGCAGATGGTTATGAACTTAATCTACCTGCAGTCTGAGCTGGACAAACACGAACTTGGTTTGAGATGAAAAGCACCATTTATAAATCTCAGAGGCCCATCAGAGGAAGATCACATCCAATCAGTTTACAATGTGGGCAGCTGCCAGCTTCCATTTGTGTGAAGGAAATCTGAACTCCAGGTTTACATAGCACACCTTTCTTTTTCATCAAAATTATTCTTGAAAGTACTTGCCTTCCATTTAAAGTTTTCCATTTTTCTCTTGCCTTCCAGCTATCCCTTTGTATCTGGCTTTGCAACACTGAAAATATTCTAAAAGAATCTTGGAAGAATACTGTCATCAGGAATAACACTGCACAGTTAGGTAAATGGCATCAGTATACAACTGCTGTGAGGAGAAGGAATCCTATACTCAGAGTATCACAGGATCTTACAGTGTACTTGCAAAATTTTGGCCGAGGCAAGTGAATAATTCTGATAAAGATTTAAATCAGACGTTTTCCATCTAAAATTGATTGTTTTCTCCAACCATCTATCTACTGAGTTTTCCATTGCGTGTGGTTTTAATGTCAAACCAAGACCAAGCCTTCTGGCAAGAATATTTGTCATAGTTTATTTGGTGTTCTTTCCATGAGACTTTCCAGATGATTTTTAAATGCCTTATATAATATCCAGAACTCATACTTCTTTTTCACTATCAAGAATTTAACACAAAAACCTAGAGGAAAAATTCCAGAATTATACTTTAGATCAATCGGGGTCACAAGATTTTTTAAAAACTCATTTGATGCATTTCTCACACTTCATTAGAATACAGAACAAATAATTTTGGATTAAATATTCAGACGCCAGGGAAAAGACTACTTATGGGGAAGATTTAGATTATTACAAACTTTGCTGAAACTCTTTTGGAAATAAGATATTTTTATTTATTTGTTAAGTTGCTGCTGTCACTGTTAGGCCCAAACGTATATATTCATTCAGCAGCATGACTGAAGAAGCAATTTAAATTTAAAAGTATCCTATGTTGTTTTCTTTTGACCTCATGATCATCTGTTTATTGGGATATTTCCTAACATAAGAAATAATAATTATAATAATAAAGAAAATAATTGGTATATCTTTCCAGGACGTAAAAATATGTAATAAGTGACACTATTAATTATTTTTACCACTTAAAATAACAAAATATAACATTGAAAGATTTTAGAGGTATCTCTCATCAGTGACAAAATGTAAGGAAAAGAAAATGCAAAAGGGCCACATAGATGGAAGGCAATAAAAATATCGCACTGACTATTATTCTCAAGTCAATTTAGTCAGAGTCTCTTTTAACAATTTTTGACTACCTAACTTTTGGTTTTAAGTGACTCAGTGAGTGACATATTTGTTTATTTTTTGAATAAAAAAGTTTTTTAACAGTTGAGGCAAATAAAAAATGAACCATGACTTGTCAGTAATAAGATTTTTTTAAAAAAATTAACAGACTTCATATGCATCTTCATACAAAAGACAATCTGAGATTCTCAGATGAGAGAATAAATACTATCTACAGTTTGTCTAGAGAATTACTATGACTGAGGAAACAATTTCCATTTAGTAAATACATATTTATAGGATAGTAGATGTATCTGGTAAATAATATATGATATGTTAATATAATTAATTTCCACCATTCCTTTCTAAATCAACTAAATATGCATTTAACAAACAAACTTCTGAAAGGAGCTTAATCACCCATGGGCAAAGGAAGATTAAAATTGAAACAACAGGAAACATTATGTCTTGTTTTCAAAACAAAACAAAATTAAATTTATAATCTTCCTTATTAAAGGAACTGTCATTTTATGCCTGAACAGAAAGAATGAAAAAATCCTTGGGCTCATGGAACGACAAAGGTGAGAAGCTGAACAGTTATTTTCAAGGAAAATATCATGAAGAAATTAGGAATATGAATTTTAGGAAAAAACATGAAGTATCAGATGTAAGTTCAAAGCAGGACCACCCACCATAAATTCCTTTTTGTCACAGTCTATCCAAGCAACTCTGTGTGCAAAATCTTCAGTATAAAGATGGAAATACTAATTACTTTATTAATGGTTTATCATTAATTCATTAAATTAATTTGTAAAATGAAACATCAATTTTTATACAGAAAGTGAGTCAAACTTCTTTTTCCTAAAGTAATTTCTTGTTGGAGAGGAAAAATCAGTTCACTAAAAGCAAAGATTTCTGTGAGGAGAAGAATCTCTCTGGGAATAACATTTGCATTGAAGAGGAGGAAAGACAAGAATTTTAAAACATTGACATTTTCTTATGGCATTAACTATTACCTCTTGTTTTTCAGAAAAGATTCCTGCCTTTAATCACTAAGATTCTTTGTATTATGTATTCCTTATTCACTGATTTCTATATTTACTTTGAGTATGTAGAAAAAAGTATTATGTGATGTGACAGCCAGGCAACTTCGTGAAGAGAGTTGGAAAATAAAAACAGTAGTCCAGGTAATACAGTTGCTGAGAAAAGCACAGGATTGCAAGAGGCAGAGATGGAGAAAGAGAAGGAGCAGATGGATGTTAGTTGTAGAAGAGTGGGAGTGAAATAGCTCTAGATGAATACACACACTGCTTCAGCCTTCCAAGAATTAATGGTGGTTAAGACAGGTGCCTAAAATCAGTGCAAGCAGATGTAGCTGATCAACTAAAGATCAGCAGAACCCAAATATGGAAAAATGCTTTAGAAAATCTTTGAAGAAAGAAATTTAAAAGTCCCCTTTGGAAAATAGTTTCTGCAACACCTAAAGGTCTTTTATCTTTTTAGCCTTTTAGCTTCCCCTTTCACAGAATTATAATAATTTGAAATGCCTTCTGATTAGATTGACTCCTAAAAAAAAGCTACTAACACTATTGTAAGCCAGCAGCCAATGTGTCCTAGCCCAAAGTAACTTCCAGCATCCAGTAATCCCAGTTTAAACCAGCGTTCATTCCTGTTTATGAAGAACACCATGAGCCCTCACATAAACCAGGCATGTCATCTGCTCTTGCTGACCAATTAATAATCCTAATGAAATAGGTTTACTGTTTGTTGAATCTATCTGTGTTAGCTTATATGTTAGTATTCCTGTTCCCTGCAGGCTGAACTGTGCTGCATGCAGGTGGCTGCTGAAAGTGTGGTGTGCAGTTTCAGGTCCAGGATTGGAGACAGTGGCCATCGGTCCATTGGGGCTCAAGTAGATGATCTGAGTGAAATAGGCACCACTGTGGAGCAACAGACCCTCACATTTTAAAGCCACTCTGTGGACTTCAGTGGGGCTGGAATACGATTTGATCCTGTGCTGCCATGCTCCATCTTGGAGAGGATTGAGCAAATGATAAAGCAAAGATGCATATGGCATACTTATCTCTTTTCTACCTAATTTGGTAAGAATTGTGTGCATGTTCTCAGTTTCAAAGACAGTCAAGTGGATGATTTTCATTCCTGGCATTCAGGATCTGTGACAACCTCTTTAATGACAGTGGGCTGGTAAAGCCCCAGGAAGACAAAAAACCCCATTTTACACTCTTTCTCAATCCTTCCCTGAAACTCTTTTTCCACGTCTTCTGGATTCATAGGAAACACCCAGTACCAGCTGGGTGCAATTGTTGGCAGACAGTAGATGTGCCTGGCTATAGCATTAACATGTAAACACCATTGCCTATGTCCATGTCCACCTTGTCTCTACACTAGCTAGCATTAAGCAGCAGCAATGGGCTGCAAGCATGCTGTCAAGCTTTGTTGGATGCTTAAAGGACCCCAGACTGCAAAGGGGAATAGTTTGTGCTGTATTTCAAAAAGTGTCTTGGCCTGTCAATATCTGTGACACAGAATAAATGCATGTTAGGAACCGAGTTTTGGAAGTGGTTGCATTTTCAACAGCTAGTGCAATTGAACTGGGCTGAATTATACACATCACAGCTTCCCTGTTTTTACAGAGTATCAGGGGAAACTAAGGCCTTGGTCTTCCACTGGAGCTCTTCAAGTTGAGAGAAACAACAAAAAATGCATAAGATAATAAAGTTGCAATTTTTAGTCTTTGGTCTTAAATTAAAAATTCCCTGAAGTGAGGATTACACTTTGTGCACTTCATAGCATGCTGCCTAACTTCTTTCATCTTCAAGGATCAGGGAGTGAATTTGTTTTTTTAACACTCTGGTAGTCTCCAAAAACTCAGCATCACTCTCTTTCTCCTTTGTTTTATCTATTTTCTGCAACCAAAAACTAAAAAGAAATCCAAAAACCAAACTCGAAAAGCAACTTCATCTTCAGAAAACTAAAAACTGTCAACATTTTTTTGTGTCTCAACCCCCCACTACCTTTGTTTCAGACAAAATAAAAAAACCTCAGCTTTTCAGTTGTACCATGTTGTCAGAAGTAGCTAGTCTTCCAAACATTCTTGTAGTTTTCCAAAGAAATTCATTGCTGACTAGCTGCACTCTTAAGAGATTGCCTCAATATCACAGGAAGGTCTATAGCAGTGTTGGAACAGCAGTGAAAAGTGCTGGCTGCAATTCCCACTTGTACCTTTATCAAAAAAAGGAAAGAAAAAACAACAAGAACAAAACAACAAAAAACCACAACCCAAACCACCAAGCTCTCATTCCCCAGGATATAAATAATTTGCTTGTTATTTTTGCAGCCCTTCTTGTTTCAGCTATTTTGGAGGCTGCATGACTTTTTATTGGATGAACTTTGAAGATGCAGGTCTAGGTTTTTTTCAAAACTACTTTTCCTAATAATTACATATTCTCTGAAGTACTACACTGAAGGAAGAAACAGCCTCTGAAAGCTCTTTTGCAATGTGATTGAAGTACTTTCACTCATTAAAGTGTTTTGCCTTGTGAGTGAAGAAAATGTTTGGTACTGCTTTGTCTTGTATTTATATACTTCTCTTGATTTTAATGTTAGGGATATATTACATTATACTTTATTTCCTAACTTTTTCAAGGAATTAAAAAAATAAAATACAAAGTATAAATTTGCTTCAGCCTACTTCATTACATCCCCAAAGAAAAAAGCCAGCCACTAATGGCCAACAGAATCAGTCAGGCTACCTGTGGTGCAAAGCATTACAATGACAGAATGAGTTCTTGGCAATTAGATTGTGCCTATTTTCTGATAAAACAAAATGAATCTTCTCTTATAATAGAGATATCATTACCAGGACTGCTTCATGTATATGTGTTTTTACAGTTTATAAAATTATTTCCTTCTTTCTATGACCTTTGTGGAAATCTGGATATTCTGTACTTTGGTTTAATTTGATTTTGATTGGTTTTGCTTAGTATGACATTGATAATGGAAAGTATAAAGTTAGGAACAGGTTTCAAGGTGTTATAATGACATTTGTCTTTCCTTCCTTTCATTAAGTGTTAATGTGAACGTGACTCATCCATGTTATTACAGACAAGACCATCAAGGACTGTACATCCCCCACTGCAGTCCAGAGAGAAAGCATGAGCAGGGACTGTCTGCTTTCCTGTAGAAGAACACAAAGATCAGAAACTTTTGAGAGTTCCAAGCAGGTGCTGGCAAGGGTAGATAGCTGAAAGGTGCAATATTTGGTACTTACTACAGCAAAAACTATTGACTTCATGTTGGAAATATTACACCTAAGAACATCATGGGAGAAGACTGAACCGCACTGTTGAGGAATTTTCATTGCACCGTTGAGGTGAACTAAACAAAAGTTTGTGATTAAAATTATATTTATATATAAATATATTAATAAACAATGCATTAGGTAGAATCCTATAGCCATAGATATTTTTAGAAGGGCCTTGCAAAGGCATTTCATGAGCCAATTACTTACATAAACTTGCACCAGCAACAGTTCTGAGAAATATCGCTTGAGGCACCTTACCCATGCCTTAGGTGCACCTGCTAGCCCAAAATTTTTCTGCCCAAAATTGTACCCTAACCTTGGGTCCCTGAGTGCACCCATTCCAGGATGGTCACAAGACAATGTTGAGGATGTTTCTTTTACCAAGGGAAACTTCAATCTCTTACAAGGGGCCCTTCTGTCTCTGGTGTCCCTGCTTACAGGCAGTTTGAGCCCTTTTGCATCTGGGTTGTCTTGCCTTCCATTTGAGGTCATTCCGTGGTCACAACTGCTGGCCTGTAAAAATTTAAATTTCTCCTTCACAATGTAACTGCAGCTGTAGGATTTCTAGGCCAAGGACTGAGGGGAACAAAGCACCAGATGTGTCTTCCTTGCTCTGCAGCTGACCAGTGGCATCTCAGTTGTCACGGGGAGAGTTGGCCATGGAGAATTGTCTCATTCCACTCCAGAGAGCAGTGAAGAGGCACATCACCAAGGAAGAAGCTCAGCATGTGTAGGCTCTGCCTCCACCACAGTCTGTGTGTGAATGAGTGCAATATGCTGCAAGCAAGGGTGACACCATGGCTGGCCAAAGGCAGAAGGATCCACTCTTCCAGGGAAGTGTGCTGGTGAAGCCCAAAAAGGCCTAACAAAACTGTTTAGAGATAGAGTTTTGAACCTTTAAACAGCAAAGGTATGTATTGAAACGTTGGACAACCCCCAGCTCACGCTGGACAACCCCCGGCTCACGCTGGACAAACAGTTCCGGGGTGTTAGTAAAAAGTTAGCTAATTTATACAGTTTTAGGGGAGGTTGCCACACCTTTACATACATATTCATGAGATTGCAACATGTCATTTTAATATTCATAATAGGCAGACTCAAGGTGGAGTCTGGGAAGAGTCTGGGCGGAGTCGCTTTTGGGGAGATGTTCCGGGGTCTTCAGGGGGTCTTTGGATGAAGTAAGAAAGTCTTCCTCAAGCTTGAACTTTTTACCTTTCTTGATTTTGCTGACTCTACTATGTTATTGCAAGACGATATCAGACTTGAGCCATAACTTTGTCTCTTATCTGCTAGTTGTGACATCTTTATGTTCTTTTGTGTAGGTGTTTACATTCTTGTGGTGCCTGGTTAGCCTTGGCAATGTCTTGTTTTAAGAACAGGATCTACACTCTGAATTATCTTCGAGACAGAAGTTAGCCTTGTCAGAGCCTTGCTCTGTTTCATTATAGAAGTTAACCCTGTGAGGGCCTTGTTCTGTTTCTCTGGGTCTCACAGCAGCTTCATTCAATCAGATATACAGAGCCCCATTCATACTGCCATACAGATATATGAGATAAAGTGCTCATCTAATTCTCACTGCTAGTGGCTACAAGTGTAGCTTCATGGTCTTACTTAGCCTCAAGTATAGCAACATAAGCCCTGTTTATACTCCAGGAAAAGAGTATTTTTGAGAAGAGCTTTGAAACATACTTATGTGTCAGAAAACAGACAATGTTTTTAGAAAACACTTTTTCCCACATAAATGAGAGTATAGGGTTCACTCACAAATGTCTCCACTACAGGTAGCAATTTCCTGCAGCTCACCCCAGAACTTACTCCTGCAATCAATTTGATGGAAAGTGGTGATATAGGTACACCCAGCTGACTTCCCTGTCAGACTAAAATGATGTTGGTCTCAGCTTTGGTTTGATCCCAAGTTGATCACAAATAAATCACTGCCTTCATCTCCTTCAGAGCTTAATCATCGACTACAACTCTGTACAGAGAGAATGTATCCCACAATTTCAAAATGTTTTTCTGAAGATGGCATTCATAATATAAATTCTGTAGTCATCAGAAAAAAACACAATACCAATAGCTACCTGGATCTGTGTAAATCCCAGCAACTAGGGATTCACCTATTATATCTATTGCCTTCCAATGTGACCTCGACTTGTGCTATACTCTTGTGTTATGGGAATAAAGGACTTAATCCTCAAGCTTGCTGAGCATTTACTGAGAAATGCTTAGTACTTGGTATTTACTGATATCTGTAGGAATATATGCTAACACACATCTATATAGTTGATTTCTGATGATGCAATATAATTTAGCATAAAACAATTTTTATCATGCAGCACGTTAAAGATGACAATTCTGCCTTGCTTACACTGTCCCTTGAGTTCTGTCTCATTTTGTACTGAGAAAAATATTCTACTAGTGCAAGGCTGATTTTTTTCTGTGGGACAAGGGTAAACAAAATACTAACTTTGTTAAAAAAAATGAACACTTTTTACTTCTGTGTGTCTCAGCATTTTACTTTGGACCTCTCAGTCAAGAATTCTTGTCAAAAGACAAGATTGAGTAGATATGGAGATAATTTTTAAGATATAATTCCCTTTTGAGTCATGAGATAATTGATTTTTTGATATGACAGAAAAAAACAAGATGATATAATTTATTTTTCATGCTATGCAAGTTGCTTGCTTTCCTTCCTTCCTTCCTTCCTTCCTTCCTTCCTTCCTTCCTTCCTTCCTTCTTTCCTTCTTTCCTTCTTTCCTTCTTTCCTTCCCTTCTCCCTTCCGATGATTTTTAAATGCTGGTGTTCTGAAACAGATTTTTATAACTACAAAATAGTTTGTTGTTTTTTTTTTTTTTTTTTTTTTTTTTTTTCTGTCTGAAAACAACTCTTTAGGTTGGTGAGGCAACCTATTAAAACTTAATGAAGGAAGGAAGAAAATTTTCCTTTGATTGACATATGGAACAAATCAAGTTACCTTTAATATAATCATAGTTAGATTCTACAGGTGAAGTTATGTGCTCTTGCAGAAAAATCTCTAGTTATCCTAAATAAATATCAAGTGCTTTGCCTTTGACATCTGAGTGTTATTTAAACCTGAAAGAGTAATATTTTTTTTTTTTCCAGATTTAGTTTTACTTGCCCTGAATTGAAGGGAAGGAAAAACGTAACTTTTCATCTAAGTGTACTCGTCAGCAAGCACCGTAACACCGAAGGGGTTTTTACTGCAACCTATTAACCAATCTTTAACAAAAAAATATGGAGCTGTGACAGAATTAATTTTAGTTTTATGCTATATTGCAGGCAACTATAAACAGGACTGTGTTAACATTTATCGTCTGTTTTGTGGTGTATTTAAGTACTTGTTAGCATTGCAGAATGTGTTTTATGTATGCACCGGAACTGCTGAGTTAGATATATTTAAAAGTATGGGATTTGGAGGGATGCTTTTGCTATTTTTACTGCTGCCTTCACCCCACTAAAAATTTATAAGGTTGCCCCACAGGCTGAAATCTTCATAGAGCTGACACAAAGTCTTTTCTACGGGTTGAGACAAGTGGGAGACGCAGGAATGGTTTACCAGTAGGCAATGAATATGGCTCCCAGGAGCTCTGTTCCAGGCTGGCATTCAGAGCAGTAAAAAACATTGGTTGTGACTTGGTAATATCAAAATTGAGGAACTTTTGCACTCTCTGCAGCTCATGGGGATCTGATGTGCCTCTGCTGCATTGTCCTTGGAACAGCTGGTGTGGGGGACAACCACAGGAGCCATTAACAAGCCGCTGCTACATCCTGCACTCAGGAGTGTGGAGGGATCACAAGAAAAACTCATGTCTTCAAGGAATGATCATTCTGATGACCACATGAGGAGGACCACCTCTTTAAGGCAGAATCTACGGTCTGTGAGTATATGATGGTTAAAAGTCTGGCAATATGCAGAGAGCATGTGTTTGATACAGAGTAAATAGGTGTTTCCCCAGGATGCAATCTCTGCATAATCTCTATTCCTCCCCAGTCTTGACCCTGATCATAAAATATCAGCCTTTTCTTACTCAATGGAAAATATTTTTTCACTTCCGAACAGGCACCTTGCCTATTTCCTCCCTTCTCCCCTTTATCTTCTTTACCTTCTTCTTTTCTTTTCCTCTATCTGTTCTCTCCAGCTTCAAAATCCCTTTCCAAACAGAGCAACCTCAGAAGAAGTAATTGCAAAGTACTTCTAAGGATGTCTTCTCTTCCTACAGTATAATTACATATACATTTAATTTTACTGAAGAATAGCCTATGCTTTTTTGACCACATTATCCCCCTTTTCCATTTTGCATCTGCACATCTGTCAGCCATTGCTATAGTCCTTCTGGGTAATATCATGAGCCAATATCAAAACTTTCATTCTCCTTAATGGTATTCCTTGTGAAAAAAAAAAAAAACTAAACCACCTCTTAGAGAGTTCTGTTTAGAGTGGTGCAGCCTCACTGCCATCTCCAAGTGCAGTTTAGAGCCGCACAGAGCTCATCAGGGAAAGCTTGTTACCATTTACAGTCATAGAGGGATTTTTGGTAAATGCTGGAAGTATTTTTCTGTATTTCAAAAAGAGTTTTAATGTTATCAAAAGGCTCTCTGTTTTCATTCTAGTTATCTGATAGGCAAAACCCAAGGGGAAAAGAAAAGCTAAAGTATTATTTTGTTCTAGAATATGTCATATAAATTTGATTTTAGATTTAAAAATAGTTTTTTAGTTCTTTGTTCTAATATTTTTATGAAAGAAAGGCAGAAGAAGAAGGGTGGATGTGGCTGTTAAGAAAAATGGAAGGAAGGGAAGCTGCATTTGTGTGACAGAGATGTGTAATTTTCAGGACAACAGCAAGGCTTTTGATATTGTTTCAAGAAGCTCTAATTTTGAAGTAGACATTCAGTGGAGACACTAATAGGCCAAGAACTTTGATGTACTTCCATATTCTTAGAGCTCTCTCTGCAGAATACATATAGTGCAGTTTAACTTAGATATGCAGCTCCACTTCCTAAATAAGATGAAAAAAAGAGTATAAGCAGGTGAATTGTTTGAATGACTTTAGATTTCTAAGTTATTTATCTGAATTATTCACTGAAGGTTTGATAACTAGAGAGGCCAGTTCCTTTTAACTTTGTTTTCATGTACATCAGCTGTGGGATTGTCTGATGAAAAAAGGATAAGAGTTTACAAATTTTTCTCTATAAAATAAAAGGTGATCAATTCACAATGACTTCCAGTCAGGAAGAATAATTTGGCTGTTTTTCATAGCCTTCAGACACAGTTCACAATTCTTCCTTATCACTACTTCCTTCTCATAAGGCTATATCCTTCAGCCACTATAACTCAAGTAGAAGTAGAACTGAGACAGGAAAGGGAAGAAGAAACTAAGAGAAAGTAAAACAAGGGAACCTAGTACATATAAGATTCTATAATATGTCAACACGTAAGTAGTTCCAGAGCTGGTGGGGTTGATCATATGGTATAATTTTTTATTTTTTTTTTACTTTCCCTAATCCACTACTTGAGGAAGAAAAACTAACAAGCAAATGAAACACAATGTCATACAAAAGAAAAAAATTAAATTAATTTAAAAAAAAAAAAATATTTTCTGGACAATACAATAGATGTTAATGTGAAATTCTCCTCATAAAACAAACCTATCCATGGCCAAGTTCAAGCAGTACTTCTTTCTCCTGATGCCTGAATATCAGCAGGTTCCAAGACCCACTCTTCTCCTAGCTAAATGAGGAAAGTGAAAGATTAGAAAGAAAGCATATAATCCACACCTTTAATATTTCCTGTTTCTTTCTAATAATGGCATATTGACTTAAATATGAGGATGACTTCTTTGGTACAGCTCAGCACCAGCTGAATCTATTAATTTTATCTCTAAAGGAGTGTACATTTTAACATTCAGACTTACATTGCTAGTCTTGTTATCTATGAGTTAGGACAGTCATCCAATTCAGCATTTCTTTTTGTAGATGTTGCCTTAATACAATGGGAACAGAGCTTACTTCTAGATGAAAATTTGTATAGATCTTCATGTTGTTATTTCTGGAAGACAGATGTTGGAAGTATAGTTTATTTTGAATATCTAATCATACCTGCAAGAGTAACAGGTTGTATATTAAAGGGTCAATGTATTTTTGTAGAAAGCAATTTTTACTACGATGACATAGTACATCTGTGCTATGGGAGGGTGAAAAATAAACAGAAAAATTACTAAAGCCAGAAGTTCAAAATCTGGAAATATGGGCCCGTGGAGCACAAAAGGCTGAAAGACAAGTACAGAAAAATACATACATACAATACAGTGAACCAGAAGTGGGTAAATTATCCTTCCTCAGGGAGTGAAAGGTGACTATTGCAGGTGACTAATACAGATGTAAATAGATCTTGAAGTATATCAGAGCCTGATCCAATCCTCTAGCTCTCTAGTCCTCTTCTCCTTCCACCTATATGATAACCAGACACCAAGAGTGCTATTCATCTTACTTAATTACAATGTTTGAATTGCAGTTCTCTACGTTTTGTCAAATCACCCAAGGCCCCTTTGCAGCACAGTGACCCAGTGAATCGTTTGTAGATCACACTTCATCTCAACCTAATGCAGAAACTACATTGTTCAAACAAAGCAACCTTACAGGGGGCTTTGCTCTCTTTACAGGCTGTAGAATGAGACTCAGCTGATTTATGCCTGTACTTTAGACAAAATTGAGACAAATGGTACCCAAAACTACCAACTGTAAATACCTCACAGGAAGTTCTATCTGACATAGTTCTTCATATCATAAAATCAAGCCTGGATACTCTTTCATTGCTTTCCAACATGAGGTAAATACAATAACACTTTCTATAGCCAGCTCTAGCTCTGACAAAATTATCCTTAAATTTCCTTTTTTACCATACTCAGGACTTCTTTGAACTTTTATGATTTACAATAGACTTCTGTTGTCACTAACATTCCCACAAGAGAGGTGGGACATTGTGCATTGCTGTCTCTTGAAACTTAGACTTGGTCTATAACAAAATGTCTCTTATGGCAGGATCAGGGACACTGTCAAAACACAAAACATACAGCTATGCAAAAATCATCTCCCAGTTTCACACAGATGTTTTGTGGGAATAATTCACATCTCATTTCCATCGTTAGAGTGACAGAGAGTTGTATCATGAACAGTATAAAAGCAGTGGAATATAAATTTCCTATCTTATTTTGGTCCTGTGGGAAAAGTGACAAATGTACTCTGCTTTCCTTTGTTCACCTCATGACAAGCCACTTGGAGTGATATTAAACATATTCATTTATGATATTTAAGGATGACTCTCAGCTAAACCCTCCAAAGTTTCTATCAGATCTGTCATCAGATTTAAAGTATAGACTCCAGAATTATGACATAACACAGCATTTCATTAATTATGTATCTATAATTATGCAATATTTTTGTATCTTTGTCAGGCACTTCTGTGGTACTTAGTTATGCTTTTGCATTTTTTTAATAGTTATCTTCTACTTATTTTACAGTTGAACTGTTTGCATCTGTGACAGAATCTCTATTTAAGATGTCATACCCATAGCAATTATTTTGAAGTGTTTTAGATTACATTGAGGTTAAAAAATATTTTTTTCTCTTAAGCAATACACAATTATATACTGCTCACAATGATTGATGGTTTGTTGAGTGCAAGATCATGAAATAGTACCTTGAATGTTACAACAAAGCAAGTCCCACCAAGTCTCAGGGATTCATGAGCTGTCACAGAGATCAGTCATTTTGTATTATAATCATAAAGGCTTCCGCAAATGGTTTAAACAGTTGTAAAAGAAAATGTATCCTTCACTTGAAGAGTGGAGGCACCTTGATCACTGTAATTGTGGGAGAGGCAATAAGATATCACAGGGGAAAACAGTTGTAAGACACTTCAGATTTCTTCTACTTTTTGTTGGAACTTTTTTCATTGTTACTTAATATGATCTCTAAGTAAGAGCAGTTCTAGAAAATTATGTAAAGCTTTGTATGCATCAAACCCTTAGGAAGGAGAGGTTTTTCAGGACTTTTTCAAAGGAGAGATGCAGACCTATGGCTGTACCTTTTCACCTCAGGAGCACACACACAGGGAACAAGAGAGAGTACTATCTCTTTCTGATAAGGCTAGGTGACCAGTATCCCTTTTCACTGGTAAGTGCAAAGGTCCTCCCAAACTGTTTAATTTTGAGATAGAAATTATTTATTGTGACAAACTTACCTACAACCCTGAAAGTCTGAACAAGATCTTCTAAGATGTGAAGAAGAGACTCATTTTAAGATCTCATTTTAGATCAAAGATATCAAAGAGGAAATATGTTATTCCTGTGCAAAAACAAGCAGAAAGTGATAGACATGTTGTAATTTGGTCAAAATGACAGATAAGATTAAGTAACATTTCAGAAAAAAAAAATCAACAAAGGGCATGTAAAATGAAAATTTACCCTCCTCCTTGCACAGACAATACTGTTTACCAGGCATGGTAGTGTATTCAACTTAAGCTAAGATAAAACAGTCCACCAAAACTAACAAATTTTTCTTTTTTTTTCTCTGATTTGCATGTAGAACAACTATTCCATTAATGAGGCTCACTAAAACAGAACTGAATTTGGAAAACTAAATCAGTGTCCTTGAAAAGCCTAGAGAATTAAAACTCAAACCTGCAAATATAAAGACAATGCCACAATACTCTTTAAAATAACGTTTTAATAAACAAAAATATAGTACTGTAAACCAGAGCTAGAGCAAACATTCCAGTGAAAGGTCAATATTGAAGAAATAATTTTCCTTTCTTCCCCATTAGAATGTGACAATTTTTATGGCCCTGTAAAAGAATGGGAAAGAAATTTAGCCCTGTTTTTGGCAGTGACTAAAGAAATTGCTTTTAGCTCTCACCCCAAAGTTTGCCAGGCAAAGTGGTTTGGTCATGGTACAACAGAGCACAAGACTATGATTTTTGAAACCTTTATGCTTTCAAATATTTGAAACATTTGAAAGGGAGAAAAAAATTCTTATTGCTCAGTTCCATCCCCAGAATTTTCTTTTTTTTTTTTTTACTATTACATAGTACAGTGATCGTAAAGTGTTTTCATGTTGTATTGTCCATCATCAACTGCAGTCACTAAACAGTAGAAAACAATCTCTGTCTCTCCCAGTCTCCAAGAGTTTTAACTAATAGGAGAGACACCAGTCTGGCAGGGACACATGTTCTCTAAAGAGGAAGCAAGGGGAATAGTCTGCATTGGAAATCTTCGCTGGTATGAGAATGTTGGTAATCTCCTTATCCATTCCCTCTCACTGCAGAAGAGACTGAGGAAGGAACTAAGAGAACAGAAGAAGTCTCAAATGTCTTGAGTTATGTTGGAAAACATCTTTTTTTCCAGTAGAAAGAACCTTACATTACTTTTGCTACTTTGATTTTTCAGACAGCCTTAAATTAAGCATACTTCTAAATTACAATACAAGCAGCATGAGACACAGTGGGGCTGAGGGAGCAGATTTCTCTGCCTACTACACAGTGATTGCTTCATATGTTTTGTTTCCTGCACATTTGTTTGATTTCACTCCTGTTGACACAAATATCACCTTTAAGACAGGAAATGAATCACTGTCATAACTGTGAGCCACATTGCAGTGCTGCATTACTTTGCAGTATCATAGCACTTTGCTATGCATGACACTTCTCTGCTTTCTCTTATGGTCTTAATATGCACAGCTGTGGTGGTGTAGCAGGGACTAATCACACGTAACATGCATCATGGCAGTACAACACAATCAACTTTCCACCACGTTGATGGTCAGCACACTGGAGAAAAGATTTAACACATGTTCTTCTTACAGTCTTGGGATTGCTCTACTGTAGCTTGTGGCTACTGAGGGTGTTCAACAGCAGTGCTAGGCCACTGCATAGTGGTGACAATTTGAAATATTTCATAGAAAAATTAAAACAATTAAAATAATAAAATAATAAAAATTAAAATAATTAAAATAATTAAAATAATTAAGCTTCATAGAAAAATGCAAAATATCAATTGCAATGTTTCCACTCAGATAGTCATGAACAACACCTCTTGGGGAGATAACATGTGTGGTCATTTTTGCACAAATGATCCTACTGCCAAGCACTTAAAAATACACTAACTACTGCTTGAATGAAATTTTTTTTCTGCCTCATAAATGAAGAACTATTTGTTGCTATGGTAGTACATAGAAAAAAAAACACAAGATGTTGAAGTTATTAGAATTTTGATTAGTTAAATCTTTAAATTTAAGCCATTTTTTTTAGTCATGGTGGAGAAAAGGATTTGCTTGTAAATACACACAGAAATTGGAGCCAATAAGGACTTCTTCAGTAGCTGGTTTGTGAATAATTTTATATTACAGTTCTTTCAACACAGATATATGGGGAAAATATTACTGTGTATTTTCAAAAATTTTCCTGTAAGGACTGAAAGGTTTTCCTTTGTAATCAGGGTGGAATTTCCATCTGAAGTAACAACAGCTGTGTGCATAGGCGAAATCTAACTTTGCCCTGCAAATTGAATGCAAAATGAACCATTAAAAATAATCTAATGCAGTTGATTTTAAGTCTTTATTTATATTAAGACAGTGCTCTGAAGCTGTCATAAGGATGTAAATACTCCAAATGTGGAAAAACTTTACCCTCATGCAAAATGGAAGGAGAAGCAAAATTAAGATTGATAGTTATGGTCTTCTGATCATACCAGTCATACAGATCATTTTATTATGACCATCCTCCTAATTATTTCTAAAGCACACATATCAGTTAAATCTACCACTGCAATTATTTTTAAATTAATCACATCAGTTTTAAATCTCTTGTCACAAATAACCTGATTTCTTGGCGGCTTCACAAATCAGCTTGATCTAACTGTGGAGAATTACTTTAAGACATCTCTCACATTTGCAACTCAGGACTCAGATAAAATTTTTTTACATGTATATTTCTACCTTTCTTGTCTTTCTAGTTTTTTTTTTTCCTAGTATTTTTTTTTTCTTTTTCTAGTCCTCTACTACCACTAGAGATAACAAATGAAATTATTGTCCAGTTTTTCAGGATATTTGACAAAGTATACATTTCTCCCCATCTTTCTCCTCATGAAAGTTGCCATAAGAGTAAATGAGATGATGTTATTTTTTTCTGTTGTTTTACTGAAATAGCTCTTTACAAGTACCATTTCCAGAAGACAACTTTCCGAACAATATATTTCTACAAATATTAGCATTAGAAGCATCTTTCAATTTCACCTTTTGTTGTTATACACAGAGCAAAAAAATAGTTAGTAATACTCCGATTACCTTTGTGGATCAGTTATGTTCTGTGCTTCTTATGACATTTCTCAAAATGTTTTCATAACCCAATGTCCTGGTTTAAGCCAGGATATAACCAATTTTTTTTTTTTTTTTAGTAATTTTAATTTTAAATTAAGTCTTTTCTAAGCAATTGCTTCTGCTGAAATTAGCAGTATGTTTTTCAGTGTCCACTTCTAAGACTGGTAACACTCCACATTTAGAGTTACTACTGGAGAATGGTAAACAGAACCAAGGTGTGGTCTGGAACCAAAGGGATGAAAGAGGTCACACCTGTGATAATTGTGTGAGGAGAGTGGTCTAGACAGGTGACCAAAATTGACCAAGCAAAGTATTCCATCCCATAAGCATCATACTTGATATAAGTATGGAGAATCATGAGGGCCAAGTTGCTCTTCATCCATGACTGGTGTCCTGAGACGACTCTATCCACTTGTCAGCCTTTGATCCTGACCCACGTGTTCCTCAACCCATCTTTTCCTGCATCCAGCTTGCTGAATCCAGGAACCTAGTCTGGGACTTTCCCAGAGCCTGACCTGCAACCTCACTGGTGATGTGAGACTTAGAAGGGGGTAGAAGTGTTGTATGTGTTTGTATTCATTATTTTTTATTGTGTTTCATTATTTTAAGTATTTCATAATTAATGTTTCATTGCAGCTGTGTAGTTTAGTTTCTAGCCCGTTATACTCTCCCCCTATTCTCTATCCCTTCCCTTCCCAGCAATAAACCATGAGAGTTGTTGGTGCCTAAGGTAGGGCTCAGCTCATTAACTTGACCTAGGTGTAAATTCTAACTAATTGCCTGAATAGTTGGAATTCCAGCTCTGGTAGAAGACCTGGAGATCTGGAGACCTCACACTCTCCGGTTGAGAGAGTTCTTCTTGAGTATGTCAGGGAATGTGTACTTCTCAGAGTCATCAGATGATGAGTCAGGACCAGAGGTTCTGAATCATTCAATCGTTCTCTCAGAGGGAACTGCATACTCAGAGAAAGGACTTTGACTGCCACGAAGGGGAATCATTTATAACTCATTTGCTCTGATGATGGGGTTGATACCATGGAATTGGATGAGAGAAAATCCAGGCAGCTGGGAACACTGGCCAGAGATGTGGGTATTACTAAGGTGAATGGGAAAAAGGCAGGAACTACCAGCATGTGGAGGCAACTTTTGTCAGCTGTAGTATTGAAAAATCTTTCCCAGTGGCATTTTTAGAACACGCTGATGTGTGTTCTACAGACAATAAGACTCAGAAGTTTTGACTGATAGGAAATTCTCTAGCACTACTACTGAAGCAATAAGCATAAAGGAATTACATGCCTCATTCTGAGATCAGAAATGTTTCATACTCAAAGATGTCATATGCCATTGTCATATGGTTTTACATGAACAAATAAAAAAAAAAAAACAAATGGGAAGCTGAACATTTATGGGCTTTTTTTTTCCTCATTTACACCATTTACAATATATGAATTTGACTAATATGAGATCAGAAATATATCCATTCATTTGGGACTGTCCTCAATCTATGAAATTACGAATGGCTGGAGAACAGCAAAACTGAGCTAGAAATAACAAAAAGGATACAAATTACAGCTCATTGATGTTTAGAAAATTGAAGTTCTGTGATATTCACTAAAAAATAAGATAAAACATTGCAAAAAGGTAAAAAAGAAAGCCCTTTTCTAGTGTATTATAAGAGCATCAAACTTGATTTTCACTAGTATAAGCTGAAGTAGCACAGTGGCAAGACAGGGTCATATATTTCGTGTATTGAAAGAGAATGTCAGACTGTCAAAAGACAGTGCAACAAAGGTAAAAGTGGTAACTACTTGGAGTATCATTGACTATAGAAACTTGCACAAACTGCCAAATCCTGAGACACACTGTAATGAGCAAAACTGTAGATTTAATGGGGAGTTATCAGTCTTCTAGTGAAAACCACAGAAACTTAAGCAGTGATTGCTGGTTAAACCAGATCCTTAAAATTAAGACAAGTTTACAAGCCCACTTTCTGCCCTAGGCATTTTACTTAGGTCAGCTTTTCTGCCAAGAAAACGGGTTTTCACTGAGTACAACCGAATGAGTTTCTGATCGTTCAGACTCCAGAGACAGCTAGTCCAAGTTTCTTACATAGATTAAAACCAGAAACAGGATGGACAAATGGAGTGCCAGGGGGACTATGAACATGCAAGAAGAATAGAAATCTAAATCAGACTAAAAGTGCATTAAGGCTGCTACCTCTATCAGTGGCTGATAACGCCTGTCTAGGAAAAAGCAGAATAGGACAAGCTTATATCAATATTTCTCCATTCTATTTTCCAAGCCCCCAGGAGTTCATAGGTCAGAAATTTTCACATCCCTCTCTTGTATCTTTGTATTTAAGAAAATAAAACCAGACATATTTGAGCAATGAACTCCACCTAAGGAATCCCAAAGCAGTTGTGATTTACAGCTTGTTTCTTTCTACAAATAATGTCCTGAACATCTGTACTGATACAATTTGAAACCTAGTTCAAGTGTCATCATGCTCATTTTGCAAGAGTGACTTCAGGGAAGATGCATTCCAAATATGTGATAACAGCAGATACAGATTACATAACTCATATTTTTTCTAAAATATGCTTAAAGTAGAAAAACAATTGAATACTGTCTTACTATCACGAGAAAAATGACAGTAGCATTGATTTGTACAATCAAAAACTGGTTTTCTAAATTAGTTTATCTAGTGAAGAATCCATTCTCTTCAAAGTTCTTCTCAGAACAATATCGTGTCCTTTCTGTAATGTTAATGTATGCCTAAGTGATGACTAAGTAGAGAAAATTGTTTTCTATTCAGAGACTATGTAACACTCACATGTAACTCAATAAGGTTTTCTTCAAGAATGAAGAAAAAATATGAAAGCCTGAATTAAAAAAAAATGTAAAAAAGAAGTATGTACAGAATATAGTACATCAAAATCATGCTAGATGTGGTATATAGCATTCACCTGTTTAAAATCTACTGTTTTTCTTAATTCACATATGTGTTACTGAAGTGTGTACAAGGAGATACTTCTTATTAGAAACAGTTCCTTATGATATACAGGCATGTCATAAAAGTGTGGGTTTTTAAAAAAGAATATTTTGTGCATACATTCCTGATACAAAATTTTTACGATAGTTAATATGAAATAAAAGCACATTTTATATTAGTATAAAGCACCTTTATTATTTTTTTCAGTCAAACCATTTATACACTAAGGGTTTTTAGAGGAAAACAGGGGAAAACTTGGGTGAAAATTCCACAAGAGAAGAGCTTACTTCTGTACTGTAAGTCAAGACCACAATACCTTAACAACACTAAGACACAAAATGTTTTTCTAGGACTCTCAGTAACAAGGAACTGTACATCTGATAACAAAAATTCATGCTATCAATACCTCAAACATTGCAACAGAAGGTTTCTTTGAAATACTCTCTTGACTAAATTTCTGCTATTTCTCTATTACATACAAGAACCAACAAATAGAAAGAACACTTCACCTGTAAGCAATGTCTTTCCATGCTTTTGTTTTACGACAGAATCTTAATGCTCTTTTAATGTATTTTGTTTCCTTCTGGTAAATGATTTAGCAGTCCCCCTTCAGTAAATCATTAAGCTTTTAATTGCAAAATGAAAGTGGCCTGGTTTAGTAAAAAAAATAAAATAAAATAAAATAAATGCTGGTATGTAAATAACATTGATTGTAGCATATTCAGAAGGTTTTAAGGCAAGAGTGCGTAGAAAGAGGCAGGTGTAATTTCCTTGCTTTTCTTTACTATTAAGTATACCAAGCTGCAGAAATGCAAGCTGATTAACCAAATTATTTGTCAGGACAATACTTTTATTTCCTTCAATAGTGTGTAAAGAAAGCAATCAAACAAGCAAACAGTTGTGTAACTTTATATAGCCTGGTAGGCTAGAAGAAAACACTCTTGGCAGCAGGTGGTGGATGCAATGAGGATATAGCAACGAACATAAAGAGGCTTGGTGAGCAACAATTAGTAAGTAAAGTACATTGTTTCCCCATTTGGTACTTTATTACTTTTTCAACCACATTGAGAGAAGTTATTATCATACTACCAGTCATGAATTTCTTTCCTGAAGATGGAAGAAATATCTCTGAAATTTTACAAGAAAAAATATTTTTTCCATGGGATTATAATATGAAAAAAACAATATGTGTATAATATGTAAAGAACTCTGGAAAGAAGCTATATTGCACTGCTGATAAAATGTTGAGGAAAATGTGTGTTTATTTGGTATTTAGGACTGTCATACTGTGATTTGCCTATGTCAAATGCTCTTTTTAAGTAGTCAGAATATTTGATGGGAAAACCTGATTAGATTTTTGAGGTATAGATGCAGAAATTGAGAGCTAGGCACTGTTGTGCTAAATTCTACAGGACTAGGGATAGATTATCCTCAGTCCATGGTAACCTTTCCAGGTTGTGTTATAAGCCTTTGATCCCAGAAAAAAACCTAAACCTGCCAGTTTTCCATGCTTTACCTGTCCTGGTGTTTCCAAAGTCATAATAATTGACTGTGCACCTCCTATGACCTCTTATGAGAATCTCCATTGCTTTACATAAACATGGATCAAGGTAAAATAAATAAGACAATGCAACCAATCATTGCTTAACTTTTTAAAGTCATTATGTAAGGTAAATTTCATAGCCACATGGTGCCCGATTTGTCTTGTTAACTCTTGAAAAGTTGGCATGATACTTGAAAATAACCCATCTACATCCTTATTAACTGCAAAACTGGTATCACTTTCATATCAGTTTGCAGATTCTGCAACATGTAGCATTTTTAATGATACAGATTTCTTGTGTCAACAAGCCTAGCTATGTTTCTACACAGAACTCCTATAATCTCTCAGCTGAAGTCTGAATGGGAACAAATTGCATGTGATTCCTTATGATGATGCGATGCCTTAGCTTATACAAGTTTCAGCACCAAGTTATTCCTATGTAGATTCCTGAATATTTCTAGACATAAAAAATGGATGAAAGTATCTCTAAAGCTCAAGTACACTTAATAAGTGGCATTAGTTTATCTTAAGCATAAGCAAAAATTGTCCTTGATGGCCAAATTGCTACACTACTATATTTGACAGACAATATAAAAGACAACAAGGTTGTGAGCATGTGACATAGTCAAGCATCACAGCCCTGTTAATGCCACCAGACCTGAAACCATAAGTTGAACTGTTGGCTCTTCCTGTTGATTCCGTCATCTGTTGCTGTCATTGGAGGGATGGAGGAGAACACCACCTGCCCTCCTGATCCCTTAACCAGTTGTCCAAACGCACAGAAATCTCTCTATCAGTTTTGGGCTTCTTGTTACCACTTCATCCCTACCCACCTGAAAGACCAAAAGTGGGTAGGTAATAATCTGAAGGCCTCACAGGGTTGGGAAATGTATCTATGGGATCATGTGTATATTGGGATTGAATTCACTCTACTGTTTGTTGGCTGTTCATCTCTCATCTTGGTCTTGAATTGTTTACTGCAGGAACTAAACAACAGTGCTTGACCCATATTCGACTTATATTGGATTAGTATTCTTAATACAACTTGGTAATTCAATCTTCTGATTGGTTTGCAACAGTTAACCTGTCCTCTAGGTTTGAAGGAAAATAAGGTTGCTCACTTTGCTTTTCTTGGTCCATCGCCATGGTACTTCATACTTTCTTAAGACAAATCCTTATGCTCTTGTTGAGGCAGGTTTTCATTAAAAGTTAGATGTTCCTTTTCCTGACACATTTTCTATAAGAAGAATGTTACAGTGGCTTAACAATTGTAGTTCAGCTTTGCAACATGGAAAGCTTAGACAGGTGTCTCAGGAGAAAATCTTCCAAAAATATGTGTGCAGAAATGTACTAAATGTTGAATTGGTTAAATTACTTGCAGGAGGTGGGGGCACATAATTCTGTTTGCTACTCTTCCAAATCTTATGACGCATGATCACCTTCATAAAAGTTATTTTTGCTTTGGGAACCACTACAGTTCATCTTTAATTTGTCTAGCACTTTATAAGCACTTAGTAGTAAATCACCTGTACCCAGCTACCTGGCCTCTTGTATTGGTTCATCAACCTCTTTTTTTGCAATGTTAAATCATTTGTAAAGTTAAGTGAAAAAAAAAAAAAAAAAAAAAAAAAAAAACAACCAACAAAAAAACCCCTGAAATTATATTGAATTCAGGAATATATAACTTAATTAACTCTGAAAAAGTAATTTAACTGGCAAAGGTGAATGATATATATTTAATTTAAATTAGTTTTTTTCAGAATATTCTATTAAACTAAAAAAAAAGGTACAAGTTTATTATGTGATTCCATTCTGTCTATTTCAGTAGCTTGATTCATTAGATATTTAACATAGACATTATTTAGCTTGAAATGAATATGAAATTATATCCTTCTTTAAGTTGATTTGTAGTATGGACTGCAAAATTCATGGCTTACTAAGCTTCTTGTTTGGTATTTTGAATGGGCTGCATTCAAGTATGTCAGGAACAAACCCATGCAAACAGGCTGCTCCCTTATGTTTCAAAACCTCACTGGCAGAAATATGCACCTCCTGGTACATCATTTTACTGATTTGGAGCAATTCCTATTAGGGAACTGGACAGCTTGGGGGCAGAGTTTGGACTATTATATTTGCACATCCAACCTGCTGCCTCTGAAGTTTATAATTAAGCTGTCTGAAGCTTTTGTTTTGCAGATATGTATTCATGTGATATGTAAAGGGAGAGGGGAACCCTCAGATAATACTTTTGAGTCTTCAGTTTTCCTATTAGGATCTACTTAGAAGGGAAATTAAATTGGTTTTGTGGTGATGATTTATTGCAGGAAAGAATACAATTTACACAGAGAAAAGTGCAATTTTAATTTTACACAGTTCACTAACAGCATATTCATATGCTTTTCCTCTAGGTGTTGCAGTAAAGATGACAGTGTGTCTTTGTTTTCTAATAAGGAGAAAACATAAAGCTTATTTTCACTTTTAATACATTCTTCTAATGTGATTTTCCCCATGCAATAAACAGGAGTCTTCTAGTTAATTTGTATTATTTTAAAGACATCCACATACAAACTTGTAAAATCTTCAAAGGTTTTTGAATCTAACACTCTAACATCTAATACTTAACTATATCCTAAAATTGATAAGAACACAAAGATTAGTGTCTAGTCTTTACTAGTTCAAAATGTTTAGTGTGTAATTTAAAATCATATAAATAGCTTTCTAAAGTCACTAAATGTCTCTCACTTCTTGTTGCAAGTATCTGGGGAGTCTTGTGGTTCATAATAATATATTTTGCATTACTGTCTCACTTCAGGATATCTTGATTTTTGGACTACAAATGTAAATTAATTAACTAAACAATATACCCTGACTTGTATTGGACTTGTATTGCCTCTGTGTCATGCTGATACCTATTCATTTAACCTCTGAGCTTAAAAAAATAGTATTTTCTTTTGGATGGGAAAGAAGAGTGTTGATACCAGGAACTACTGTATAGGAGATATGGAATGAGTAAATACATTGTTACAATTTAAATAATTTTAAAAGTACTAGATATTACATCTTATTTGATGAGGTATATTGAAGTTTATTTTGCCTTTGATTCCATGCTTTGATTCCATGGGCTCAGATTTATCCTCTACACACAGGGAAGAGAAAAGTACTTACATAGTTAGTAAGTCTTTAATAGTTCATCTTTTCAGGAAAGAAATCACCTGGAATTACATATAATGATTCCTTTAAGAACAAAATATAATTATTCCTTCACTCCAGAAGACATTGGAAAGGTTCAAATCAATATCATCTAAACTATTTTTTTTTTTTATGAGCTAATCTGTCTGTTGACAGGTTGGTCACATCTAGAGTTGTAATGGAGGTAAGAATCATTAAAAGGAAAAAAAATCACAAACACAGATTTAAAGTTTATCGTTACATAAAGAGAATCATGTGGCAGCATAACTTTGCTGAACAGTGTTACCATACACTCAGCAAAAATGAATAAAAAAAAAGCAGATAACTGGAAGTCTCATATACACCATAATTTGACAAAGTAATGGCATATTTGAGATGCTTAGCCAGTTTTTCATGTTAGATTTTGTTTTCAAAAATATCTTTAGTATTAGTTTTTTTCTGAAAATAAAGTGGCAATTGAAAGAAAAGTACCAATTTATTTTGTAGATGTTTCTTCAGTCATTGTTTTTCCATTATTATTTATTATTTCTTTATGGGAAAATAAGAAAAGAAAAAAAAGATTAAAAAATAAGGTGGAAAAGGAAAGCAAAACCTTTTTCTGTCCCCAAAAATTAGTGCCCTCCCAATTTTTTGTTACACTCATTTCTCATTTACAAACTTGTCCAAAACAAGCAGTTTGATGTTTTTAAAATCTCTGTAATCAGATCACATTTTTTCTCATATTTCTGTCTAATTTTCTCTTAATATCACCATCATATACAAAAGTGAGTGAAAGGCCTGATGAATGGATAGGTAGAAGAGCAATTTTTAATGAAGATCTATGTGTTGTTACTGCTGTGTAGCAGATCATTAAACTTTCTATCCTAAGCTGAATCTACCACATTATATGGATCCTAAAGAGGTGTGCTGTGATGAGCAGAGGAAGGGAAGTAAAATAATATCTCATTAAATACTGAAAAATATCATTCAGACACATGCATTTGAATATTGAATGAAACAGCAAAACCTCAGCATACTGTCTTCAATTTATGGGTACTATACATTTTCTAGTTTATATTAGCCACACAGATGTGGTATTCCCTTGATATTCTGTAATGATACTCAAATTGTCTCAGTATTTTGCCCATGTATGATGATTTAGTACTGAATAAGAAAAGAAATCAGGCTAAAATATTGTTTTATTAAATAAGTCAAAATTTTGTTTTAATGGTGAATTCTATTGAGCCAGCTAGTCTGCACTGCTGCCATATCAAGTGTCCTCATTTATCTAGTAAAATCATTCTGCATCCATTTAAAAAACTCAGGCTTTGTGATATAATAGCAGGAACCAGAGCTGTAAGATCTGCCTTCAGTCATTAGTATTCTTAAATATATTGTGCAAAATTGGCAAAGTTACCTCAAGAGTTATCTTTGCTGGATTGTTCTTCCCATAGAAACTAAAGCACGAGGAACAAAAGGTCATCAAAAAGGAGAGATGCTTTCTACTGTACCTACAACAGAAATAAAACATTAGAAGTAGGGTATCTTGAGAAAATGAGGAAAACATCATTATGAACCAAGACTGAGAATAAATCATCAGGACAAAACCTTTAAACTTAAAAAATAAAATAATAATTAGAACAATGGGGACTGTCTTCTTGTTTTATACTGATTTTGAGCACCAGCTACCGTTGAACAAGAATGCAATACATACTCCCTTACACTCTTTAGAGATCTGCTTGAGATTATGTGGCTGCCCAAACCTTTATCATTTTGTCAGTAAGACAAATAATAACATCTCAATGCCATTAAAGAAACAGTATGTCTTGTTTGATTTCACAAAAATCTGTTTTCTCATATATGCATTCACGTAGTTGCTACTTCCAATGTTGTGCTTAAAAAGATAAAATAAAGCCACTTCCTCTATAAATTCATAGATGTTTCAGACTACTTCGTGGTGCTGACATTTTTCACAGTAATGAAGAAAGCTGAAGAAAATGTTAAGATTCATTTCAAAGAGGACATTTTTTTATTTCAACGCTATTCATTCTTTTGTCCTCTTTTTTCCTGTGAACATATGTATTTTCTCATTTTCTCTCTTGTGAGAGTCTGATAAAGTCCACTACTGGTGTTCCAGGATCTTTTATGGAGACAGACCAAAAAGTGAAGCATTACTTTATTATGTAAATGTCCATTGTCTCCCACAGGTATTTCAGGGATTTTGATTTATTGCTTCCTAAAGCAGAAATGAAAAGAGGTGCCTGAGAGGTGTGTGCACAGCTGTGGATGCCATCCCAGCTAGGGGGATACCTTATCCTTTATATTTTTCATTAAAGTTGTTATTAAATGACTGTACATCGCACATTAAAACTGGGATAATGCTCTCCCCCAGCACCCAGGCTCACCAGAATGTGTTCAAACTTAGTTCATCAGGTATTTGTGGAAGTCAGTGCTTCACAAGCCACTGATATGAACACCGGGACCTTTTTCAGGCCTTTGTGCACATTCTCCATACATCAATCCTTTCTATGACTTCCCCTATTTTCACTTGTATTTTCAAGTTTCTTCTAAAATTTGTATTTTATTCAGCAGCTTCTCAGTATTCCCTAGATTTCTTAATTAAAGATTAGTTTCCATAGCATCCCTAATCTGGCTCTATGTTTTTATTTTTCTTATTACCTTTTTTCTGGCCTCTTAATTTTTGGAAGTCTGTAGTACCTTTAAGTAAAAAAGCAATTCTACTGTGACAACTACTTCTTCATTAGGGCATATCCACATGACTCAACCCTGTCTTTGCCTTGGGTTTCAACTACATGAGCCAACTTCTTTCAGAAGGTGGATAGCCTTGTTAGCACAGAGTTTTGCTCACATAATTAAGTAATTCTGAGAAGTTAATCAGTTTCTGTTGTATCATTTTTGCACTTTTCACAAGGCTTTTGATATCCAAGGATCTTTAGTGTACTGCTACCTATGCAAGAGGTGACTTACAATGTAAGATAAAATATATGGACAGATTGTTCCGTTACTGAAGTTTTGGGCACTATCTTCCACATAGTCACCACCTGGCACAGTATTTGTACAACATTCTATTTTTCCTTATATTTTCAGAAGTACCAAAGCAATCTACTGATTTATTTAGGAACTCTGAAAATTACTTCGGGAGTGAGATTTATCACATCCACATTTTCCATGAGACATCTACCTACCATTTGTCTCTTTACATGGTATTATTATGTGGTAAAGAAGAAAAAAGGCGATTCTGCACCACAGTTTGCTGTGTCATAAGGTAGCTACCTAAAATAGGCCAGGTGAGATCAGAAGAACTGTTTTTCTTGTTTGCTAAGACATCAGTCCTAGGCAGCTGTCTATTTTGTAGCTACTTAAAATGAGGTTAGTCAGATTTTCTGGGGCTGAGAAAGATAGTTAGAATTCTTGGGAAATATTTTGGCTGATGTGAAGCTAAGATAGTCAACATGAACATAGTACAGCAGGTATGCAACTCATTCCATCATTTCAGAACAGAAATTATTTTGTTTTCTGTGTGTTACTGTGTACAATATGTCTGTTTAAATATAAGTTTATAGTCAGATGGTTCAGCTGATAGGAAGCTACAAGTTCTGGTTTTTATTAACAATAACTTTCTCTATAAAATCACTGGCTAATAACTACTGACCCACAAGGTAAAGTAGTGTAATTTGTTTAATAAGCTGATTTCTACTCCCTTGCTGAAAAAAAAAAGGGGGGAGGGGGAGCTAGGATCCAGAGTACAGGATCACTATGTGTGTAAGTCCATTCTATAAAAATGTTATGATATTGTGTCTTAGACTTTTAAGAAGTTGTTCTCTGGTGTTTAATTTAAAAGCATATTCTGAGGAACTGCTTCATAGACATGTGCTCCAGTGTGCATTCAACATTTCAGCTGAGATCTGCGAGGAGATGATCATGCATTATCTAACAAGCTATTTGATCAAAATAAAATAATACATAATATGACTTGTAAAACATAAATTAAAATGAACCAGAGAGAGGAATTTGCTAACCTTTAAAAAAGGCTAACATATATACAATAATATTTCTCATGAGTCAGCCCTTGTACTCATAACATTTCTTGTTCTGTATACAAGGTCGATAGACCCATATTAATGTGTTCCCAGATTTGTGAAGTCAGATTCAGACTGGGTTCAACCAGAAGGTGTGAATTTCCACAAATTGTTGAGTTCGCTGTCATCAACAGCACATCAGCTGTGTGTGTCATGCATATCCTTGTGGAGAAAGCAACTGGAGTTGCCAGTTCAAAAGCAGTAGGAAGAAAGTTTCTGCAGAGCAGAAGGGGGACCTTGGAGAAAGCCAAGGCAACTCATGAACTGTGTAGTATGACTAATTGCTGAGGTGGAGCATGCTATTGGCAGGTAAAGAATTTGAAATCACTGGTATAATTTATTACTCAGACAAAATGCATACCCACGCACACACACATATATATATACACATATATATAGATTTGCAGGAAGTATATTTATAAGATAAAATCATCATAAAGGTTAAATTTTCAAGTACTGAATACAACCACTATTGGTACCAATTTTTTGTTGGACAACTGAATGAGAAATCTGCAGTTAAAATAGTGATGGATATTTCTTACTCAAGTTTACTCACCACTTTTCCTCCATATATAGGATTCTTCATAAAATAGTGCAAAAATTAACATCAAACTGAGTTTATTTCATTATTGTCTTAATTTAGCTATAGCCAGAAATATACCACTGAAGTAAGAAACAGGGTAATGGAAAGGAGTGGACTTTTAAAGGTTTTAATCATTAAACCACTCTTCCCAAGAATTAGATTATTACATGCTTGAGTTTGTTTTGTTGTAATGAAAAATTTCAGGACCTGAGTTGTAGGAAAAACTGAGCAGTTCTAAATCATTATATTAACAAAGGAATCCATTTAAATAAAAGAAAATAAATAGAAATAAGCTGCCTCTTCCTAGTAATTACTTTTTACAGCACATATGAAAGGGTAGAAAACCAGTGATGTGTTTGCCTCACAACTTCTCTTTAGACATCCAGATAATGTTAATAAAATATTATTGTGTGCAGTTAACATCTAGCTCTAGCTTATTAGGTGAAAAAAAGAATATCTGCTTATGACATGGACTTTGGATGTTCTGTTTTAAATGTCACCTAACAGAAGATTCTGATAACATTATTCATTCTCAGGAGGTCCTCTTGCCATAAGGAATCTAGGTGAAACCAATCATGCTACCCAAACTGACAAAAAGCTATATGAGAATCCAGATGATGTAATTCAATATACAATCCTAGTATAAAATTTTCTTTGTATTATAATCTTCCACTAGTCTTAATTGCCAGTCTAATTTACAGAACACAAAGTGACATGCTACTAAATGCTTATTTTCATATTTCATATATCGAAGCACTTGAAATGTGATACTACAGAGATCTGTCATCTCAAATCAAGTCACTGGAGAAGAGCAGAACACCATGAGAGATTAATTACAAAACTCCCTGTTAATCTATTGAAGGTGTTAACAGTGCCAAAGATCTGATTTTCCATTCTCATCCATTTAATTTGTATGCTTAAGGAAAACTATTTAGTGAGAGTCTGAAGTGCATTTGGTAGATCAATACTCTATTGATGTTGATATTTGTCAGCGTTTTTTTTAACTGGCGATTTATAGGGTGCCAAAAGCTTTTATAGAATACTTAACTCTTTGTCATGTCTCAATTTGCTCTACACAAAAAATACTTATTCTTTATTACACTACATTTTTAAAGAAATAAAGGACATGCCCCATCAGATAATTTGTAAGTGTACCTAAATCAGTTATAATAACAGAAAGGGTTATTACATTGATACTACTTTGTCTGAAATCTTGTTAAACTGGTTTAAAAACATACTTTTCCTAAAAAAGCAAAAAAAGAAGGAATCACTTTTTAGCCAACACAAAACTACTTAAGAGAGTTGAATTAGTTTCTGTCTTTTAATCTGTACTCTCTTTCTAAAAGCATAAAAATAATTGAAAATTTCCTTTCTTTGAAGTTGAATAGCTATTGCTGATGAAATGAAATCTGAGTTCTTGCAAAGTTTTTCCAAGAATAGTTATGAAAAAGAATTGGACCAAGGACGTTGACTCATTATGTGATATAAATCTAGATTGCAAACTTTTTAATAGAGAAATGCAATTTGCAACTCATAACTGATAAAAGTGTGTAAAGTACCTGACTGAAAATAATGTTTAGTTTTTACACAGGGATTTTATTGGAAGCTTAAGAAGACCTACTGTCTTTTTCTGGTATTGTGAATCTGAGATGCATAGGGGTCTAGGATATGCCAGATTCAGCTGCAGAAGACAGGCTTCTGACTGGTGGGACAAAGTCCAGGTGTGGGCCAGTCCCTCATGGTGTACCCCTGAGGTCAATAAAGGTGCCATTACTGTTTAATTTCTCCATTAATGATCTGGATGATAGGGCAGAGTGCACCTTATGCAGGTTTGCAGCTGATATAAAACTGGGAGAAGTGTCCACTACATGAAACAGAGAAGTGTGCTCCTATTCCTAGCTGTGTCCAGGTCTGCCCTCTCAAGTACAAGAGGAGAATGTACTGGAGCAATTCCAGCAAAGATCCATGGAGATGATTAAGCAACTGCAGCTGAGGTTTCTCTGCTCAGTCTGGAGCAGAAAAGATTTAGGTGGGATCTCATCAACATCTGATGGAAGGAATACAGAAAAATACTGATCAGTACTGGTTGATGACAGGACAAGAGACAACCACCACAAATGGAGGTATAAGAAATTTCATTTAGAGATAAGAAAAAATAATTTAACGGTGACTGAACAGTGGAACAGGTTGTCTGTCCAGGGATGCTGTGGACTCTCCATCCTCGAAGATACCGAAAACTCCACTGGGCACCGTCCTGAGCAATCTACTTTAGGAGATCCTACTTGAGCAGTGAGGTTGGACCAAATGATCTTTAGAGGTCCCTTTCATGTCTGTGAACCTGATATGTGTCAACACATCTGTGAACCCCATCCCTCTGATATCAGCTGTGAGTACACACCCACTAGCAACAAGCTTATTTTCCTATTACTCTAGTGATGAAAAGTTCTTCATCACAGTGAATATGCACTCATGTAAAACTGAAGTAATGAAATTATAAAGTGTATGGCAACGTCAGACAATGTTCCAAACACAGAGGAAGACTATTTTAAGCTCAAAAGTGGTCTGTTTGCTGCTAAGGTAGTAAAAAGAAGGCAACTTCCATAAACTTCTTTCTATTCTGTCCTGTAGATTCATTCCACAAATAACATACAAAAATCAAAAGAAAACATGAAGCAAAAGAGAATCTGTATGACAATTCTTTACCCTAAGACTATAGCACTTGCTCATTTTCTGAAATATAATAATTGCATTTTATGTGTGTGTGTCTTAATATATTGTATATGAAGAGAATCTTTCCCCTGGAAAGTTTACATCCTGAAGAGATAAGACAAAGGATTTTAAGAAAACAGAACTAGAAGTGAGAAGAAGTTTCATAAAATCACATCCACTTGTAAAACTCATATTTTCTACAAGATTAAGAGATATCACATGTGACTAGAAGAAACAACCACTGCCTCTGTCTAGGTCTCACAGAACATGGAGAAGAGCTCTCGAATCTTTGAAAAGAAAACAAGCAAAGAGGCTGAGGGACAGATAGGTGTGTCAAGGGAAAAATCAGGGAAAGATTGTCACCAGAATCTTGCCTGTCACTTCCTCAGAGGATTTCAACATGAAAAGTAAGTGACACTAGTCATTAAGACTCTGAAAAATTGTATTTGTGACAAACAGCTCCCACAGTATACTTTTCCATACTGACAAATACTCACTGAGAGTTTCATCTGTCATGTCTGTCGCATGAAGATGCCACAGCATGCTAAAAATCTATATTTTACGAGGTACAAGAGGAGAGTGAACATCTTAAAAGAAGATAAATCCAGTAACATGTTGCAAATACATTAAACTAATGCTCTCAAAGTCCTGACACATAAATTGACAGAAGCAATGTAGAAATAGAGACCAATACTACAAATACATATTGCCAAAGAAGTACCAAACTCAACCATAGAACTTGGCTATGAGAAAATGCTAAATTAGGAATGAGAGCTTTAAGTCTGAGCTTCATGAGGTAAGCTTTCTTTGACCAATTTTTTTTTTTGTTGTTACACTTCGAGAAACATTATTTTATCTGAAAAAAAGCCACCCTGCAAAAACCAAAACTCTCCAAAAAACCCATCAAAACTACATAAAAAAATCTCTGACAACAATGTATCAAAGTTTTGACTTAATATTACTGGAGTTTTCATTATGGCTGTGATCTTTGTCATAGGTCAGATCTCTACATTGTACATACAAAGAACAGAGTAATAAGCCTTGAAAGGTTATATGCAATATAAACATAGTCACAGATTATAAAGACTTCTCCCATGGTACTATTCTAGAAACCCTGCTCTGTCAGGCAAAGAGTTTATATTTATACACTTTTATTTTGAATAGTGACAGTAGAGCATAGCAGCAAAATAGGTCAGTATTTTTTTTAATATATGTTCAGCAGCTGAAACAGACATTTTTATGGTGATGTACCACACAAGTATTTTTCATGTCTGATGATGCCTCACTAATCTAAGCAGTCCAGAACTGTGTTACACTTTCAGGTTAAAAAATGCTCACTTATTGGTTAGCTGTCAATGCAGGAACATACTCTTCAGTTAGCTACTGCTTTTATCAACCTTTCTCAACAAATATTTGGGGAAAGATCAAAATTAAAAAATGACCCGGTAAATTAATTTATTATATGACCTTAAACCATCAATAATGATGGGAGCAATAGTGAGAGCACTTTTGGAAAAGGCTACTTCTACAGAAGTCACTTGAGCTCTGCAAGGTCTGCCTCCCACCCCACAGTCAGAAAGCTGGGCTTTTCTTAGGGCATTCTCACTGGGAATGCTGTCTCATGCAGGAGAGCCATACCACTGACTGTCCCTCTGTGGTCCTCCACAGCTTTATGTCACACATTTACAGGCTGGTGCTGCTGACCCTCTATCTTCATCTATCATCACCTGCGAGCCAGACTCAGTGTCTTGGTTTGGGCCAGGACAGAATTAATTTTCTTTATTGTAATTTTGATTTCAGCTAAGAACCTTCTAAGTAGCTGCACTTGCTGAAATCAACAGCAAGTTTCTCAGTCAGTCTCTGCTTCTAGGACTGATAACACTCAATGTTTATTGTTACTGCTAGAGAAGGGTATGCAGAACCAAGGCCACTGCTCAGTTCTGAGGAACATCTTACACTCCAGAAAGAGAGAAGGAGTAAAGAGATGACACCTGCAACTGTCTTTTAGGGAAAAGCAGACAAGACAGGTGGCCAAAATTGACCAAACACAGCATTCCATCCAATACACATCATACTCAATATAAATTTGAAGGATCACAAGGGTCATACCACTTCACTTTTGCTCTTCAGCCCTTCTTCACCTCTTCCTGCTTTCTTTGGCTTCCTGGAAGGATTCAGTCCATTTGTCTGCCTGTGGTCCCAATCGATGCCATTCTGAATCCAGACGTTCCTGCCTCCAGCTGCCAACTGCTGCTGACTCCAGGAGTCCAGACTGGACTTTCCCAGGTCTACCCTGTAGCATCAGTGGTGACATGAGCATTACTGGGGGAAAAGGGGGGAGGAACGTGGTATATATATTATACACATATATATGTAATGCTTTTCTGTATATTTTTATGTATTTAATTATTTTTCCTTTTTTACCTTAACTGTCTTATTAAAGCTGTGTGGTTTAGTTTCCAGCCCTTAAGTCTCTGCCCCATATTCTTTCTCCTTTCTTTATCAGGGATGGGAGGGGTACCAATACAGAGCAGCTGTTATTCATTCAGCTACCATCCCAGTGTTAAAGCACTGACACACAGCCAGCCAGTATAATTTGCCATCTGACAACAATCAGTTTTGGGCACCTGGGATCCCAGGGTCATGATACAGTTAAAGCAGTGGGATTCAGGGGAGTAAGCTGGGAGATAAATTCACCTTTCTGTAGTAAATCCAAGCTGTGGCATCTTCTTTGTCATGGCTAACTGTCTGAAGCAGTTGTATGGCCTGGCAAAGATCTTCAAGTGTTTGTGGATCAGTGCTGTTTGATTTGGAGGGAAGGGCTAGGGAAGAGAGGGATTATTCAGTACTAAAGGCCTTTGCTTTAGTTAATGTGATATTCCACCTGCCTGTTGTTTTGTAATATCATTAATATTTCATATTTCTTGACTATAGTAATCTCTTCCTGAAGAAGCCTCAGAAATTATATTTGCCATAGAAGAGTCTATATACCAGCATTTAGGATAGAGATGGCAAAAATTATGAAAATTATATTTGTTAATAAAGATTCCTGTCTCATTCAAAAAATAATGGAAATACATACTGAGATTCTTCAGTATGTTCATGCTCAGTATAGTGTCTGTAACCTTCTTTCGCCCATACACATTTTACAGGTTGCCCTGCATAATGAGGGCATCACCTGGAGGAAGCTGTTGAAGTTGATTGTTAACTGAGAAATTTTGCAAAATAAAATCAAAATGGATTTCATTTCTTTGTTTTGTAAGCTCAATTACCTCACTGTTTAAAATGCGTAGTTCAATTGAAAGACCTGAGGCTGGATTGACTGCTCTTCTTCAGTGTTTGGTGGTGTGTATAACAGACCAAAGTCATGTTTCTTTGGAGTGCACTTAAGGACAGAACTTGGCTTTAATGATATACTTTCAGACAGTCAGGCATTTAACTTAAGAACTGCGTTGTCAGAGAAGGTGTTTGACGGTGGGAATTTTATGAACAGATTATACAACACTCTTTGGCATCGCTTCTCACACAGTCCCTGTAAATCAGGCACAACTGCTTTATTGAAGTCAATGGAGTTAGCATACCATAAAAATGGTGTAAATAAGGGAAAGATTAGGCCCATCAAATTTGAATACTGACTTTCAATGTCAGATTTCAAGAGATTATTAGCATTCAATTTTCAGTGAGACTCTGTTCTTTCACACAGTGAATGCCATTATAAACATAGCCATAATTCTGAGAAGAGGCTATTTTACCTACTAGCATGCATACAACTCAATGAAGACCAGTGAATACAATAATGTCCATTTTTACTTACCCATCTGGAACATATTTTTCTCTACTGTATTTTACTGCTCAACATGACGTTGACACTATTAACTTTTGGGTTATTTCTGCTCTGAGTTGCAAATAGTAATTTTCCTGCTAAAAGTCCAGGAGAGTTTTTGAAAATTCTTCAGCATAGTTAAACCCTCTTAAGCCCCCTAGGAGTTCTTAATATTACCAGACCCTGAGTTAAACTTCTACAAGAGGAGATTGCTCCATTTTCTGTAAGGTAATCCTGTGAATATTATTTTTTTTCATACAAACTAAACTGATCCACAACTGAAATAAAATGTACTTCTGCTAGTTCTTAGCATCCCTAATACATTTGTTTATTGCATGTTTTAATCTGAGTCATATTAAACCTATAGGATTGAAGGTGTCATGAGCTGCATTTATCTGCATAAATAAGAGGATTTTGCTTTATAAAGTGATTATTTCAGCTCAAGATGTGACAGTTCTAAAGAGAATGATTACACATATATTAGGCAAAAAATAATAATAATTAATTTTAACGACATCCTGCAATTCAGTGTTCTATAAAGATTTTGTGTTTTTTTTCTTTCAATCCTTGTAGATGACAGTAATTTATTATTCTGTTACTCTGAATTTGTTGAGTTGACAGCATATGTGGATTTCATGTAAGCATCCATCCAGTTGTGTAGTCTCTTAATTATTTTCTAATATTCTAGGAAGAAAACCAAGCAATTATGGATTTGGAGCAAATACACATGGCTTCATTATTTATTATATAAACTGTTTCAGTCTGTGAGTCTGGGGAGTTTTCAGAGCTTAAAATAAAGAGAAGGAAGCAATCAAATATTCTGATGATTCATTTGTTCAAAAGTCTTTGACAAAAACGCATGGTTGATGGAATTGTGGCATTTGCAAAGGTGACAGAAGAACAAAATAAGAAGAGGTTTCCAGTAATATTCCTGCCTCTTAATAGTACATTAGCATTGAAAATATGTCCAGACAAAATCACGTGTTCTGTTTGTGCCGAATTCTCCGTTCTGATGCATACATTTTATTTCTCGCATGGTCCTTTTTCTTCATTGATAGCCCAAATTCATAGAGACAAGGTAGAATTTATAGGTCAAGATACTAAAAATTCTAGTAGCAGTAGCAGCAGCAGTTGAATTATTAGTAATAGTACTGTTATTCCAAAAATAAATAAAAAAAACCCAACTCTTTTCTTAAACTTCAGGTACTTCACATCTCACAGGTATTGCAAGAGTGTGGCATTCTTATAGATAGGATTTCTAATACTGACTTCTGTCTTATATGGGAAACCTCTGCAGACAGCTGGGCATATTTTAACTCTGCAAGCAATCTTTTTGTAAGGTATTCTTTATCAGTGTGTCAAAGCTGGAGCTGGAAGCACCTTAGAGATGTGAAACTCAATAATATTCCTGTGTCCTGAGAAGTCAAACTGTTCCTACAACATTTATACAACTTCTGTACAACAATGAACAAAATAAGATATGCTTTTATGATCAGCATTGGCACACCCTGCCCTCAAACTCACAAACAGTACTGAAGACTGATAAATTCTCAAAAAATCCTAAAACCAAACATCAAAACTGGAAAAAAAAAAAAAAAAACAAACCAAAAAATAACCACTAAGCCTCCAAAATATCTTCTTATGCTAAACTTCTGGAGATCCAGTCTCTCTCAAGCATATTTCCTTTCTCACTTCTTTGTATGCCTTGGTATATATAATTTAGGATATATCTAGGTCTAATAAAAATAAAATAATTTGACAAGAAATAGTCAAATTTTTTCACTGTCAATGCATTTTCTGGTGGTATGGTTTTGTTGTTTTGTAGCACCAGAACAACTCGCATATGTATTAAAACTAAAAATAGTCTTAATATTTTTAATAGTTTTAATATTTTTTAATTTAATAATTGTTTTTAATATATTTATAGTAATCCAAAGATAATGTTCTTTGTACTGACTACCCAGCTCTCCCCTACACAGAATTGGAGGTTCTAATATTTCTGAAATCATAAAGAGTATCAAGTCAAAACATAGATCATTAGAATGCAAATTCAGCTGCAAATAATTTCTACCATCAGTAACCTACAGTGAGTTCTTCAACCACAAACACAGAAGACAACTGATATCTATCCAGCTGAGGAATACAGGCATCAGAAACAATTCTTGGAATGGAGAACAGGGTACAAAAGAAATACTACCGGAGTATTCATTCTAAGATATGCAACAACTATGGGCCAGCCACCACAAGAGGTTAGGGTTCTGCAAAACTATAACCATCCGAAAAAAACCCTGGAGCAGGAAACTTCTGCACCTATACAGTAACCAGTTCCATATATATATAATACAATGATCAGTTTAGTAATTCTCCATTTTCTTTTGACAGCTGACTGTGAAAATTTTAACTTGGAGATGTACATTTCAATGATTCCTAGATCAAACGTGCAATTTTCAAGTTAGGAATCAATTATACCTAGAAAATTCAACAATTAATAGAAGATGCTTCATTTCCTTTTAGATGATCTGTCATTGGTGCTCATGGAACTAGGCAGGATAAAAAGTTATACCAGAATTACTTCCTAAGATGATATACAAAAAGAAAAATTCTTCTCATCATATATTTTCTTAATAGACCTGAAAGACTTATGTAGTAGCAGGGAAATTAAATCCTGCATAGGAAGGAAAAAAATCATTATTATTTTTTAAATTTTATTTTCAGTAAAATTGCTATTTTCTGCTAAATCTTGTAAGTAGATGATTGTATTATTCGCAAGTGATATTGCAGTCTTGGAGAGACCTTCAGTGCCACTAGTCCTATAGGATCAGATAGGAGAAAACTTGTACGAAGTAAGAAAAAAATTTATAAGAAGTACAGTGATGTGAGTGGGCAATAAATGAAGGACTCAAAAAAAAAATCTAGCTCAAGGTAAAATCTCAAATATCACTTCTCCAACCAATCTTCTGTTGATGTTAACCTGTAGAAGCTCCACTGATATCAGAAAAGCTACAGGTCTTCCAAGAGGCTTTAACACTCTTGGCTGTTCCCTTATACAGAATATAGATAATATATAGTAATAGTATAACAATTTGACCATCAAGCATACTAGTTAGAAGTATGAAGTTTTATGAAACACATACATATCAGATTTTTGTACCAAAAGGTTAAATACAGACCATTCTATAAAAAATAAGAAAGTGGAAGAGGAAGAGGAAGGAGAAGGGGGAGGGAAAGGAGAAGGGGAAGAAGAAAGCATGCCCTACAAAAGAAGGCATACCAGATAATACGGTGACAAATTGCACTTCTGCAGCACATAGGCATCTCTTAAGATACTTTTATCCTACTAGTGTTTCCACCTGCATTTGCCCAGCACCATGTTAAACATCTCATTACTTGCTCGTGACTCATCATACAACGTGTCACAAGAGAAGCAGCTGGTAAAAACATTTGTTTTTTTCAAATTAGGTTGAACTGGGTGGTGTGCTGATTTGGGCTGGGATAGAGCTTCACAGTAGCCAGTATGGGGTTACCCCTGTTTTCCTAGGGGTAGCTGAACAACTACAAGCCTATGGGAAGTAGTGAATTAATTCCTTATTTTGCTTTGTGTGTGTGTGGCTTTTGCTTTACCTACTAAATTGCTTTTATCTCAACCCACAAGTTTTCTCATTTTTACCCTTCATACTCTCTCCCCCATCCTACTGTGAGGAACTGAGTGGCTGTGTGGACCTGAGTTGCTCTCTGGGAATAAAACATAAAATTACAGAATCATGGAATGGTTTGGACCAGGTTGCTTGAAGACCCATCTCACCTGACCCTGAACACTTGTAGGGAGGGGGCAGCCACAGCTTTTCCAGGCAACCAGTTTCCTTATAGTGAAGAAAAAGTGGAACAAGCCACACTTTTCAGTGTTTTAGAGACATTGGACTATGTGCTTAATAACAACCTTTGACTTTTGGTTAGCTCTGAAGTGGTCAGACAATTGACTAGATTATCACTGTAGGTCCCTTGGAACCAGATTATATTCTTCTCCTCTCCTCCCTTCCCATCCCTGTCCTCCCCTCTCCTCTGCTTGACTTCTCTCTTCTCTTCAAATTGCCAAATTCCTCATTTGCCCACTCAGACAATCAAATTAGAAGTGACGGAAGGAGAGCTAGCCTAAGTGAGCCAATGTAAAAGAAAAGGTTTTCCTATGTTATGATGCATTAAAACAAAGCAAAAACTGCTTCAGCAACTGGTATGAATACAGGCACAGATGTGCTTACTGATACCCTGAATAATTGCAAGTGGAAACCTTCCAAAGTGTCTTCATTAGATAAAAGCTCTTACAAAGACAAACGTGATTTAAAATTTGTACTATTGAATTTCCAGTAGGAATGATCTCTACACTTATGACATTTAATTTATTAATGGAATGAGAATTTCTTTTATTTGGAATCTCCTTTTACAATCAACCTTACCTGATTTGCTTCAATGTTTTGTTGGAATATTTTGTACTTATGAAATCACAGACATTATTTGCTGCCTACCAGATATTCATTAGTACCCTTTCCCTAAAGGTTTCCACCCCAACAGCTGAGCTACAGTAATTTTGTGGCAACTTCTAGACCACTTCAGTATAAAGTCAAAAGCTTGTTAAAAACTCTGCAGGTAATTACTATTTTCTATGGTTTATGAATCATGGGTGAGATTCAAACTACTACACAAATATTTGTTGAATCTGTTGGGATACTTACTTGATCTCTTAATTGTTTTGCAACATATTCCACAGTCTACCTCTTTGGTCCAGTTGAAAAAAAAAAAAAACACACTTAAAACCTTAACTTAGCTCTCATGATAAACTGAAATCAACATTCCTTACTACACTAATTGTCAGCAAGTAATGTCTTAAAGCACTCCAAAACTGAGTTAAAATTCTCATGGAACTTTAATTGATTTTGTTAATACACAAGAAAGTGTTACCAAAGTTATCTAATACCACCTCCCACTATATTAGCAATCATATTGTATGCAATGACACGTGTTCCTGGAGAAATTATGGGCATACTGCAGGTGGAGGATGAGAGCTCACTGTATATGCACAGAAATTTCACATTGCTATAAAGCATTCCAGACTAGAGAAACAATCCCCACCCACACTCGGTAACAGAGACTCAAAATGAGATCTAGATCCACCTCTGGCATGCTTTATCAAGCCCTGATTTTGCAGTCCCATCTGTTCTTCAGAACTACCAGTTCATCTAGTAACCAATCACATTAGACAATTTTAAACTATGAGAGGAGTTAGCTGCAGTTCATAACAAATTGTTCCTGTCATCTACCATCAATTTTCCCATTATCATTGACAGCAGGACCAACCATGGCCAATACCCATTTGCACTTCCATCTGAGAGAGAAATTTCCCCTCACAAAGTTTCAGTTAAGCTAAAAAACAGATTTTGTTCAACTGAAGCACACCAGCTGAGGATTCACCCATCCCTCATCAAAAATGCAGAGAAGAACTACATTTTGGCCATAGAATGATGATTGAAATTTTATCACAGAAAATTAGCTTAGGATTCTCTGTCTACGTTAAATTGGAGATCACAAATTACTATATCCTGAATGAAATATTTTCCAGCAGCTTAGCAAAATATCCACTGTGACCTATGTTTTGTAAAGGTTCTTTAATGTTCCTTGGAAATTCTGCTTCAAACTCTCACAATGCCCTTCAAAAACCTAGTCCATCATTAGGAAGATCTCTGCATAGCCTGCCCCAGTGCTAGCAAAACAAAGGGACAGAGAAGAGCCATGGTACACAACCTGCAGGCCAGAACTTGAGAAAGTTTTGCAGGTTATTGTCTGCAAACAACTGAATCATCAAGAGTTCCAGGTAGCATTTCTGCAGGACAGAGCATGGCCCAGTTACAGTCCCAGGCACTGTTTACTTTACTCATACAGACAAAACTACTGAGTCCCAAAGTATCAGTGAGTCCACGAGCTGGTATTAAAATACTCCAAAACAGAAGCACTGAGCTTAGTGGTCTCCTGCACACCTCGAATATTACTTCCTTATCACTAATGTTTGGGTTTTTTGCTAATGACACTGGTTTCTGATGAAGTTCACATTTTTCTCAGGGTGTTCAAACACAAATAGACTGGGTTAAATGTGGCTAGATAGAGCGCAGAATACATATTACGCTATTAAAATCTCAGATCCCACATAAGTGTGGAATATTTTTTGCAAGTGTGTAAGACAATGTGTTTTGCATGTCATCCTACAACCTGTGTCTCTTTACAGATTCCTTTGCTCCATTTTTTTTCTAACTTTAAGGATTAAACAATATAAAAAATACATTGTGGTATGCAGAAAATAGACTTTTATTATTCTTCCATCTCTACATTTTGTTCTCATTTAACATTCATCAATATCTCCTCTTAATACAAAAAAACATTTATTTTGAAAAGTCAATGAAAATTTTTACAGGACAACAAAAGAAAAGAGATCTTCTAATTATTATTCATCTTCCATTTATGGAGAATTACCTTCTCAAAGATAAAAACTAGTTCCAATGCTAGACTGATTCAGCAATTTCCAACAGTTCAGAATTTGTTCTATGCATTGCTCCAGGGCAAGGAAATACCAAAAGTGTATTTAATTTCCTTCAGTTCTGAGGAGGGCCAAAGACCATTTCCATTGATAGTTTAATGTGAAGCAGTACTCTTCAATTGTGAACCATGAAGTCCCCTTTTTAACTAGTCAGAGGTCGCATTTCATGACATTTACCACATAATACAATTGTCTGAGCACTTCTAACAAAACACTAGCTGCCTACATTAGGTTTGGAGAATGACAGAAAAAAAACAGTTTTTATATGGCTTGTAGGTCTCTTCCTCTCAAGTATAAATGGCATGAGAATTAAAAGTCCCGCCGATGAGCAAAGGAGCTGCTATGGCAAGACAAATTCACAGGCTATGGTGGTATTCTCAGCAGAGGCACCTTTCAAATTGCTCCACTACCCAGGAGTCAAATATCTAAACCACTGGCAAATGTCTTCCCTCACTGTCATGCAATGTCTCCACCTACAGCAAGATAGTTTTGATCAGTTACTTTTTGCAAGTCAACTGAGATTAGTATCCTAATTGCCTAGATAGACCAAAGGTCCTCAAGCAGAAGTTTGGTGTCAATCACTATCCTGTTTTGTTCCATGCCCTCTGTGGATCGTTTTTTGACTTGCCCTTTTTCTCCTTCCTTCAGTCAGAGACACTTTCATCAGTGGTCCTAGTATTTACCATGTGAAAAGTAAGTGTAATCACACTTGCTTGAAGAAAATGTATACAGGGTAGAGGATGGGAGACGGAGTGTACATGAGGAAGTCTACTGGCCAAGCAAAACATTGTTGTTGCAAAACTCTGTTGCTGCAGACAATTTTTCTTGCCTTGGTCTCTTGAATCTGCGGGGTCAATTAAAGTCTTTTGTGACTAAGATGATCCATCTTTGCTCCTATGAATAGTGGATAATGAAAAAGTAAGATAGCAATCTATACAAGAGTTGAGGAGTATTATCTTTTTTGTGATGAGCCATTGTCTGTCAGTCAGGTTTCTATCTCTACTAAATGTTGCCAACAGATATGAAGGGGAGCATTCAGGTCAAAATCAGATGGCATCTGAGTTCTGATTGAACAAAACTATATGCTTCACATTTTCCTCTGTATCCTAGTATTGCAGAGAAAATCTGGAAAAGCACAAAAAAAAACCAAGAAAAAACCAAAACAGCTCAGAATGCAGCAATCAGGCTCACTTCTAAATGCATAATGTGGGTGATATTGAGGTGAATACCCACCAGGAAACTTGAATAAGCTAGTTCTGGCATTTAGATATTTACGGATTCCAAACTGTCTTTGTGAAAACTGCAATTTAAAGAGCATAGAAGATTAAATCAGTATTCCCTGAAATACAGAAAGAAGAGAAGCATGGTATCATTTGACTGATTTATTCTGCTGCTTTCTTCAAGAGCACCTGCATTTTATCCTCTTGAGAAAACTTGTATCATTCAGAAAAGCAGACTGGGAAGCTAACCAGGTATTGTCAATGCATCATCACCTTGCAGCTGGAAATGAATTTGATGAGCTGATTCCTGTTGACACAGCTTTTAAAACACAGGTAATGCAAATGGAGAATCTATACAGTTGTCAATAGTTCTAGAAAGATTATTTGTAATCACCTCGATGTTGAGAAGCAAACCAGTTAAAGTTTTTTTATTAATGGTCGGTAGTTTGCAACAGATAATGTCAGATTGTAGGGCTAAAACTTGAGGCAATTAGCACTAGGCAGAGTAGCCTGATGAGAGGATTAAAATACCCCCAGATCCACATGCAGATTAGAATAATCTTAAAATTTAGAAACATGCGGTTGAAGTGGTTTGTTCCAAAATATTTAGGGTTTTACAAATAATATATCATATTTTACTAGAGTTATCTAAGCACACAAGAGACAAAATAATTCATTACATGCATTTTATGAGATTCAAATCTTGCTTTACGTTTCTGATATTATGTAAACAGTGCAAAGGAGCAAAGGGAAAATGTTTCTAATTGTCCTGACTTTATCTAGTTCTGTGCTGGGTTAAAGTGACATGAAGATCAATGATCCTAAATGTTACATAAAAAATGTGTCTTCAGATGCACAATCAATTGCTGTGTCACTCTTTCATGATAGTTAAATTATACTGTAGGAATCAAATGCAGATGATGCACTTTGTCCTTGAGATGTGACAGGTCCTTCAGCTTAAGTTATTTTAAAGACTGCTCTAATAAGTCTCTGAAAATATATTTGATTTAAACTACTTTATAGTCATGGGTCACAAAGAACACTTCAATACCTTCTTCACTCAGATGCATCAGCTGTTAAATCAGAGGTTGCAAGATTCCTATGAGGAGACCTGATGCCTCACCTAAAAAGCAGAAATAAACTTCTACAGGGGTTCTAATGTGAAATAAAGGCCTTAACAAATCAAGGAAAAGCTTTCTCAGTGTTCAAAGATATTTGGATCAAAGTGTTACTTTCTCAGGGTTTTTACTCAATCAGGTGTTACTCATATGATAATAAAAACCATATGTTGTCACAAAATCCTCTGACACCATTTCCTTCTGAAATTCAGACCTCCTTTCCTGGAGCATTATTGAGTGCTTTGTTTTGAATATACTCTAGTGGGTTTTATATTTCATTCACACTCTCTCAGTTCTGTCTGGATTTTTTTCCAGTGTAAAATTTGTAGGAATGTGAGTGGAATAGGATCTACTGAGCAATGTACTGACACTTTTGTGTCCTAGTCATATGTTAGTTGTGTCTTTGACTGCAAAAAAAGTGTGTGTGTGCATACCGAGTGTAATTTAAAATAAAGAAACCACTCCCACTGAACTTCGCAGGTGCCTTTTTCTGCCCTCAGATATTATGCTTTTCTGATAGCTTTGCTTTTCTGGAGTTTAAGTAAATTCAGGAGTAATTAAGCACTTTAATTCTTCAGTCAAACAGAACCAAGCACAAATATATGACTATATTTATTTGTATTAATCTTCTATGAACATTTGCAGTCAGATTTTAAAATGAAAATGAATATATGAATAGTCAGCTTAAGTTCCAGAACAGTTGGCCTCTGGAGTTTATTATGTAATTCATACTCAAGAGTGCTTTGTGCTCCTTGAAGAGCCTAAGTAACCTCCAAATGCATTGAAATGGAGTCAGTCAGATGTTCTCCTCCTGCTGGATGTCTCCCTCACCTCCATGCATATTAAATTCTTAATCTCCTTTTTTTCCCATCTCTACTGTCGATTTTTTCCTGCCATTCTCCTCACATTTCCATATTAATCCCCTTTATTCCTTTACCCAACCTTTCTGAAGCCAGGCAGTTTCTTCTTCCCTTTCACTTTTTTCTTTCAGAATCATTATTCTGATTACGGTGAATTCAGACATTGAGAATTACATGGTTGCATAATGAGGAATATTTTTAGGTGCAGGAAAGAAGGAAGATAAATCCTGGAAGACTTTCAACTACAATAAATTGAAGATGTTACATGAACCAACTGTAAAATGCTCCCACGACAGCTTACTTCAGAAGGTGTCACAGCTGGGTGGAAAACAGCACAGCTGTCTTCTGAGAAATTTTACTGTTTGATGTCTGTTTTCCAAGTAGAGTATATCTCTTTGTTAGAAGCCAAATGCAAGAGCATTCTTTGAATATATTTATGGAGTTGATGGAGCGTGGTGATGAGGACACAATAGTACTTAATTCTCTTGTGGAAAAGAAGTATTTGCATTGATCTTAAATGCTCCAAACAGTTTCCCAGAGCTACAGCTCCTAGGGTAGTAACCACAGAGTGCATAATTTTCTTCAACCAGGTGCCAAGTACCTGTGACATAAAGCATGGTGGTCCTGTAGCAATCACTAGTGGCTTCTAAGAAGCAGGGGAGGTCCAAGATTGCTTCTGCACTCAACAGCTCCAGTAAAAATAGGAAAATTTATCCTTTACCATGCTCCGTCCCACATTGCTTCTATTTTACCTTTTTTCTCAGAATTAATTGGTCTGGAATCCTAGCACACATGACTAGCACAGAGCTCATTCATGGGCTTCTCTACATCTCTAGTGCTACTTTCCAGGCACAAACTGTAAGTCGTTACATGTCTAAATATGGTAAGTATCAAAGCCCCAAACTTATTATTTTATGTGTGTGTGACTAGATAGCTTGTGCAATTTTCTTTTTGTATGTGTATGAAGATAATTGATTTGACACACACATTTTGAGATGGCATGACACTGAGAGACCAATTCTGATAACTTAATAATTTGCAATGTGACAAATCTTGAATATCTTGTTGCTGTCTTTAAGAAAGCCAGTTGAAAAAGTATTGTTCTCTGTTCATTTGAGATTTATTTTTCTCTATTTGTTTGAGAAATATGTTCAGGAGTTGTTTCTATGGGTACCATGCTCATCTAACTTTTCATAAAAGGCAAATGAATGGAAAAAACACATCTAGTTGACAGAAATAATTTTAAACCAAGTGGCTACTTGCTGAAGGCAATCCCTTCTTTTATTCACTATGTTTCTTTTCAGACACAGCTTTGAAAGAATCAAAAACTTTTTCAGTTCATCTAAGTTTGACATTATTCTTTTTCTACCTGAGCCATTAAATGATTCCTGATGGAAATCAAAACAAAGAGGAAATTTTAGGGGACTTTACAAAGCATAGAGTACCTAGAGAGCAGCACTCCACAGACAATACTGGAATAGAAGAGTCCTGGAATGAAAATTTTCATAAGACAGCACCATAGCCATTATGTACAGACCTATATTTATTTCTTAGGGACAGTGGAGGAAGAGAAGGAGTATATAGACTAATAATTTGGAGAAATGTAAAATCAGGAAGAACCATGGGATAAAAAGATGAAAGCTTAATTGAATGTAATGTATTAATAGAACATGATTCAGCAGAACTGAGATGGAGAAACTATAATTTCCCTAACATAACAGCTGCTCTACCTGCTATCCCTGCCTTTTGGTATACCTCCTGAAACTTTAGATGTCAACCAGTTTAAAAGGTAGATGAAAATGACTGGAGAGAGATAAATGACACGTCTGCAAAGCACTCTAAAAGCTATAATGGGCAGGATGAACAAGTGGAGAAAGAAAGGGTACACCAAATACAAAAATAAAGAATTTAATTGTCCAACATATTACACTATCAGCAATTTTGAGTGTGATGAAAAAGAAGAATTAAGTTTTTAAAAGCATGAATTGCTATCAAATTTCTGGTATTTGATTTTTTAAATTACTATCTCATGTTCTGAAGTTGCTCTCCAAAACAATATAAAATGTAGAAATATACTTTAAAAAATGTAAAGCTGAGATTCAGGCAATCTGTTTATTGCAGAAGATCAGAGTTTATGAGTAGCACCAAGTACTGAAAAAAAGAGTTGGCAGAAAGAATAGGCAAAGGTCCAGTAACAAAGAAAAAGAGATGCAAGAAAAGTTTTATATAATTAATGGTAATAAAAGCCAGTTTTTCCACTGTGGAGCTGAGTTATTTATTGGTTGGATTTTTAAATTTTTTTTAGGGGGGAAGGGGCGAATGTTAAGCTAGGGATCACAAGTAAAGACAAATTTATAATAGATAGTGCTCCATAGTTCTAATATAACTCCCAAGTTTTAATATAGCTTGATTCCTAGCCACAGCTAAGGTGCAATAGTGAGTGCTGTGCTAGGTCAGCTGATAGCAACCTGGTCTGTTGGGAGATGTCTCTGCCCGTGCAGGGGGAGTGGAACTATCTTTAAGGTCCCTTCCAATCCAAAGAATTCTATGATGCTATGATTTTATGATAAAAGCAGAAATAGACTGTCCTTTATGCATTTATCAGAACTTTGAAGAGCTGTTCATCTTAAACTTGTTCTGTCATTCCTTCTTCTGGCATCACAGCTTCTTTTGTAATATAAGCAAAGGTTTTTACTGCCTAAAAGTAAAATAAAGAAGAAATGCCAAACTGTGATTTTAGGCGCAACAGGAATGAAATCTGCAAATCAGCTAGTTCTGTGACAGGTGTATATCCCCCAGGAATACCCAAATGAAGGTACTTCAATTCCTACTTTTTATGCTACTTCCTGATCACTGGAGAACAATTGAATATGGAATTAATTTTGAATAACTAAAACTTTTCCCCTTTGACCTCCACTTGAAGCAAAAATACTATACAAAGTAGGCTGGCACCAGAGGATAATGATCTATCTGAGAGTTAAAGAACGAGTTTATTTTATTTTCCTAACTTTCACAGTATGACATAAAAGTGCAAAACAGCAAATATCTTCATGAAGAGCTCACTAGAGTATTTGGAGAGTCTTCAGTGAATTCTTTTACATTCTTCTCCCCCAGAAAGTAGCAGCAAATGTGTTCAGCCCATGATGCTATATAATTGTTCTGAAAGATACTGAGAACAGAAAGTCTCCATAGAAAATGTATTATTGATGACCCACAACAACTCAGCAGAAGAAGTATAGTACCTAAGGATAAAAAAAAAAAATTGTGAAGAAGCACCTAAGTGATTTAGAAGCCCAAGTTCCATTTTCAAAAGTGAAGTATGTTTGTAATCTCAAATCCTCAGAGGAACATAGAACTTAGTATAGGATGCAGTAAATTCAGCAGTGCCACAACCAGACTCTACCAGTACCCAAGCTAGTCAATTTAAAGTTGGCTCCCATATCTATGTTTGCAAGACTACCCTCAAGGTTCTTGACTCAAAAGCCTAATTAATTTCTGAAAATGATACTTGAGACTCTTAACTGGCTTGGACTCTTTGAAAATATATAGGATATGGCTACCCTTTCAAGGCCCAAATTGCCTTTACCATTGCTATCACAAGAAACTGGAAACATCAGAAGAAAAGCACTAGTGCATAAGTTTGAGAATTAACAGAATGAAGAGAAAGAGATTGATGGGGTTTGGCTTTTGGGTTGGTTTTTTTTTTAGTGATTGTACATGGTGTTTATATATGTCTACCTCTTCATGCATTATTGATATTGCTAAGCATGACATGACATATCAAACCAAGTGGTAAACCAGGTATTGATCCAATGCACTTGTGTCAGGAACCTATGCATAAAATGATTAATGGACTGAATAAATACCGCATATACAGTAAACTACCTTGAGAATATTCCCAAGTACCCTAGATAAATAAGTGTTTCTTCATCACTTTCTGCTACACATTTTGTCTATATAAAAGAAAACCTCAAGACCGGACTATACTTCTCACAGGTATCTGCTCTTAAGAGTAACCATGTATTCCTCAGCTTTGTCTTGAGAGCAGAGCAGAGGAATAAAGTTTTTCATACAGCAATAAACTTATGAGATGAAAGAAACACCAGAGATTATGTTGTGCTGTAATGCTCTAATTTTGTAGGATTTTTTGTAGTAAGAGTAATTATAGTTTCCTTCATTATTAACACAAAACTACTGTATGTAAAGATCATGTTAATAACATTTCCTTTTAATTTATGGTGTGTACTATATCCTGAAGTAACCACATGTAATCTGTTGAAAGCATCACTTCAGCTTAATGATGTGTTTTCAATGATGGAAAGGCAAAGAGGCATGCAAAAAAGTCATCTGTATTGTCTTGAAATTTATTAGCATACTTTAGTACAAAACAAGACAAGTTCTGAGTGATGGTCAGACCTAGTTTTCTAATCTGTTGTTTTTCTACCTGACCAACAACCATACCTACTCTCCATCTCAAGTTCTTTCATAATGATAAATGCAAACTATTTTTCCTTTACTGCTTGGATACTGGTAGAGTAATTATTTTCTAGAAATTGAAATAAGTTTCTGACCCCTAAAACTGCATTGTTTTTATGCAAGAGGGACATATATATTATTTATAATGGTGACCACATACTGCAGTAATGACTTCTGTTTTGCTTTTACTAAAGTAGAAATATATCTTTTGTTTCTTGCATTTCAGTTTGATATCACTGAGGCTAAAAAAGTATTTTACCAGGCTCATTTAAGGTGAAGAGTACCTTCAGTACTTACATTATTACTTTTGTCACTTTCTTCTTTCTAATCTGTCTTGCAAGACTCTCATATATTAATTTTTCTTTCAGTTAAAATGGCACAGGTCTGATAGTGTCCTCATTACTGAAACTGTTATTTCTCCCTCTGGCCTCACAAACTGTGTTAAATGATGTTACTTTGGGGGAATCCAGCAATGACATTCTAAGTAATGCTTTAAATGATGGGTCTCAAATTGGATTTAATTTACATTTAATAAGACATGTATTGTATAGCAAATTAATTATAACTGACTGTTGAACACGGGTTTTGAGAACTAGTAGTTAAGAAATGAATAGTATGTTTATTATATAGAGGCTTACACAACATCAATTATATTTTTTTCCAGTAATGAAGTAGTATTTGTTTGACGTGAGTTAATTATTTAGTCAGGTTTAAAAGAATAATTATCTAGGCTCTGTAAGCAAGATCTGTTAATTTAAAAAACATTGATAGAAGCTTCACAGAAAAATCAAATAGACTTTTTTTTCCTTTTTTAAAAATTTTTAATTAGCTCTTTTCTGAATCTTTTCTTACTGGTAATTATGAATTTCATCATTTCAGTAAGTGACTCCAAATTCAGTAATGTCAAAATATCTTTGTAGCAGCAAATGAACAATGAACACTCAATACATATTAAATGATGGATGAACTGGGTGTCATTTTCAAGATATAGTTCTTTCCAGAGTACAAGGAGTTTTTAGTATCTTTGGGCTACAACAAATCTGAAATAAGTTAACAGATATGAAGGGTCATTTTTGTATGATTTTTTTAAAAGTATGCATTTCAGAGAAAACTTGATTCTAAAGATTTGATTGCTTATCAGCTCAATTCAAATGATGTGCCAGAAATACATCCTACTGTTTTGGTAATTCTGGTTTGTGGTTGTTGATTTTTTTAATAGCCTAGCATTACAGTTCAATTTTTCATAAATTTAAAATTTTCCATCTGACCTTTATATCATCGCCCTATTACTGTACAAATCTTATAAAAAGCTATTAATATATTTCACATGTATATTTAATGAACATTTCAAAAAGTGTTAACTATTACCAGTAATATGTTTCTGCATCATCTTGATCCTCCCATGGTCATAGAACTTTGTGCAAAGTACTGGTAAGTAAATTGTAAAACATGATAAGTACTACTGTAAATATTTACTCTTTTGCTTATAAGTTTAACTCAGTAAGGAGTTTTACTCTACAGAGTAGAAGCAGTCCCAGTTATCATAGAATGTATCCGGTTTCTTCTAGTCCAGTCACAAGGTTTGTCACATGAACTGAAGTACTATTTTCATTCTTGTAGTTCTGACAGGAAGAATATTTCCAACGTTTAATGTGTATTTCCTTGAATTGATACACATACTTGGTACTAAACTAACCTTTTTTTTATTTTGTAGATTTGGTTGGATGAATAGTCCACTTTTTCTTCTATATGCGACTATAATAAGGCTATAAACAAACCAGGAGTCAAGTGAACACCCAATCAAAGTATAAAATACTGAAAAGGTCAAAGAGTGGCTACTAACATTCATTGAATATAAATTAGGGATTGAACTCCTGATTCCTTGTTCCCTTGACTTAGTAGTAATGAGAATGGAAAATGGCAGAAAATTAATCCCTTCTCATAAAAAATCTGGTAACAAGAATGTGGATCTTGGTAGAAATGCAACCTGTTCACATTACAGTCTTCAGAAAAGGGTCTTTGTGGTCTTTTGCAGATGCCGTAGCAGTGAACTTTTCCTCCCTAATAGAATAGTAAAAGGAATGTGGTTATATGACATACAACTCCCTTGCATAAGTCTTCTTTGCATTGCAAAATTGTCTTCTAAAGTGACATAACCTTTTTAGTTCATTGACACTGGAATTCCTGCTATCTATATAGCCTGTATCTATACTTCATGTTAATGTGAACATACATTTATGTCAGATGTGTTTTTTCAGTGTTGCCTAAACCAGGTATATGAATTTCAGTGTAGTTTGCAGAATAAGTTGCCTTAGAGTCTTTTGCAAAGTCCAGCTTAAGTTCAGAGTGGCACAAAATTAATATCCCAATGATAATTATCCAAAAAAAAATCTCTAATTTCTGACAGAAAAGGACCCATAGATTTCTATTATCCATATTTAATTCTGCTATGACCACAACATGTAATTTAGCACAGTGAATTTTATACGCTTGTTGATTTGGAAGCATATACAGACTTTTTTCTACGAGTATTTAGATTGTGAGAGAAAAAAACAAACCAAAACAAAACAAAACAAAAAAAACCCCATAAGTATGAAATAAAATATGTTGAGGAAACTCCGTAAGTTAATGTTCACTTTGATTCTCAGTCAGTGAACACAGCAATCAACAAAATAACCAAGTGCATTTATTTTTAATACTGAAAAATACGTGTCAGAGCAGTTTGGTTATGAAATCTGCGGCCAAAAATATCACATACTGTTCAATTATGTTACTGGAATGATTTGTTTCCTACTTCAAGGCAGTGCTGAGGAGGATTTGTCTTGGTAGGGAGAATGACCCCTGCACACGGGCTCTGCACAGGGGTGCATCTGGGCAGGTGGCCCTGGGCTGGAGATTCACATTGGCTCACATCTCCTGCCTCAGGATCCAGGTGGCAAGTGCAGATATTTAGCCAGCAACGTGTCTCTAATGCTCATTTTACCTTGCCAGATTGGGAATGAAACCACAGTGCTTCTCTGAGATCTAGTAAATCCCTGATGCTGCGAGAAGGCATTTTTCTGAAGTTTGAATGGTATTAATGAACTAGAGAGAGAAGGACTGCTGTAGGAGAAGAAATTCCCAACCCACCCATCTGCATGCACACAGACTTGCACATTCATGCACATTTTTTCAGGGCTATAAAAACACAAACGCCAACCAGAGGCAGCCAAATTGAAGGACTTTCTATGTAAGCTTCATCCTGTTTTGCACAGCGGGAAGTGATAGCACTCAGAGCTGTGGCTGCTCCAAATACCCTTGTCAGATGCAGGTTGCAGAACTACCCACAGGCAGCTGAGGAAAAGCATCTGTAAGTTAGAACAGCAACCTGGACAGTCTAAATTGTGCTGGCAGCAGATATGGCTCCTGAAAAACTCTACAGCTGGGAAAGTAGAAAAGAGCTAATCTCACCTCTTTCTCCTGATTTGACTGCACCAGTGTGTGGAATGAGTGCTATTATCAACATTTTGTGGCAAATTCTTTAGCAAAACAACTTAAGACATGGCAGGTAGTTTAAAGTCAGTATCTGTGAAAAAAATCTGACAAATAAGTGTTGCCTAGGAAGAAAGAATTGTACTGCAGATCCAAGAGACACTGTGTACAGCAAATTTCCCTTCACACCAAGGGGCTCTGGAAAGAATACTACCTCAATGAAGCCAAATTCTGTCCTGTACAGACTACAGGGACCCACAGCTTAGGGCAGATCAATATTACTAGCAGACATGAACTTGTCAGGATTAACAAATATACCAATGCTTTAAGCAAACACCATAGATACTTTAGTGACTATAATCTCGCTAAAACTTTGCCAAAAAGACACCCTTATTAGTATCATGTTCAATGGCCATACAAAAGGCTCAGTAGCACAAAGATAACTATTCTAGATATCTACCAGTCTCTGATCTCACAAATGTTGTGTCCCTAAATGGCTCTTCTAAATGTCTATGGAATGTGTTCCTAAATTCATGCTTTTTTTTTTTTTCCTTTATTTTTCTAGAAGATTAAACTTCAGATTTCTCAGTATCTGCTGTCATGGCTCTGTGTGATTTTGCAGTTTCAATCCAAATGCTCTTTCCAATATATATTTTAAAGCTATTCATACTTTTCAATTACTTTGATTCAGGTTTTTATAATGTAGGATATTTGAGAACTCAAAATGAAAATTTTCCACATCATTTAAAATCAGGAGATACACAAGCAAAGTGACTGCTATCCAGATATACTTATGTGGGAAGTCAAGGTCTTGATGGGTGGGAGGAGAGAACAGCTCATTTAATTGTCTAATTGCCACATCAATACTCACATTTTACAGGTAGCAACCCTACTCATTGCCTCCTGTATCTTTGTGATATCATATTCTATGTTTGCTTCAAGAGACACCTCATTTTGTCTTTCCTTCTGAATGACCATATTCTTGAGTATCCAAGGTGTGAAAATTTGCATGGACAATGAGAATCATTAAAGGGTTATCTAGTCTCTAAAAGTTTAGCATTACAGTTGTGCTGTAATTCACCCATTAACTCCCTTGTGCAAAATCAATGAAATATCCTTCTCTGGATTCACGTGGCCAACAGCTCCAAAAAACAGCCTTGATGTTTGAAAAGTACAGATCCATAATTCAATGCTCTTTGCAGCCATAGTTCCTGACCCAACTGTGTAAAATATTGACATTGGTAGGAGCACTGTATTGCTTCTGAGTGATTGCAAGACCTTTAGAACCTGCTTCCTGAATCACAAATGGAATAGATGAATTATGCTTATTTGGCTACTGTAGAAGTATTTTTAAGTACATTTACAAATTCATGGCTAAACATTAACAAGAAAAACAACATTATCATCTTAGAATGTATTAAATTGGAATGACTTCTATACGCCTGCTTGCTGAAACTAGAAGCTTTTCCAGGCATACTCTGTTGAGTTGCCCCAGTAGATAATACCATTGAGGATGGCCCAAAGAATACAGTGACAAAAAAGTCTTTCCAACTAGTTATAGTAGTGCTTCTTGGAAAGAAAAAAAAGACAAGCTGGTAGACTGAAAGACATGTTTACCTTAGCAAACTGACTTCAGTAGGATAAGCATGTGCTTAATGATGGAGAGTTATAAACACCTTTATGAATCTCTGTAGTTCTAAGTCTGAAAACATTTTTTGTTTTCCAAATGAGACCACAAATTAGTTGAACATCCCCAAAATGCAGAGCTCAAAATGCAGCATAATCTCTTTGAGATCTGCAGTAGAACAAAGATGATGACTGAATCTTCACTACCACCACCAAGGCAAAACTTCAGCAGTGATGTTGAACAATACTGGGCTCCATAAACGTATTGTGTGAATAAGTTACTTGATGTGCCTCCTCCGAAGAAAAATTCTAAGTAAATTAACACTATTAAATTGCTCTTTGTGTCAAATATTTTAAAGTAATATGTTGAAATACTACTTTGGCACTGATATAAACATACATTTGTACCACTGTATAATGAAATTGGGATGTTTTTAACTTTCAGCTCCCTCATTATCTCTTACAGATTAGTCTGTGATGCACAGACCCAAAAATTGGTATTGTTCTAAAAACAATTATCATGTCAGGAAACAGACCTTTTAAAGAAAATTTGAACTTTTCTCCTATGAAAATTTAAAAGTTCAGTGAACCTGCTGTATTAAGGCTAGCAACTTGACAATAAAAGAATAGGAGAGAGTGGAGAAAAAGACAAATTATGATTATGGCAGTCCCACACTTCTGAACATCCCTCTGTCTGCTTATTAGAAAACCATGCTTACAAAGGAGAATGGAAAATTACACTCCAGCCCCCAAACAGAGACTTTTTATTGTGCAAACTGTTGTATAATATAACTAGATTTCACTGAAAATTTACTGTGCCATGTTACCATTAAATTGTTGTTGACTAAGCAAAATGAAAAAATAAAGTATGGATTAAATGACGATCCCTAAGGATCTGTCTGAAAACAGCTACTAATTCTTACTGTGAAAAAAGTCAGTACAATGGCATTAGTAAAACAGTAATATTTCTTTACCTTCCATTTTATCTCCTTGGTTCAAAAAAAAAATACTGAAAATTGCACCACTCTTGAAGAACCTTTTTTGGTCAGCATAAAAGTATGGTCTCTGAAAGAATGGTTGTCTGGAAAGAAAAATGAAAGTAATTGAAATTTAAAACTCTTGTGGGTAATTTTATTTTCGTGTTCAAGGTCAAATTCCTCTGTTCAGGTATGAATCAGTTGATCTGAAGAAAAAGGATGAGCAGATGAATAATCTCTTGCTCAGTTTAGGTTCCACATGTTGACAAAGTGTCTCCTTTCTATTCTCTATGGTTTGTGTTACCACATTGTTTATTAGCTGCCTACTTATGGATCAGATAAAAAAGGTCACTTGCATTAGTCAGGAGATCTGTAATGTTCTCAGTAGTCAAAAATAATCTGAAATTATATACTTGTTCTTTATAAAGCTACTTCTTAATAGACAGAAACACACAGAGGAAGCAGAATATCATTTAGGTATTCCTGATTTATATGCTATGCAGAGTTTAAATGCACTGTCATGCCAAATGAGCTGGAAGTTCTTATTATAATTTTTGGAATTAAAATAAAACACACACCTTCATGAGTTTGTGGTGCAAAGACTATTTGGCCTGAATTTTTTAAAATATGCTACATAATTTTAACTCAGCTTTCAAATAATGCAGCTGTTCCAGATATGCTAAGATCATTCTCTTGGAAATAGTTTAAGACATACTGCCAATTAGATGCCTCTTAAAGATCCCTTGCAAAGAGCCCATTGACTCCACTCTCTGTTCAAGAATTTAACAAGTTCATGAGATGCCATGCAAGATGATGAAGTAGCTGGCTTGGTAACAGACTTTGTATCTTTGGACTTCCAGCTCTCCCCCAGATTTTTTTATAGCAAATACCAGATTCTCATGTCATTTGCTAATGTAAGATGTGGGTGATAATGCTTCCTTTTTCTATTTACTTTTCTTAAACTGAGCAATAAACTGTAAGCACTATCCAGTATGGGACAAGATGTGGGGTTTTGGTCCCATCTGAAGTTCCAGATGCACAAGAGCTGCCTGAAGGCCTATGCAACAGCTCAGAAAAGAATGATAGAACACTACTTGCCATATCTTCATTGGATGACTGTTTTTTGTGTCTTTTATTTCTGTTGACTGATGGAAAGGCATATTACTAACCTTGCTTTACTGGAAGGGCTGCATTATTCATGTCAATCCAAGTATTAAACTTTTCTCTGTATAAAAAGAAACAATACATCTATATTGCCTACATCCCTGGAAGCATTCTTTGAGTAGAATTTGGAAATTTAGATTAACAGAAAAGATGTCATATCAAAAATCAAGCCTACAGCTAGCATCCTTCCCCTATGGCATGGGACATTCTGAGATACAAAGTTCAATGACAATAGAATACAGCACTACATCATTTGCAGTTTCTTTAGGGGTTTGCAGTGCACAATGTGAACAGGGCATCCAAAGGGACCTTTGCTGCAGGAATACTGTATTATTACTATAAATATTGTTATTGTTATTACCGTGAATCTGTAACGAGTGCTTTGCTTCTGTATATTTCCTGCTCTGACTCCCAGGTATAGAAATGGCAAAATACTTTAACAGATGAAAGGTTGTCCCTAGGGTGTTTCCAGCTCAGTAAGAAGTAGAAAATACAAGACCCCTCACAAGAAAGCCTTTTAGCAATTTCTAGATGTACTGCGCACAGCCTGAATCTTTTCAGCAGGTTCTTTGGGGCATTCTCCTTTTATACATTCTGAGTATACCTCCTTCTTCATCATTCTTCTTTTGTCTTCTTTTTTTTATTTTTTTTTTTTCCTTTCTTTTTTCTTTAAGCAAGGCTAGCTGCTGGCTGCTCCTCTTGTTTCACAAGGGCTTTAATTTCAGTATCGGGTCAGGTCTGTGAACTCTCCTGTTATGCTAAAAATCCTAGACAAATCCTAGTTCCCTTGTGGTCCTTGAGAATTTTGCCTTTGACTTCAACAGGACAGGATCACACAGAAGTGCTCCATGCAAAGATCAAAGAAAGGAGGGGTTTTCTTTCCTTCCCATTTAACTCATTCCTAAAAGACACTGAAGGGGATCTCATTTTTGGTCCTCAGATATAAAACTTTTTAAATAATAAAATTATATTGCACTGCAGAATAGAGTCTCTCTTGTATGTTTATCAATCCACTTCACTGAAGGGTGTGAAAATAATTAGTTATACTGAACAGACATTCAGACTAAAGGACAGAGGCATATATTCAAAGCCATTGTAGCGACTGCTAACAGCAAAAGGAGATAAACTCAGGTTTTCTGATTTCCAGGCTGGCACCTTACCCTCAGGATCCAGAGTAGCAGCCTGAGAGGGAGGTATTTACTAAGGTTTTTTCATTAGTTTCTGAAAAACTAATCAGTGGCTTATGCTCTGAAACAGGACTCAAACTACTATTTCTGATTTTCATTAAAAAATGTGAGGTTTTGGGGATAGGACCTCAAATTTCAACAACCAAGGGCTATGCCTATCTTAATCTCACTCAGGAATAGGTACCACAGGTAAACTAAAAAGATAATATAATTTTTCAGTCATAATTAATGAAAGATCACCTTTAATATCATCCAGTCTGAAATTTCTGTATGGCTCATAATCAGGTCAATGCTTCAATTAAAGTGAGGTGTGTAAACACCACAGAAAATATACACCTGCTGTGTATAGTGGAAGATCTTTTTGCTTTACTTTAATGGGAAGATGTTCTGCTTATGTCTGTGATTGAAAAATCTCTTACTCACTGCCCGTGAAGGAATTGCATCTGGCAGTAAAATATCAAGAGGTGTAGTAGCAAGGATGAGATGCATCCCAGAGTTCTGAGTCCAGAAGTAATTGCCAGGACACTCTCCATGATGCTTGAAAAGTCATGACAGTCAGGTGAAGTCCCTGGTGACTGAAAAAAAGGGAAACATTACACACATTTTTTCAAAGGGTAGAAAGAATGACACCAGAAACTACCAAAATGTCACCCTTACCTCTGTGCCTGGGATAATAATTGAACAGATCTTCCTAGAAGTTATGCTAAGGCACATGGAGGACAAGGAGGTGATTTATGACAGCTTAAGCAATGGCAAGTCCTGCCTGACCAACCTGATAGCCTTCTGTGGTGGACTGAGTGCCTCAGTGGACAAGGGAAGAGCTGCAGATGTCATCTATCTGGATTTATGTAAGGCCTTTGACATAGTGCCCCATGACATCCTTTCCTCTAAAGACAAGCAGTCATGATTTTTGCACACAGAGATGGCAAGTTGGAGTACTGTCATCATGTAGGGTTGTGTATGTACTACACTGTAATGGCATCATAGTTGTTGGGGTTTCTAATATAATAATTATACTGTTGGAAGTAGTTATCAGAAATTAGGGCACGGTATGGAAGTAACAGCACCAGGTTATATTGGTAGAGAATCAAAGGCTGGACCACATAAATTTTTTTAAAAATCCCAATTTGGGAAGGTGCTTATGCTTCATTTGGACTTTGTGATGAAATCACCCCATGTTTTTTCTGGTCTCTTAATGCCACTCTGAATCTAGACCTTTAGAAGTAAATACAGTTCTAATATCTTCCTTCTGCATTATCTCCTTACCAGCCCTTTATGTCTGAGGATGAATATTTTCAGGCTGTCTCATTCCCACAATGTGAAGAGCTTTGTGAAACAGCTTTTCAAGGTACATTTCAACGAACAGAGCTTTAATGATTTCATTAACATAATGGCTGTTCACAGATTTAACTGTAACAGAGACAATGCATTGCCATTTTAGTGATATCTAACAAAGGTCATTAACCCTCGACGCAGTTATCACTGCTGCACTTAAATTTTAGTGTAAGAAATGCACAGAATACACTTTTACTTGTAAATGTCAGTTTTCATCTGCAAATATTTTAAGAAGGATTTAATACATACTTATTTTTAGAAAAACTGTCTTTATAGTGAATTGGGCAATATGGCAGGTAGGTCTCTGAATACCCTCTTTATAATATCAGAGAAGATGATAAGTGAAATTACCTTTATTTTCAGTATCATATCTGTGGAATGAATAACTAAGAAGCACGCTGACTTCTATTAACAAACAGATTTTAGTAATGCATTCAATCATTCATATATTTTATGAAAATTAATAAGCATGATTAAAGAATTTATCCATCAAGTTTTTTAAAAGGACATATCCACTTTAGGACTCAAATTGGGTTTTTGTTTGGGGTAGAAGTTATATCAACTGTGCTAAAGAAATCTGCCTATTGTTACTGCAATGGTTCTAACTAGAGAGTAGATAAGAACTTCAACTGAAGGATTTAAATTGCTTCAGATGCACTTTGCATTATAATTGCTTGCATAGGTGGCTGACAGAAACCTCACCTCTATTCTGTGCTATTTTTTTTCCTCTAGCGTAGCAATAAACACTCCCAGATTGTAACAGTTCCTAGTGATTATTCCACTACAAATAGTTGCATTCAAAATCTTTAGAAAAGTCCTTGAAATGAGCTCTAATACACACAAGAGGCTTAAATAACATAAGGGTATCCCCTGATAGCACAGCAGTTCCAAGATCCATGTTACTTGTTCCTTGTAAAGTGAAAATAGACTATCTGACATTTGATTTTCTATAGATTAAGCGTCACAATTTTAAAATTTTCAATAATTTTCTGAAGCTTTCTTTTAATTGTGTCACACAAGGAGATATTTTTCTTTTTCTAATTGGGAATTAATCATATTATTAAGAGAAACAAAAGCATATGTTGCCGACCAAAGCAATTTTGGCACATGTTCTCTAGATTTTATCCTTTTCAAATGGATCTGTAGATGCACTGACAGCTGCCACTATCCTACTGTGACTGCTGTGTGTCTGTCTCCTTCCACTGCTGTCTGTAATGCATCATCTCTTGCCGTGCAGTATCTGTGCTGAGCAGGCCAGGAACGCACTAAAAGGGACTTTTGTCTTTCCTTCACTAATAACGCACACTGTAGCAGTTTGATAGCACTTGTTGATCTCTCACTATACCATTTCTTAATCCATAGATATCCATTCTAACTTTTTTGATTCCACAATCATTTGGAATTCCTTATTTTACAAAATCTTGCTGGTACTGTTAGCTGGCAGTCCATAGCAGAAGAAAACAATTTCATGTTCCCCTTCCTACATGATTCCTTTCTGGAGTTCACTTTGTAAGTTGTTGTCACAGTATGGTATTATTTTTCTCTTTAGAGCTCAGAATCATACTTTCTTTTATTCTTTCCTATATGGGGTAAATTCAGGTTTAAACTGGTTAAAGCACTCTTCTAAATCCCAGCTGGTTTTGATATAACTTAATCTGGCCCCTTCATTTCCCACATCCTTTTATCACACCTTCACAGGTAAGAAGTCCCTCCACTTTCAAGCTATTAGCAATAGTTATGTGTCCTTTTTTGTAGGGTGGCATGGATGAATAGAGCTAGTACTGTGCAATCAGCGCAAGGAGAAGCTCAGTAACTGGAAAAGATATAGAAACCATCAGCTTCTTGTAGTGTAAATTCTCATTACAACCTGTGCAATATTCATACGATAGGCAAAACCGTTTCTGAAAATCCCACCTGGAAGTTCAATATGCTCATTATTCAAGATGTCACTAATCCAAGTGACCTAAGCAGCCAAACCTTGTCCTGCTGCTATCATGCCTGGTCCTCCAGGCATTGCTCCTGTGGGCATTGATGGGGGAGACTTTTAGCCTGGTAAAGCAGTACTGCTGTGGCTAGAAACAGGCCATTGACACTGGAAGTCCTCAGACTGAGGCCCCTCAGACATTATTTGTCCAAACTTTGGTTTTGCCTGCCTGGAACTTTGTTTTAGCATTTTTAGTTCCAACATCAGTTTCTACAATAGCCAGGTGGCTATGTCTGTTTTTTTAAGTTTCTTAACTTTTTATTGTATGACCATATTATTTACATACATAGTAGCAATAAACCACTATTTTGTGTAAACTAGAATATTTGAAACTGCAGCATAATGGTACATTGTAAAGAAATACAGACATGGCATGAAAGCAGAGCCCTCAGAAGTGTAGACCAGGGGTGCAGAGGAGTGCAGGCAGGGGTTGGTAAGTGACAGGATGAAGTTGAAGGACTCACAGTTAGAAACAATTCAAAGGGCAGATAAAGAAATGCAACAAGTTTATGGATAAAAAGAAAAAATTATTCAACAAATCTAAAATATAGTATGCATAGAAAATTTGATTGTGACATAGACTTGCAAAACAAGGAAGACCACAGGCTAAAGTATATTAGAAAATATAAAAAAATTATCCCCAAGTAGACCATAGCTGAGGAAAAAGATGAAAATTATCTATAGAAAGATAATTTTACCCTTTTCTCTGGAAGAAGAAAACAAAGTAACACAAAACAAACAAACAAAAAAACCCAACAAAACCCAACAAACAAACAAACAAAAAAACCCCACACACAGAAAAACCCCAAACAAACCCTCTCCCCTCCAAAAAAAAAAAAAAAAAACAAAACCAAAAAACCCCAAAAAAACACGAAAAAACCCAAACCAGAAAGAAAGCTCAAAAAGTACCACTGGCGTCATGATGAAGACTGTAGGATACTGTCAGCTTCCTGTAAAAAATCCCTCTTCCACCTCCAGTCACTGAAGCCACTCATTTGAGGTCTCAGAGGGCTTTGGATGGGTGAGTAAAATAGCAGAGAAAAGGGGTAAATACTAGAAAGTGTGCATATAACAATTTTAACTGTATCATTCTTAGGATTAAGGCTTTTTCTGTAATAGTTTGGTTTTCCTTTATTGTCTCTTTCTTTTCTTTCTTTTTTTTTTTTTTTTTTTTTTTTTTAACATGTACAAATTACATCTGTACTAATTGTTATCTGATTATGTTTTTAAGATTTCAACACTCCAACAAGATATACTTAGGTTTGCATGTGAGTTGTATTTCTCTTTTATCAATAAAGTACTTTGAGTGTAATGGGCTATCTGAATAATGTAGAAATATTTAACCAGAGATCTATATCTGAACTATTCACCTTAAGCTTCCTTCAGAGTCAATAAAAATCAGTCCAAGAGCAATGGAGTCAAAGATGTAATTAATCTTAAAACAAATATTTAAATTATATCCTCTTTTCCAGTGATTATAAAGGGATCTTCAATTCATAGCTTTGACAGAATGTCTGCTTTTGAAGTTAAAGAGATGAGTTTCATTGTGTTTAGTACATTAAAGTTAACATAGCTTTTGTTTTTATATAGTCTTGAAAGCATATTTTAGTGCACATTTGACCCAGCAAAAGGAGTTTAGCTTTGAACTAGCAAATAGCATGTTGCAGGGATTCAAGCTATCACACTACTTCAGTATTTGGATCAGTGGGAATGATTTAAGTCAGAGTCACAGCAGAAAAATCAACACAGTGAGCCTCCATCTGCTATATACACCATCACAACATTTCAAGACAAGGTACAAATATAAGTAAATCTGGCAAGGCTGGTTTTTTCTGTGTTCATGACAACCTTTTATCTCTAACTCTTCTGAAGTTGTTTCACTTATTACAGTATTGTGTATTAAAAAGCAGTTTTATTTGCAGGTTACAATTGCAGGTTAATTCAGAGTAGAGCTGTTAACTGTAATGTTATGTAAGTATTCAGAATCATAGAATCATAGAATGGTTAGAGTTGGAAGGGACCTTAAAGATCATCCAGTTCCAACTCCCCTGTCTGGGCAGGGACATCTCCCACTGAATCAGGTTGTTCAGGACCCCATCCAACCTGGCCTTGAATGCTTCCAGGGATGGAGCTTCCATAATTCCCTGGACAGCCTGTTTCAGTGTCTCACCACCCTCACACTAAAGAATTTCCTCCTATATCTCTAACCTGAATCTCCCCTCTTCCAGTTTAAACCCTTGTCCTCTCACTAAAAACCCTTGTAAAAAGTCCCTCCCCAGCTCTTCTGTAAGGCCCCTTCAGGTATTTTAAGGCTGCTATTTGATCTCCCTGGAGCCTTCTCTTCTTCCTTCCTGTTCTTCAGGAACAATCCCAATTTCCTTATCCTGTCTTCATAAGAGAGGTGGCCCAGTCCTCCGATCATTTTTGTGGCCTTCCTGTGGACACACACCTAGGCAACAGTTTTAGGGTTCCCTCATTCACAAGATATATAAAAAATGATAACTCACTTGAGTGTGACATTGCTCGTATGATTCCTTTTTACTTTAGTAAGGGAGGCTTACAAGCCCCAAAGATAAATAAGAAACAGAAATTTCAAAGTTTAAAACACCTGTGGAATATATCAAGTATTTTCAAATAAATAATTGGTTATTTTGCTCAGCTCTACCTTCAAGAAATAAATTAACCTGGGTCCTGCATGTACCAAAGCAATCAACATCCTTTACAAACAGACCCAGTAAGAGAACACTGCAATTAGTAAGTGTGGGCACAGCCTTGATTAATAATGAACTATGAAATAAAATACTTTATGTGCATGAACAGAGAACATTTTGCAACTTTTAGTGATTTGATCTTTAAATTTCAGTTTTCTACTTCTGAGCAAGTGGCTCAGACCATTGACTCAAAGCTCAAAGGGTTGTTCATATATTAAAAAAAAAACAAAACAACACACTTTTCCTTAGTTTCATTATCTTGCTTTAAGTAGCCAATAAGTAATGCTTGCTTTCATTAACTAATGAAAACTAATAAAAAATAAATTGGTGAGAAGTATATTTATTTTACCATTTTGTTACATTTTAAAACTGCTTACAAGTCGTAATTACCTAGCTTTCTATGTAATTTGTTATTAATTTGTTGCACAAAATTTTATTTTTTAGTGGTTTACTAGAGTCAAAATCCTCTTGTGGGCAAAAGCTATATATGGATTTTATTGTTAGTCCAATTAAGACTTAACAGACTATCACTGTTTAATGCTGGACAGGCAATCAAGTGAATGACACATGCTCTTTATTAACCTTTTTCCCTTCCCCTATAGAGAAAGGAAAGAGAATAAAGAGTGAATTACAGGTTGGAAACTAAACTACACAGCTTTAATGAAACAATAGTGATGAAAGGGAAAATAATTAAATATATACAAATGTATACAAACTAATAATCACATTCCCTCTGAAACGATGCTCATGTCATTAATGAGGCTGCAGGGCAGGCCTTAGAAAAGTCCCAGGATACCAGCAGCAGACAGGAGCTGGATGTAGGAATACCTAGAGTAAGGAGGGCAGAGATCAAGATCAAAGGTAGATGAATCAATGAAGTCCTCCCAGGATGCCAGCCATGGACAAAACTTGACCCTTGTAATCCCTTGAATTTATACCAGGTATGATGTATATGGGATGGAATACTTCATTTGTTCAACTTTTGTCACATGTTTGATCTACTCCTCCTCACAGGAGGGTCACAGGCGTGACTCCTTTGCTTCCTTTTGTTTCCAAACTGTAAGATGATTTTCAGAATAGGGATGGGGCCTGCATAGGATGGTTCTGCATACCATTTTTCAGCAGTAACAATAAACATCAAGCATTATCAGTTCTGCAAACACTGACTTAAAAAAACAAATGCACGGTTAATTTCATTTACTTAGAAGAGACTTAACTGAAAAGTAAAGTTACTAAAAGAATATTGGATCTATCCTGGCTCAAACCAGAACACAGAATAACCAGAGAATTGTTACTAGTGTCCTTACAGTGATCATGACACTTATACTTCAAGTTAAATATATTTAAAATACAATATATGGACTCAAACTTTCTAGTGTCTACTGCCTTTCTTTACCATTATGCTCACCCTTCTACTGCTCCTTGGATCTTCAGTCAACCAATAACTTCAGCTGAGGCAAGCTGGCAAGTGTCCCATGTCCTATGCTGTAAGGAGTATGACACTGACAATTTCTTCTTCCTCATTATAGGGTCCACTTGGGCAAATTTCTATGCATTTACTAATATGGTCTACACTTTTTTTGCTCTTTAGTAGTCTACAGCTCCACTTAACATCCAAAATTACTAGATAAATTATATTTGACACTTGTTAATTTTATTTCCTTAGCTGTCCCTAAAGCCATTTTAGCTGGTTTCCAAGATTATTTGTCTTTAACAAGTACTAATCATACCAACTGAGATGTTCATAGCCCTGAGCCTCACATACCCTCCTGCACCTCTGTTACCAACTCATGTCCATACTTTATTATGCAGCATTTTGTTCTAGTATGGATAGCTTATTTACACAGAATAACTATTTATTATTGCAAACCACTAGTTATACATCTATATATATAAAAAGTAAGGATACTTGTGTTTATAACATATATACCCTGTAGATTTGTTCAAAAGTTCAAACATAGGAACTTAAACTCCCCTGGTCATTAGATAACTGGTTTTAGTTACATAAACAAAATCACAGCTCCAGAAAGGCCAAGAGAAGTTCAAATACAGTCCAACAAGCACTGAAGCATTTGATAAATTTAATGTGCAGCCTGTGACCTGTTACTAGCAATGGCAATATCATATTTTCTGCACTGCTAGGTTTTAATTTTTTTAAAATAAACACAAAAAAAAGATATCAGTAGGTGATTTCAAAGAATTGTTTTGGACAATATTCAGACCATGTTAGAAATAAAGGTCATTTATAGAGATATAAAGCATAGCTTTCCAATAACAAAAAGAAGAGCTATGCATGAATAAGAGGAGAGCACAAGATAAATTGGTGGTCTAAACAAACAGGCACTGGTGAAAGAGCTGGATTTGTATTAGGTGGGATGGAAAAACATGAAGGTGAAGAGGTAGATATGGAACACTAGTGCTTTTCACTGATAAAGAGGTTGGACAAGATACTTTCTTCATGCTGCTAGGGGTAGAACAAAAGATAATAAAGTTCATCTAAAGAAAGGAACTCAGACTAGAATTTTCCTATGTATATATACAAGTAATATATGAAAATAATATACATATGCATAGTCAGTTTTCATAATGAAAAATAGGAAGTGGAAAAAAAATGCCTGAGAAGGTTGGAGAATGCCATTCCCTGGGTGAAGCAATAGTCCAGAACAAACTGGAGAAACATAATTAGATACACCGCAGCACGTATCTACTTGGATAAAATAGCTGGATTTAGCAATCTTTATGAATCTTTCCAGTTTTTTCTCCTCATAGTTCCTCAAGAGGCTCTTGTGAACCTTAAAAGTCAAATAAAAGAAAATTAAAAATAATTCTGGTCAATAACAACAAAAAAAAAAGGATTATATGTGGGAACTGCAACACTGCCCATCTGCCAACAAATACTCAGTGTTCCACTGTAAGACTACAAAGACTTTTGTTAGTATTGCATATTTCCTCAAATATACTGAAATAAATGGGTAAGCATCCTTGTGGTATTCAGAGTAGAGGAGGGTTTAAGCAGTGACAGCACAGAAGTACCATACTCTTAGTGGTTTTTCACTACAAATCTACATAGTCACCATATGCCCAGTCCTTATTTCAACAGCAGTGCATTAATTCTAGTAAGAGAACTGATTCCAATGAATATATTCTTGGCACCTTGTAAGCAGTTATTATAATCTTAAGCATGCATAAAGATTCAGTCCCCTCTGAAATAAAATTCAAGCTGTTTTAATAGTAAATAAATTTTTATTATGAAATGCATTACTGCAAAATTTTTATTGCTTTATTTGACTCCTACACTGTCATCCATAAGCGAGCATGAACTCCATGTTTAGTGGACAGGTACCTAAAGGTTTTGTGCTTTTGGTGAATTCTTGAAAATATCTTATCTAGAATTGTGTTCTTCTGTTCATTTTTGCATTTGAAACATAATTAAGTTACAAAGGCATGCAAGGCTCATGCATTTTCTAAGCAAATTGTTACTTAGAAAACTACCATGCGTAAGTGCACACATGAACATATGCCAGGCAGGAACATACATCTACTTCTCTCTCTGAAAAATAAATATGGAATATCTAAGTCTAAGAAAATTAAATTAAAGCATATCGTGTTACATACTAGTTTTATGACAAAATACACTGAACTAGGGCATGTTTCTGAAATTCCAGAGGGCTTGTTTTCTTTTTCTGTATATCACATGGTTATGATGTCAAATTTGTACTCTAAATACAATTTCAAGAGCACTATTAATACATAAAACTGTCCCTTTTTTTGAAATGTATTTCCTAATTAAGAAGAAGGTGAGTGGAACTTCAGTGGCTGAAAATGTTTCACCTCAGGCACAGGGTGAGTGGTTAGCTGCTGACAATTTTTGTTGAAATACTTTGTTTATTACTTCAGGGTTTGAATGTGAACCTCTCTTTTATGGCAAAGCTGGGTGTATTAATGAATCCAGCAGAGATGTCAAAAGGCTTTAAGTGGTGATGCTGTCAAACGAGCTGTGTCACCACATTCAAAGCTTAAAGTGCAGTTACAGAGTGAAAAATTATTATGGAAAATACCATATTCTTAGCCAACTGATCTTATCCCCATATGGACTTGATGTATATCTGCTTACTTTACTGATTAAAACAAAGGTTTTGTACTGTTAGCACTGCAAAACCAAGACAGCTCTGAAAGATTGCACAGGATTTCACTCTTGCTCATATCACACCAGCAAACCTGTCAAATGAATTCCAGATGCAGAATATTTATTACTGATGACGATGTAACAGAGAGGAAGAGCAGGATCCTAGTTGAACTTGCACAGTAGGCAGTTAAAAAATTAACCTTTTGACTCATACACAGAAAAGAAAGAAAAAAAAAAGAAAAAAAAAAAAAAAGAGAGAGAGACAATCATTACAAGACAATGGAGAATATTTATATCAGGTTTTTTGGTCCTAAAAGTTACTAATGTCATTGAGAAGACCAAAAGTGAGGAGTTGAAATTCTCCTTCTGTCTATGAGAAAAGGTGTCTTTCACTGAGAAACAGGGAACGTGTGTTTTGTGGATGTGAGATTTCAAGTTAGATATATAGAACAGCGGAAAATGAATTATGTGAATTTGCGTCAGTATTACTCCACATAATTTCAAGAGCCTTTTTTTCTGTAGCATCCACACCACATATGAATGTGTGTGAAGTTTTTTAAGTATAACTTCTTTATCAAGAGGATGGACATTTTTCTGGTGTGCTTAATGAGATCAGTTTCTGGAGCTCTTTTTTTTCTTTTTTTCCAGGCAGCAGCACAGGTTTTTTATATAGATGTCTGCCTATTTACCTACCTTACCTGAAATCTGTCATTCCCTCTTAGAATATCTATAGAGCAGAACTACATTGCCCTTATACAGACACTTTTATTGCAGATTGGTCTGTCTACCAGTGTTCCTTGTTTATTCCTTCACGGTCAGCATCATAGCCAAATAAAGGGAAATAAAGGGTATGGATGCTGTGTATGCCACCTGCAACTCTTCTTTCTAAGACTTCTCTTACTGTCTGTACAGGGCAAGTCTCCATACATGTTCCTGTAGTTTCTTCAAATCTACTACCTCAGTATACTGGCTCTTGTCCTTTTTGGACTGAGAACCCAGACCTTATACCTCTGTGACTTAAAAGAACCTTGTAGTACCTCATCATTAGGAACCATGTTAAACCACTAGATAACTGTAGCGAAAAAATCAAGATGCATGTATGTAGTGTGTTTTTAAGATCTCCTGGATGTAAAAAAGTACAGCAAATTTTTCACACACATGCAATCCACAACTGAAACCTGAGGACTTTGTTCTTTTAGCATCTTAATTTCTAAGCAGAACCACTAGCTGTATAATGAAATGAGATTGTATACGAAAGCTACATAAGACAACGGCTTTTCTCTCTCTTTTTGGTCAGAAAACAGAAATAGTTACTGAGTCTCAGTCTTAAGAATACACATCAAATTTCAAGCTAAAAAAAATAAAGAAAAATCAAGCACACAAAAATGTTGTAGCATATGAACAAGCCTTAGGAAGAACTGAATCGACATCAGTTAATTTGCCAAAATATAATTCTGTCATATGGATCTCAGGCAGTTTCCAGTTTAAGGCTAATCTGCTGGTCTTTGAGGGTATCTATTGGATCAGATCTAACTGTCAGACATCAGCTGTCAGAATTTTTCTCCAAAAAAGGTATAAAACAAAAATGATTGCTCATTTCTGTTTTGCATCAGGACTTAGAAAGCATCACGACAATTCAAAAAAAAAAAAAAAAAAAAAAAAAAAAAAAGAGAAAGAAAAGAAACAAAGGCTAGAATCACCCACAAAATCTAGAAGGAGTCATATGTTTTCACAGTGAATAGCAGAAGAAATATGTGGCTGACAGCTATTTAATGATTTTTAATCTTTTATTTCTTTGCCCTTCTTTTAGTAAGGATCTTACTTTTCAACTCCCATTTTACACATAGGAGATGTACAATGTGATACATGAGGGAACTTCAGTGGTTTACTGTGGAAATTTGTTACATCATATTAGACCAGAAGTCCAGTAAAAGTTTTAAAACGAAACTTTCAAAATGTAAAGACTGTTTCTTACTCTTCTAGCTGGCTATTTTAGGGCAACACAGAATCTTGTATGATCAAATACGTGCTAGACACTACACATTAAGGAAAAAAAAAAAATGTGCCCAGAAAGCTTTTATACCTGAGGAATTTTTTCCAAATCCTGTGTACAAGTCTTATCACACTTTTCTCTCTGGAGTCTCTTTTCACGTTCCTGATTCATTTGCCCAAATTTTCTAATTTTTATATGATATCATTCCTTGAATGAGAAGGCATAACTTTTTTGATGTGATTATCCTAATTTATCTTTAGAACCATATTCTGATGTACAAAAGTTCTTATCTAGAAAAAATTAGGCAATCTATAGAAAATATCAGAGAACATTGTCTTGATTTTGATGGTGACACTGAAACTGATGGAAAACCCCCCAAAATCTTTGGCAGATGGCTATTACTACCAAGTGACTCAGGGGCCCTACCACCTCCAGCAATCACCATATCATTTGTTTTTCTTAAAATTATCTTGGTCCTCAAATTATAAACTAACTTGTCTTTTGATTATATCAACTAGGAAAAAATAAATATCAAGGTCCCTGAATTTTTCTTAAGTTATTGAGTGTTTCATGAAAAAAGCTAACCTCATTTTCATAGTGGCTTGTATACATATTGCATACATATGCCATCTTAAAAAGAACCCTCAGTGCCTGAAAATAAAAGCAAATGATTGACATGCAGAAAAAGTCATCTCTATGATGTTAATTTGGTCTTGGGTGTTTTATTATTATTTGGTCAGATATTTACACATGAACCCTACCTTGCTTAGTACAAGGATGGATTACAGTCAGGAAAGCAATGAGGTGTTCAAAAAGTTGGGGTTATTTTGGGTTTTGTTTCTTTTTGTTGTTGTTGTTGGTTTTTTTGTTTGTTTTTTTTTTTAAAGTTTGGCCTTCAGTCTGGCCAGCACTGTGTTATTCAGACTCTACTCTGAAGCCATTTATTTAGACTTCTCTGTGGTACCCATGACTGTATTTCATGTACAGGAAGGCTTTTACTTTTACAGCTGCCTATAAAGTATGACTGCAATACAGTTTTCGTTTTACACTGAGTAGCTAAAATACCAAGATTAAGAATCATTGATCTGGGGAGCCCAGTGTCTGGGTTGACACAGACTTGAGTGCTCTGCCTGCTCCACCCTGTTCAAATCACAGCTTCTAAAGACTACAGCCTCCACACCAAACCATTAACACTGGCTGTCTTCATATTTGGGAGCTCTTACCACCAAATATCAAAGGCAGGTCTCAGAGAAATGGTAAAGGGCAGTAGTCAGCACTCTGAAAAAAAGTTCTCTAAGCAGCTGCCTAGTATCAGGCAAAAATCCTGCATCAGTGTCAGGGACAGAAATAGAAACCAGCTTCTCAATGACTTCAGCACGAGGTAACCTTTGTCGCCTTGCCTCAGGGATAGCAAGAGTTTCAGCTTCTGTAAGAGCTGCCCCAAGGAAGCAGCCTCCCTGATGCTCCAAGGCACTTCATTTCCATAGCCAAGTTCACCCTCCCTGAGATTGAAGTTGGATCCTGTGATATGAAAGAGTGCAGAAATGTGTCATTAAGAACAGAATGGGAATTATGCTGGAGTAGACCAAAGGTCACTCAGTGTTCTGTTTGACAGCAGTTAGTAGAGGTTGCTTAAAGAGTGTAAGAAATATGAAATATGGACTGACATCACTTTCTGAATTACAGCAGTAAGAGGCTTAAGATTTACACCTACCCATACTGCTTTTTAATTATTATTATTATTATTATTATTATTATTATTAAGCCAGAAGATTTATTCAGGCTAATGCATTTAAGAGTCACCAATGAGTACTCATTTTTGGAACTTTCTTTTTTTCTCCCTGCACAGTATCTTACAGTTAAAAGTCTCACAGTTAAGGACTGCAGTAAATACATGTATCTTAAGTAGCCTACAGTCCTGTGTCAGACATTCTCTTTGTGAGGCAGGGCTATGCATTTGAAAATCTTCGATTAAGAAGAGAAATTATCCTGAATCCTGTACATAAAAGGATGAGTGCTTTAAACCAGATGCACAAATTCAGACATTGATTGTTGTGTGGAACCCAAACTAGTGAATATGTCAGGAAAGATTTCTGAGTTATTAGAGCCTTTTGGCACCCCAGATCATGCCCATTTCCCATTACAGGTAGCATTTTATCTACATAGTTGTGGTGTCCCCAAATGAACAATTGTCTCAAAACATCCACCCTGACAAAATGGACATTGCACTCAGGTGGAGTTCTCATTCAATGAGCCACTGGGACTCTTCTCTGAAGGAGAGACCCTCATTTGGGTAACCACCCTGATCAGCTGAGCCCTGGTTTTGCAAGAGCAGCCTCTCCTCCTGTGGCCATCCCGACCAGCTGAACACTGTCCTGGCAAGGGGAACTCTGTTTGATGGCCACCCTGACAGGCAGGACACTGTCCTTATTCCATAAGGGACAGGCGCAGGCAAGCTGTACTCTGCGTAGCCAGAGTACCATCTTGTGTGTGCCCTATCCACATGCACAGAAATTAGGGTTATAGCTCAGTCACCCTATCTGAGGGACCCAAGTGAACACCTGGCTACACAAGATACACCAAGCCCCCCCCAAAATAGGTGGGGCCAGGTAGCATAAAAGCAGTAGACTTGAAATGCTGGATGTGCACCCACCATCCAAGGACCACAACTTCCCATCAAGATCATCACTGAAACCAACAGTGGTGATATCTTTTTGATCCCAGATTTTTTTTTTTCCATCATCGCTGTTTCTAACCTTATTTCACCACATAAGAGTAACATAGTTTCTAACCTTAAATTTTGCAGCTCATTGCTCTCTTACATTTTTGTTAGTTGTAACTGTTGTTTTGACAATTTCTTTAAGTTTTGCTAAGTTCAAATCCATTGCTTTGAAGGTATCATTTTGCTAAATTCTGCTATTTGTAATCCATTGCTTTGAAAGTACCATCATTTCTAATTCTGCTAGGTGTAATCTGTTGATTTGAGAGTAATATTGTGGTGTGTTTTTGACATGCTTTATAATCTTACTCACTTTTAAGTAAATCTGTGTTTTGTACAAACCTCCTGGGTAATAATATGACTCTTAGAGTACCGTACAGAAAATTCTGGTATTTAATCTCTCCTAATGGATCATTAAAAGAGATTAATTAAAGGCGGAGGCCCAGCTGCACTGAAGCTCCTTTCTGAAGGAGTTTAGAAAGCAAGGGGATCTACTGTGAATCTCCCTGGGTTGACCCCCACCTCTGTGAGACATAACCCTGTACACACTCATTGGGATGTGATATTTAGTTTGCCCACCACCCTGCTGGGGAGCTTTGCTCACTTTGTGAGATGTGAGTGTTGTACTCACCTTGTGGGTGGGGCATGAGAATGGGACAAAGGAATTATTTCTTCTTCAGTTTGTAAATAACACAAACATTAAGTGTTCACTAGGGGCTATAGACTGCTGGAAGCAGATAGTATAAAGTTTCACTGATATTACACCTGAATGACCTGAATGAAAAGACCTGCATACTTTTTCCCTATGTATACATATACATATGTATACACAAAAATGATGCAGTCATCTTAATATTAACTAAAGTGTGAATTATTTCTGAAAGAAAATGGAAAATGTTAAGTAGCTAATTATTATCTTTTTCAATTTCCTTTGGAAATACACCAGATGCCCTTTTACAATATGGTGAATTGTTGAGAATTTCACCTTAAATTCCTTTCTGAAGTCTTTGGAGGCTGCCCAAATATCCAATTCTTAATATCCTAGGAATATCCAACTTACATGATTAGAAGGGTTCAACTATATAACCTTGGGGCAATTAAATCTTACCTGTAGGTCAGACTAGTTGCCATATGCAAACACCCTACAGGCAGATACCTGTTAAAAGAATTACAGTTCAGGCTAATCATAAATGACTGACCTTTATCAGGTATTCATAAAAAGGAGGGGCAACTATACAGCACCCCCATAAGCTTTTTTTTTTCAAAATCAGACAATGTCCAGCCCATTATAATTATCCTAGCTTTTAAGCAGTAAAATATTGAGTGCAACAACTTAGGGAAGCAAATGTATGAGAGAAATAATGCAGTTAAATAGGGAATTGCTCAAGTGGTAATTTACCAAATATTGTTGCAGATTCATTGTGTCAGATTGCAATAAAAGGAAGATCTTCCTAAAGTAATTTATACTGGTTAATTAACTCCTAGATAATAATGAGCTACACTTCTGTGCAACATGAATATTTTAAGATGAACACCTGAGATTAGACACCCAGAATCTCACTGGACCAGCTGCTGTACAAATCCCTAGCCTGAACATGAACTTAGATGTCTGAAAGCAGGCAGCTACATTTGATTATTGGTCTGTCAAAGTGCTATTGTGTTGGTTTCACAATTAATATAATTTGTTATTTCATTCAGGTCGACCTCTGTATATCTGTGACATTTGCTGAAAAATTTGTTTCCTGAAAAATGAAAGCAAGGATGAAATACAAAAACTGGGATACATATAGATTGTTCCTCAGGAATTCAGAGGAGAATAGTAGGTAGCTATTTATTTGAGTGGCACGTATTTACTTGAGAGTGCTGGACACTCTTCAATAATGCATACCACCTCAAGCTACAAAAGCGTGGCTAACTAAAGGCAGCAATGCAAATGTTGCTGTGTAAGCCTTTTATTCTTTTCTTCAGTCCTTTATTTACAGTGGAGAAGGGCACAGAGAGAGAAGGAGGGAAAGAAATTATAAGAAAAGACTTGGTATGCTACATTAGCTGCCTGGGCTTGCTCCTGCTGTTCAGCTTTAGAGGTCTTACCCATCTCTTTCTCTCAGAATAAATAAATAAAAATGAGTTAAAAAGCCACATATTCATATAATTGGCTTTGTGAAAAGCCTTGGCAGATTTTTATTACTAACTAAGGAAAAGCATCAGGAGAAAAAGTCACACCTGCACCCCAGATTCAAAGAGACTCCAAACCAAGGCTTACTTAATAGCTGAAAAGGTTATCTTTGTGTTTTTTTGTCAATCCATTTATTAGCCTTCCAAAGTCTGGAAGAGAAAAATCCTGGTAAATTTTATGGTTTATGCTTTCAGTCTTTCCACATTGTTCCTCTGAGATATTGCACTTCCAAGAAGTGCAATACCACACCTGGAAATCTGAGTCAGGCCCTGGTATTACAACAGAGACGCTGGGCAGTAGAATTAGTGACACAGTGTTACAGGAAGTGGCCACTGGCATGTATTACCAAGGACCAGTACCTCAGCTTTTTTCTGTGAATTCCAGAGCTTTTTGGAAAAAATTATCATCCTTAACTTAAACTTGGACAAAGGGCTTCTAATTATATGCATCATTTTCAAAGAAGCAGAGAAAATCAATTCCAGAACAAGGATCAGAGCTGAGGTCCTCTGGTTGCATATCTGATGGGATGCAGTTCAGCAGGCTGAACTGTAGCTTTTAGTCAAAAGTTTACAAAACTGCATTTGGACACCTATATAGCTCAGAGCACAACAATTTCATACTGTGGACTGGTGTTTCCCAGTATTTTGTGGACACTTCAGATTAATGTATGAAAGTATCACATTTGGGGTGAAGGCTAGCCCTGTATTTTATTTGTTGGCAGTTCTCTTTAATTAATTGAACCTAGCTCTACTCTTGTTTGAATAGAATAATAGCCACACAAATAATGGGTGGAGCTAGTGCATGCTTTGGGACAGTGACAAACAGAAATCGGTAAAATATCAAAAAAGAAAAAAACAAAAAAACCAAAAACAATAAAACAAAAAAACTGTAGGCATGGTGTGAAAGTCACCCTGCTCTCTGACCCCACAGTCCTCTTATGAGCTGTGGAAAGCAACCCTCTGCAATATCATTTTGCACTTTTCGAGACCAACGGTGGAGATGTCTTGAACAAAGTGCAATAAGTGTCACTGCTGTTGGGCAACTTTTAACTTCCTTATAGCTCTTCAAGGTACCTGCAGGAATCAGACCAGTGTGTTCTGAAGTCCATCTTTCTTTACTTTGTGCTTTCACAGACTGTTACAATTTACTAAATGCTCCCCAGGGGTCAACTTGTGTAGCAGCAGTGTGCATTATGCAGTAACTACCATCGCAGTACTTACACCAGAACTGGAGAGAATTATACCTGAAATGCTCCCTTTGGTTTTATAGTACAGAACAGTGTCCTCTGCATTGCCTCCAATTTTACAGTATAAAGATCTAGGATGACTCACTGTCCTACTTCAGATTCAAGTAAAAGCAGACTTTTCCCGTGCTATTAAGGAGGGGAAAAAAAAAAAAAAAAAAAAAAAAAAAAAGCTTTTAGGTATCTTCCTGTTACAGCTGTAAAGATGTGGCAGACAATATAAATTGAGCATTCTTGGCAGGTAGCTTCTTCTTAATGTTTATGGGTCAGGTTGTCAGACATGAACAGAAAGGTCAGCCAGCTTCTTTGCTACAAAAAGCAACATACATTTTTACTTGGAGAGATCTAAATGATTTTGTTCTCTCCTTACCTTATCCATCTTTTTGTCTTCCAAACAAAATTTTAAGTTAACATTTAAATTATATTTTAAATTATCTTCAATCCAGTGAGTGTGTCATATAGCTAGAAGTAAAAGCCTTTTTTTATTATTATTTCTTTGTCCTTTGGGTACTGTGCTGATAATTCATCTGAACTGCATTTGTTTTGCATTACTTCGTAATGATACAAGCCAGACACAACTGGTAATTACCTGTAGTGGATATTGGTTAAAACAATTAAATACAAAAGTCTTCCACAGGTGGGAGTTTTCAAATGCTGAAGGAGCCTGAACAGGCATGTGAACTCAAAGTCCTGTTTTTTTCTTAGACTCAAAATTGATCCTCCAGCTATTTAGAGAATACTCACCTGAAATTTTAGAATTGAACTGTTAGGAGTGCAAGACACCAGTTGAATTCAGGGTGAAATATCAATGGCTTAACATTTCTAATGGCATCAAGTGGTGAAGCTTTTACAGTTAAAAGAGATGAATATTTCTACCAAAACCTTGCCAAAATCTTCCTGAGGAAAATAAATAAATATACTTCTTAATCTAAGAGAGATAAAAGGACTGAGAAAAATAATTTTTCCAAAACTTTCCTTTGTTCCTAAAGCTAAATATTATAGATTTAAGGAGAGACTTTACACCATTCTCAGGAAACATTATTTTCCACATGGATTTATTGGATTTTTAACAGCTTCTATATCCATATTCCATGTTATTATTTCTTATGCCACTAGTTCTATTGTGCATCTGCCAACCCCATGCCAGAACCTGGGATGGTCTAGGGAACCTATTAACAGCTGTTGACCCCTTTGGCATAAACAGCTAGGTTGCTCCCCTGTTTCAAAACAGTGTTAAAAATCCAACCAGCACCAAGAAGGCATGGCTCAGAGATGTTCATAACCACTGTACCTACAATGCCATGGCAGCAGCAAGGATGAAGTTCAAATACCTTTTAAAATGTATCTCACATAGTGAGAGAAAAACCCACTGCCACTCAAGCTAGGTCCCATTATTACAGAATTATCTTGGATGGACATCTTTTCACTTTTCCAAATGCTGTATTAATTAAACTCTCTTGTAATCTTCTGCAGTGGCAGCAAAAAGCTGCTGTTGTTGCAACCCTAGAGCTGTCTCTTGTGAACAGGCTTATGCTGAAATCCTCAGTTTAAAATATCTTCTTCTGAACAGCCCAGAAACTTGGCTTTGACTGGTATGCATTGCAGTTTTCAGAGTAATAGTGCCGTTATATTTGTATGAATACAGAGAAAAATATAAATATTTCAACAGAGGGATAGAGCCAGTTTCCATTTAGATCAATGGATAATTTCCCATTCTTCTTCTGAAATTATATCAATCCCTTAATAAATAAAACTTTATTTTACTTAAATAAAACATAGAATGCTATCATTCCACAGAAGGTAAAAATAGTCTTTTTCTTTGAAATGCCTCAATCTGCAGGTTCCTTCCATTTCCAACAGATGCATTAACATCACATTTCAATTTTCTACTTACTGTCAAAATATGATATTAAAAAAAAAACAAAAAACAACCCTGGATCCTCGTTATGCTGAGCTGTACTTGTATAATTATTCTTCAGGCTTCATTTAATTATATACCCCACCATGTGTTACGTTTCAGCATTCTAAATGGTACCACCTTACTGCTAGGGATATTAAACAATCAAAGGCAACAACCTTTGTTTGGTTACATAGCATACTGTGTCCGAATTCAGGCTCCTTTCACAGGTCTCCCCTCCTGGTGTCTGAATTATATCCTTTACAAGCATTTCAAAGAAGGGCACTTACAGTCATGCTTGCTCTACAGTGTTAGGTTTGCTGTGTGGCTTTTTGTATTTCCTATATCCCAGAATTTCCCTTTTTTTAAAAAGTGGAATTAAAAAAAAAATAATGAAAGAGAAGAATGAAAAGAATAGAAAAAGCAAAAAGCAAAATAACTATAGAGATTCAGAAGTTTTATTTCAGCTCATATTTTTCTTAACCTGTCAAGATCTCAAGCTAGTTATCAAGGTGAGCAAAGAAGATCTGGAAAAACTACTTTTCTACAAATGGCATTTCTAAGATACTTAACACTTTGTTACCCTGAGAGAAAAGGAATGCTTAAGAATAAGTGAAGAAAAAGCAGACAATGACTAAAAAGATTCTGAAGATTTTGTTCCAGTTCAATTGGATGGGACTTTGGAACAAGCCTTATATATCCTGGAATTTTTTTCATAATAGTCAAAAAATATGGGATCTCCTGACCTTGTGACTGTCAAGGTTGGCAGATTGACTAGCCAACCCAGAAAGGTTATTTTTATATAAGAATACTTTTTCTGAGAATAATTTAAAATGGTTTGATTCTGAGAAGCACACTAGCAATGTCCAATGAGTGAGACACATGGGGTTTTCATATGGTCAACACTACTCATCAGCCAGAGAAACTGTTGACCCAAGGCCACTGAATAAAGAACCCTGTCAATTTAAGTCAGCTTAAGAAAAAGCTGACTTTGTGTAAAAATTAATATGAGGATATATGAGGAATGTCCCCAACACAGGAAACTCTTTTAATTGTTTAGCTCAATAAAGATTCATTTTGTTTTATTTTATGGCTTATCTTGTATCATAATATTACAAAATATAGTCCTAAAACAAAACCCCTCAAAAAAAACCAAGCAAACCCCTCCCCACCCCACTCCCCCCCAGAAAACCCCCCAAAAAACAAATACATCCTCAAATTAAGTCTTTCTGATAAATCATCCTGAAAAACAAAGCAATCTATCAATCATTTCCAATCAACAAATCCTAACATTTAATCACAGTCATATTCACACTTAAACATGGATCCACTTCTGCTTTTAAGCTTCTAATTAATAATTGTGTTGTCAAAATGCAGAATCATGAATAGTCCTTAAGGCTTTTCCTGTACAGAAAATGATGAATACTTGTACTTAGCCAATCAACAGTTTATTTACTTTTTAAAAAGTATGTCCCTTAAAATAGGTTAATATAATAAAAATTAGAAGTTTTTTTTTCCATTTTAAATCCCATTTTGAATGTTATAGAAAGTGAATGTCTGATAAGTTATTTCTGAGAAGCCACTTCCCTCTGGGTTGTGGACTGCTGTTCCATGGATATTACCTAGTATGATGGATTTATTGTTTCATACCTGCACTTCATTCAGGGCCATTCTGTTGGGTTTATGCTTACCAGCTACTTCTGAACTCAAAACTTCCCTAGTCTGAAATAATCTCTGAAGCTTTCATTCCTTCTTGACTTCTTGTCCCTGAATCATGAATATAGACTTACAGTTATTGAACCTGCTTGAGAGCTACAGTCTCACTGTTGGGCAAATGCAGAAAAATAATGCCCAAAATCAAACACTGAAAGTCTTGTTTTTTCAGTCCCCCAAAAATGTTTCCTTTCATAGGCTGAAACTGCTACAGTAGCTATTTTACTGAACTACATAAAAATTAGAGCAAAAGAAATATATGAAGTTAAAATTATTAAAGTGGATTTATTTACAGAAAAAAATTAATAATTTTGTATGCAAACATCTTAAGCTATCCCAATGTTTTTGACCGTCTCTTCTATGAAGCTTTCCTATATTCTGAAAGGGCATTTTGCATTGTCACTGGCTTGCTTCAAAGGAATATACAGTATCAGTTGTTGACACAAACATCTTGTTCTATTTTGAAATTCTTATATTTAACCTCATCAGCAGAATAATGAAGTATTATAGGCTTATGAAATCAGAAAGCTGTCCCTTTTCTGCCTAGGTATACTTCACTGTATGGTTTTATGAAGGACACTGTTCTTCGGAGGGTTTTTTTGTTGTTGTTGTTGTCCTTAAAATTTTAAAAGAAACATAAAAGCATTTGGGAAAAAGCTGGAAGAAATTGAATTCTGGAGATGAAAAGCTTTGTAAGTGCTTCATGCTTTTCTGGATGAATAATCACAAATAGTGCCCAGTAATCCTGTCCTAGTTCACCACAGACAGGAAATGATCAAATCGTACTTTCCATAGCCTGGCTTGTCTGGGAGTTGCACCGACTCTCAGAGTTTCCAGTTTCCCATCTTGCTGGGAAGAGTTGCAAACAACTGTCCCTATCCTTGGCTGCTCCTCACTGTCTCTCCAAAGAACTCTCCACAAGAGGAGCATAGATTAAGAACTGGGATTTCTCTAAAATAGAGCTTCTGTGGTAGGTAGAAATTCATAAGCCTTTAAGACAGTTAAATGTGTACAATTTGTACATGTATAAGACTTAACTGACAATTAGATTTTACAATCTAACAAAAATTACCACAGAGACATATTGTTCATAAAGACTTCTTTCAATAAGTAAGCTTTGTTTCAAAAACAGATAGATAACAGCTACCATGAAACAACAGAACAAGTATTTTCTAGTGATAAATAAGGAACATGTCTTGCAAGAAAACACTTCTTCCCTGAGGCTACTTTGTAATTTATGATTCACTGTAAAACTTCTAACTAGAAAAACAAACAAACAAATATAAACAACATAAAACTTCTACTTTCTTTGCTGCCATTTCAGTGTGTGGTTGCACCCAATATGACCATGAAAATTAAGGTGGGGAAAAAAAGAGAAACTTAGAGGTGAAAAAGATACGTTCTCCGGGAAATATTACTTTGTTACTTTCAGTAAGAAAATTAAAATTGCTCTTTGAGCATGATGAGAATACTTTTTTCCTTCCTCAAACTAGCAGACCTTAAGGAATCAAGTAAATTTTGGGACTACTTCAACAATAAAAAAATGTTGTTTTTTCATGGACATAGTGTGACTTGCCTTAGAATGATTCAAAGAGATTAATTAAGTCTTTTATATGACCATCCTTATAGCTGTCCATAACTCCATTGTTTTTTTAGCCTGATGAGCACACCACTTACTAACTTGCCAGAGCCACTGTTCTGCCCTTTAGCATGCTTTTCTTCCAAGAAATCCCTTCAACTGTTATTGCATTTGGAACTAACACTCTCAGAGATATAAAGAAAAGGAGAAATCAAGATGAAATTTCAGAGAAGCTTGAATTTAGAAAGCTGTAGTCAATATCCATAGTTCAGAAAGTATAAAATTCTGCAATAGACTTCTGCATCTGATTTTTTTTGTTTTGCAAAAAAAGCTCTCACTAAGCAATTTAAGAACTAAATTTTTTCAAAACTCAATCAGAAATATGAATTTACCATGCTGTAAAGATATTGCTAAACTATTCTGGGTATGAACAAACTAGGAAGACAAAAAAAAAAAAAAAAAAAAAAAAAGAAAAAAAAAAAAGGAAGAGAGAGAGAGAGAAAAAAAGAAGGCTCATGAGAAAAGTAGCATATTCTGTATAGAATGCTAAGAGTCACATATTTTCCATAAACCCAGGCTACAGACTGTGCTTTAAGGAGGTTTTGGTTTGGTTTGGGTTTTTTTTTGCTTGTTTTGCCTTTTTTTTTTTTTCTTTCTCTAATAAAAACAAAGAGAAAAGCAGGAAAAAAGGCATTTGGATTGATGCCCAAAGTCCCATTTTAAAAGTCTCCCAGCTACCTAATGGCAGAAAGAGACAATGGTAGAGAGTGAGCAATAAAATGAATACTATATATAAAAAGCTGTACTGAAACAGCATTGTTAAGGTTGAAAAATCAAATACTCAAGAGACAGCAAAATAAGAATTAGCCTTACCTCCCTTGTGCAATATCATGCAGTCTTTAAATACAACATGACTTTTTTTTTTTTTTGGTTATTTGTTTTGGTTTGTTGTTTTGTTTTGTTTTTTTCTAGAGCCTCTTCCCCACTCCTCATGTCAATAATGGAGTTCAAGTAATGAGTAGGTCTCTGATATTTTCATTGTTTTTATTGTTCAGTGTGAGTCCCTAGGTTTCATCCACATGTACCACTCAAACCCTGAGCTGAAGACAAAATTATTCATTTCTTATGGGCTTCCCTACAGTGCTCATAATGCAAAGCTCTGTGAGCTTCAAGAAGGTTAATTTATCATAACAAAACCCCTCTGAAGTCACATGATGATATATTCCACTTTACAGACAAGCAGCAGAACCACATAGGCAGCAGTCAATGCTGACCTTCCCAAGAACCAGGTAATTTGTTGTATTTTGTAATAATTTTGGAATATTTTACACCTTCAAACACAGCACCCATTTGCTGTAACTGCAGCTCAGTGTTTCTTCATCTCAGCCCTTGAGACCTTGACTTGGGCATTCAGAAAAGAGAAACACACCACTCCTGACCATCTGTGAAACATCTGATGTAAGGGACTGCACAGCATCACTCAGGAACTCTGACAGTCAGAGGTGGACTTTGCTTCTCCAAGGTAGAACTTAGCTGCCATCCTTTCTCTTCCAATACTTGTAAGAAATAAGGCAGGAGCATCATGTTCAATAGAATCCTTTACTTCTCAGGCCTGAGCAAGAAGCCATTCTTAGACTAGGACAATTTTGTCTCCTGAGTGAAGTGTGAGCTCAGATTAAAAAGAGGACAGGTTCAACTGAAATAGAGCTTGCTCATAATAGCGTTGAAATAAAATAATTAATATAATGGAAAAATTTAATTATGACATTTTCTAACTTTTAACCCCTTCACTGATGCCTCAGATCCTTGTCACAGCTTTTTTTTTCTCTTGACTTTCTCCCGTTTCTCCATCTTGTAATGACAGGGTTTTTTGCACAGCTAGTCCCTTTGCATCTCTGTTCACTCTCTGAAGATTTTGTTTATGCAATTAGTCAGCATTCAAGGATGTGAATTTAGGCACGATGAACAAACACGGGCTTCTCAGAGGTAGGAGCTGTTACTGAATATATGCAACCAATTTTCAGACCTTTGAGTGTGACCAGATGTTCATGAATTTGCACAAGTGTGTCAAAGGTACAATGTCCAAACTCTATAAAATATCACTGATCTGAAGGTAAGCATATGATGATATTTCATATAAAAATCTTAAAGGTAAAATAGTCATTATTTCTAACCTTTGTTATAATTCTCCCCTCTTCCACTGTTGGTTTCATAGGTATTTTATATATGTTTGAAAAAAGTGAAAGAAAACCCACAAATATAACAGTATCAAACCCTGAAAGACAGCTAACATAGATACATCACAACCCAAATGATCATTAATTGTCAGGACTTCTCCAGAGTGGCAAGTGAACCAAATGCTACAAATTTTGAAAGGTCATACCTTTATTTTCTGCCATGATTAAGGTTATGTCCTTTCTTTGATAGCTATGGGTTTCTTTACCTTTCTGTGACTCCCTGGTGACATCATACGTAGATCTGAGAAATTCTTGTCCCCCAAATACATAAAACATACAGATTCTTGCAACTTTTCTCTGTTGTTCAAAGTTTACAAATTCTCTCAGAACAGCCAATGCTAGCACTGGTCTTGTAGTTGTAATTCGGTGCATGTGTTATCTCCCCTTAAACTGAATAAATACATAATTGTGTAAGAAGTCCCACTGATAGTCTCAGGTTTGAAAGTCAATCCTCCACAGTTTTATTGTGGAATTATTACCAAAATTATTACTGCGGTTATGCTGCTACCAGCTCTGCTAAACTTGCAAGTATAGAAACATTGAAGGGTGATTTGTTGGTTGGTTGGTTTTTTTCCCCATTACAGCCAAGCTTGTTCTTGTAATTACATATAGCAAAGGTACAGTGATACTGTTGCAAAGAGACAAGGGTAATATTCTGGAAGAAGCTTATATGAACACTTGGGATAACAAGCAGCAGTCCTCAGCGAAGGATATCAACCTCTTTTTTGAATTTTAGAAATCAGAAATATCATCAGAAAATGCAAAATTTCTCTTGGAATAGTAAACAAATCTCTGAAATAAGAGTAAAAGTAAAGCAAACAAACAAACAAGAAAAAGAAGCTGAAAATATCAAACAATAGAACAACATAATATCAAACAAAATACCAATTTTTTAAAATTGTTTCATTTTCAGTTGAGTTTGTTGAAGAGCAACACTCAGTCATGGTCTCATGCAGAGAGTTAAGCTGACCAGTTTCCAGCAGAGCAAAGCAGCCTTTACCTGTGCATGTCTGGAACCAAAGCATTCCAACTATATTGCTGACTGGCAGTATGAGAGCTTTCATTTCTAAAGTCTTTTGGACTTAGAAATATAACCACCATAGCCGTTTGTTTACCTTGATAGCTAAAACAGAGCCACACACCTGGGGTTTGTAAACTAGACAGAGTGGTGAACATGCATGGCTTTTTATGGTTTTGAAGTAGCACTGGATCTGGAACATGTACTACGCTAGCAATAAAACACAGGATAAACCATACAATTCAGTTCTAAGGCAGCATAAATGAGTCTTCCAATATTACTTTTCTCTAGCATTATTTAAATATCAATCCCCTGTGCATGGATGTTCTGGCTATGACCTGCAAGAGTGTCCCATGATAACTCACTTATTAGAATAACTGAAAAGGGGAAAAAGAGACAATAAAAATTTCACATAAACTGTATGATTCATGCCATAAACACAACTGATTCTTCTCACTTAAGCTGGGCTACATGAAAACTTTCTACAGCACAAAAGGCAGAGATACATACAAAGTGACTAGACATGTTCACCGCCCAGATTCATAGAGCAAGTGTGGACAAGTCAAATTCATGAGGTCGATTATTTCTGTTTTCCCTTTAAAATACTTGACTGAATTTATGGTGGGGACACCAGAACAGGATGCAATATTCAAGGTGGAGTCTCACAAAAGCAGAGTAGAGGGGGAGAATCACCTCTTATGAGCTGTCGACCACACTCCTCTTGATGCATCTTAGGATACAGTTGGCCTTCAGAGCTGTGTGAGCACACTGCCAGAGCATGTTGAACTTTTCATCAATCAAGAGCCCTCAGACCTTCTTTTCAGGGCTACTTGCTCTACCCAGCTTGTAATTATGCCTGGGACAGGCCTGATCCAGATTCAGGACCTTGCACTTGGACTTGTTGAACCTCATGCAGTTTGCACTGGCCCATTTCTCAAGTTTGTTAAGGTCCTAGATGATCTGTAAGGTGCCTTCCAATCTAAGCCATTTTATGATTCTATGAATCATATAGCTTGTTCCAGCACATCAATAGAGTAAAAATAAGGAACATGTAACCAAGTTCTATGAATCTTTAAATTAAATCCATATCCTAATAAATGCATTCTCTTTTGATATTTTAGTAACTATCTTATTTTTGTACCACCCTGTGACAGTAATTTATGATTTTTTTTAGTTCCATTGACTAAAAGGTATTTAGGATAATGATTCTTGTTTCTAAATTATAAATCAAAGAAATTAAATTTATTTATCAAGTTTCATAAACTGGAATAGGCAAAAAAGAGGGAAAAAAAATATCTATTTTTGTTTTCTGCTTCACTTCTAAACCAGGTGATGCTGCTTGGATTCTTTTTCATCCTGTCTAATTTGCATTTAACTTGGCTGCTGATAATATGTCTCTAATTTGTAATTGCAACTGATTACTGATGACGTTCATGTGTTTCAAGTGAATCCTATAATCAGCCTTCATTTTCAGGAGTGACTTAGGATTTTGGCTGCCCATCTGAAAAAGATCTGATTTCTTTTACAGAAATTATTCAAAAATTTACCATCTGAACCTGTAAAGACCCCTATAGTGTATGTCTAATCACCAAATCATTCCTTGGCTACGTCAGATAATTTAGATCCACCACCTTTAAAAACTTGTGCATGTCTTTTTCTTTATAGGTTTTCTTTAGTTTTGAATATATCCATCATTACCTCCCTTAAATTAATTAAAACTCTGTGGAAATAGAAAATCTTTCAGGAAACATGATTATTTCCCTGTTTGGGGCATCAGTTTAATAATTTAAATTGTATTTATTTCATTCATTTTTACTCAGAATTATTACTAAGCTTAAGATATGACATCAGTGGAATAGACCATTACCATGGGTAAGTGCCTCCCTTATTTTCATAAGTAATGATGAGAACTCATGCAAATATAACACAATTAAATGTTAAAATATAGGCAAAAGGGTTGTTCTCCAATCAGATGTCATCAGTTCTGTGAAAGAGATCTCTGCAGTTATGTTAGATATCCTGTATTCATGTAATAATTTGGATGATGCAGTAAGTAAGGTGAAACTTACGTCTTGTACCATTGTGGAACTGCTGCACTCCCAGTGCCAGAAATTACAGAGCCTGTCCAGTTTTTCATCCAACAGAAAAAAAAATCTTACCCATGCATATATTATCTTTAACTTGGTATGGCTTGTATCTTTTTTTTTCAGTCTGTGATTAGCAGTTAAGTAGAGTTATTTGGCAAGTGATTCTCAGGTGCTCTTTTCAGATTCTGTTTAGTCTTTGACTCAGCCTTGTGGAGGTATTTGATGTTTGCCTAGTGCAACAAGCACTTTCTAGATGGCTTCTAACTACAAACAGCAGGATGATTTTTGTCAGAGAACTTCCCCCAGTGCAGATGTCTTTCAGGGTGTTTTGAATATCTAATACAGTCAAGCTTAGTCTAAATGTTATTAACATATATAAGCAGAAAATAGGGGAAGGGAGAAGGAAACATTCACTACAGGGGGACACATTCTTTAATATGCTGTAAACACATTCGCTACATAAATACATATATTACTGTGACTAATCTGTAGAATACCAAAATTCAGTTTTACCTAGATAAATATTTTTCCATAAAAATCTATAGAAATACATGTATACTTAGCACACTTTAAGCAGCACCTTCTTTATCTGGCTTTGAAGACAAAATAAGCAACATTTTAATACAGGATGCTAGAAGCATTTATGTGCAGCCAGCAATAACAAGTGCAATAGGATTACTGAGTAACTATTTTCCCCTCAGACCCTGTAAGAGGCAGAGAAAAAGGAGAAAACAGAAACAGCTTAACTCACCAAAAATCAAACCACTGCATTGCCCTCTTAGCCACTGAGTGTTTTGGGATGTAAGTCTGAAGATTACATCAGTACAATAAAGGCTCCCTGCTCCCTCTACAATGACAAGCTGTACACTATGCAAAGAGGGTGGAAAAAAAAAAAAAATAAAGAGAGAGTTGCAGCTTTACCGTGGCATCAGAACCAGTAGAAGTCAGAACAGGTAGAGAGGTGCAGAGAACAGGGAGAGAGAGAAGGAAGGGTTAAAAGCATTATCACAGCCATTTGAGTGAAAAGTTGAAGCAATAGAAGCACAGTAGAATTCTCTCTCTCTCCCCCGCTTCCCCCCCAGTACTTTCTTTCCCCCACTCCTCTCTTCCCAAGCTGGATCAGTGTGTAGGGAGTGCAGTCATCACACCATCCTGAGCAGCAAGAGCTGACGTTGGACAAAGCTGACAGGTAGCTGAAAAAAGGCACAGAAAGCAGCTGATACTCACTTTTCAATGACGGTTTGTGTTTTGGTTTTTTTTGTTGGCTTTTTTTTTTTTTTTTTTTAGTCTGAATCTGGACTTCAAGCAACACAGCGCCTGAGACAGCTCATCTGAACCACACTGTATTGCAATACTCGCTCTTCCCAAGGAAAAAGACTCCACTGAGTAGCAGAATGCTGCTAGTGTCGCAGCTAGGGCTACAATACAAAGCCTTTTTATAACATTTTAGAATTTCTTTCTGCTCATATATTTAAAGAAACACATACAGTCATATATCAATTCTTCCTTTTTTGAGGGAATTTTTGGCTTTTGTTACCCTGATGTGACTTCTTCTTTGTCTTGGAATGATGGGGATCTTTCTAGCTTATGTTGGATTCATTTTCTTTTCAATTATGTATATTCAACAAGGACTTTCTACTCAAGGTAAGATCACTTATTGTCAAATCTGAGTGTGTGTTTTTCTCTGTTAGACCAATACGGGACTGAGTGACTGACTGAACAGGGCTTGGGGGGGGGGGGGGAGAGGGAAGAGCTGGAGGGAAGGCACTAGAAAAGAGAATAAAAAGAAGGAAAACAAGCACAATGGATAGGAGGTGAAGACACAAGGATCATGTTGACATTTAGCTTAAAAATTGTCTGTGGATAGGAAGAGAAGTGAGAAGTTTCCCCAAAGTGGGAATAAAACAGTCTCCCTTTATTTGACTGCACAGAGGGAAATAACAGGCACCTTGCAGAAGAGTAGAGGGGTATTATTGAATGGACATGCATGTGTTTGGGCTGTGCATGTTTGTATATAAACATCCACGCATACAATAAACACCTACCCATTCATTCATTCATTTGTAACTACTGCATTCCAACCAAGTACTGGGTGGCTGAATCTACTGCCTTCCTTAAAAAAATATTGCATTCTCCTTTCGTGCTGAATTCCCTTTCCTCTCCTATCATCCTGCAATCCTCCGACTCAGACCTTCAGTTCGATTCTCTGAATGTGTGTTGCTTACCACCCCCCAACCCCCGACCAAAAAAAAAAAAAAGAAAAAAAAAGAGTGAAATAATTAAAAAAGCATTAAAATATAAAAAAGACAAAATCAACTTCCACCACCACCCCTGTCGCCTTCCCCCCTCCCATCCAGCCCATAGCCGCGCCGTGCATCTCAAGCAGCCCCGGCGCTGCAGGGTCCGGATCTTCGGGACCCGGAGCTGCGGTTCCGCCGTCAGCACCATGGACAGAGCTGCGGATGCCCCCGCTCCCTCCCGCTCCCTCCCGCTCCCTCCCGCTCCCTCCCTCTCCCTCCCGCTCCTTCCTTCCCCCTGCCCGCTCCTTCCTTCTCCTTCCCCCTGCCCTCTCCCTCCTGCTCCTTCCCCCTGCCTGCTCCCTCCCTCTCCTTCCTTCCCCTTGCCCGCTCCTTCCTTCACCTTCCCCCTGCCCGCTCCCTCCCGCTCCTTCCTTCCCCCTTGCCCGCTCCTTCCTTCTCCTTCCCCCTGCCTGCTCCCTCCCGCTCCTTCCCCCTGCCCTCTCCCTCCCGCTCCTTCCTTCCCCCTGCCCTCTCCCTCCTTCTCCTTCCCCCTGCCCGCTCCCTCCCGCTCCTTCCTTCCCCCTGCCCGCTCCCTCCTGCCCGCTGCCCCCGCCCTCTGCCCGCTGGCCCCGCCTGCCCATCCCCGTCTCCCTCCTCCAGCCGTCCCCTGCTCCCTGCCCGCTGTTCCTTCCCCGCAGGCAGCTCTCCGACACCCTCGGTAGCCTTAGGAGGGTGCTGCAAGCCTTCCCCGCCGCGTTCCCCGCACCGCTCACACGCACCGATCGGGAGGGGAGGGATGGACACGGCTCAGACGCACTGATCAGCAGGGGAGAGGTGGAATAAACGGGGAAAAAAAATATAAAACAACAAAAACAAACCAACAAACAAAAAAACCACCCAACCACACACAGACAACCCCCTCCCCCCCAAAAAAAAAACAACAACAAAAAGCCCCCCAAAAAACCCCAAAGCCCACACCAAAAAAATCCACCAATTTACAAGCCCCGAATACACAAAAATCACAGTCCTTACGGCAAGCAATCGCTAAGTAGTAGGGGGGGGGGGGGGGGGCGAGGAGGAACAGAGAAAGGGACATTATGAAATAGAAAGGTAGTAGCTTTGTTAAGTATGTGTTGCCAAGCACAAATGCAAGGAGAAAAAGAAGTAATACTACATGAGTTTATTGCTAAATTATGCCACTAGTTACAGGCTAGCTGGAAAGACTGGTCAAAGAGAGCAAAAGAGGGGAGGACACAGTAAGCAATATTTCTTTTGCATCAAAATACACTCCTGTCAATCTGTAACACATAACAGAAAGCAACATTACAGTCTTTCCATATTTTCCTCTTCTCAAAACACAGGTTTTACTTATTACGTAGCCCCCTTACTTGCCTATCATGTTTTATTATGTTGCATAATAGGGACAGTTAAGAATGAGATGTAAAAAAAAAAAAAATAGCAATATCCTGGAAAATGTACATCAAGATTAGTTCTTAAGTCTAGCAGTGGTATACAGAAATGTCTACATCCTGTATGTTAAAGGACTGGGATGCAAAGGTGAAGGTTACTTTAAGAAGTGTCTGCCAGGACAGAGAAACAGAAGACACATTGCACCTTGGTCCACTTTATAGAAGAAGAGGTTCTCAGAAAGAGTAACTAACTCAGGTGAAGCCCTTGATGAATGGTCATAACCCACACCTCAGAAGAGTACCCAACAGTTAACAATTTACACATCTGCAGCTCAGTCCTGTGAAATACAATAAATCAGTCTGATTTTTTTTTTCTCCTTTTCCAAATTGATCTTGCAAATCTTCCTTCAGTGAGTCTGGTGAAATACTGCATTCCGCCCAAGGGTATTTGAACTTAATTACATGAAACTTTAGTAAGCAGGGGGGTCTACATCATTTCCCATAAGCAGAGTGTATAGAAGGTGGATTTGTGCATAGGGGAGGAAAGGTATACTCAGGTGTGAGAGAAACCAGGCAGATAACATATGGGGAAATTGGAAAATCATAAACAAAGGGGAAAGTGAAAAAGAAAACAGTAATTAATGAATTTAAAAGGAAAAAGGAGATAAGAAAAAAGGCAACACAAACCAAAAATAAACAACCAAACCCAGAGAATAAACAAGGAGTAGCTAAGAGGAGATCCCAACATGTTATGTTTGTTTGTTTTTTGTTTTTTTTTCAGCAAAATTTACTGAGTTTCCCCGAAATGTCACGGCCACTGAAGGGCAGAATGTGGAGATGTCTTGTGCTTTCCAAAGTGGCTCCACTTCGGTGTACCTTGAAATCCAGTGGTGGTTTCTGCGGGCAGCTGAGGACCAAGAGGCTGGAGCTGAGGTTACAGGCACTCAGGTACTGATACTCTGCCATGAGGTCCACAAACCACCAGGAAATGCCAGGGGACAAGGGGTGGAGAGGAAGGAAGGGAGAGGAGAAGTGGGAGGGAGAGGAGGGAGCAGAGGGAGGTTCTGGCTCTCCCCAGGGAGTGATTTTGACCATGAAATAGCAGTGCAGGAACCTGTGGTGAAAACCACCCACCTCAAGGGATGGTGTCTTTGGTGCCTATCACTCAAAGGATCCAGCTAGGGACGTTCACAAAACCGCACTGATTTCCAGAGTCTGTTGTGGGTTTTTTAATTCTTTCCTTCTCTCTCTCATTTTGGAAAGCAGCTGTTCAGAAGCTGTACCTTGAGGGAATTTTTTATTTCCCAAACGGCAGGATCCTACACATGTCCTCCAATTTACAGCTGGTGCAGCTGAGTTCCTGGCAGCCCTAACTCTGCATGCAGCTGCCACAGGAGGGCACAAGCTTGGGGAGAGAAAGAGGGGGGCAAGGGGAAGATCGGGGGGGGGGGAACCAATGCCTCAAAATAAAATAAAAAAAAAAATCATAAAACAGCACAGAGGGGGCGACCTCCACTTACACGGCCATCCAGGGACTCTCCTTCCCTCCTCCGCTGCCACCTCCGCACCCATCTGGGCGTTCAGCTGCCCCGATAAGTTGCCCACACCGCTCTGTCTGTCTGTCTGTCGGTCGGAGAGTCCGTAGGGCATTTCCCACCTGCCACGCTTTTTGGGGGTGCCCTGCCGCATGTGCCGGCTCTCCCTGTCGCGGCCTGCAGGTGGCAGTCGCGGTGCGCCGGTCCCCGGGATGGGGAAGCGGGGAGCCCAGAGGGGGCCGGGGAGGCGGGGAGGGGGCCGGAGGAGAGGCGGGCATGGAGACCCACGCTCCTTTCCCCGCAGGTGGAACTGCTGCCCGAGAGGGACCTGGACAACGACGGCACCAAGATCAGCGTAAGTGTCGCCGCAGGGAGCGGACAGCCCCCGCAGGTCCGGCGGGTCCCGCCTCAGCCAGAACCAACCCCGGGCCTTGGAGGGGTGCAGAGAGGCTCTTGCCTTCCCCCCCTCATCCCTCCCGCATACACATCGCAGGCTGAAGCCAGCAAGGGGCTGGTATCACGCAGCTCCTTCCTCACCGCCCCTGTCAGAGGTTGCTGGGACAGCCCAGCCGCACGCAGCCCGCACCCCTGGGGACCCCTGAGCATAGAGGGGGACCCCTGGGGACCCCTGAGCATAGAGGCATCGGCAAGCCAGGTCCAGACCCTCGGCAGAATGTTTCCACTCTGTGGAAGCAGGCAGCCTGCACCCGTCCCTACACCTTCTGCTTTTGTTTATCCTGGGCAACTGCTGAGTCTCTATTGGTGTCCCAAGCTGGTTTTAAGGCTGAAATTCTGCCATGAAGCTGCACTTTCCTTCAGTGGGGTGTGCGATTATTTAAATGGGTGCTTTCCCATGTTCATATCTTGGGGAAAAAAAAAAAAAAAAAAAAAAAAAAAGTCTTTGGACAAGACCTCCCTGTGGAGAATAATCTCTCTTGCCCACCAAGATTTTAGGATTGTGGATTCTGACACCACCATTACCAGTCTGCCACTTGGAGATTAAACCAGAACATTGAGGATATTGAGGTCCTGGAGCAGGTCCAAAGGAGGGCAACCAGGCTGGTGAAGGGACTCGAGCACAGACCCTATGAGGAGAGGCTGAGGGAGCTGGGGTTGTTCAGCCTGGAGAAGAGGAAGCTCAGGGGAGACCTCATCGCTCTCTACAACTCCCTGAAAGGAGGCTGGAGCCAGGGGGGGGTTGGGCTCTTTTCCCAGGCAACTTTCAACAAGACAAGAGGACATGGTTTTAAGTTGTGCCAGGGGAAGTTTAGGTTGAATATTAGAAAGAATTTCTTCATGGAGAGGGTGGTCAGGCATTGGAATGGACTTTCCAGTGAAGTGGTGGATTCTCCGTCCCTGGAGATATTTAAAAAGAGACTGGATGTGGCACTCAGTGCCATGGTCTAGCAACTGCAGCAGTGGGTCAAGGGTTGGACATGATGATCTCTGAGGTCCCTTCCAACCCAGCCAATTCTATGATTCTATGATTGTCTCAAGAAAAGAATGAGTGACGTTGCCTCAGCCCGTGTCCATGGAAAGGATGCAGTCCTGAGCAGATACACAGCCTCAGCCAGGAACTGCCACAGCCCCTGACCTCAGGGCAGTTCAGACTCTCCTCCCTCAGGGTCTGAAGAAATGTATGGTGGTGTAGTCATGGTGTGGTGTTCACTGCAGTGGAAAGACACAGATATTTAGCAGATACTGCAGCATGCATATTATGAGCCGAAGGTTATTTCCCTTTCTCATACACAATGCATTCTGAAGTGCCTTTTATCTGCAGCCAAGCCTATGAGAACCAGCAAAGCTTAAACCAGCAGCAGATATATGTGAAATGTCTCTCTTAAATCCTTTACTCTGATGCTTTTTGACGCCTACAAATAATTAGACATCAGACCAAAGTGCAGATAGGTATAGCTGAGGGTCATTTATAAATGAGAATTCAGGTACATTATATTCAAAATTATATACATTCTGGCCATACTTACATTTCCTATGAAACTTCTCACCATACACTGTTAATGATTTGTGTCATGGACCATATCATCAGTTACATTTGTAGACTGTCTTACAAATAAGACACACATGTGATGTTTGGATACTCTTACACTAGACATAGTGCTAGCAGCCAATTTATTCCTTATCAATACTGGCTCATTTAAAATCTCTGTGGTAATCTATAAGATGTGACAAGCAAGCAAAGCTTGTCCCATCTTTCAAGCTAAAAATCTCTTCCTCTCATTATGTATGATAATAATTTACAACAGGCTATTTATAAAGTGCAAAACATATTTTACATTTTCAATTTTAAAAAAGTCAAGATTAAGTTTGACAGTTTAAATGCACTTGTTACAAATGTGGCCTTCCATTTTTTATTTTCTTGAAGACACACATGGGCTCTTCATTAGTACTACTGGGAAGTGCCTTCATGAGAACAAATATTTAAGTGCATTTGGCAAATTCTTTAAAGAAAATGTGTAATATACTAATCATATTTTTAAACTGTACCTAAATATTCCATTTCTTTTGGTTTTAAATGATAAGCATAATTTGAAAACATGTGACTGACTGCATCAATTTCTAAATTTCAAATGCAAAACCAAAACCTAATCTTGTTTTTCTCTAGTGGTATGCAACATAGTTAATTTTGCAGATATTGCATTGGAGCAACTAAAGTCAGAATATGACCTACAGATTCTCTTTTCATTCCTATGGAACATCTTTAATCCTTTTGCTGAATATGATCTGCTCAATAGAGATATATTATTATTATTGAATATGGTTTAAATGACTATACAGCATTTTCTGTGTAATTAATATTGCATATGTTATGCTCGAAAGTATGCAATCCATACTTTTATCTCAGTTTGCCAAGTATAAATTCAGTGCCCAATATAACAGAACAGGCTGTAAAGTCCATCCAGTACCTTCAAGCAATAATGTATTCACAAATATTGCTTTTCAATTTTTCAAGAAGGCAGAACAGGTTCTTTGCCAACACTGATGACTACAGCATGCCAGGCTCTCAGAAGCAATGTGTTGTATAATCACCAAAAACACCTGCTTAGTTTCAATCTAGCATTTTTCCATTTTTGTGATCCACCATATATTCATCACCCTGAAGTTTCCTCATTGTCTGTCACTGATATGACACAAAATGACATTTGCATCCATGTTCATGTAATGGTGGCAGTAAAACAGGTCCAAAAGTTCTTTAAAGCTGAAGTTTTCTTTCCAGTTGAATCCCTTTTAACTGATTTCTTCTGGGGTAACCGCTATTAATTAGTTAAATATAATTCCCTACAGGGATGAACATACAGAAAGGAATCTGTTGCCTTTCCTAGTGCATCTTAATACCTATCACACATTTCTGGATGCATGATTTACTCATGTGTGTTTTAATTATGTGAGAAAAAAATATGTTGCTACCGTCAGATATTAAAAGAAATTAAAAATCAGTAAGGAGTCTTATTTCAGGTGACAACTTTTTAGATTATCTTGAACACATGCTGCTTGAATATATGCTGCAGAAATTATATATGATTAATATGTATTCACTTATATAAATGAGAAAAAAGGAACTATCTGACAGAAAATGTCTTGTTATGGTTAATATACAAAAAATACCAAAGTTTTGGACATGCGCAAATTAGACAAAATTAATGTCAAAAATGCAGTCTTAATGTAGTGAAGGATACAAGCTAATCAAGCTAATCTAATAATTTTTTATTAAAAAAGTATAAATATTGAGAAACATCTCCAAAAACATTGTTAATACATTAGTTCAAAACTGAATTATTCAATAAAGCCAACTAAATGGAAAGGTTTAACTAATGAAGTGCACAGATAGTAGGTTTATGTAAGAAAGCTCATTAAGAATGTTCATGTTCGTAAGCAATTAATTGGAATGAGCACAGTAGTTTGGTTTGTTTGTCTGAGGCCAATTAACATTTCAGAGCAAATTATCTAAACAGTTTTGAAAAGAAGACGTCAGACATCCTCATGGTTACAAATAAACATACTCATCCTTGACACAACTTCCCTGCAGTAAGCACAATCACACCACTGATTAATTTGGTGCTTGGCTTCTCTGGACAGGTTCTACATAGGTAAAGACTTGCCAGAGAAAGAATAATACCTGACAACATATTTGTTTGTTTGTTTGTTTTTTGGCAAATTTGCAGACAGTGAAAGTACAAGGGAATGACATCTCCCACAAGCTGCAGATTTCGAAAGTGAGGAAAAAGGATGAAGGCTTGTATGAGTGCAGGGTGACAGACGCCAACTATGGAGACCTTCAGGAATACAAGGCCCAGGCATTTCTCAAAGTCAATGCTAACAGCCACTCGAGGCGAATGCAAGCCTTTGAGGCATCTCCAATGTGGCTGCAAGACACGAAACCTCGCAAAAACATCTCAGCAGCGGCTCCAAGTAGCATCCATAACTCTGCCAATCAGCGTGTGCGTGCCACCTCAAGCCCTGAAGCAGCAGCCAAAATCCCGAAACAAAGTCCACAATCAGGTATGGTAAAGCATTTTGAGCTTTCATTTGATTGCCTACCAGCATGCAAAAGGAGTCTAACTCAACAAGGTAACCAGGAATTGTGACTAGAAGGATTACGGTGCTCATTTAATCTGCCTTCTTTCTGGCTTTATTCCTCCTGCTATCTTCCCGCTTCCTAAAAGCTGAAGAATAAGTTTCTGGGAAGAAGAAGCAAAAATCCTTAAATTCCTGTATGTGGATTTTATATCTACTGGTTTTATCCACTTAAGGTTGGCTCTCTAATCAAAGCTTAGTTTTCCCTGTAGTGTGTGTGGAAAGAAAGGGACATGTCATTGCATGACTCAGCTCATTTTAAGATGGCCGTGCATGATAAATTAAATAAAACACCCACCAGGAGTGTTTCTTCCTAAGTTAACTTATAGCAGTCACCTAACTTTTATATCTCTAATATTTGGTGAAATTAATCTACTTTTAGTGTCAATCCTAGTTTCATAAAGAACTTGACTTGCAAGTCTAAGCAGACCTTAGAAACACCAGATCATTTCTCCATGTATAAACTTTAGGGAGATTATGAGTTTTTCAGAGAATGGGGTGTTTGTCATCTTCAGCTGCTTGACCATTGCTTTTAAATCAAATGTTAAAATAGCAATGCCTCAGTTGTCTACCACACAAGAAGTTAACATACCACACATTTTGATTCAGAGATTTTCTACAGCACTGTACAAACAACCTGTAGTGAATATAAGCCTGCATTTTCTACATTGATACAGTAAAATTTCCAATTATCCAAAAGTTCATGAACATACAGAAGGTGCACCTTTTGACCACTGTGTGATGGCAGTAGAAGGATGGAAAGGATAAAAATGTAGAAATGTTGTAACTGATCAAAAAATCCTGTAGAAAACAAACTGTGGGAATTTAAGAGTTTCTATTTTCAGTCTTATTTCTATTTACACTGAGGACCCAGTGTTAGCCAGGAGATCACAACCTAGTGTAAAATATATGATGGAAGCTAACCTAGTTTGTTCTGATGCATGATTTTTCTGCTAGCAAATGCCAGGTCATCAAAATTAAAACTAGGAATATAAGAAATTCTGAATACAGAATTCTTGTACAGATACAAGAAATGTATCTGTTGTAAAAAACACTTTAATCTTACAGGCATATTATTAGGAAAACATTCTGATAAAAAAAAAATACATTTCATTACAGATTTTATAAATATGATTATTCATACAAATATTCTTACTACTATTAGAAAAAAATATGCACATGCTAACACTATCTCACCTCTTCATACTTAAAAAAACCCCTAAATAACTTAAAGTTACATTCAGTTCTCTTTTCCTTAAATGAAGCTGCTTTCAGGTTTTAGCTCTTCAAAAAAAGGTTTAAGTTATTAGATACAAAGAAATATTTTATATTTATTAAAATCATCATTCTACTATGACTTTCCTTTCAGATAAATGCATATAGTGCTTTTTTCCCTTTGTACTCACCCATTTCAAAGTAGCAGACTTGTCTTTAAAGTGAAAGCTGGTTTCTATTCAGTACCATGTAAAATTAATCTAAACAGTCACAAGTTTATGAAATAAGTATCTACACTGCATTGCTGTCAAAGTGTGCACACCACAGCTTATTCACTAAATTATTTTGAATGTATAACTGAATACATAATATTGTTTATGTCTTTAGTCCATCTTTACTACCTGATTTCAGGAGATCTGTTCCTTGAGAGCTAGTCAGTTATTACATGAAAGGTTCCTGTAAAAAAAAAATTAAAAATCTAATTTTTTCCTTGATCAAGGAATGTATTGAGAAACCACATGAGGCTTAATTTCCGCTTAATGATCACTTACTACACAGTATTTACTGGTGAAAATTTTTATGGACATCAGTTTAATTTTTGAGAACCAAGATTTGCTTTCCATTGCATGTGATAATCTCACCCTGCTTTTCCAGTAATGGTGTGATTTGGGATTTCCATTTTACACTCACTCCACACCAATAGAGATACCCATGGGAACACAAGTTTGTGGGGGCTGTCTGCCTTTGAGGGGAAACTTCATCTTAGAAGGAGAGACATCAGTTGTGAGACCTCAGAAAAGCAGGAAGGAAGTTTCATAGACAGTAACAGCCTTTTTATGATATCAAATCTCCTTATACTGTCAGAGGAGAAACACGTCACTTCTTAAACATCATGCTAGCCCTATGTGCATGTAGTAGGCTGCTCTGTGGTTACATGGCAGGTATCCATCTAGCCTAGAGCACAGAAATACAGCTGAATAGAAATTTATCATTATTAATGACATTCGTATATGAAAGATGGGGAGACTGTAATTTGTTCATATTGAGTATTACATTGACTTCAGCAATACTGGTACAAGTATGTAATATACAATACTGTGAGAAGTACTATTGACCGTAGGTAATTGTATCAATTTTTCTCCAATATCAGAGAGCCAGTGCATAGTTTTTGGCAGCAATAGATCTTACTGCCATGCTCACAGACTATTGTGAAATACATGTACAGCAGAGGGAAACATGGCATTGCAAAATTGATGGGAAATTTTTATACAGTTTTTTTCTGAAGAATTCCATTCCTAATACAAGGAAAACTGATTATGATTAAATTAATATTTCATCTCAAAAATTTATTCTTGAAAGGCAGATAGCTCTCTACTTACCTCCTTCTATCCTGGAGTATACCACTGAGTTTCTCTCTTAGCAGTATATATAAAATACATAGCTCTAGAAAAGCAGTCACTGCCATTTCAAAATGCCAGCATTTCCTAACTGAACAGGTATTTCTGTCATTCTTCTCTTTTACTCAAAAGTAAAAATATCTGTGATAACTATGAGGGAGCTATATAGCCGAGGCTGACAAATAGAAGTGATTTGAGGTCCATTCAGCATTTCGTGCTGCTCTGAAAAATGCTATGTGAGGGTAAAAATTACATTTGTTATTGTTACTATAGTGGAGATTCAGCATAGGAAGAAAGCTAATACACAATCAGTCTTCAGATAATATACTGAGAAGCACTACTTGTCCACCTCAAAGTCAAAAAAAATCAGGAAAGCAAATGTCAATGCTAATGCAGCTTGGCCATTTCATTTCATATTCATGGCTGAGGCAAATGAAGTATTCCATCACAGCTTAACAAGAATTTGAGTAATTTGACAGGCTAATCTGCATATATACAGAAAGCGTCCTATGTAGGTGGAGTGGCTGAACATTTTTTTTTTCTTCATAATTTGTAACAACGTATCTTAGTACAAAGGTAAAAGTACAGGGCTACCACTGAGCCTTGTAACTAAACAATGTTCAATAAACCTAGGTCCAGGAGCTTAATTCAGGTAAAAGGAAGCTAAATAAGCTGCAGGTTGCACTAGATCTCACTGTTTCATCGATACAGATCCAAAGAAACTCCTGCCTGCATTCAAGTCACTCAGCATTTATAGCAGCACAAAGAGCTGCAGAATTTTGTGCTGCAAATTTGTACATGCTCCAAAGTCTCCCTGTTCTGCCAGTGCTGTTAAAGCACTCTTTCAAATACAAGAAGATCAGGCTCAGAGAACCCACGAGGGCATAGATACAAATGAAGAAGTGATATTAGGTCCATTTTCTGACTGCTTAAATACAGACTGCACATTTCTAGAAAATTGTATTCTTTTCTGAAGAAACAAACCGACCTGACTACATGCTGGCTACATCACCATTCTAGTGGTGATGGCAGAGTTGCACTGAACGACTTGAAAAGGAGCACAAAGGACAAGGCAGTACTTACCTAAAATGTAACAAACTGGATTCTTGGCACCATAAATCACAATTAGAGACTGATCAACAGGCATGAATGCAAAAGAAGATGAGGAAAACATATTTCTTCAGTCTGTTTCTATTGATAAATGGATGACATGCCTTCTAGTCTCCATTTTTGTCTACAGGATCCAGGAATCTTTTATTATCAACTTATTGTAAGCACAAGTTTTGAATTTTCTTGGATATAAATCAATTTCTGTGGGGTTTTTTGAGGGGGGAGTTTTTCTGGTCCTGTTTTTTTTTTACTTTTTTTTTCTTTTATGACATCTCTTTTAAAGTGAAGAGGCAAAAAGTCTGCTGCAGCCTCCACTAGTGTGCTAGTCAACATTACTGCTTTTGTGGCAGAGGTTTTAGGAACTGTGTACCCATAATGTTGGGAGGCAGTAATGGTTACTGTGATTGCTGTAGAGCAAAAATTCATCTCTGTTCTCTTAGGTCTACAGTAAATCAAAAGCCAAATAAGAGCTTTGTTCTTCTTGTTTTGAAACTTATTCAGCCAATCTCAAAAATTCTTGCAAAAATATGATCTAAGGACTATCCCATTTTATACCTGTATACACTGCGGCCTCTGTTTTTACATTAATCTTACACTTTAGTTCTTTCTTCCTGAAAGGAAGTCACTCCCCTTTTTTAATTTCTCTGAAATATTGGAAAAAAATTGTAACCATGTTAACTGATATAGCTCTATTACCCAGTTAGTTGTTGACTTTGAAAGTGTAAGCATCTTCTGAGCAGTTCTAATATGCTCCAAATAACCTAACTGACAAAGCAAGGTCTTAACAGAAGCTAACACCCCTTTTTAGCCAGAATTTCCAATGCAAAATGAAGTCATTACTGTCTTGTGTTTCTGTCAAAAAACTCACATCTTGATTTTTTATATGTGCATGCTTGCAAGTATTTGAACTCCTGTTCCAGTCCTAAGACCAGCTGAGCCCAGTAATAAAGTTATTTTGTTGGAGCTACAGTTCTAACTCTTGTTGCAAGCAAAATAGTATCCACTTTTTTTGTAAACATCCCTCACTGCTATTGGCAATAACTAATAATATGTCACTTTCACCTTCTACTCATTTCTATTTCTCTTATAAAAGCACAGCTTCAGGAACTAAGAAAAGAAAACACTTGGCAACTAATACGTGTTAATTTTAGTTGTTCTACAAGTTGCAGTAGCTGTTCAGTCCCGCATGTCCATGCCACATTAAGTAGTGGATATATGTAGTTTCACATATATCCTTTCTGAAATGAAATATATTATTTTCATCGTTAGTTATGCCCATGCTTAAGCACTAAATATTATATGATAGAAGAAAATCATGGTCCTCTTAGACTTGTCGAGGTTATAATGGATTCTGTCCTTAAATACATGATCTCTTCACTTCAATTCATGTTTTTGTAAAGGAGTAGTGGCATTTGGAAAGATGTTAGATAACCTTAGCTACTCATAAACAGAAGTATAAGGGAATTTGAAAAAATATTAGAAAAAAAAAACCTACTGCAGGAAAGAGGGCTCCAAGTCAGATTTTCATTTTTATTATTCAAGCATAGCCTGGACTACTCTAGACCAGTTGCTTTTTCAGGTACCGTACAGGTAATATACACAAAAACAAGGAAAACTCTCCTTGGCTTATGCACTACCTATTTTTCTCCTATGAAGCTAATGGAGAAACAGTGAGGGCAGACACAGCAAGAACTGAATGCACATAGCTTAAGAAACTTAGTTTGTCCTTTCTTCATCTACATTGTTGTTTCTCTACATGCATTTATACTGAGATTTTTCATATTCTTTTAGTAACCTTACCACTACCTTTCACTGTCCATCTAAAATTTCCAAGTATGCACTTAATATTTTACTTTCTTTTAGCTATTTTAAAATATACCCTTTAGACTTCACCCCACATTTAGAACAAAACAGAAATAAAAAGATCTGGTAGGGGACACCACAGGTGTTCATTGAGTGTCACACTCCTGTTCTTCATGCCTGATAGCGCTTTCCTTGGTAATTAGCTACTGAAAAGATGGCATATGGACCACACAGTTACTAAAGAAAGATAAGAAAGGAAGAAAAGAAAAACAGGGGGACAAAAAAAAAAAAAAGCTCTTTATGAGTTGTTTGTCAGCTCACTCAAATTTCTTCTCATTGCTACACAATCAGGAAGCTTGCACTGGGTCATCAGAGATCTCAGTATATGTGACAGGGCCTGTACTTGAAATAACTGATGGGATTTCCATGCTTCAGAACACAACTCATTTATTACTTAGCACATATACAGCAAAGCAGAGGACATTTTTCTTGTTTCAGACAAGAAGCAGGAAGTTACCTGTCTATGGTGCCCTACTTCATTATGAAAATCCTTTGCACCACTTAAAATTAAAAAGAATGGGTAGAATTATCTGCTGGTTGGAATGCTACAACTCTGCTGAAGCCAAAATAATGACATTCATTTACAATAGCAAAAAACCCCAAAAATGGCTCAAGCATAAGGATGAAGATGAATTGCATTCTACTCATAAAGGGAGAGTGAATTACAACAATAGAAGCTTTACACAGCTTGAACCACCTAAAGAAGTTTAAGACAGTAGAGATGTCTGGGAGCAGAATGAAAAGAAGGAAAATACTTGAACTGCTATTTTCACTCATTCAGATACAGGGGGTGAGAGCATTTTTGGTGTTGGGTTTTTTTGCTTCAAGTTTCTTGTGTGTTTTTTTTTTTTAACCTTGATCAACTTTTTTACAACACTATCAATATTTTTCTTATTCTCTGGACCAGGAATTTTCATTTGAATAACTCAATGCTTCAATGATTCCAGTCACATAACCTTCTTTACAGCTACAGTAATAATCAATTAATCCTGCATTGCTGATCTCATTTGAAGAGCAGTTGATGATCTTTCTTCTGGCCTTGTGAAGAAAAGACTGCCCCAAGCCCTTCATTTTACCATATTGTAGGAAGGTTGCCATCATACTTTTTGGCAACATAATTTGCTATCCTGTCAGTATGTCAGTGTTCCGGTCTGATCCCCCCTCACAGAAATTTTGTTTTGTCACCTACTGACAAATATTACTCTCTTGGAACAAAGCTGCCTAATGTCATCAGAAGAATAAAAATATGTAAGTTGGCTGCCATAGTCAGCATTCCCAATGATTTTTACATAAGATCTGTATGTTCATCAGAAGCAATAAAAATAGAGATAGCAAATCTGGATACTACTTCTGCATCCTGTCCTGTTTCTGCTGCTGTCATTCCTTCAGCTGCTGCTGTTGCCTGTGACACTGACTGAGGCTTTGGGCCACCAGATTACAGTCTAGGGCTATAGAAGTGACTTCTACATGACTACAGAAGACAGCATATTCACCCCCCGTTCATTCTATGCAGCTGAAAAAGGGTTAAAAGGGCAAGATATTTTGTCAGTGAACAGTAATAAATCAATTATGAAGCCAAGAGCTAACAGAAGGTAGCACAAAGAATTAGACATTCAGATAGTGCAAAGACCTTTACTAGAGTAATACTATTTGGGAACATGGCTACATAGCATTGTACCTGTCTGAAACTTTGCCAAAATAACATTTCAATTACCTATTTTGTACTCGGATGGATATTTCACATGCATACAGTATATACTGATTATTGATCGTCTTACACCTGAAGAGACTTTGAATAACATTGACTGACACTTCAATATTGTGGTTGGTTCCACATCTCAGAATTGTAATGAGAAAGGTAAAAAAATCTGAAATAGAAGTAGAAAAATTGAACAGTCAAGAATGTGAAGGAGATAGAATTAGTGCAGGATTCAGCACAAATACTTCAAGCTTTCTTCTCACAATCCACCATTTTCGAACTAGTGCCCTGTGGTTACAGGAGTGATAATGTTATCATTTTTTATCTGCTACCTAAAGTCTTTCTCTTGCCCTGAGCAGAAGTTATTGCCCCAAACCTGAATGGCAGAAGGAAACAGGTGCCTGCTCCCCAGCTCTTTCAGCTCGGTGCTGAGCATTAAATTAAGTCTTTATGACAGCTGATAAACTAAAATATCAGGTTTTTAAACTGAGATAGATTAAAAGATGGAAGGGGGTTTGCTCACTCCTACTAGTGGAGTTTTAATTTCCAGAAGAGGGGGAGGTCAAGAGATGGAGGCACTATCATCTTAAACTGCTTCAGCTAAAACCATTAAGAGCTTGTGAGTCATAGCCCTTAGACAGAGGTATCTTCTGTTAGTCAGAGGCATTGTTCTAATCTCTATAACAACTGCATCATCCAACAGGCAAACAAAGGATCAGAAGAATGGGCCCTGCCTCAAAACACTTAACATCTAGGAATGAGAAAGAAGAAAACAGACTCATCCAGTCAGATGGGTACAGATAAATGGAAGCTTAGCTGAGTTTCATGAAAATAGCTCTTATATAAATGATATAAATAGAAAGAGATCAGGCTGACTGTATGTCAAACATAAGCCTAAGCAGTGTCAGGTGTGAAAAGAGAGAAAATGGATTGAGTATCTCATGCTGAAATATTTACAAAAAATTATAATTTTCCTTCTGTCTATGTTATAATAACCCTCTTTGTACATGTTTTTCTTGATATGATAGTGCTGTTGAGATGACAGAATAATATTAAGTATCATCCCACTTCAGATTTTTTTCTAATAGATGACATGATGAACAAGATGAAAAAAAGCACAGGAGGAAAATAAAGAGTTCGATTCTATTTTCTTCAAATAAACTCTTGTTGCAACATTATGGTATTTTTCAGAAATGACTCTGCTAAGAGTTTAATTACAATGTGGCATATATAAAATACACACAAATTTATATACTTTACAAAAATGCTGAGCAGTCTGTGCTGGACCTATGTTTAATTACAGCAGTAGAAGCTGGTTACTAACAAGAGTCAGTTCAAAAATAATTTTTTTAAAAGAGATAAGTTCCCACTTTCATTCAGGATATTCATGACTATATGTAAGTAAAAGGTTGAAGATGTATTACCTCAGGACAGTCACAAAAAACTGCATTTGCTTTGGAATCAGCCACTTCATATAGTCTAAGAAATTTTATATCTATGTTTTTCAGGGGCAAGATGAGAGAGAAAGATGTCCAGTGATGATAAGAGCAGTCACAAACCACGCTTCCAGTGGTTCTCTAACAATACAAATTAAACAATTTAGGGTCTGCATTATCTTGAGCTTGGCTCCCACCCCTACCTCAGTTTTCAACTGTTGCAACAAACACTGCATTTTGGACTGCTTCTCACACTACTTTTATTTAAATAGCTGGCACAGATGTTTCACAGACTTTTGACAACACCTCTCTTAGCAGCCCTTTTCCAAAAAAGTACTTTCTCACTGAAATAGAAATAGCTAAGGTCAATGCATTACTTATACATGTGAAGAGATGTTCAATGTCAAGGAAAAAAAGAAAAAAAACAACAACAAAAAAAGAAAAACAGAAAAAAGTGAAAAAAACCAAAGCCAAATATAAAATCTATAAAAAACTTCATAATTATGCAAGATGAAGCACCGGCTAAAGAATGATAATTAGAATGTCTGCTAAAAATGGCTGATGCCTTAACATTTATACCTGAGAGCCCCAGGTAGAAAAAATGTCATTCTCCCAAGAAAGAAAAGTTAGCGAGGGAAGTCTGAATAAAAAAAAAAAAAAAAAAAAAAATTAAAAAAAATTCCACAATGTGATATATTTATAGTGATGTAAGTAGTCATTGTTGTACAGCCACTGAACAATTTAGAGACACCAAGAACTCACTACATACTTAGCTGAAGACAGGAAATTTGAGCTGGCTGTGCACAAAAAAAAAAATTAAATTAAAAAATTAGGCTGCTAGAAAGAGAAATATGCTTCTGGGTAAAGCTGAAAGCTGTGTGCCTTAGGTTCAAAAACAATTTGGAATCTCACACAATAATTTTGATTCTTACATATCACCTGCAGAGATAATACATCTACATTTCACTGAATGGGTATCTAACTTACTGCTACTTTATTACTCTAAACTTGTTTATAAGAGTATCACATTAAAATGATGGGGAATTTAAAATATCAGAAGCTGAATTTTTAATGGAATAATCTGTCCAGACTCACTTTCAGATCAAATTTGACTAAATAAGTTCCTGAGAAGAATAAGCTTAGGAAAGAAACTTAGGATGACCACCACAGAAATTAATGACAGTCATGAAACTCATGCAAAACTTTATCAGAATTTCCTAGTATGTGAAATATTGTGTAGTCCTGAAATAGTTATTAGCATGATTTAAATAAAACTACATATGAATGCAGAGGGAAATGCACTGATAAAAATGGAAGTTGTGAATTACATAAGAGAGCAAAATAGAGAGCAAAAATTACACTAGAGGTGGACTAAACTAACTACCCTATCCATTTCGTCTTTCTGAAAAATTATGTTCAAACTCAGCAGTGATCTTTGGATATTTTCATCAGAACAGTGTGAAAATCTATAAATGTTGGTGCAATTCCCATTTCAGTTATATGTTCAGTGATCTCACTCCTCCCTCCTGCCTGTTCAAGGTAAAAGGGTGATAGAGCCAGGTATTTTTGTTAATCTCATTTGCATCTTTGAGAAAGACATTAGATATCGTTTTAGCTTTTTCATAGTGTATGATGACCCAATTAGGAAGCCTTATTCTAGTCAAGGGGTTAAAGAATGAGAGATGAACAAGACCACTGTTAAAAAAATTAAAAAGAAAACAGTGACTCAGATATGCTGCAGAGGAATAACAATATTCAAATATCTCCCTAGAGATGGGTCAATGTAAGCAACAATGTGGAATCTGAATGTAAAATCCTATGTTTTTTCAAACCAGTGTACCTGTAATTCCACTTTGTCCATCTTGGCATCGTGGAATTGAATGAGTCCCACTCTTCTTTGTTTCTCCCTTCAAACTGCTATCTGTTGTCCTTTTATAGATTTCTTGTGGCTTGTTCTGGGCCACTATCTGGAGCAAAGTGTCCTCAGATTTTCTTCCCTCCCAAGTGTTTCCAACTCAAATTTGTGTTAGAACATGGCTTTAGGTGTAGCTGGAAGCAAGTTAGTCTGTGACCTGCTTTACCCCAATAAGAGCTCCAGGACTTGCTGTGGCTCAAAGCTCTCCTCTTCTCAGAGTTGGAAAGTTGTCACTTTCTTTTGCCCCGTGACAGGAGTGAACACCTTTGTTCACCTGGGCACCTTACCTAGTGAAAACTAGGGAATAACTATCCATCCCATCCCTCTTCGTCACCTGCTTTTCTGGGCATTAGAAGGAACACACAACAGATGAACAGAGCTACATGCTGGACGCTAAGTCTAAGTAGATTTCAGGAAAATTCACCACATAGTCTATTCTAAATTTCCAGCAATTTGAAGCAGTAGTTTTTTTCCAAAATTAAAAAACAAACAAACAAACAAAAAACAAACAAACAAACAAAAAAAACCCAGAACTTTTCTTCTAGCATGTAAAATAAATTTGTTTGCCCCAAGTGTTATGTTTGCCCAAGAAATCACACTGTTCTAGGCTGAGTACTGTACAGCCAATGGAGAAAGGTGGACTTAGCCTAACTAAGAGTATCTACATTAGGAGGCTTGAATATTCATATCATATGAATATGATACTTGCTGCTTGTCCTTTGTCATTCAGCTCCCCATAATCAAAAAAGTGATTGAACCTCAAAGCACACTTGAGGAGGAAAAGGGGAACCTTATGTTTATGAAAGGGAAATTGTCTTCCTAAGTGTGCATATGTAATCCAGCAGTATAGGATAGCTATAGGTAACCGTAATTTTTGTAATTCAGAGGAATAATGATTATAGCAATTGGTAGGCCAGAGAAGCAGCATCTTTTAATCTGAAACCCATGTAAGAGATTCAAATAAAATTTCAAATAAAATTAACCATAGTTGGTTTTACCTATCTTTACGAATGTAAAACTGGAAGCACATTCCAATAAATCTTAAGGTCCATTAATATATGCGGTAAAACAAAGGTATTTCATGAACTATTACATACACAGAAATAATTCAAAATTATGATTTCATGTGATTGCAACGAGGGCTGGCAAGCAGGCTAATACAAATCTAGCACTATAAAGCAAAGCCAAGTGTTGCCGAACTCTGAACCATGCACTTAACGATGGAAAATATCAGCTCCTGAAAAATGACACTTTCAAGGTTTCAACACCGCTATGATTTCAGAAACCAAAATTAACTTTTGTTCAACACAAGCCAAACATATATCCCTCATACATATGTAGAGATATTTTAACTTTATGTAATGCATGAAGAGAATCTAGAATGGACTTCTGTGTGACTGGCTGTATTGCTCTTGTACTGGTCAGCACTAAACCAGGACTCTGTTGAGACATTATCCGTCACTTGTGATCACTGGCTTACTAACTAAAGACAAGATGCAAACTGGTTGAGGCCCCAATGTTTAATCATGTGAGGTACACTTAAAATAAGGGATTCTAAAACTGTAAGGCCTAAGGCAGTTGCTTGGTTTAAAAATCAGTGTTTTACCCAGATGAGAAAAATAAAGGGGCGAAATTATGAAACCAGCATTTTCTTTTCTCTGCTTGTATCCCAAGATCTCATTTATTTTTACACAAAGTTTGATCAATATTGCAATGTATCCAGGAAATTTAGTAAATCAGACATTCAACGAATAACTAGTTTTTTTGATCAGTTACAGTTTACTAACAACTTATAACTTCTGCTGGCTTTATTTTATATTAGATGCTCTAAAATTAATGTCATTGCCAGAAAAAATGGTGTTTAGACACTTGATCCATACACTATGAGTCATCCAATATGGTTCAGCAGTTGTGACAGATTATTTTGTTTTAAATGCTGAGATCACAGTTATTTACCACATTTTGGGGGGTTTTCTTTCTATCTTTTCCTAGCATTTAAGTAAGCCACATATTTGAATAAATCACAATTTGGAAGAATTTAATGGCATGAACTATTCTTTCATGCAGAAACTTATGTTCACATGCCTTTGGCAATGCACCATTTGTTTACAGGAGAAGGTTAAGTATTCTATGGAAATTTTCTCTTTTGGATGTATGTCAGTAGCAAGAAACAAAAGACAATAGATAGGCATTTACACCTTACAGGAAGAATTTAACTGGATCCCAGTGGCTGATATCTCAAAACACGAATCCCTGATACACATTAAGTAGGGTCTAACTAATAATGTAGAATTAATATATGCGTACATACTGTCAAATGGAAACCAAATAATATAATTTGAGTAAATATGACATAATAGAAAAAGTAGAAAAAATCTAAAAAGTTAAGTAGTCTGCTTTAGATTTTGCTGTCATTATTCTGCATTTGCAGCTTTCATACTTCCAAAATCTCGAGAAATATTTAGGCTCACGAGAGAACAAATACAGTGCTTTTACACATTTCCATTGAAAAAAAAAAAAAAAAAAAAAAAAGCAAGGAAACATGAGTGTATTTAAACTCCAGCTCTCCAGCTGTACAGCTGTAGTTCATAACTACTGAAAATCTGAGAACCATAAAGTAGCCATATATTTCACTGTATGTTGCAAGTCAGTTTAATTGGGGGTGATATATTACTCAAAATGTATCAGTTTGGGTTAGACAGCATTTGGAAAGTATTATGCTAGTAGAGGTCTGATATGACTAGGATATATTAATCAGTTCTCGAAACCATGCAGAGGACACTGTTCATGACAGTGATTTCTACGATCCTAACAGCCTCTTTCTTCATTTAGAATATGAAAATCTTTTAGTTGTATTTCCCCTATATTTTTATTACGTGTTCAGTATTGCTTCAACTTGTACTTACCATGGGTACTCAACCTAAATCCCTGGCAAGACAAAAAAGCCCAAACTTGCGGTTTGCAGAACATGCATGTAGAACATGTCATTTGCATTGGTGTGAGATTGTAATTTATAGCAAGAATAAACATCATAAATAAAAAGGTTATAAATGTGTATGCAGTATATGACCCCTAACTTGGTGATCTACAGATTGGCATTGAAAACAAAACAAAACAAAACAAAAATCAAAGAATGCTTTGCCAGCACACATTATGATGCTGATTTCCACTGTCAAATAGTTTAAGTCAAACCTGATTTGTATCATATCATTTCTCTTCCACACATTATGGCTTGAAAATTCTCAAATTATAATGCCACTCTTTTAAGTCTTTTAACTCCATGAGGCTCTTCTGGGTATTTATCCTTATTTTAATTGTATATATTCTGTGCAGAAGAAATGTATCTCCAAAGGCCTTTTTAGAATTATCTTGAGCTGTGTAATTTTCTAGTTCAATCAAAAAATATTTAAATGGAATAAAATGAGTTGAAATAATTCAATACATCATGAAATGATCTAACACTAGCAAAAGTTTTTACTCAGTTCAACTAACCTGGGAAGGAAATGAAAAGTCTTCATAAAAATCTGTCAAATGACAAATTTATATCCTATATTAAAAAAAGAATAAATCCATAATGCAATAAAACCAAAACCAGGACCTAAACTTGACCCTTAGGTGCATGCTTGTAAATACCATCTATATGAGAACAATCTACAAGAAGGCACAACAGCAAATATGCTTGTCTTTGCTTGTTCCTACTACAGAATAAGTGTTTTGATAAGTCCAATGAACTACTGCAGCATAGTACAGGTAGGGTGGCATTTACAGATGGGCAAGAGAAATGTGGGCTTCCCATGCCTATCTATGTTCAGTAGGAATTAAGCTCAGACTTCTTTGAAAGTCTTAGTAGTGTCTTTGAGCCACGGTTCTGATTAAAAGTTTGTATTCATTTAGAAATCTCTTTCACATGTGGGTAATTGAAATATCACTCTTACTTGGCTCTTGTGCATGTGACAGAGGACTAAGAGTCTTGTATGACAACTATTATGCAGCCAGTGTCCCACAGCATATATTTAAAAAAATAAGTAGTGTTTAGAGATCTGTGATTTAGTTCAATCCCTATTTTTGAAGGATAAGATATGCTAAAGACAGGAGTGGAAATACTTCTTGCTACACTTACAAATGGAGTTAGCAGCTGCAGAGAAGTGTTCTACTGATGAAAGCCTGAAAACTTTAAAAAACAGTGTTTGCCTTGTGGTTGATATTCTTGAATAGAAGATAAATATGCTTTTTGGGGCTGCAATGGAATGCAGCATTCAGTTTAATATTAAATCCTTTACAAAAAATAATTTATACACAAATAATTGATTTTTTAAAAACCAACCAGATATTAAGTTAAGCATTATTATAAACTGTTTATAACACCAATATTATTTTGTTATAATTGATGCCTGTAATCATCAATACCTTTCATCCTTTTCAAACATAAAACACAGTTATGAAATCTATTAATCCTGGAGTAGCCTGTTATAATTGGAACTTTTTTTAGTAGTGTAACCAAATTAAATTTAATGTTTTCCCCCCAAGTAATAGGTTTCAAATTCTGAGTGTAATTCTTTTTGATATAGGGAGTTATCAAACACTGAGACTTGGTATGTAAGACATCTAACTACTAAGAATCTCAGTGTGCAAATATTTCAGTTTAATTACTCCAGTTCTGACTAGTTTTGCTCAATAACATATTTAAAATATAAAGTCTTGGGTTTAGAGAGAATGATATGTACCGTTGTTTTTATATCTATTTATATAGAAAACAAAAAATATGGAAAAAATAATTTCTCAAAAATAAATACTCCAAAGCTTTTAGCATTCTGTTTTCCCCTTGCAAATTGTATTGTTGTTTGCCAGTATCTTCTCTGTTTTACAAGAAAACACTCTTTAGCCACTAGATTACTTTGTTATTAGCAGGCAATGTAATGCTGAAAATTATTTTGTAAAAAGCCTCTGAGTTGGAAAGTGTTTGGGTTTGTGCCTCTTGGTATATGGTTACACTGGATAATGTTTCTTAAAAAGTCAGACAAGAAACAAAAAACAAAGCAAAACAAAAAACCTCCCTGGGACTGAAATACTTTGTATGTGTTGTTATTTGCAGTGCATGCCAAGACATTCATGGGCACCAGAGCCAACCTGGCGAGCTAATTAAATATATAAATGTATGTGTTTAAAACAGCCTTATAAGGAGCATTGGAAATCTGCAAGATGAGCGAATATCTTATAACTTCTTCCGCAGGTGCGAGGATAGCTACAAGCCATGGACTTTCTGTCCTGCTTCTTGTTTGTGGCTTTGTGAAGGGTGCTTTGCTTTAATCTAAAAGTGCTGACTTTTTCCAATATCACTTTCTCTTCTTAAAGCAAAGAGCAAATCGCCTGTAAAATCCACGGAGCGGACAGCAAAGTTGACCCTAACCTCCAACCACCACTCTGCACCCAATGTACTCTAAATCTCTACACAAGGAGCACCTTCTTCAGGAAGTACAAACAAAAATACTAAATAAAATAAATAAATAAATATTATAAAAAGAAGAGGATACTACATGTTTTTCTTGATAAAGCTTTTTGTTGGCGTATCACTGATCTTTTATTTGAAGAGAACTGGTGTGATGTAATCAAACGTTTTGTAACAGCAAGACCTAGTTTCCTTTTCTTTCGGCAAGGAGAAGCCTCATCCTTGACTTCTCAGGGGTTGGCCTGCGAGTCGTCAGTATTACAGAATAAAACACGGATGACATTTGGTTTCCTTCACTGAAAGAACCATTCAGCCTGGAAGCAAACAGAGGCCAAATAATGAAAGAAAAAATAGTGATTTAACATCAGTCCAGAAGCTTTTTTTTTGGTTTGGTTTGGGTTGGGTTTTTTTTTGTTGTTGTTATTGTTTGGGGTTTGTTTGGGGTTTTTTGTGGGTTGTTTTTTGTTTTGTTTTGGTTTAGGTTTTTTTTCATGAGGAATAGGGAGGAGAAAAGGAATTCTACAAAGCAGACTGGAGGACCCTTTTTATGGAAAACAAATGAGAATATTTTTCCTTTGAGTTGTTTGTGGTTTTTAAAAATTGTTTTTCTTTTTGCCCTGTGTTTTTTTCCCTGTTTTTTTTGTTTGTTTCATATTCAATGGTGGCAATTACTGACTTAGGCCAACCCCTGATGGTTGTGTGGAGGTTTATATATATACATCTTTTTTTTGCGTGTGCGTTCTATATTTCAGTGTGGTTTCTTTAATTTTGCAACTCCTGTATATGCAAAACTAACTTAAATTCTGTAAATTGCTTACAGTCTGTGTGATATAACTTCAGAGTAGACATACTTTGGTCCTCATGGAATCCAGTTTTTAATATTATCTATATGTCGTGCCACCAATAGACACGTTTATTTCCTTTCTTTACGAAACATCACTTTTTAGTTTTTAATTCAGTATTGTGTCGATTTTGTAATGCATACCTTCACTTTCACTGGTTTGACCCCTTTCAGCCCTCCGTTTACTCTGTAAATTCACATTAAAATTTGTTATGGTCTCTAGCCAATGAATTACTTTAGTTTTGTGTATGTTGTGTTGGAGTTCAAATGATGAAATCTCTTTTAATTCATGTTGTTTATGGAGGATGAAGTGGTTTGATCACTAGAGACTGTAAAATTCAGGTTTGCAGTCAAATACTGCATGCAAAAAAGGTTAGAAAGGGAAAACAGAAATAGAATATAACTTAAAGGATATACTTTTAGTAAGCGGTTTTAGGAAGGTGAATTTAGTACACTTATAGAGTGTATTCATATTCCTTTTACATGGCCAAAGAAATGTCTTTCTTTGCTTTTTCTGGAAGTGGATTGTCATTCTTCATTGATATTCTTAATTAAAATACTTTGTGAACTGAATAAGAATTTTGCTGTTGAATGAAGTAATATGCATTACATGAATTACATTCATTAATGCAGGAAGGAGAAATTGCTACCATTTGCAGCTGCAATCAGAAGGGTTTTTTTCCCTTGTTCCCCGCCTTCCACTGATGCTGAACAATCTACACCCTTTAATTTATCAGTACAGACAATCATGTATAACACATGCTTATTATGATCTATTTACAGCAGCACCGAGTAGCTGCAGTATGGTCAGCTGCATGATTTCTCCTCTTTTTGTAAGCAATATAGACGGAAGTAAAAAGAGTGTGTTCACTTGTCTCACCAGTCTGTGGCCTACAGGCCTAATTTGCTTCCAGATGCCTGTAAGTCTGAAATCTTCCCCTATTAATTTCCAAGAAGAAAGAACAAATAGTAATATAAAATCAAAGGGTAAGACACTAACACTTTGAAATAGGGTAAGATATTTGCAAACCTTTTACAAAAACATCCATGCTGTACTATGAGCTTGTCTTTTTTTTTGTTTTGTTTTAGTAAAGTCTTACTTTCAAAATAAAATTAACAGCCCACTAGGAATATTGTGTACTGAAAAGGTTTTGCTCCCTAGTAATAACAGCTTATCAACCTACTGAAAAAGAAAATATAAACAGTCCCTGTTGAAGTGTTCTAAATCAAAACCAATATTGTGGATCAAAGAGGAACTAAATGAAAAAAGAGAGAGCTTTTTGAAGACTGATTTTCTGAACACACTTATGGAACCAAACTTTCAGAACTTTGGAGGAAAGGCTACATTTTTCCCATGAAGTAGATATTGGATGCTGTGAGAGCCTCCCATGTGGAGTTTGAAAACCTGTTTCTATTGGTCTTAAACAATACTATATCACATTTCATATGTTTACTCTACAAGTTTCTTGTATGAAAATCCCATGTATGCACATAGTCATAAACAACCTGCAGTGACATGTGGCATTTCTTAGAAGCTGTTTCACCTCATATTGTTAAAGTTAGCCTCTGATTACTATGTTAAACTGATACTGTGTTTTGCTTTATGATGTTATCTGCTTAGGTATAAACATGTACTGGGAAATAAGATTAAAGAACCAGTTGAAATTGAAAGAAGAATTCTAGATTGCTTGGACTAGTGTGATATAATAACTCAGAACAAAGAATCACAGAATGACAGACTGACAGAATGTCAGGGGTTGGAAGGGACCTCTGAAGACTATCTAGTCCAACCCCCTTGCCAGAGCAGGTTCACCTAGAGTAGGTTGCACAGGATGGCATCCAGGTGGATTTTGAATGTCTCCAGAGACAGAGACTCCACAGCCTCTCTGGGACAGCCTGTTCCAGTGCTCCAGTAACCCTTTCAGTAAATAAGTTTTTCCTAATGTTTTGGTTGAACCTAATGTCTTCCAGTTTGTGACCACTGCCCCTTGTCCAGTCACTGGACATCACTGAAAAGAGTCTGTTCTGATCCTTCTGACACCCACCCTTGGGTTATTTATAATTATGAGCCAGCAGTGTGTCCAGTTGGCCAAGAAAGATAAAAGCATTCTGGCCAGAATCAGAAATAGTGTGGTCAGCAGGACTAGGGAAGTGATTGTCCCCCTGAACTCAGCACAGTTGAGGCCACACCTCAAGTACTGTGTTGAGTTTCGGGCCCCTCACTGCAAGAAGGACATTTATTTGCTGGAGCATGTTCAGAGCAGAACAATGAGGCTGGTGGAGGGTCTGGAGCACAAGTCTTATGAGGAGGGGATAAGGGAATTGGGATTGTTTAGTGTGAAGGAGAGGAGGCTGAGCAGAGATGTTATTGCTCTCTACAACTACCTGAAAGAAGGTTGTAGTGTAGTGGGTGCTGGTCTCTTCTTCCAAGTAACTGGTGACAGGACTAGAGGAAACAGGTTCAAGTTGTCCCAGGGTAAATATAGATTGGATGTTGGAAAAAAAATTCTTCACTGAAAGAGTGGTCAGGCTGCCCAGGGAAATGGTGGCATTCTGGAGGCATTCAAAAATAGATGTGGATATGGCACTTCAGGGCATGATTTAGTTGACATGGTAACATTAGGTTTGTGGCTCAACTCAATTATTGCAGAGGTCTTTTCCAACCTTAATTCTAAATGCCAATGACAGCTATTATATTACATGAAAAAAAACCCCAAAACATCTGTAACACTTTTGAACTACTATCAAGGACTAATACTGCTACAAGTCCTGCCCCATAAATTGTCTTCCAGTTCAATGGTTATCAAAATTTTGGAACTTCATGCATGGAAGTTGCTGCACAGGATGTTTTAACTTTGGTTTCTTAATCACATTTTGTAGATTCATTAAAGAAATTTATGCAGCAGGAGGGGTGCTCAAACCATATATATAAATAAGCTTGACAGTCTAATTTAGGATTGATGGTTGGGTCCTCAGCACTTCTGTCAAGAAAGGTACTAGACATTTTAAATTGTAAACATTGAATCTATCATGAAGTATTGTTATGTTTTTTTTCCTTTCTCAATACTGAATATTCATATAAGAGCACTACCCAAAGGCAAAGATCGGAAATAGTTTTAAACACATAAAGCATCACAGAAAAAGCAATATGACTGCTTGGAGGTTCATACCTATGCAGGAAATTCAGTGTCACTTTGATTTAGGATCAGAACATGCCCTAGAACCAGTTTTTCTCCATTAATTATTTAAAGCTTTTCACTTCATTCAAATAAAATGAAGAAATAGTGGCCACCACAAAAATCTGAATGATTGCCTAATATTTTTCAGTGTTAAACATTAAAATTCTTATGATCTCTACAGTGATGTCATCATTTAATTCACCATAAAAAAAAAAAAAAAAAAAAAAAAAGAATTTAAATCTTCATTATTTGCAACATAGAGGAACATTTGTCTGTAAATGTCAAATGTTGATTATAGAGCTAAAAGCATTAAGAGTCAAGAATGGGATCAACATACTTTGCAATATACATTTGTAAAGGTTAATCTTCTATTATTAGCTTAGCTAAACAATGCTAAGCACAAGGTAAATTGCTTAATGCAAGTCACCATAAATGTCTTTGGTCTTTTGTTTTGATCTTCCTAAATACTGATTTATTTGATTTCACAGCCTTAAAGTCTGAATGTACACTCACATTGTCAAAAGATTATACAGTTTTTCTAGTGCTCTTCATGTAAACAATAGAGGAAGCCAATAGCAAAGAAGAAAGTTAAATTTGTCTGTAGTAATGAGTCACAATCAATTTTTAAGAGTTCCTTGCAAAGAAAGAGAAATGCATTTTCTTAAGAGTCAAGTGTAACTGCAGCCTTATTTAATTTTCTCATTTTTAGGCTATTCTTTTGTTTTGTGTTTTTTTAGCACTTTGATCTAGGAAACTAGACAGTACTCTATTTCTTACGACACCTCACAAGATGACAGCAGACAAAATAATGTCATCTTTGTTATGAAAGAAGCTGGGGGAAAAAGCATCTTTTCATTTAACAACAATCTAAATGTTTACAGTGTCCCATCACCTAAAAATACCTCTGCTCATAGGTTTACAGTGAAGGAACTAAAGAGAAAGTGTTCTGTGTTTCATCTTGACTTCTCAGATTTAAGAGGTTATCAGTTAATAGTCATTAGACAGCCAAGGACAGAACTCTTCTGTAAGTTTCACAATTATAGTAATTTTCTCCGTAAATAGCAATGAAAGACTGGTCTGAGTTATGAAATTATACATACTTGCAGCACAGAATATTTTTCCATACATTTATAAATGCTATGATTAATTGCAGTTCTTAAGACCATAAACAAGTATAGAAGAATATCAATAGTAATCTCTCAAAAGTTTCAAAATATCATGAACATTTTTATACAAAAAAAGGCTTTTTTTGGGATTTTTTTTTCAAGTTTTATTGTAGCCCACTCTTATTCATATGACTATAAATACTCTGGATGTAATTCCAGCTTTATCATGATGACAATACAGACTGGATCCTTCAGATGGGAGCAAATGAAATTTCCACTTATTGAAATGCTCCTTTACATTAACATCACAGCACAGGAAGAAGACTTATGTGTATGAGGCTAATTATAGGGACGGCTCATAAGGAAGCCACAATGTACATAATGGACTATTAATTCCTCTCCTCTTTTTTTATACCATGGACTTGGAAAACAAGAGAGACGATTGGGTTTAACAACTGGCTGCTTAAAATAAACTTTCATTTAAATCTTTGAAGAAGCAAAGTCTCAAACATTCCTTGTTAAAAAAGCTTGCATAACGATGACCTTTTAAATTATATGGGGGGTTAGATTTTTAAGCAAAATTATATATATTATATATGAAAACCTTGTATATAAACCTGAGAAGGAAGATGATTACTTCTTGTGTTACTTTTAATAGATGATTATGTTAATTGCTGTTGATCATTTTCAATATCAAATGATTTAACAGCCCCTTCTAATCATTGGCAACTAGACTTAAAAAATAGATCCCAAGTTTTCTTACCACCTCTGCTACACTTCAGCATTTACAGGATATTAACCAGCACTGGTTCAGGTTTTAAAAATGTTGCTTATTTACCATAACAGAAAGTAAAGAAATCACTCTTTATTAAAAATAAATGTCAACATATTTACTAAACCACCTCAATGTCTTTTTTTTTTTGGTGATTCAGGCATAAGTTATATTACTTTTGTCCATATATGGCATCGCCTCAAAGTGTCTAAGTACTGACAGAAAAGCTGTGGAAATCTGGATCCTATTGTTTCACCTTCTAATTGGAGTCTTGAGTAAGAGACAGAAAACAAAAGATGTGGTTCTTTCTGTTTCCCAGCAGCCAACAATCAAGGATCTGTACAGGGACTATGAAAGAAAATCACTGCTGTAAAAAATGATAGTTCAGCTTTGCAGTAAGGTGAAACACTCAGTCAAATTACATGCAATTTCTCTAGCAAAATGCAGAAGTTTTTCTTCCAAAACAAAGACTCTCTCAAGTGATCTCAAATTAAGTCTTTTAATAAGGGCTTTTAACAAGGAAAGTTTTTGTCTGCCTTTCAGAACTGCACAGTGACAACCCTGAAGAGACTGTCAGCTGCTTCCCCTCCACCACCACTGCCCTACACCTAAGTATCAGTGATGAGGACACTCAGGAGATGCATACACAGAATAATTGTTTTCTACATTTGTCTAGACTATTTTTAGTTTTACAGCAGAAAAATCTTATTATATCACTCAATTGGTTTTCTTTTTAAAAGTAAGACAATATTTACATACTGTCATAAGTAATTTAGATCATAGAGCTTTTTAATTTTTTTTTCTCTTAGCACTTAACATTAACAGCAGTTTTAAAAAGTGACCCAGTAGCATTCTAAGCTGTGCGTTTGGAAAAAGCTACTTGCATTAATGAAAAACAAACAAACAAACAAAAAACAACTCCTGGTCTGGAGTTCATTCTAATCAGGTATGCAAACTTCTAAGGAAAGGAGGTGGCCAGGAGAAAGCCATTTGAGTGATTCTGGTTATGGTGGTCTGATCTTTGTCTTAAACATTTCCCGTATACTTCTTGGACCAAGCAAAGGAATAAATTCTGAAAGGACATGCTGTACATGTGCAGCAGAATAAATAATGTATGCAGTACTGATGGCAGTCCTGTGCAGGACCTACTGAGTTTTCAAAGCTACACTGTGCACAATAGTAGGATATCTGGCATTATCTAGACTCTAAAATTTCTATGTGCCTGGTATGTACTGGAAATCTCATCATGCATCACAGAAGAAGCTATTAGATATAGTCTGCTCCTGCCTCTGGATGTAATTTACCTAACTAGAAAAAATATTCCCTTTCAAACTCTCCTAACCCATACAACAAATAAAATATAGAATGCTGAAAAATAAAGAATATTGAACAAAATTCTTCAGGTGTGTCTCTAACTTTCTGTGGTTTTGATTGCCACTTCTAATATGGAAGATCAAGAAAGCTGCTTTACTCAGCAATAACCTCCACAGACTTGGAGGATACTGTTTCACCTGAAGTTTATAGCTGAACTCTATTGCTTTTACTTTTGAAAGGTATGTCAGCATTTAAATAGAATATAAATAAATAAAGAAAAGCAAAACCAGTACATTATGGCAAAAACCTCACTCAACACAATATGAAGCACAAATTGCCAAGTATATCTAACACTAGTACAAACTCTTAATGGACAGTCGTTTATCATCACAAACTAAGGATACATCTAGGACTTTATGCTCTATTCTTTATTTGCTTCAAAATAACAACCTTAGATCTTCTTGTAGTTTGGTTAATTAAATGCTATTTAGTATGCTCAGCTATAAAGTTAAACAATATAAGTATTCAAGATATTTTTCAGGAAGGTCTACACAGAACACACAGAACTAGAGGGACAGACCTACTAATGCTAACACAGTTCTTTTTCTCAGCAGATGGATGAAGCAGACGGATGACTCATGTTTTCTTCACATTTTTCCTACTGATCAGTAGGTGCCAGCAGTAATATCAGTCTCTACCTCAGAAATATATACATACAAAGATTTTATTTTTTTCTTATTGGCCACTTTTCCTTCTTCATCAGACTAGGCTTTTGGTAGTCCTCAGAAATGTGTAGATCATGCAAAAACACAGACAGTGTATAGAACTATGTGAGTCTTCGAGTATTTTCACTGGATAAATGAAATTAGGCCAAACGCCCTTAGGAAAGGAAAGAATTCGTGTTATTCTTGTAAGATAGATTTGTATACATGTCATATTTGAGACAGTATTCAGAAAGACTTGCCAGCATGTACACCACAATGGAAGTTCTATTTGAAACACTCCCATTGCAAAATTCTAAAATATCCTCATTTTCACATGTATTTCTGTACTGTATTCTGCTTCAGCAATTTAAACTAGTAAGCCATAGAATATTGCTGAAATGGATCAGAAGTACTTGCACGATCTACTCATTAGCTTTGAGGGAGCTGACTTCCTAGCTGTAGGGTGGTAACAAACAGGTGGAGTGATAGAAATTTTCTATAACAGTCACAGCTATTTCTAGTCACCCAAACAAGCAAACCAACCAATTAACCAACAGTCCCCTCAAAAGCAAATAAAAAACAAACAAACAAACAAACACAACGCCAAAAGAAACAAAACCAAACTACAAAAATTAAAAACAAACTAAAACAGGAAAAAAAATAAGGTAGTGTCAGTGAAGCTATGCCAGTGGATAAACACAATACTGGGGAGTCAGGATGAACATCACAGTAACTTCTTTTCTTTGTCTGGGTTCCATCTACTACAAAGGGCTCTTCCAGTAACATTTGTATTAGCACGGATATAGATTTCAATGTGTCGTTACAAAGACAAGTTCTTAAAAAATCTGAACCAAATGTTTGAATGGCTTGTTTCTATACTAACCCTAGTCATTCCAGAGAAATACTAGTTAAACGAAAAAACAGTTGTAGTGGTTAAAGGGTAAAGAAGTGGAAAATATGTTACGAAAAGTATGAAACAAAATACATAATGCACTCTGAAAATGACAACATGCCATGACGCATGTTTTTGCTGTATGCTTCTGAGGAATACAACATGCAGGTTTGTACTGGTAATCCCTGACAGCACCTGTACCAGAATGTGGCATTTAGACACAGTCCCACCCCAAAATGTAGCTGTGATCACTGAAGTCATTGTACCTTATGAAGTGGCTCTATGAGTACTTAAGATAGATAACAAAATTCCAAGTGAAATTGTACACTTGTGAAGATAATAACAAAATATACAGATCCATTGGAAGGTTATTAATACGCTTGTGTGGGCACGTGGCCAGCAGGACTAGGGAAGTAGCTGTCCTCTATTCAGTACTAGTGAAGCTGCACCTCAAATGATGTGTTCAGTTTTGGGGCCCCTGATACAAGAAACACATTGAGGTGCTGGACTGTGTCCAAAGAGAGTCAATAAAACTGATGAAAGGTCTAGAGCACAAGTGTTACAAGGAGCAGGTGTGGGAACTGGGGAGAAGAGGAGGCTGAGGCAAGACCTTACCACTTTCTAAAACTACCTGAAAGAAGGTTGTAGCAAGGTGAGTATCCCCTTGGAGCCTCCTTTTCTCCAGGCTCAAAAATTCCAACTTCTTTAGCCTGTCTTAATAGGGGAGATACTCCAGCCCTCTGATCATTTTTGTGGCTCTCCTATGGATATGTTCCAGGAGCTCTATGTCCTTCTTATGCTTCTGACTCCAGAACTGGACAAAATAACTGTAAATGTTAAACACACATACATTAACATAAAAGTAATCATGATTCCCAGTTCATGTCTTTCTTGCAGGACCTACCATGGAAACATGTTTTTGCCTTTTAGTATCCCAAGCTGCTAATCTTTCATTTCCCTCTCCATTTTCTGTTTTCTGTTCATTCATCTATTGTAAAGGAATGCATAAATACGATGTACTCTGTTATTAATCATGTATCATTCAAGACCAGCAAGCAACTTCAGAAATAAAAATGCACAGAAGACTTAGAATTAAATCCCACTTTAAGAGTTCTACCTAAAATAGCTGGTTTCTTCATCAGGCTCATCCTGTTGACTTTTATCAGTGACGTACCAGGCTGGAATTCTAAGTGTTAACAAGCTGTAAGGCATGCTCATGCTCACTTTTAAAAAAATAATAGAATGAGTGAAGCTAACCCATCTCAGACTTGGGTGCTTTCCTCTGGTGAACTAGTACCAAGAACTTTTTGTCTGTTGAAACTGCCTGGAAAGTAATGCAGTTACAGAATTTGTTTGTCTAGATTAAAAAGGACTGATATTATAAAGAAAAAGAAAGGCTTTAAATTACAGTATGCTTTTGGGGGACAGGACACACCTTGAAGGAGCTTGATTAGAATTTTTTAAAACACTCTTTCTACATTGTAGAACAGATTATTTAAAAAAAGAGAGAAAATAAGCGGTAGAACTGGAACTGATGTTGCTAATAGTAAGGGCAAAATAGGACTGTACATTCCTAAGGTATATTATTTTCCTAATATTTCTTCCATAAGGAGCATCTTATTACAGAAAGAGATACTGCTTCCCTTGCTCTCAGAGTGAGTGTAAATGACAAGATTTTGGTAGTATGGGGGCTCCAGTGATGGTCTCTGTGGAAGCTGTCCTGGGACTGTGCTGGGCTAAACACTGCCAATTCTAGCTGGCTCTGGAACAGATCCACCACTGGTCAAAGATGACCCCATCAGCCACTTCTATCATACATTTGGGAAAATATATATAAGAAAGCTCAGACAATTCTGGGGAGAAAAAGGAGGATGGAACAAGAGAATAAGAAACAACCAAGGGAACACCACGGAGGAGGATGTGCTCCATGGATGAAGAAGTACATCCTTAAAAGGACTGCAGCCTGTGGAGAGCCCACACCAGAGCAGAGGAAAAAAGTAAGGAGTAAGGAGCAGCAAAGGGAAATCACTCTGTATGGACCATACATCTCCCCCAACAATACTCTCATATGGTGTTCTCACTGGAGAGAATGAATGTAACCTAGAGCAATAACAAGGAGGAAGAAAGGAATTTGGATTTAATTTGAGCATGGGAAAAAGGGAAGGAAAGAGGTTTTCTCTTCATGTGTAAAAGTTTGGTTTGTTGTTCTTTTTACTATATCCAAATCTGTATTACGTATTTTCTATTGTCTATAAATTAATTCTACTCCAAATAAAGCTTTTTTTGCCTTCAGTGGTAATTGGTAAGTGGTCTTCCTGTCTCCATCTTGATCCAAAAGATTTTTCTATTCTTCCTTTTCTCCCTCTGTCCCATCAAGGAGAAGTAGTCGGAGCGTGACTGAGTGGAAGAATGGCTGCCAGCTGGGATCAGCCCATCACAGCTCTCCTTGTTATTCTGGAGGAGTGAAAAAAAAAACAACAAAAAACAAACAAACAAAAAAAACCATTACAGTCTTCTGAGAGATTCTCAGTTACAAAATCCATTGTATTACATGTGACTCACTTCAATATAAACAAAACCTTTTCTGGTTGTCTCTAGGATTTTTGCTAAATGTTCCTGACTGCAGGACCAGATCTCAGAATCAAATGATTCAAAGTCGTAAGTGAGACACTTCTGAAACTATGTTCATCCCAGGTTAGAGCAAAAATAGTATATAAGCATTATTTAAACATAAAAAATATAAAATAGTAGATAAGCATTACCAGAATTTGTATTTAAGTGCAACCTCCCATTGACCTAATCCGCATCCTGTCAGTAGCAAAAGAGACAACCTTGTCCTTTGCCTTTGTCAGTGTAAGAGTATTGGACCACTTGGTTCTAATCCACATAAATAGATGGTCACTCCCATTCTGGCTTCTTATTTCCATACATGCAGTTACAACAATTTTGAAAAAAAAAAAAAACAAAGCAAAACAAAACAAAACCCAAACCATCCTCTCAATCCTGCTACAATACATCTTTAAAATCTCTCAAGAGAGTTGCTGATGTTAAGATTTAGAAGGTATATAATAGAAATCTGTCACCTAAGAAATGCAGCCTCCGTAAGCATCACAGAAACAAGCTAAAAATGTGTATCCAGAAATCCTTACCATATACAGGTTATATACTTCAAAGGCCTAGTTGGTTCCCAGATCACCACCTGTCACTTACTGCTGATAAGGATGATGGCTCTTTTCAATTTTCATGCAGGGTGATTTTCTGTTGGGTCCTCTTGAATGTTTATTTTCATGCATTTATTTTTCATTGCAGTTCTTTGTCTCTTAGGGAAAGGAAGAAAAGCAAAAGAGAAGAAGAAGCTTTGATGTGTCTTTTGACTAGAAATATTTGTTCCCAAATGGAAATGGGTAAGGTTGTTCAGCAATGAGTGCTGGGGTGAGAAGACACAGACAGTGTCATGTTAGAGAGAGAAAACAAGACTAATTTTCTGTAGAATGTTGCCTTTTAAAAAGGTCAGAGCAGCAATACCAAAGCTGCCTTGAAGCCATTCAAAGACTAAGGTGTGGAGACCAGGAAGCTTCAAAGCCAACCAGAGACTGAAGGTTGTATCAAGTGAATCTTGTCAATATAAAACAATTCCTTCATTAGTCATTACAAGAAAAGGAAAGATGAAAGAAGAATGATATTTCAAATATTTCAGATAATACAGTAATTATTGCTGTAACTAAACAGTTACTAAACCTCAAAAATATCACCAGACAATAAATGGCATTTTAAAGATATAAAGCGGTTACATTTAGAATTCAGTCTTGAAACAAAAATTCTCAGGTTAAAATTACTATATGCTTGGGCTACATTTTTCTCTTAGTTAGGCAAAGCACTTCAACAATAATGAGATAAATTTTTAGCTTGTAGGAGGTTTTTCAGTATCAAATTCTCCTCAGAGTCTGTTCTGAAGAGGATTTTGTAGTGACAAATATGGCAAACATCATGAATTGCCTCTCATACTGCTATAACATGAAGTCCAACTTTTCTTTACAGTTGGCCTGAGCAGTGATAATGACAGTGTTAAGTAGCACTAAAGTGGTCTCATACAGACAAGGGTAAAAAATATATATAAAAGGAAGGAGTTCAGATTGTGTAAAACAGGAAGAAAGAAAGAAAGAAAGAAAGAAAGAAAGAAAGAAAGAAAGAAAGAAAGAAAGAAAGAAACAAACAAACAAACAAACAAACAAACAAACAAAAGAAATTGGTAGATCAATAGTGAAGAGGAAAAAAAGCAGAAGATAAAGAAAATTCTGATAACAATAAACCTATTACAAGTGGTCTGGAACAAAAAAAGAAAAATTAAATGCAAAATATTTCAGTTTATCTGATGAGAAAATTGATGAGCTCAACAATCAACAGACTCTGCACTTAATCTTTTTCTGTGGCACTAGTTAAACTACATAATACATAAGTGAAGACAGAAATAAAAAGAAAGCACTCTTTGTAACTTGCTTAATTCAGCATGGGAAAGGAACAGAAATTATCACATAAAACTCTACATACTGCCAATAAAATAAACATAAATGTATTGATCTGGCTAAACCTCTGTGAAAATGTCATATTTCTCCAGTTATTTTGGTGCATGCTAAATTGGTAATCACACCATTAAAATAGTTGTACTGTGAATTTGAGCACATACTGGAAATATCTTTTATCTCATTAGAAAATATGCCTGTGTATTATTTCTGATTGCTGTCACGTTCCCTTGTGAAAAATAGAAAAGTTAGAGGGGGTCTGATAATAAAAATACAAATAAAAAAAGTTTGGAAAATAAAGCTACAAATGGTATTTTGTGAGACAGACTGAAATTATTCGCTCTTTTTTCTAGTGCAAGAAACAGGAGGTGTCTGAGAAAGTCAGTACAAACACAAGTCAAGGCAAACAAGCTGCAAAAGACCTTGCTAAAACTGAGTTGGATCCTAGATGTTCATACAGGTTGATTAAGAGACTGAAAAGCTTTATGGAACCTAAATTAATTGCGTGTTATAAATGTACAGAACTACATAAAGTCAGGAGATATCTAAAGTGAAAATAGCTGGAGTGTGAAATTAGCACTGGGCAAAAGTATTCATATTATAACTTGTCTTGCTCTTCCTTTTTCCAAGCCATTCACTTCTGGATGCTGTTGGATAGAGTACACAACTTCGCCTTTGGCTTGAGCCACTACAGGTGCTAAAATTGCTTTATTTTCTCTAGCTGGTGTCATTCACTGATGTCTACAGGTGAAACTGTAAAAGGGTGCTCAAAGGTATTTGATTCTATTAACTCAATATAGTCTTAATAACTACTGTAGTAGTTATAACTTCTTAAATAACTTGCAACCATTTTCCTTTTTATTCTAACCAATTTCATAAGGGAGATTTATTTATCTGTCACATTTTTTATGTATTGCCCAAACACATCTTCATATTAACATCCATATTTTTGTCTGCCTGTCTCTTCCTGCAAAACTTTCCATGCCTGTTATTCTTATCACTCTCAGCTTCCCAGAGATTCTGTCCTTTATGCATGAGGTTTTACAGTTGTTCTGAAATCACATTCTGTTCTGCTGTTTTTGCTTCTACCTGTAAACTGAAAATTTGCAATACTTTTTTCAGTCAGGTATCAGCTTTCACTTGTAAACATTTTTTTCTTGGATTCAAATGCTCTTTTTAATCCCATCCCCTGCACTGCTCAGGATCAGTTTTAGATAGGTAATTGAGAGGAGAACCTTGTTGGTCTATACAGTGATAACAAGAATCTGAGAAATTTTTTAAAGATTTACTTACATCTGAAAAATTCTACATGTAAAGTTTTACAAATAAAATAAAATCTTTTATCTCGATTTTAAGGTAAAGTTTTTATCTCCATAGTTTTATCTCCCAATAGCAACCATTCTGTAATATACAACTTGTTTAGAGAATATATCTTTGGACAACACTTAATCTCTTGCTAGTCATATACTTCAAGCAAGCTGCTCTGACAAGACTTTGGTCTGGAATAGATCTATAAAAAAAAATGTGTGTACACAAGATGAGAGAATTTCCTGAGCAATGGATATCTAGTTAAACAGCTCATGTAGCCACAGTTATAATCTGCTATTTTTATGTACAGGGGAGCAATAATAATTCCTTCATTATAAAATGTGTGTAACTGTGAAAGTCCACCAATCTCTCAATTAGTTTTCTTCTTCGGAAAGTTTTCCACTGTATAATGTTTTTCCTGTACCTTGATGATGTGAAGTAAAACAAAGGTTTCCATTGAATAAGATCACTTATTGTCTTTGGTTCCTTTCCAGGATGGTAAATTTGCCTTCAGTATCCAATTTCACTATTTAGGATTTTATTCTTGACCATATATCACTTCTTTATTTTTCTTTCTTTATTACTACTGTTTCCTATGAATAATAATGATGATTTTCATTCATATAGTCCTTTTGTTTATGCAGTCCTCATATACTTTTCAAATTACACATTAGAATCACTTCATCCTGCACTGTACTTCTCTATATCTCAGCTGAAACATAACTATCTAATAACATTCTGAAACAACTTTACAATAGTTTAAAAGAGAAGAGATCAATATATTACAGTGAAAATGTAACAGGTTTTAATTATATACAATCTTGGCAGCTAAATTAGAGTACAGGTCAGTACACTACCTTACTCTTACAGAGAGCAGAAAGGAAAAATTATTAATCAATAATAGTCAGAAGCTTTCATTTGACATTTTAATCTTATGTCTTGACATTTATTAAACACATCATTGTTTATGCACAACAACTTACCACTCACTTATATTTAGATCTACTTATTTTCTGCTTACAGATAGAAAATTATTTTGGCATTAAGATACTGCCTTATGGCAACTTTGAAAATACTGAATCATTCCGACAACAACAGTACAGCACCTGTTGCAGAACAAACCCAGCTTTCAACATTAAGCACTGGAGTGGGAGGTATAGCTTGTTTCCATCAATGTGTCCCTAATTCTAAGATGAGAACTGGATACTTTTTTAATGCTAAATTAATAACTACATTTCTGGGTCATACTTTGCCTACCTGTGTACCTGTATAATGCTGTTAAAGAAAATCAATGAAGTTCACCCCCTGAAAAAACAGCTATAACAATTTGCTCTTCTATTTTAACAAACACACAAGCTTTCACATAAAATAATCCTAAAATATTGGAGTATTTCTTAAAATTACTCATTATGCCAAACTCAAAAGAAGATAAAAATTCTTACTCCAAAAATATTATCCAGGAAAATTAGAATCAATATGATTTATTTCTACTTTCTACTTTGTTCGATACTATGGCTTAAAAGCATCTATCCATTGACTGCTCTAAATTTATCTTTTATTTCTCTATTTATCTACATGTACAGTTAAACTAGAAATGGTTCATTAAACCTAGTGTGCATCGTATGGTGAAGGCTTTTCTAAGTCATTATTTACCTGCACAACTTTGATAGTTCAAAGTTCTTTTTGTGCAGAGTGCTCTTCTTTTAGCACTCAGTAAATGAGTATGACTAGTTAGTTTCTGTCATTAGAGGCTTTTAGCAGCAGATTAGATAAAGAGTTATCAGGAAATTTGTCATACAATTCAACCTGTATTGGAGCAGAGGAATGAACCTGTGACCCTCAAGGTCCTTTAATCTTACATGCTCAGCTTTTACAAAAGTCAACAACAAAGTCAAATGTTAGGGATGACAGCTTTGGGTACAAGCCAATCATCATCATATCAGTGAAAGCTTTTTCAATTAAAAACTCCAGAGGAGTAAGCAATGAAACAGTGATTAGCCTAATTCACATTTTTACAGATTTTATATCTTTTATCATTATAGCATAAGCTGATAAAGAGATGATGATAATAGATATTGAAAAAACATTTAAAAATATATTTGAACACATACATACATTATAGAGTATCAGACAGCAATGTGTAATCTAAGTTATCAAATGTGATTTGAAAGATATGTTTATAGCCCAGAGAGCTTCTCAGTGATTTGTTGAAGGGCAGACATCTGGATCATTATGGTAGCTGTATGAACAAAAAACAGACAGTTGATTTCACAGCTGTTTTTGACCTCTCTGAATAATTTCAGTCTGTCTGTGCAAAAAACTCTTCCCTAAACAGACAACAGCATTGTACCAATGTCAGTTATTGAAGACAGTCAATGTATAGCTGCTAAATAAGTGATTCAGTCATTACAGAATTGGTATTTAAATCTGGCATCTGTTTTTCTTGGCTTCTTTCTCTGCTGACTCTGGCAGTTTCTTAATCTACCTCCCTTTCTTTTTCTTACATGCATAGACATTTTTCCTTTGCCTCTCAATTTTCTGAAGCAAGCAACATGTTGACCTGCCTGTTTTCTGACATGTTTTTCAGATGCAGTTTACTACTTTGCAGAATGATTTTCAATGTGCAAATCATTTTATACTTCAGACAAGTATTTCAAGTTTCAGCATATTGTTTGATTTTGGTCACCCCCCTCCATTGCTCCATATGCAAAGCACTGTAAGACAATTACAGAAAAATTTATTGTAAAAGATAGAGTCCTTGAAGTAACAACAGGATTTTTTCCTCCTGAGCACATATTTCTTAACAGATGATTAAAAAGGTATTAAAACATCATAAAAGACATTCAAATCTAGAATGTCTACAGTGGCATCAAAAGATGTGTTGATTCTCAGAGAGTTTGTGAACTCTCCTTTTCTAGAATCTTCCAAGACTCATCTGGACACCTTTCTGTGTGACCTGCCCTAGCTGATCCTGCTTCGGCAGGGGATTTATTAATGCAACTCAATACAGTGTCATACTGCTTAAAACTGCTTAAATCTAACAGTCTGCTCTCTACCCTGTCCAGCTTCAAGACAGTAATTCAGAATTTAACACATTGATAGTGGCCAAGGTAAGAGACAAAATACGGGACTAAAAAGCCGTCAACTCTCACCCTGAAGTGCTCTTCCACTGTTAATCCAAAACTCCAGTCAGGTAGCCTGACAAAAAAGCCAACAAAAAACAAACCAAAATTTCTACTCAAATAATTAGTTATGATCACTAAACTGAATGGATTACAGCCACTGAGTGGAAAAACCTGTGTATGGCAGCTGTGTTCACTGTTCACCTTAGTGTTAACAAGTACAATATGTGCATGCAGTGTAAACAAGAACGAGAGAACAGTTCAAAATTAAGTTCCTGGAAAAGGAAAATGGAAGAATTGGTAATAATGACCAACATTGTCTACACAGATAGATATGCGGGTGGCTCACGGACATCAGTAGATCAGCTGAAGTCATGTTTTTTAGGAGAGATTTTGGAGAGATTGGAGGGACTGCTTCCCATAATAAAAATAGGAAGAAGCAGAGTTTCTAGAGTTATCTATTTTGCAAGGATCTTGTGTGGGGATTATTCTAATGCTATTAAGCTCTTGTCATCACCACCAGTGGCAAAAAAATGTAACTTTGAGAAAAATAAAGTCTTATGAGACTGAGGGATGTGACTTGAATGACCTATTTTATTGCTACTTATCTGGCACTCATTCAAGAAAAGTCACAAAACTCTTAAAAACATGCTTAAGTTTCTGGAGAACATTTCAGTAATATCAGGGTGAAAAGTGATGAAGGTCTTGACCTTCTGACTTATTTAGAGACCTCAGAAAATTATAATCTTAAATCTTTTCAGTTTATACCTTCCTTCTGGACTCTTACAGACACACTAAAAAAGACAGCAAATTTATAATCACCAGTTGTATAAAGAGTATAACTTCCTATTTTTACCCGTAGTATTGATACAACTTTATTTAATCAGTTGTTTACCCCTTTGACTCTCAAAAATCCGTTCCAATTTATAGCATATTACAGAATCTTGAAGTACAAGGTCTTTTGAGCCAGCTGTATCATCTTCTACTGGGCTGCTCAATCACCAGTACTTTTCCATGTGCAAATAAGTTTTTTTTTCATTGTTTCAATACTTTCTAACCCTTATTTAAAGACGTTTGTCTTCATTAGCTTACAAATTTACTGAAATTTGAAGTGCCATGCTCTCCACTTTCAGAAAGTAAAATAGCAGGGCTGACTTTGGGAATTTCATCAAAATCCAATAATCCAACCCTTACGTTCCATGTTTGCTCCACTACTCAGAACATGAAGGACAAGAGCCTCTGCAGATCGCTGCTTAACACAACTGCATGTAGTAAATGTATGATATCCCCTCCTGGCCTTCCTCAAGCAAAATGAACTTGTACTTTAAACCCAGTAACATTTCTGTGTGTGAGTGGTACCAGCTGCTCCTGGTAATATTCTGCCAAGGATCCCCAAAACAAGCTGTCTGTAGTATCAGGTGATACTGTATATCAGTCAGTTGGACTTCATATTTGAACACTGTGGACCATAAATTCTAAAATTTTATAGAGCATTTTATAATCGTCAGGACATGCTTTTGAACAAAAATGGAAAAAAAGATGTTGGTAAGGGAAGAGAATCAAACAGGCACATAGGTCATTTGATTTAACAGATGTAAGAATTTTCTTCCATCTGCCAAGAGAGAAGTTAAATACAATAAAATTAATTGCTGACAGCATATCTCATCAAAGTTTTCCAGAGCTTTTACATTCTCTTTTTAAAAAACTAACACATTTTTAAAAGGCATGCAATTATTTCTTTCTCTCTAAATCACTGACCTTTACTGGCTGAACAATCCCAGTAACTTTTCAAATGTTATCAGAATATATATTTTCTTTTCCAGCATTACCTTTTCCTGGTTCTGCTGCTGGATGTTGCATTACAAGGTATGAAACAGGTAAAAATAATATGCTGAGAATTCTCTCTAAGAAGTCAAATCATATTCAGAAGACCATTCCCAAGAGAAACAGCCTTGAATGCAAGGGAGATCTGTTATTCAATTCAAATATTTATTTTCTGTCTAATGTTCCCACCTAGCTGACAATTCCATATACCATGGACTGCAATTATATTAGCCTTTCATAGACAGCATACTGATGAGAAAGAGAAAATAATCATAATTCTCTTGTTGTTTCCATGTTGTGATTTCTTAGTTATAGTCTCTGTAACTCCATTTCTAGTGTTATTTATTAAATAACAAGTTTTATTAATTATAAGATCAGGCTGCCTCACCTTGGCTAGCACTCATAGACCAATATGGTTCTTCTGATGATTATGGAAGCTGCATATTAAATATATAACTATACTTACAGAACTCAGGCTTACTGAAATAGGCAAAGTTTGTTCTGCCATGTTTCCATTTTTAACTGAAATTATTTAAACAGTGTTAATTCAAAGCACAGTAAATTTCTGACAACTTGTCAGAAACTTCTATACATGATAGCAACCAGTGGAGTTATTTTTTCCCATAAAAATATACAACCTACTCTATAATATAATACTTTACCTTTGTGTTTTGGTTTTTTTGTGTTTTGTTTTGTTTAGTTTTGTTGGGGTTTTTTGTTTGTTTGTTTTTCTGTGAGTTAAGAAACAATAGTTTTGCAAACTGATACTATGTTCTTTGAGGCCCCAGTGTAGTCCTCAGCTATAGGCAGGAGTCCAGCTGAACAACAGCAAATTACAACCTCAGGGTCTCTTTTAGAGCTTAGAATGAGATTGGCACCTTCGAGACCCAGACTTTAAGTGCTGATTTGTTTCTATTATCTGAGCCTTTTTGTGCAGCTGCAAAATTGCAACACCTGTGTGCTCGGTTGGCAATATTGCTTTAAGCAAAGCATATCCTAATTTTATTTTATAATTTGGATTTTGCAGACACTCAAAATTTTTATAATATTGACTGCATATGCTGTAATTAACTCAGACAGTTTATGAGCCTACCTCTGACTGTGCATTATGAACCACAAGAACATATGAGACCATAGGGAAGTCTTGCTGAATTGCAGATATTTATAATCTTCCACATCTATCAGATTTTTTTTTTTTTGATGATGATGAAAAATGTATCTTCTCTGTCGTGTTACAAATACAGCTACTTGATTTTTATGTTACTGTATTATTCATCTTATGCTACACGTCCTAACTCTTAGATGTGCTCTGTATCTTGCGTTGTCTGCCACCAGATCTATAAATCATCTTCTCTAATCATCCCTTCCTACACTAGATTTCTTTCTCTCATTTGTATACTGCTCAAAGATAAAACTGTTTTGCTCCCTTGGATTTGCATATTTTAAGTTTAACTTGATTAGTTAAATTAGTATTTTTCTGCTAAATCTGAACAATTACAATCAAGCACAGCAAGAATGTAATTAATTTTTTCTGTAGTGTTCTTGAAGTTCAGCAAGTTCTACTGCAGCAATTAACTGCTATGTTCCTCTTTCTGCCTTCTGCCTTGTATTTCAGGATTTTTAGCCAACAAAAAGGCTCTTAAGACAAAAATTCTACTGTGTATTCACAAGAGCTTCCTGCCTCTCTCCTGCCAAAACTATTTTATGAAAAATGAAGTACAATGAAGCATAGATAGTATGCAATAATATTTATTTGAAGCAACTACAACTACAGAGGACCTGGGAATAAGACACAGGTAGACAAATTCACCTAAACTGCATGTATTGACTCTCTTATGTGAGGCTCTGGATAGATATTCATTTCTTATAGGTAGTGGATAGTGAAAAACTAAAGATAAAATTTCTTCAAAGAGTTTGGTTATTTGATGTTAGCATGGAATTTACACATGGATATGAAGGTCTAGAAAATATTCAAACTTTGAAGGTGGAAATAAATATCAATTTGCACTGATAACAAATTACTTTATAATTTTAACACACTTTTTCTAGAATAACTGAAAACTATGAAGGACAGAAAACTGAACTTTTGTTGGAAAACTAAGTTGTGGTGAATTTTAGCATTGAAAGCCAATTGTAGATTACTTGGCAGCTACTTATTAATAAAGACTGGATGGCATTTCTCTGATAATTTGGTCTAATTTTAATTAGAAAACTTACTTAAATTAATTGTTGTTTAAAGTAAGGCATGTTTCCTTTAAGAAAAAAAAAGGAAGCTCTAGTCCTGATAACAAAATAGCTAGTGACCACAGCTTCTGCTAATCTAACACATTATAGGAAAAAATTTAAGAGTTTTGGCTCAAAAATAAAGGGCTTAGAGTAGTATGCAATTCTTATTTAATATGCTGCCTCATCCCAAGTACTCTGAAAAAAAATTAAAAATTAAATTAAAAAAAAAAATCTCTTGTGTGGTGCCAGGGATAAATGTGATACTGCCTATGTCAGCAAACACAACTGCCTATTGTCAACATACCTTTTCCCTTTTAAGTAATTCCTGTCTTCTGAAACTGTGTAATATTGCTCCATGATGCTGCAGAATGCCAAGGAGAGGAGGCCACTGGGCAGGCTCCCCAGTATTCAGCATATGCTGTGGTAAGGAAAGCTTGAGCTTTGTCACCTACTATGAACACATCTGCTCCCTGATAATTTGAAATAATTTGCTGTTGTGTATACAATTAATATTAAAACCACTACAACAGTGTGAAATTAAATGTCCACCTGCTTTCTGAGAGAAAATTGTTCATTTGTTAATAGAACTGGCATGAGTAAAGTATCCACCTCTGAACAGATTTTACTGAGAAACACTAGGAACTTCTAGATTTAAGAAAACCACTATTCTCAGCATCTGGACAGATATAAGATTTATCAGCTACCTGTATTCCTCTTTTTTCTCTGTCTTATTAAAACAAGTATTTTACTAATCCATTTGCTGTAAGATCTTTCTTACTGAGATCTAGAAAGAATCTTGCCATCTCTCTCTTTCTCTCACACACTTTTCTCATCGTCTCAAAGTAGAACAATTTCTCACAGCTAGTCTTGATTTCTCTCTTTTATATTTTGTTCTTCAAAAACAGAAATGAATTCACATAATGTTAGGAGGCTGATTAGCTATTTTGCCCAAGAAAAGAGTCAAAAAATATGATTGTTGAAGAGTTTGAATTCTGAAGTAATTTACTCTCAGGTCCAATATTTTGAATTTAGGGTTCTTGTCTCTCTTCAGGAAAAATTAATCATACTACTTCACTGTCTCTGAAAGTGTATATAATAACCTAATCTGGATTGGCAAGAGTCCACAAATACAGTCTGAATAAAAGCAATCCTCAATTTATCCAGGTCTTGGTAACCTAGAAGATAGCATTCATCCAATAGTCAGTGGGCAGATGACTAAAAGACAAGGTGATATTATGAAATCCAGCTTTCAAAATCAACTTGTTTGCTGTGTGTTTTGTTTCTGAAAGGCTCACTTTCAGCAAAAGGAAGATAGCTTAAGTGTCCAGATTCTGATCTCACCTGAATTTACCTAAAAGTTTAGAAATGGCTGCTTTTTAGCAACGGGAGTACCACTTCAAAACATACAGCTAAAAAATCCAGGAAAGCTTGAGCATGAATACTGCTGTGCAAAATCTAACTCCAGAATCCTTCAGGTTAGCCTAGAATTCTATTAAGAGGATTTCTTAGATAAGGAAAAATATTTCAAAATAATGATTATTTGGGGAGCTTCAAAATCAGTCATGCTGATAGATGGTTTAATTTGTCTGAAAAAGGGCTACTTCAGTAATTTGAGAGGGAATAAGGAACACCAGTGAGACCGGTTGTGAGCCACTAGGTGCAGTGGTTCAGCTCTGCATCACAGTGATGGGAGGACAGAAAGCTCTTAGCAAAGTAAGTGGACAAAATCAATCTCATATGAGGCAGACAAAGACCTTATTGCTGCTTTCATCTGAAGTTTTCTTCCTGAAAAGAATCAATTCCCTGGATTAAGCAGCAGTCTTTTTTAATAAATGTGACTAGTTGTGTTCAAGTACTCATGGAGTAATACTGAAGCAGCAGATTTCCTCACTGAGAGTGTCTTGAGCAAGTAAGCATTAAATTAACTACACTTTACAGACTGGGCCAGATACTCCTGCATATATAAAGATTTAGAATTAGCCTACAATCAAACCACAGTTTCCACTCAGTGCAAATGATGATGGGCTTTAGAGAGCAGATATTACTCATGTGACAATCTGCTCCATGGCCACTCTAATACTAATGACACTGGGCCCTTAACGAGGCCAGTGCAGAACAGGATTTATCTGGAATGATGAAGATCAGCTGCATCACTCTCAACATGCCTCACACCAGCACAGAAGCCTGAGGGGGAAAACTAATGCCTCACCAGCGGCACAGATGTGCCTGCAGGAAAGTGTTCCTCTGGTTATTTATGATTGCATAAAGTAATTTTCAAAAATCTCAGTGAAGCCAAGGGGCCATAACCAGACTAGGGAACCTATTTTTTTTTTTTAATCCTCACAGGAATTTCTGAATACTGTAACTACATTGCATTCGTGAAATGTTACCCTCAAAGAAAAAATGGTTTAATCTAAACCCATTATTTGAGTGAGGTTTCTGCAGAATATTTTCCACTAGTAAAACAGGGTGAAATGAAAACTAGCCAGTGTTCAATATAATCTATCCATCTAGCTGGGGCAAAAGAAATCAGGAGCTAAAGAAGGAGAATGGGGTAAAATTATAGTGACCTAGTGCCTTCAACAGTCACCAGAAATGTCTCTGTCAAACACACAATTTAATGCTAATGTTACTCAAGCAAAATATTCTGACGTGTAATAAGAATATCTAGAACAATTTCCCCTCAAAAATAGGAAGGTTCTGTATTTTCACTTTTGAGTAAATAGAGGCCAAAACCATACCTAAAAATCACAGCATTTCCCAGGTGAAAGAAATTCTCTTTACTGATCATTTCTATCAGTGACTGATTTGTCTTTGATGAGTAGGTACAGAAGTTATCAGAAGGAAGGACTTTATGAACCGTAAGATGGACAAAGATGAGAGACATCTAACAAACAGAAAGAGCACGAGTCAGTAAATGAATTTAGCATAGATCTAGTAAGTAACTTAAAAAAAGATGGTTAAAACATAACTACAATCTCCCTGCTAATGGTCTCAAATACTTTTTCTATCTAACCCCTCTAAACATCATTTATTAAGGATTCTTGTTACAACTAAATTGGATTTAACAATATTCTTTACAAATACATTTCTTAGTTTTCATCAGACCATCTCTTGGGCAATTAAACAAATGACAGATGCTCTCTATTAACCCTCTTCCTGATAGAGGAAGGAAAGAGAATAAGGGATAGAGACTCATGGGTTGGAAACTAAACAACACAGCTTTAATGAAACAATAATGATGAAAAAGGATAATATTTAAACAAATATACACAAAGCGATACCATGTTCATCACCCCTTCCCCCCAGTAATGCTCATATCACCACAGAGGCTGAAGGGCAGCTCTGGAAAAGTCCCAGGCTGGGATCCTGGGATTAGTGACAGATGGAAGCTGGATGCAGGAACACATGCATTCAGGAGGGTACGGATCGGGAGCACAGACAGACAAACAGATGGAATCCTCCCAGGATGCCAACCATGCGTGAAGAAGCAAGAAGAAAGCCTTGACACTTGTGACCCCTCAAATTTATACCCAGTACAACACAATGGAACACTTCTTTTGGTCAATTTTGGTAACCTGTGTGTGCTCTGCTCCTCCCTAAAGGAGTGCTGCAGGTGTTACCCTTTTACTCCCCTTCTCTTTCTGGATCATAAGATGTTCCTCAGAACCGAGCAGTGGCCTTGGTTCTGCATACCATTCCCTAGTTGGGACTATAAACGTCAAGGGTTATCAGTCCTAGAAGCAGACGCTGACTGAGAAACTTGTTGTTAATTTCAGCAAATGCAGCTACTAATAAGAGACTTAACTGAAAACAAAATTATGATAGAGAAAATTATTTCTATCCTGGCCTAAACCAGGACAGTCTCCTTCAGGCACTGGAAGGCTACCATAAATTCTTCCAGGAGCCTTCTCTTCTCCAGGCTCAACAATTCCAAGGCTCTCAGCCTGTCTTCATAGAAGAGGCGCTCCAGTCCTCTGATCATCTTCATGTCTCTCCTCTGGACTCTCCATTTCCTTCTTATATTGGGACCCCAGATCTGAACACAATACTTCAGGTTTAGTGTCATGAGAGAGAAGTAGAGGGGGAGAATCACCTCCTTTGACCTTCTGCTGTCCATGTTTCTTTTGATGCACTCCAGGATACAGTTGGCTTTCCTGGGCTGCAAGCACACACTTCGGCTTATGTTGAGCTTCTCATCATTCAACATCCCCACGTCTTTCTCCTCAGGGCTGTTCTCTGTCCATTCTCCACCTAGCCTGTAATTATGCTTGGGGTTGCCCCAATCTGGGTACAGGAACTTTCACTTGGCCTCACTGAACTTCTTGCAGAGGCCCAGTTCTCAAGTTTGTCAAGGTTCCTCTGGATGGCCTCCCTTCCCTCAAGCATGTCAACTACACCACACAGCCTGGTGTCATCAGCAGACTTCCTGAGGGTGCATTCAATTCCACTGTCCATGTTTCTGACTAAGATGCTTAGCAGCACCAGCTCCAGTATCAACTGGACCAGTATTAAATGACTTAGTGTTTCCATAACTTCCTATACACAGGTACAACCACATCGAATTGTTTCAATTATCTTCATATTATTTTTCATACAAAAAACAAAGCTCATTTTTAATTCATTACATCTGTAATGTAAATTTAATCTGTAAAACATCTGTATAGGAAGCATTATACACAAATTTAAGCATACCTGTGATTAAGTGAATCACAATTTCCTTCAGCCAACACATTGTAAGACTTATCAGTCATAAAATTAGAATTAAGGAGAAATTTAGGCCTGCAGACAAGAAGTTCTGATATTAAATTTAAATGTTATAAATAATATAATATAATAATTTTATACCATTCAAAGTCATCCAAAGTTTTTAATATTTGTTGGCCTTCAGCTCACCTGGCAGATCTGACAAAGAATGGTTATGCAAGCCATCTTACATTTTAACCAACCTTTCATAGGCCACAAAAATGATCAGGGGGCTGGAACATCTCTCCTGTAAAGAAAGGCTGAGGCAGTTGGGGTTATACAGCCTGGAGGGGACCTAATATTGACCTTCCAGTATCTGAAGGGGCCTTGCAGGAAGGCTGTGGATGGACTGTTTGCAAGGGCCTGTGGTAATAGGATGAGGGGCAATAGTTTTAAATTAAAGAAGAGTAGATATAGATTGGGTGTTAGGAAAAAGTTCTTTACCATGAGGGTAGTGAAAAAATGGAACAGGTTGCCCAGGAAGGCAATTGAGGCCTAACCCCTAGAGATATGAGGTGAGGCTTGACAAGGCTCTGAGTAACCTATCTAGTTTAGATTATCTGTGCTTACTGCAGGGGTGTTGGACTAGATGACCTTTAGAGGTCCCTTACAACTCAAATTATTTTATGATTCTATGATCTACCAACATCTTCTCAAAGTCAAACAGAATTAAGTAATCACAACACTTCTTCAGCATTTGTTTTCTAAAACATTTATTTACTATTTTATTATTTTATTATTTTATTTTGTCTCTGAGCTGGAAAAACATAGGTTTGATGGATGGACCACTCAGTAGATTAAGAACAGGCTTGATGGTCACACCCAAAGAGTGGCTGTCAATGGGTCCAGGTGGAAGCCAGTGACCAGTGGAATCCTTCAAGAATCAGTCTTGGCAATGATCCTGTTTAACATCTTTGTTGGCGACATCGATGGTGGCATTGAGTGAACCCTCAGCAACTTTGCTGATGACCCCAAGCTGTGTGGTGTGGCTGACACACTGGAGGGAAGGGATGGCATCCAGAGGACCTTGACAGGCTGTAGAGGTGGGCTCATGCCAACCTCATGAAGTTCAACAAGACCAAATGTAAGGTCCTGCATCTGGGTCAAGGCAATCCCAAGGACTGATATAGGTTGGGCAGTGACTGGCTTGAGAGCAGCCCTGAGAAAAAGGACTTGGGAGTGCTGGTGGATGAGAAGTTCAACATGAGCCACCAGTGTACACTTGCAGCCCAGAAAGCTTAACCAGATCCTTGGCTGCATCAAGTGAAGCGTGGCCAGCAGGTCAAGGGAGGTGATTCTCCCCCTCTGCTCTGCTCTCATGAGACCCCACCTGGAGTTCTGTGTCCAGTTCTGGAGCCCCTTTCATGGGAGAGACATGGATGTGCTGGAGCGTGTCCAGAGCAGGGCCACCAGGATGATCAGAAGGCTGGAGCACTTCTCCTGTGGAGACAGACTGAGAGAGTTGGGGTTATTCAGTCTGCAAAGAGAAAGCTCTGAGATCTTATTGTAGCCTTCCAGTATCTGAAGGGGCCCTACAAGAAAGGTGGTGATGGACTTTTTAGGATAGTGACAGGACTAGGGGGAATGGATTCAAATTAGAGGGAGGTAGATTTAGATTAGAAGTTAGAAGTTCTTCACCATGAGGATAGTGAGACACTGGAACAAGTTGCCCAGTGAGGTGGTTGTAGCCCCATCCCTGGAAATTTTTAAGGCCAGGCTGGACAAGGCTCTGAGCAACCTGATCTAGTGGGAGGTGTCCTCCATGACAGGAGAGTTGGAACTATGTGATCTTAAAGTTCCCTTCCAACCATGAAAATTCTAAGATTCTATGATTATTTTTACTGCCTGCAGGTTATTGCTGGTATACAACAGCAAACTGAGTGTGTTTTCTAAAACAGTTTTAAAACAAATATTTTTTAATGCCTAACAGGATTATCGTTCACCTTGTTTGCAGCTTAGAAAGTCAGATTTCAAAGGGAATCTGCATGTCATATGATGGGCTCTTTAAAGAAACACTTCAGACTCTTCACTACTTCTACTTTGAAATTAATTAGAAGGGGGCTAGTAAATTATCCATTACAAAATGCAAAATAAAATGCCATTTACAAATGTTAAAAAAAAAACTTCCAAACTTCATTTTAAAAATAAATAATCACAGAAAGAGGGGGGTAGCAAGGTAATTAACCATATAAACTTTTAATGATTTAAAATGATTAGTTTTAAAGGAAAGCAGAAACTCTTAATAAGACAATATGCTTTTTATCTGCTTTGATTTTAAACCTCAAGACCTGCATGTTCCCATGCTAAACTCATGGAAATTTTGCAGTATCAAATTTATTTCCCTCAGTGAATGAGGCTGCTCAAGCACTGAACAATGTATTTATATATTTTTAGCAGAAACCTTGTAAATCATCTCTCTGCTGCAATGCGACAGGAAGATTAAAGGAAATATTTGCTGTTTAAGTATATAGAAATATATATGTATATAATTTTATTTTTCACCTCAGACTCCAGTTAAAAGACTTAAACCAATTAAAGGATATAGATGTGTATGGAAAGTCTCTAACAGAGAAAACAGCTCTGTGAATTTGCAGGTTATACATCACCCTATGCAATCCAGATGAGCTTGCAAAATGGAGACATTCTTCTTCTCTTAAAAAAGCAGCTCATGTCCTTCTTCCAGAGTTTTGAAGTACAGAGTATAGTTTTTTATATATTATGTAAGCAGCATATATACTGACATAAACCCAAAATTATACATTGTGGACTATTTCTATCTGAAAGCTAAAAGTCCAGTTGTACTATTTGGGGATGAGAAAAGCATCACCTTACAGCAATTATTCTGACTAAACCCTTTTGTTTCAGAGATAGATAACCAAGAGCACTAAAACTGATTTGCATTTTCTCTTAATCTTGTCTGCAACAAAAATAGTGAATTTTCAATTCTCATTATTGAATATGTATTTCAATACTGATTGCTGAGTGAAATAGAAAATTATAATGTATCCCTCCAGCTTCAAATTATTATAGCATTCCATGAATCATTGCCAAATATAAGAAACACACACATATTTTTCTTACATATAGGGTTCTTGGAGAATATTGTGATTGAGATGTTCGGTGCAAAAAAATTCATCCCGATTAAAGGATTTCCAAATGCTGTTTGCATTTCAGACATTCAAAGACTGACTAAAACTTATGTAAAAAGTAATCATATGTGCTTGTAAATGCAGTTAGGTTAATTACATGCTCTAAAAGAAAATTTTTATGCCTTTTGCTTTACCTATTTTCTAAGATGTTCTAGATAAGGAACATTTTATAGAAGCATTCATTACTATGGATTGTCTGATATATAAAATATATCACAGAAGAACATTTTACATGCAAAATATATCAACAAATGACAGTTTTATAAATTCAAGAGCCATTCTGATCAGAAGGCAAGTAAGGTATATGAATGCCACTACTAAGGAAGCAAAACCTACTTGGTACAGAGTTTATTTAATCCCAGCAAAAACAGTTCAAGATATGCCTCTATTAAAAAAAAGCAACAAAAACAATGGCAAAAAAACCCACCAACCAAACAGAAAAACAAAACAAAAAAGAAAAAACTAACCAACCAACCAAAAAAAACAAAAAAACCAAACCAAACCAAACCAGAAAATGTCAAAAGCTGATGTCTCTTCAGGATATAAAGGGTGACCTGAGAGTCCTGTGCTGGAATTCAGGAACTATGTTCTCCCTTTCAGTCTCCCTACCGAGGAGGTAATATAGACGACAAAAAAAGTATTGCTAGGAATAGAACATTGGATTTTTACTGATTTTGCAAGGCCTTGGAAATTAGCTTTTTCAGGATTACTTTGAGCTTTTCTTGACCTTCCTGGAACTTTATTTTAGCTTGTTTATCTCTAAGAGTATTTTTCCAGTGTCTGTGGCTTTGCCTAATTTTTTTTTTTTTTTTTTTTTTTTTGCATATCTTAGTATTGTAATCCTATATATGCAATTATATCCTGTAGTTACTCTGTGTAGAATGAAATATTTATGGCTCAAACATAATGGTGCAACGTAGGGAATTACAGGTCTGGGATAACAGTGTAGGCTTTAAAAGAAGGGAATCAGGATGCAGTGCAGAAAAACACAAGCATGGGATGGTGAAGGTGACACATGGTAGCTCTAAAGAGCTCAGAGCCATAAACAAATTGACCATGGTCAGTTAAAGTAATGCAAACAGGGAGCTGGGCAAAACCAGCGAAGGGTAACAAGAGCAGAAAATATCCAGTATATGCAACACTTTTTCTACATGATAAATTGATCTGTAACGTGGACTTTTAGACCCAAAAATAAAGATAAAAGTTTGCAAAGTGTGATTAGTAAACACATAATAATGACCCTAGAGTGATCCTACAGGGTGGAGGAGGCAATTACCATTAATGCCATATTGCTCCCAGCAAAGGACTCAGGGTCCTAACAACTTGCATGCCCAATGGAAGCTGTCAGCTGTAAGAACCAAATGGGCAGTGGAAGGGTGAACAGAAAAGAAAGGACTAGATATGAAAAAAATCCACATTTAATAGTTTTACCCTATTATTAATTATTGATTTCTTTCTACAATATAGGAGGGTTTTGCTTGCTTTTTCTTTATTTTTCTGTAGCAAATTTGAAGCATTGAATATTCTTTGACTAGTCAGTTAAGATTTCAATTACACAAAGAAAAAACTATCTGCTTTATATATATAATATTTTTGTATTATTCACCCTTAGAGAGATATTGAATGTAACAGAAGTTTCAGCTTAGGCCCCTGCAAAATTCTATTAAAAGATTTCCTGGTGTCTCAACACTATCAAGTAACCTTCCAGGTCAGTCAAGTCCATGCAAAATGTTTATTTGTAACAGTTTTCCAAGAAATCTTTCACAGACTGTTTTTCATCTACATACTCTTCCTTGCTGTTTGTGTGCATCAACCTTTACGCTGAAAAAGAATTTACAGGGGTCTATGGATCTGTGCAGGTATCTGAAGAAAAAAGATCTTATTTTTTTATAATGCTTTTCATTGCAATTTCCAGTAACATAGAATGAAAGAAAGGTTTGATATAATTTGGTTGTTTCTAGAAGGCTTGACACTCTGACAAGGCTTCCTTTCAATTCAGGCTATTTGTAGCATCTGTTCACATAGAGAGTATAACCCTTAAACTGAGCAGTGAGCAATGGATCAGCACAAACTGTATGTTGAAACACCAGTGTGTTTCTGTGATCATCCTTCCTCAAGTGAAAATGAACACCTTTAGACAATGTCTTGTAGATGGCCTTTCCAAGAAATGAAAAATAATGGGAACACATACCTCACACACTGTCAAAGTGTATGAACTGCTGAGAAAGTCACATATATGTAGAAACATTAGAACAGACTACACAGAATATGGTTTCCATATGGAAATATATCTGCAATACAACTAAACTATGGGTAAAATGGTTTGTTGCTATTCTAACACTACATTAAAAAATTTCAAAGTTGTCCTGGCTTGAGCCAGGACAGAAATAATTTTCTTCATTGTAATTTTAGTTTCAGCTAAGTCTCTTTCAGCACTTCCTGAAAGTAACAACGTGTTTCTTAGTCGGTGTCTGCTTCTAGGACTGATAGTGCTCAGTGTTTGTAGCTACAGATAGAGAATTTTTTGCAGAATGAAAGCTACTCCTCAGTTCTGAGAAACATCATGATCAGGAAAGAGAAAGGCAGTAAAAGGGGTAACCCTTTTACTGTGACCTTCTTTTAGGGAGGAGAAAATACAACAGGTGACAAAAATTCACAAAGCAGAGTATTCCATCCCATACATGTCACACTCAGTGTAAATTTGAGGGATCACAAATGCCAAGATTTTTCTTTGTCCATGAGTGGCATCTTGGGAGGATTCCAACCATTCTGCCATTGATCCTTACCCATACCCTCCTGAATCTGTGTGATCCTGCATCCAGCTCCCATCTGCTGCTGACTCCAGGATCCCAGCCTAGGACTTTTCCAGGGCTGCCCTACATCCTCAGTGTTGACATGAATATTACTGGAGGATGTGGTATTGCTCTTGTGTATGTTTGTATATATTTAATAATTTAAAAAATATTTTATTAGTAAAGCTCTCTAGTTTTGTTTCCAACCTGTAAGGCTTCCTCCCTTATTCTCTCTCCTTTTTCTGTCAGGGAGGGGAGGGGGATTAATAGAGAGCATCTGTCATTTGTTTAATTGCCTGCCCAGTGTCAAAATGTGACAAAAGTTGAAGGCATCTAACCAGCTACTCATTTTCACTTTTTTTGGTGTGGTTTTTTTTTGCACAAATATTATAGTTACTTCAAGGATATCTGTGAATCTGAAAGACTACTGGATTTGACCAAAACAAGTCTTATTTCCTTATTGACTATGTTAATTCACCAAAATGGTACAACTGAGCTGAATCACCGTGCAAATCTTAAAGAAGCCTTAAAATACTTGATGCAAAATGAATACACCTTTCATATCTATTCATAAAGACAAGAGAATTTTTCTTTCAATTTCCTTAACTTTACATACATCACAGGGAAACAATTCTAATATTAAGAATTAAACAAAACAAAACAAAAAAACCCTAGGATTTTCTGCAGTCACAACTACTCGGAATGTAATTCAATTTTAATTTTATCTTACTATTATAATGTGCACAGATCACACACAGATACCGATAAAGTCATTATGTATGTTCATGTTCCTGTACCTAAAAAAACCCTCTACTGTTGCACCTTTAGCTTCACACTCAGTTTTCTAACCCCTGATATTCAAAATGCCTAAATGTTAACAAGCAGCTGGCTGCCATTCCGACAAGTATCAACCAGCTCCTCTGCTAAGAGAACAACTGTGGCAGGAGCTACATAAACACATTCAAACATTGTTCCAAAACAGATTACTGCACACAATCAAGCTCCAAAGTTCTGCAGCTTCCAAAATATGGGAAAAACTGCTAAGAACCCTCTTCCTTTTAAATCTCAGAGAGCATTCAATTTGGCACCAATCCAAAGATAAAATATCCTTGTTGAGCATACTGCTCCAGAATATAATGAAGAATAGGAACTTAATCTGTTTTATTCCTGAAGCCATACCATAGAATTAATTTCTTCACTAACTGTACAGAGATTGACACTCATTATCTTTCTTTCATGGGCATAGGATACTATATTTTACCTGAAGAGGCTCTGCTTCATCAGTGAAACATTCCTGAAGATTCAAGATAAGCATCTTCTATTACTTCAGATGGCTGGTCCCACTGTGAGGTCTGTGGAGGCACATGGTTATACTCTTCAACATTTAAAATGTTGTGCTTGCAGATTTAAGTGCTGAGCAGGACGTAAACAGAGGAGTTAGGGACTGGGTGTAAAGAAGTTGGGGGTATGGGGAAAGAGGGGAACTGAGGGGACCAGGAGCAGGGGAAGTAAAGGGACTCAGAGAAACATAATTCTCCAAAACGTATGGGGAACCCTATCCTTTCTAACAAGTGACTTATTTTCTATATCTGAAATGTCTTCAGTTAGTAATTTATTTTAGGGATTAGAAGTTTTTAAAAGTTCAAATTAGTCCCAGTTGTCATGTTATGCCAATGTAACGACATTGTTATCTGTAATATATCATCTAACTGACATCTTTGTGGTACCAAAGGGGAATGAAAGATAATGTATTATAATGAAGGACCTTGAAAAGGTAGGTTTCAGAGTTTAATGATTTTAGCTCAGTCAGAAAACCTTTTTACAGTGTAGCATCCTGCTTTCTCTTATTCATCCTGTTATTCAATTTTCTCCTTCACTTGGGCTTCAAATAGGGGTAACAATCTATTCATTATCAAGTGTTTCCAACAACTGTATTTTTAACAGCACCTTTGCTTAGAAGAGTCCTGTAATTCTGTGAAAGCCTCCAAAGCCTCTGACAACTACAAATGTTGTAATAAGAAATCATTCCCTCTGTATAATTCTCTGGACATTCAATTTATTTTAAACCTAAATCAACAAAATTCAATAGAATCATTTGTCCTCAGACTCAACACACATTTTTTTCCTTAGAATTGATGTGAAATCAATACTCATGATAAAGAAGAAGGTGCATTGTTATGTATTGTGGCCTATGCCCAATATCATAGCAAAGGAATGGAAACAAGTAAATTCTCTAAACATCAGATAATGTCTCTCCTTTTGTTTTCTTCTAAAGTATTTCTATTTAATATAAAATAGAACTACTATAAAAAAGGAAAAAAATATATCCACTGAAAAATAGCCCACAGCACTATAGCAGCTTCCTGCTTCAATTAGACCTTACACTTTTATCAGTTTCCTACCTTTCAAGTGCATAGGGTAATAACTCTGAGTTAGCTGTTCAACTTTTTCAATAAGCAGAAATGGGCACAAATGAGAAATTGATTCTTATTTTCAAACAAGCGTTCATAATTATGGGTCTTGGGAAAAGTACCTGGGGGCAAACTGGCAAGATGCCTACTCTGAAAGTGTTGAACACACCCCTAGGATGACATGAACTGGTAGAGCTTACTCAATGCAGCTAAGGACATACGACAAAGTGTATCCAAACTTGTTTTCATTCCATGCAGTTTGAAGTTATTAAAGATTTTGCATACCCAACTTTTAATGGCTGAAAAAAAGCCTGAAAAACTAAATACATCTCTGAAGCATCACTTATGCTGGGTACAGGTAGCAAGATTTTGGGTAGCAGAGGGCCTGCAGGGGTGGCTTCTATAAGAGGAGATCAGAGGTTATCCTATCCTACACACAGCTGGTTTCAGTGTCCTCCACAGTGGACGCAGAGGAACATTTGTTCACCATGGAACAAATCTGAGGATGTCACCCATGTTTGTGATTCTTCTGTGATAGTATGTTTTAGAAAGGACAAAAATGAGGGGCAGGGAGAGGACAAAGGAGAAAAGTATGACAAATAATTGTGAGCAACAGTCAGTCGAGAAGGAGGTGGGGGAGATGATCCAGGTAACAGAGCAGGGATTCCTTTGCAGCCCTTGATGGAGCAGTTTATTTCCCTGAAGCCCATAGAGCTGACCATGCCACAATAGATGTCCATTCTGCAGCTGATGAAGGACTCTGCACTGGAGCAGTTGTTTCAAGAAGGAACTGCAGCTTATGCAGAGCCCATGCTGATGAGGCACAGCAAAAATGGGAGGACTGTGGCAGCAGCAGTGCAGTTATGGACTGACTGTAAACCCCATTGCCCATACCTGTGGGTGGGAGTGAGGCAACTGTCCAGGTGTTAAGCCACAGCATCACCAAACTCACATTTGCTTTGGGCAATGAGTAAAAGTTCATGCTTATCAATTCTTATGGAAAATAAGAACAATAGCTCATCTCTCTTGAGTTCAAGTGCTCAGCTCAAGTAATAATTGCCTGGTTTACTAAGGGGCCAAAGAGTCTAAACAAATATTCTTGTAAATATCAAAACAGGAAGATATTTAAATTATATCTTTACTGGTTTAACAAATTAAAAGCTTAGAGAACAGCCAAAAATACCACAACCTAAGCTTTATTTACCTCCCTTCCTCCTTTGGGGTGACTCTCAGAATAGAATGGTTGATTTATTTTTCTTTTTTACTAATGTAGAACATTAAATTAAATATTAAATTTAAAATATTGCCAATGAATGCAGGCTGCATACTGGAATATATTTCCTCTTATTTTTAAGCCAGTTTCACCTAACACATAAATGCAACATTGAAAGCCATGTAGGTCTTCCTCTCTCCTGCTTATTTCCATCAAATCTTGACTATTTTCTTCTGCTTCTGAGACAGATTCTTATTTAACAACTTTAAAATATTTTGGAAAGGAAAATGTCTAATTAATTTATCTTGTAACTTCCTGAGTTCCCACTTGCACACTTGCATAGAAGAATCTCACTTGCATATACATTTACAGATATACAAGAGGACAAGTAGCAATGACACTACAATTCATGCTAAAAGAAAAAGAAAGGAAAAAAAAGAAAAAAGCAAAGCCAAGCCCTTATCAGGAAATGCTTCTTGCAGTTTGTACGTGCTATGAGAAACAGAATTATATTTACTCTCCAGAAGTATCATTCACAGAACTCATTAAGTTTCTATGTGTATTTGGGTAAAGCATTTGCTGTAGTTCTTGGACTCGGTCCTTGGACTTGGCAAGCGTTAGCACTTACTGTTAACTCAGCCTTATAGAAATACTGAAAGTCAGGAAGACTCGAGTGACTTCTGAATTAAACCAGTAAACAGAACAGTGCATAAATGGAAACAAAAACATTGAGAAAGGTGCCTTCAGCACATGAACTGTAAAAATGGGTTACTATCAATCATCGTTAGGCACATAAATAGAAGCAGGGTGAACTTCCACACTGCTGAACACCATGAGATAAAGCATTAGCTGTTCAGCTTGGTGGAGGGAGAAGTCAAGTTACTGCTCTGATACATAAGTAAAGGTTAGAAGCCCTAAATTGAAAATCTGAAAGCTTTTGAAAATTTGAAAGCCTTGTAAAAAGAACATCCTTAAAAGCTGAAAGAATGTTGTGGTTTATTTGCCTCTAATATTAGCATATAATCTATATTTTGTGTGTCTATTTTCAGGTTTCTAGACCTACTATTTGCTTGTGATAGTGCATCACCACAGTCAAAGCTGCTTTCTATTACAAGGCTCATGGTGGATTTGAGTTGAATTATAGTGTCTCCAGCAGTTCTGAATGCCACAGATACATAGCACAAGTATCATAACCTTACCTTAAAGTTAATAGATGAGAAAATTAGTGGAATGAACTCAAAAAAAGAAGGAAAATCACTACTGTGCTATGTCTTATATGAAGAATTACCCTTAGAGTTTTTCACTTCTTTGTTTCATTAAATAACAAAAGATTTCTATACACAGATGTAGAAGTATGATATTTTATAGATAAATAACTTAAATACCTAAGTGTTTATTTATATATAAAATGTCCACATATGTCTAACCCTTGAGACAGCACACTGTGCAGCTAGGTCTTGGATTACAGCAATCATTTTTAATTATTTACATGTACAAACCTATATTTTGAAGTTCATACTAATGAGGGATTATTCAGAATACTAAAATGCTAGTGGAAAACATTAGTTTTCCAACAATAAAGCTCCTACCAAAAAGTCACAAGAATCAAGACTCTACTGTCTGTTTTAACTAAGAATATATATTTTCTAACCATTTTTTCCCCACTTATTTGTTCCTAGATAAAATTTGGCATTTTTCTAAAGATAGTCTTAGGGTGAGGTGATATTTTAAATATTATAATCTAGGCAGCCTAAAATATATTTCATAATTCTCCTGAACAAAGATAACTGTGTTCAGACTCATAAACCTAAAGGAATCTTGTTGACCTAAATCAACTGAAGATATCTCAAAATAGTTTCTGTGTTATACCACGAAGAAAGCTTTTTATCTCTCTTCCACACCCCCCACTCCTAGGAGGAGCACTTATTTCCTGTGTGTACCTCCTTTGTTATTTCTCTCTTCACTCCAACAACCCTCACCTCCTTTTTAATACATACCTATAAGTATTGGATGCATTCATCTGTATTTTTTGAAAAAAGAAAAAACTAAGGAACAGAAATGTCTGTTCCCACAATAAATCCTAAATAGAGCTTTTGAGAATAGCTAATAAAGAACTACTGATCACGGAAGGATTTTGTACATTTCAAGTTTAATTTTGGGGTAATCTTCAAAATTAATATTTTCTGTAAGTTTTGTTTTAGATGGCACTTAGTATTTATTAGGAAGTAAAGACCAAAAAAAGTCCAGGACTACTGTCTCCAAAGCAAGCTGCTACCTCATGTGAGTGAAACACGATAATTTTCAGTCCTTCATAATCACATACAGGCAACAGTATGAGGACAATAGTAACATTTGTTATCAAAATGAAAAATCCCTGAACAAACACTTAAATAACTGAAACCTCCAGGACAAATAACTTTGGTAAATGTGAAATATCTACAGAAACAACATACTTCCTTTTGCACTACAATACACTCAGATTATCAGCACTATACAGCTTTAATGGCCAAAGGAAGTAAACCTTTTGTGATAATGCTTTTGTTGGAGTTCAAATTATTAGTTATACAATGTTTTCAGAGCCAGGTGTTGTTTGTCTGACGAGATGGGATGCAACAAGAGGTCCATTCTCACAGAGGCGAAGAGCTTCAGTGCAGGGACATTTGCATCAGGGTAGAAAATCAGAAAAAAAGAGGCTTTTGCAGAGCTTTATGGAGCTGGTTACAAGCCTGTACAGGGGTCAAGCAGCTCATCAAAGGGCTGTGGAGCTTTCTGGAGCCCAGTCCCACTGCCAAAAAAGTGACTCTGGGGAGTGCCAGCAACCAAAAGCCCAGCGAGGAGGACAGGCAAGCGGGCATGGCACGTCAGGAAGGGTGCGGGGTGGCAGCTGGCTCAGGCAGGGCAAGCAGGGAGGGCAAGAAAAATTCAGAATGGTGGTCACAGGGAGAAAGGCTGGAGCTGTAGTTCTGGATGATGGTTCTGCATTCTCCACCTTGGGAGTGGCCTGTGTGTCCACCCAAACGGAGCTCCACTTGTGGAGAGCCCAGGCTGTGGTGGCTGCCTGGGTCATTCTTTTGTGCCTGAGGTAAGGGGGGCAGATTCCTGCATAAGCAGTGAGCTGGTGAATGATCTCCTGCATCATAAACCTGAGCTGGAGGAAGCAGTGAGGAGACTGCATGGTATTAGGGAGGCAGAAAATGAGCTGGATAGCTTGATCTGTGAGCTGACTGATAAGCAAATGCAACTTGTGCTCAGTCAGCCAAATATTCCCCTGCCAGAACATATAGAAAGGAGGGGAGCCACATACAGAAAGAATATGAGTAGACGTTAGTAGGAAAAGCAACTAGAGAAACAAGAAAGAGGCAGGGACCTCCCTCAAAGCCTTGAGGTGTCCTTGAAGAACCAGGTCACCCCTCTGCAAACAATAGAAGAGGAAAATAACCAGCCTACAATGGTGCTGGAAAAGAATAAGTGGCTCAATCTGTTCCAAGTATAACTACCAGTTTGACTAGGAAAAAGTGTTGGGTGATAGTAGTAAGGGATTCTCTTTTCAGGGGCACAGAGGTACCCATTTTCAGACCAGACCAGCTCTCTAGAGAGCTCTCTAGGGCCAACAGGATCCAGCAAATCAATAGCAAGCTACTTGACTGGTGCTACAGCCAGGGGTTTGGCTAACTGGATCATGGGACTAACTTTGATAAACTTGATCTGCTAGGGGCTGATGGGATCCACTGATCAGAAAAAAAGAATATCTTCAGGTGTAGTGTAGCCAATCTGGGTGAAGTGGGCTTTAAACTGACGTGGCCATGGGAAGGAAACCTCAATTCGTCCCATACCAATCAATTTTGGTGTGATGCCAGCATCAGTAATAAATGCCCTGAGTCTGTGGAAGAGGCACAGGTCAGCAGAACACATGGAGGGTGGCATAGTAAAATCCCAACCCCTCCAGCTGCTTGGTCAGCTTCACAGGAAGCCCAGTTAAAATTCCTCTATCCAAATACAGCATGGGAAATTGTCCTGGTTTAGGCCAGGATAAAGGTGATTTTCTGGTTTGTACTTTTGCTTTTAGCTAAGTCTCTTGTAAGTAGTTGCACTTGCTGGGGTTAACAGCAAGTTTCTCAGACACTGTCTGCTTCTAGGACTGATAACACTCGATGTTTATAGTTACTGCCAGAGACTGGTGTGCAGAGCCAAGGACACTGCTCAGCTCTCAGGAACATTTTGCCTTCCAGAAGGAGTAAGGAGGTCCCACCTGAAACCCTCCTTTGGGGAGGACCAGACAAGATAGATGCCAGAATTGACCAAACAGAGTATTCCATCCCATACACGTCATACTCGGTATAAATTTGAGGGAACACAAGGGCTAAAGGCTTCCTCTCTACTCCTTCCTGCCCTTCCTACTTCCTTCGGTATCCTGAGAGGATTCCATCCATTCCTCTGCCTGTGGTCCTGATCCGTGCCAGCCTGAATCTGTGTGTTCCTGCCCCCAGCTCCCGACTGCTGCCGACTCCAGGAGTCCAGCCTGGACTTTCCCAGGGCTGCCCTGCAGCCTCGGTGGTGACGTGAGAGTTACTGGGGAAAGGGGGGAGGAACGTGGGATCAATTTTTCCCTGTATATGTGTATATTTGTATATATTTAGTAATTTGTTCCTATTTACCATTATTGTTCCATTAAAGTTCTGTAGTTTAGTTTCCAACCCATAAGTCTCTCTTCCTTATTCTCTCTCTCTTTCCTTTATCAGAGGAGAGAGAGATTAATATATAAATCTGTTTCTCGGTTTAAATCTGTTGTTTTGCGGGGCCAGGGTTAAACTGTGACAGAAATAAACAGCAGGAGTTGAGCGCTTGCCTGCAAGGAAATGATCTTATTGGCATCACTGAGACCTGTCAGGATGGCACCTATGACTGGAGTCACAGCATGGAGAGTCTTTAGGAAGGATAGGCAGGGGACACAAGGTATAAGTGTTGCCCTGTATGTCAAAGACTAGTTGGAGTGAATAGAGATCTCTCTGGTAATAGAGGTGAGGGGCCAACAGAGAGCTTATGGGTTAAGATAAAAGGGAACACAGGCAGAGGTGATAGTGCAGTGGTGACCTGCTATAGGATGCCTGACCAGGAGGATAGATAAGATAGATGGAGGCACTCTATAGACACATAGGAGCAGCTTCATATTTACAGTCAATGGTACTCAGAGGGGATCCCAACCCCCCTGTTGAAGTGACAACTCTGAAAAGCACAAATTATCCAGGAGGTTCCTTGAGTGTGTAGTTAACAACTTCCTTTTGCAAGTAATTATAGGGAACGAACAATGAGAAGTGCTATGCTGTTCACTGTTCTCACCAACAAGGAAGGGCTGGTGAGGGATGCTAAGCTCAAGAGCAGCCTTGGTTGTAGTAGCATGAAATGGTAGAGTTCAAGATCCTTAGGTCAGCTAGGAGGGCTCACAGTAAGTTTATTGTCCTTGATTTCAGGAAGGTAGATTTCAACCTCTTCAGGGAAATAGTCATCAAAGTGTCATTGGAAAACATCTTGGAGGGAAAAGGAGCCTATGAAAGCTGGCTGATATTTAAGGCTCACCTACTCCAATCCCAAGAGCAATGCATCCCAACTAAGATGAAGTCAGGTAAAAACTTTAGGAGGCTGATGTGGATGAGCAAGCAGATCCTAAAAAAACTTACACTTAAGAAGGAAACATATAGAGGTTAGAAGCGAGGGCAGGTACTCTGGGGGGATTATGGGGAGGTTTTCCAAGCAGCTAGAAATGAAGTTAGGAGAGCCAAATCCCAGTTAGAATTAAGTCTTTCCAGGGATGTAAAGTGCAATAAGAAAAGCTTTGACAAGTATGTTGGGGATAAAAGGACAACCAAGGGAAATAGGAAATGTAGGCCCTTTCCAAAAGGAAACTGGAGACCTAGCTTCACAGGATACTGAGAAGGCTGATCATGTTCTCAATGACTTAGTTGCATCAGCCATCTCTGGTAAGTGCTCCAGCCTCATTGCCTAGGCTACAACAGGTGAAAGCAGGGACACATGAATTAATTACCCCCCACTGTAGGAGAACGGCAGGTTCATGACCATCTAAATAACTTGAAGGTGCACTGATCTGTGGGACTTGATGGGATCCACCCATAGGTCCTGAGGAAGCTGTTGGATGAAGTTTCTGAGTCTCTGTCCATCATATTTGAGAGGTCATGGCAGTCTGGTGATCTTTCCACTGACTGGAAAAAAGGTAATGTAGATCCTATTTTTAAAAAGGGGAAAAGAGAAGACCTGGGGAACTACAGGCTGGTCACCTCTGTGTCTGGCAAGATCATGGAACAGATGCTTGTGGAAAATCTGCTGGGGCACATGGAAAACAAGGAAGTGATTAATGACAGCCAGAAGGGCTTGACTAAGGACAAACTATGCCTGACCAATTTGACATGGCTCCAGATATGCTGAATAGTGGCAGAACAACTGACAGCATCTATCTGGATTTGTGTGAGGCATTTGACACCATCCCACACAATATCCTTGTCTCTAAACTGACAGGACATGGATTTGACAGATAGACCACTCATTGGATAAGTAATTGGTTGGATCGCTGCACCCAGAGAGTTGTGGTCAATGGTTCAGCGTCCAAGCAGTGCTCCTCAGGGGTCAGTATTAGGCCCAGTGCTGTTTAACTTCTTTGCTGGAGATATGAACAGTGAGATAGAGTTCATCCTCGGCAACTTTGCTGACAGTACCAAGCTGTGTGGGGCCGCTGACACACTGGAGAGAAAGGGTGCTGTCCAGAGGGACCTTGACAGGCTGGAGAGGTGGCCTCATGCCAACCTCATGAAGTTCAACTTGTCCAAGTTCAAGGTTCTGCTCCTGGGTTGACACAACCAGTCAGAAATACAATCTAGGGGGAGAATGGATAGAGAGACACTCTGAGAAAAAGGACTTGGAGGTGGCAGTAGATGAGAAGCTCAACATGAGCTGCCAGTGTGCCCTCTCAGCCAAGAAGGCCAACTTCATCCTGGGCTGCATCAAAAGAAGTATGGCCAGCAGGGCAAGGGAGGGGATTCCGCCTTTCTGCTCTGCTCTTGTGAGAGCACACCTGGAATACTGCATACAGCTTTGGAGGCCCTAGCACAGAAAAGATATAGACTTGTTGGAGAGGGTCCAGAAAAGGGCCACAGAGATGAACCAAGGGCTGGAGCACCTCTGCTATGAGGACAGGCTGAGAAAGTTGGGGACGTTCAGCCTGGAGAAGAGAAGGCTCTGTAGAGACCTTATAGCAGCCTTCCAGTACGTGAAGAGGACCTACAGGAAATTTGAGTTGGGGCAGACAGAATAGTGACAGAACAAGAGGTATTGGTTTTAAAATGAAAGAGGAGAGATTTAGGTTAGATATTAGGGAAAAATTCTTCACCATGAAGACACTGGAATAGGTTGCCTAGGGAGTTTGTTGATGCCCCATCCCTGGAAGACTTCAAGGCCAAGTTGGATTTAGCCTTGTGCAACCTGATCTAGTGGGAGGTCTCCCTGTCCATGCAGGGGGCTTGGATCTTGGTGATCTCTAAGGTCCCTTGCAACCCTAACCATTCCATGATTCTAATACAATATTTAAGACAGTCCAGCATACTTGTGAAAAGTAAATTTTGGGGGGCTATGAATTCTCCCCTTTTTAGTGATTCCAAATCATGTTTGTCCCAGCACAGATATTTGGTCATGCAAGTGCTTGTGTTTCATTCAACCTATTTTGTATGTGGAAGTCCTAGATACTGTACTCAAGAGAAGTGGAGTTCTGTAGGCACCTGTAACATTTCTGCTATAGATAACCTACAATAGATAGTCCTGTTCAGGAACAGCCTACCTTAGAGTAAAACTAAATGGTTCTAGTCCAAATAAGATGTGCATTAATAAAAGAATGCCCCTAAGGTCTCATTGGAAATGTGATATGTATAAAAGTAATACTCTAACAAAAGAAAACAAGCAAACTACTCACGTGTTTAATGAATAAAATAAAATATATTTTAAGAAAATTGATAATATTTTTCTGCTATGGGATAGAATGAAGCACTCAACTGATTTTAAGATACTATGCAACAGAACTATACCTTTTTCATTAAAACAAAACAGAGACCAAATTTGTAATGTTTAATAAGAATTTTCTCTTCAGGAAATCCTATGACATTTTTTCGTTCCTTAAGGATGTCCAAGAATACATCAGAGCTCCCTAGTAACTAGAGAGAGGATACATTCTTTGTAATATTTTTAGCAAAGTAGTATTTACAAAAATTATATGAAATAAAGAATTAGAATTTAGGAAAATAGTACTTACTAAATCAGATGGAAAATGAGAGGGAGTCAGGAGAAAAAAACTCTATAATATGTTTTCTGTCACTCCCTCACCCATTCAACACATATTTTCTAGATTAGGGAAAATGATAATGCCTGTTCACAGATGCATGTTAATTAAGAGTTCTCTCTCATGCTTGAGGTACAGTTTTGCAGAAGTCAGCATGACTGATCTACTGTTGTCCAAGCTTTGCATTAGGCTTCTGGTATTTTCCCATCAGAGAAGAAAAAACAAATTGAGAGTGGCTTGGTACAACACTCTTGCACTGACTATTCAGTATTCACTAATATTGTTACAAGGGAATAAAACATAAATTCAGGGAATGAAAAGTTTTACTTCAGGCCTAAATCACTGAGGTGTTGACCACTCCAGGTTCCTCCCTAGACTCCTAAGATAAGAAGAGTTCTAAACAGGGTACACAGCAAGGTCAGCAAATGAAGTTCTTGAGAGGTAGGATAGTGTAAGGGACAGCTGCAGTCTCACTGATTGAAGATAACCTGAGCTTATATTTACTATACCATACAAAATGGGCTGAAAGAGTAATGACTCACATCAGAATACACAAATTCCTCTTTCAAAATGGTTGTCTTTACTGCTGTGGCAGCTGCTTTATAGTCTATGACATCATTAAATGGATCAATATTCCTTTGATGCTGTGAAAACCTGGCATAGACCCATAATGGGAGACTGACCAAGAAATTAAATACAGAGCTCATTTAGGTAACTGCTCTCTTTCTTTAAGGTCTTCACTGTGAGCCAGATAACTTCCAGTCAGATAACAGAATGTAATGACATCTTACTCTTGTGAGAGTTATTCCCTACTACTGGTTTGAAAGAGGATGGAAAAGGTAGATGTAGTGAATCCCATTGCTTGATTCACTGCACAGGCAATAAGAAAACAGGCAAACAAAGACATACAGAAAGGGGAGAAGGGAGAGGAAAACTTTTAGTCAAAGGAAAAACTTTTTAAAGACAAAACAATCATAGTAAAAAAAAAAACAAACTCAAAGTGGTGATGGAAATGGAAAAAAGAAACTATTCTCAGTGTTAGCTGACCAAACAGAAAAGCAGCAAACTTAAAATGATGTCCCAAAGTTTTAAGACAATCATAAGGAATATTGCTTTTTCAAGAACATTCCTACCTTACAGATTTATTGGAGTTCCATAAAGAAGTAAATGGGCATGCAACAAGAGGAAATTTGATAAGGTTGGTCAACTTAAATTTCCATAGGGCACTTAGAAAAATCTTTTAAAAATACTAACCTGTTGCAAGATAAAGAAAAGGACAAACCCTTGAATAAACTAGTTGAAGATGGGTTAACAACAGATAGGAATTAAACATGAATTTTCACAATCTGAAGAGTGAATACCCACTGAGTGCTGCAGTCAAGAATGCTTGTGAAATAATGAGGAAAACAGGGCAAGAAGTGAAGGAATAAATTTGACATTAAATCATTTATGAGCATAAGAATGAAGGCTGAATGTGAAAAGCTATAGAAGAACCTTTCAATATTGGGTAATACAAGGGCAGATGAAATTCAACAATCACTTTCTGTTTAAAAATCAGTACCTGCAAACTTATTAAACCACTCCCCTCAAACTTTTTTGTCTCTTTAGCCCTTTCTCCAAGACAGTGCCAATGTTCTCTGCTGCTATATAATGAATGTAGTTACTTCTGATAAAGAATAAACAGATTTTATAATAAAGGTTTTTTCTCTGTAACCCTCAGTCTGACAGGCTAAGCAATGCTAACAATGAAGCCCAAAGCCTTATACAGGCCACTGTGTCTGTCAAGAGAGTGATTACATTTTTATATAATTCTGTCCATCAATGATTAGAGAAGAAGACAGCTAAATATTTCAGTTTTATCTGTGAGCCTTAAGGTATTAAAATGGATGCTCAATGTTGAGAAAATGAATTTACAAGAACTTAAAGGTATACAAATATAAAAGGGTAACTATTTTTCAGAACCTTATAGTGGTTAAGTTTGGAATACACTACCTAATTTTATATTAGAAGTATTTATTAAATATAAAAATATGTTGACCTTTTCATTACTGAGTACTCTTAAAAAATGGGAACTCGGTATTTAAGCGTAAAAATGTAAATGTTCAGAAGAATGGTTATAAAAATCATTGCAAGAGAGAAAAATCTACAGATAAATTCTTCCCAGTTGAACAGGACAATCTCAGCAATTTTAGCAGGAAAGAACTGCAGATAGATAGAAGACCTAAGGCATTTCTAGTCGGTGGAAAAACTTTTGCTGATGAAAATGCTATTTAACTCTGACATTTAAAATACTGAAAATATTATGTATTGCATAACTTTTTCAAATATATTTTGATTTAAATGTGTGTAAAGCAGTAAAAATTTGAAACATTCCAAACTAAATGGTTTGATTTAGCAGGAAACAGTTTCAGTGAATTATTAAAATTTACTTTAAGCACTTGAATAAATTAATATACATTTGTTTTGATAGAAGAAATTTAATATTTGGCAGTCAATAGAAGGATATGTTGATTTACTTTCATAAGAACTAACGCTGATTTATTTGAGGTCTTCACAAGAGCTTTTATGTAAACTTTGTTGAAGTATTTTACTTTTGTCCTCCAATGCAGTTCATTGGATGATTCAATCTGATAAGAATATATTCCACATGAAACTGAACCTTCTTTTATATTCCTTTCCTTGCCATTTTGCTTTACTTGAATTATTTTCACATTCTGCTAAGTAACACATTTCTGCTAGGACAGAAAGGACAGCTGTCAAAGTTGGGCAGAGAAATTATTCTTTACACCCTAGTGTAAATGAGTAAATATTTGAAATATCACAATGAAGGCTGGGCCTCAGGGTCATGATGATCCAACCCAGGTAATCCAGATAAGTCAATACTATTTTAAAATGTAATTTTCTCTACAAGAATCGTCTGTCTATTGCTTTTAGAAATGTCATTTTCCTCTCAAAAACCAAGTCGTATTTGAATGTTATATGTAGGAGTAGGTATGAAACCTAAGCAAACACATGTCATCACAAGAATTTGAGGTTTCACTTTGAGGTAGTAAAGCTGAAAAGTATTCCCTTTCTCTAGTGAATTATAAATAGATATGGAAGATCTTGTAAAATATGAAAAAAGATATGGATGATCTTGTAATGACAGACTAAGACAGATGATATCTGCTAAATGACAGCAATTTTCAAAGATTTATAAGGCCTCATGTGAGTTTATGCAACCTCTGTGAAAATGCCTTAATCAAACATGACCCGAGTTATATTTCTGGACATGGGCAAGTAATGGCATGTGCCAGAGATCAGAGAGCATGTTATAGAACAGTACTAATAATTTCTTTCTTAGATATCATACAATTCCTTCTTTCAGAGGAGCAAAGATTCATTTGAAGAGGTGAAAGATGAAGAGAAGAAATAAATGTAATTTTTATCCAAAAGACAATGATGTTATTGAAAATGCACATGAGTGTGCAGACTTCACAAAAAAAGAAGTGGCTTTTTACTAGAAAATTATATTTAAAACATGCTGTCTATATCCAGTGATGTACAGAGTTTTATGAAAAGGATGGAACACTGTGATATTATTCAGAGATAGGTTTCATCCTTAAGTTTTTATTCCATACTACTGAAAGCAGTAATTTAACCACTAGCTATAAGACATTTCTTTGTCAAATTGTCATTGTCATTTCAAGTGTCAATTGACACTTACAGATGATTAATGTTTTCCTGGGAACAGTCAGAATCAGGGAAAAAGCAGATGATGAGCTCATAGAATAATATAACAGTTGGGATGGAAGGGACCTTTGAAGGTCATCTAGTCCGAGACCCCTGCAGCAAGCAGGGACATCCTCAACTAGATCAAGTTGCTCAGAGACCCATCCAACCTGACCTTGAGTGTTCCCAGGGATGGAGCATCTACCACCTCTCCGGGCAGCTTGTTCCAATATTTCACCACCCTCGTTGTAAAAAATGTCTCCCATGTAGCTAGTATAAATCTATCTTCTTTTAGTTTAAAGCCATTAACCTTTGTGCCATCACTCTACGCCCTGTTGAAAATGTTGTCCCCATCTTTCTTACAAACTCCCCTTAAGTACTGAAAGGTAGCAATAAAATCTCCCCTGAGTCTTCTCCAGGCTGAACACCACCAGTTTTATGAGCCTTTCCTCATAGAAGAAATGTTCCACCCCTGTGATGAGCTTTGTGACCCTTCTCTGGACCTATTCCAACAGATCCATGTCTTTCCTGTGCTGAGGATTACAGAGCTGGACACAGTACTCAAGGTGGGGTCTCACCAGGGTGCAGTAGAAGAGAGAATGTCCTCTTTCAACCTGCTGGACATGCTTCTTTTTGTTGGCTTTCTGGACCATATTACCAGTTCAAGTCCAGCTTTTCATCCACCAATATCCCCAAGTCTTTTGTTGCAGGGATGCTTTCAATCCCTTCATTCCCCAGCTAGTACTGATACTGGGGCTTGCCCCAACCCAGTGGTGGGACATCACACTTGGCCCTGTTGAACCTCATGCCTATTTCTAAAACTTGTCCAAGTTCCTCTGGGTGGCATTCCATCCCTCTCATGTGTGTCCACTGCACCACTCAGCTTCGTACCATCCAACTTACTTACTGTACCAACTTACTTCTGGTGTACTCAATCCCACTGCCTATGTCATTGATGAAGATATTCAACAGTACTGGTCCCAGTGGAGACCCGTGAGGGACACCACTTGTCACTGATTTGCATCTGGACATCAGGCTGTTGATCAGCACCTTCTGAAAGAGAACATCCAATCAATTCTACATTGAGCAGTCCACTCATCAAATCCTTATCCCTCTAGCTAGAGAGAAGAATGTTATGGGGAATCATGTCAAAGGTCTTACAGAAGTCCAGAAGGAAAACATATATAGCTCTTCCCTTGTCCACTGATGTAGTCACTCCATCATAGAAGGCCACCAGGCTGGTCAAGAAGGACTTGACCTTGGTGAGGCTGTACTGGCTTTTTCTGGTCTATTTCAGTTAGCTTGTCTCGTATCTGAACTCTGTAAAGATGAACAGACACTAGCATCTTATTTTCCTAATGGGTAATGGACCTGAAAGAAAACCAGAAGTGTTGTAACTTAATTTCATATTCTATGTGCAGATCCTTCTCAAAGAAACCGTGGATGAAATTTCATAGGAAACTGAACATTCACAAAAGCAGGTGGAGTGCTATTGAAACATCTTATGTAGAATGTGGAAGATCTGCAGTTATGCTAAAATCTCTCCTCACTTTTGGATGCTTCAACAGTAAACTTACACATCTTAGTATCTATTCAGAAAAAACTCCAAACAATTCTCTATATGAAGGCACTTTTGTATACTGTAACAGATGGGAGAGCATTCTCTGCACAGTCAAAACAACTCCTCCAATCACCTTGTAGCTTGTGAATATAAAAATGGTGGAAAATGAATGTAGCCTTTAAGGAAGATATTAGAATGAAGACATCCCCTAGTAATTACCAAATTATATGTTTATTTTTCATCGTATGATTATGAATAGAAGTGCAAAAGCAGTAGCTATAAGGAAAAGTAAAAACGAGAAGAACATTTTAGTTAATAATTATTAAAGACAAGTCTAGTAAAACCTATGGAAAGGTGAAGAACTATATTTAACCTGTTCTGCATGATCATAGCAATGTCTTCATATTTTTCAGTCCATCTAACAAACACTGTTATATTATGATAATTTTGGCTTGGCTTTCCAGGTTGGACATGAACCTTTACCAGCTTCTGGCTTGTGCATCTACATCCTGCTAAAGTCTGAATTCAATGTGAACCATCCAGTGAACACTATTTCAAGTATTATGAGTGCTGTAAACTTTTTGTATCCGTATCAGTGTGTCTGGCCTGAAGACAGACAGTTGCATATTGACTGAAAAATGACTTCCTCATTACTGAAACTCTAAAGTACGAATTTAAAGGAAAACAAAACAAAACAAATTACAGTGTAGGGGCCTAGACTACACCATAGCAGTAGATGTGGAGGCAACTTTATTGTCTCAAGAAACCACGTGTTTTTGAAAGATACATTCTTTTCTTCACTCACCACTTTCATCTTTCCTGCAGAGGATGAGGTGAGGTGAAAAGATACTGCCACCAGCCTGATATTCCTGAAGGACAAGTCAGGTGACATCTCAAACTATTCTGCCTAAACTTTAAAATAACTTGCTACTTTTGTCCCTTTGACTAACCAAAGAACTGTTCCCTGTGTGACCTGTGTATTGAAGAGAATCTCTTCTCTAAACTTCCCGTACCCCCCGCCCCTGTTTATCACTAATATCCAAGTTTCACTTTTCTTTCCACTCCAGATCTCCTGACTATTCCAAAGATGCCAATTATTTTCCCTTCAGATTCTCTTTAATCTATTCCTTTTTCCATTTCCCCATGTCCCTTAACATACCCTTTATAACAGCCAAAGCTGCTGAGCTCTTTGTGTTCTATATTGGCCACCTCTGCTACTGGCAAAGCCCAAGACCCTGTGCTTCCACCAGCAGGCACCTCCTTTTCCCTGGGCACCACAGCTGCTACACCTCACACTTTTTCCAGACCTGAATACCAGAGTCCTACTCTGAAAAAAGTTGCAGAAACCTAAGGCACAGTGTGAACAACCTTCTCAGGTGACACCCTAAGGGCAGAAAGAATGACACACACAAGAAAAAAGGAGGATGTTTTCTGACCTGTCCACCTTCCTTTCTTGTCAGTTAACTGGTATGCAGTAAATAACACTTCATAGCAGTTTTCCTTTCCTCTTGACTCAATCCAGACACGTTGGCTATCAGTCTGCTCCTTCCTCTCTCCTGCCACTATTTGTCCACTGCTAAGATAGAAAAAAAAAAAAAAAAAAAAAAAAAAAATCATAAAAACATTTACTGCTTTTAACCTGTTTTCTCTTCTTTGTAGAAGGCTATCCAAGGAGAACACTGATAATTTACTCTCTTGTAGGATACATATTCTAAACCAATGTCTTTCTTGGCACACTTAGTATTGGAGTGTATCACAATGGATTTACAACAATACATTTTAATTAATCACCCTCCAGAGTTTCAGTTGGAATTAATAACACACATGGCCACAATTGGAATTGTTTTTAAATCAAGTGTGCCAATATACCATTTTTTCTCCTCTCAGCCAGCCTTTCAATTTGGCAATAAAGCTGGCTGAATTTTTGCCAAAGTGATTCATTGTGTCCAGAACTCTAATTGTATTTGGACAATTAAGGAGGGAGGTAGGAGCATTTCAACAAGTCAAGAGGATATTATAAATAAAAATTTGTCCGGTATAATGGAAAACATTAGCTACCAAGTAAAATAATATGAGCAAAAAGATAATGTTTGATGAAGAAAAATAAAAGAAAAACCTGAACTTTCTTCAATTATGCAGGTTTATTTGATAGATGAGAAAACTATAGAGGGCGAAATGAAAGAGGAAAATTATAGATCCATAAATATACAGGCCCACATAACTACTAAGTAAAGTCTTCTACTCCAAAACAGCAGAGACATACCTTGTGCCCAGTACATACAGAGAGACCATGCTGCTCCTTAATTTCTGATATTTCCCATTATGCTATTTTCCCCAGGTTCCAGCTACATAGTCTACTAAACTATATTTGATAAAGGTGGTTGTGGGTCATTGGTAAAGATGATTCCCCCTAGTAGTGAACTAAAATTTAAATTATATTTATGTTTATAGTTGATCTGCTATTTGTTTGATTTTATCTCTGTTAAGCGTTAGTATACAGTCCCCATAGCAAGAAATCAGAGCAGAGCTCTGTACAGACTGAACCATACATCCTTTAGGAAAGGAAAGTAGTACAGAAAATCACCAGGTGTTTAGATTTACAGAGGATGCACAATTTCCTCCTCTGTTATATTTTAGTTTTTAAAGAATGAAACATGAATAATCATAACTTATTTTTCTTATAGCACTTCATAAACAGAAAATCAGTTGCTACATTGTACTCTAAACAATCAACACTCAAATAACAATTCACTTCCTTAACTTTATTTGTACAGCACCACAAATCAAATGTAACACAGTTAAAATTACATGAACTTTCTTATAGTTGTTTTACCAATGCTGTGAGTAGTGATTCTTCATATTTTGCATTCATTTCCAACAGAAGACAACTGAAGGAAAATATAATCATTTTCTGAGTAATTTTTAAAATAACTGAGACTGATTTTCCATTGTCCTGAAGTGTCATTTAGATGGTGCAGAACAGTCCCAGCTCAGCAATCTGCTTAAAGCACAAGCCTAAGTGCCTGAATAGTCCCTTTGATTTCAAAGGGAGTACTTACATCCTTCATGAGAGGTACACTTGGGAAACATGGTTTGAATCATAGCTGGAGTAGGAGTCAGACTCTCTCCAGCATGGCGTGGGTGCACTTCAAACTATGCACACACCTAAATGTCTCAGCAGAGTGTGGGACCACTTTGTTACGGTCTGGGGTAACATTAAAATTTATTTTTGTTTTGGATCCTTGAAACAAAGTCCAACCATAGAAGGGTCAGGTGCAAGCAGACTTTATTTGACAGTTGATACAGGCAAAAAAGGGAGAGAGGAAAAGAAGATAGAGAGAGAGAAGTGGAGAAAAAGGGGTAAGAAAGTGGAAAGAAAGAATGAGAGAGAGAGAGAGAGGGAGAGAGTCACCAGCAGGGGCCCAGCTGCCCAGCAAATTTCTTCAGGATGTTGCTGATCCTGGACAGGCTCTGATGCAAGACGGCGGTGGGTCAAGAGACAACCAAACAGCCACAGCATGGACAGCCAGATATACTCCTGAGTTCCTTCTGTTCCAAAGAGGCAGCTGACTGACAGCTGCCACAGAAGCCAGGTCCATTGGCATCAGAGCCATTGCAGACAGGCTGCCCAGAGCTGGGGAGCTTCTGCAGAAGGGTGCAGTCCCCCACACACTCATCAGTTCTTATCTCCTTCCATATGCCACTCCTCTCTCCCTTCCAGCCCCCTCAGCCAGGTACATCAGCATCAGTACAATCAAGGTGGCTTCCTCCACCCTGGCGAGGGTAATGGTGCCTGGAGGGTCCTCCCAGCATTGAAGGCCCTCAGAAAAAGAGTGTAGTTCTTATCTCTTCCCTCAGAAAAGGGCAGTAGTTCTTATCTCTTCCTGAGGTGTCACCCCCTGCTCAGTTCTGGCCATCCAGGTCCTACACCCTAGCCAGGGCTATTCACTTTAAAATTGCTCTTTTGGGACAGTTGCAAATCAGTGAGGTCAGACTCTCAAAGACAATTTTAAAGAATCACTGGGTAGTGGTTACAGAGAACTAAAAAGAGAAAGAAAACAGAACAGAAAAGAGAAGAAGAGAGAGTTTGAAGTAATAGAAGTGGAAAGAAAATTAATCCTATAATTGTCAACAATTTGATACGATCAGATTATCACAAACAAACACAATTTAAATCACTCCGTGAACAAATTTTACAATGTAACATTACCCAATTCAACAACAGTAATAACAAAAATCCTTCATTCAGGAATCACTTGGATACAAGTGAAGCAGTGGCCGCCACTTAAAACTTCACTATAGTTAAGAATATATGTGCCTTTGTTTACTACTAATTTTGTCCCCATTTGTTTTTTTTTGTTTTTGGTCTTTTTTTTTTTTTTTTTTTTTTTTTTTTTCATCACATATGCATACAGACAATCAAGCACACAGGGCTGAAATCATTGTGCAGGCTTGTGTGTGTATTTGCACACAGCTAGCATCTTTTGCTTTTGCACTATCACAGGGACCATGGTTTCCATTTATACTTCCTCCACCACAGGAGTCCTGGGTCAGATCCTCCTTATGGTGTAATCATGTGCCAGTTTCCAGTGTGGCATTAGGGATATAGATACAACAGTCATTATTAGAGAAATTCAAGTAACCACAAAGACCATTATCATGTAAGATTAGTTCTTATTTAGCACTTCTAGATTCCCAGAGCTCTCCTATCCCCCCAAACTATGCAGCTGCTGCCCCTGGGTCTTGCCATTCTCATCCCAGGGTAAACTTTACCCTCTTTATTCAATGGGGATGGAGAGGAGTCCACTTCCATAAGGGAAAAAGTGTTGGGAGACTTAATGTACATTGGAGATTGGGTAACCCAGCCCACAAGGAAGTGTACATATTCGCATCATTAGAGGCCCAGATCAAGCCAGCCAGAACAGCAGAGAAAACATAACAGTCATTGTAAGGTGCATACTTTTTCATTTTCCATGGTTTTGCCATGAACAGAAGCTGGCCAATAATATTGAACCCAATCATTCTGTTCCCAGTTGGAACAATTTATTACCTTTTGGCAAGACCCAAATGATGACTGGTTTGATAGAGTGCCAAAAGAAAACTCAGGCCCAAATGGTGTAAAACCTTGAGCACCTGGCTTAATCAAGGAGTAGGGGTCCTCTCACATACATCCTACTCTGTTTTATAACACTTGCCTAGATTGAGTTTAAGGGTGACCAGGATGTTAGTTGCAGGTTCTCAAAACAGAAACTCAGCCAAAAAGGGGCAGCCAGACAGCTGCAGCATTGTATTAAGCAGATAAGTATCATTATGTTAACTGCTCTGGTATCTGCATGCTAACTCATCTCTATGTGAAGTAATTGTGTGAATCCTCTAAATGCACAAATTTGTGAAAAATCAGTAAGGCAGCTAAATAACAGAACATGAGAAAGATTACAATGTTTTAAATGTAATTCATAATGTAATAAGAGAATTATTAGAAAGATGTAGAAACTGATCAAAGATGGCAAATCGTAGATTATATCTTTGGAACACTGTTTCCATATTCAGAGTAGGATCACTCTGTTTCTACAGCTAAGATCTCTGGGGTTACTGAAGCTAAAAACCATTTGGTACCTTAGACTAAATCATATATTGAATTATTTTGCCTCAGTAATGAATAATTGAGTTCACTAAATTTAGATGCTAACAATTTTTAAAAGATATACACAAAAACCAAAGGTACATAAAGGATTGGTAGATAAAGTAAGTATGAATATATTCTAATAAGTGAATTTGTAACAAGTACTATTAATGATGTTATACAGTTTGATTTGCTTCATAGGTCAGTTACATTCTTTTAGTTTGTTTTTATAGGTGCTTAATTTCTTTTCATATAAGGCAGGACACATGAAAACAGCTGTTAAAACAAATCTTCATTAACTTTATGAGTTTTGAAATTATTATTAAGCTTTATTCCTTAACTCCAACCATTATTCTTTTCAACAGGAAAAGTTTTAGGATTCAAGGTACAGAATTGTGCCTTAAATAGAAACTCTGTTATGTTTACCTCTCCAAATCATGGATTGGTGCACACAGCTCTAACAAATAACTTGGAAATTCTCAGATCTTGTAATTCTGTTTTCCAGGATCCTGTATCCCTTTTGTCCCTTGTTCCATCATGTAAAGGCATTTTGCTGCCTATGTGTCATGACAGCCCCACAGGACTGAGAAGCAGAAAACCACAGGTTGGCTGTGGATGATCGAGGGAAGGAGCTCTGCCACCATCTATTGGTGAGCTGCTGGAAGAGAGCAAGAAGGTCTGATTTCGCCCTCCACTTCCCACTTCTCAACAGGACCTTTCTGCAGAGAGTCCTCTGGGCCCATAGCTACCATTTTGTCTACACCTAGGCGGAAAAGAAACGAGCATGCCATAAAACCTGATGGGTGAAATAATGGTGGTCTGCCTCTGCCATATACTAGACCTATGAACCTTTCACCAGGCAAGTATAATATCAACTTGAGAACATGTCTCATTGCATAGTCCAGTCCCCAGAACATTTCTGTTTCACACCAGTCAGTGGTCTTTGGCCAGACATCACAACTAAAGGCAAGAGTACAGCAACTTACCACACAGGCACAACAGCACAGATCACAATATCCCTCTAAATATAATAAGCTTAAAGGAGACAGACACACAGCAATGCTCTAGATAGATGTAGACCAAGGTGTTCCAATCAGAATAAATGATATTTATTATTCTTAAAATTTTAAGTGAGAGCAAAAGTCAGCATGTTGAATTCAAGAACCACTAGGCGTTTAAGTCTCACTCTTCTTGTTCAGACCTTATATCAACATGGTATAGGCACCTGCAAGATCAACATATCAGTAACATTTATTTCCTTGTAATACATAGTAATTTCAATGCATGTTGCCTTTTCCCATATTAACTATTTACCCACCACATATTCTTTCAGCACCATTTAACTTCTTCATATTTCTTTACTAATTTTCTTGAACAATTTCTGTTGTCCATCTCTCTTCTCCATATTCAGCTTTATTTAACCTATTAAAATTATTATTTTCCCATCTCCATAAGTATTTCCTTCAATCTTGTAATACCTTGCCTATCTCTTTTGTCCCCTCAGCCTACTGTAGGTATTTTTCATTATCTTTTCTTGTTATTAGTTTATGCTATTTCAAGAGTGTTCTTTCATATCTTTTCTCCTTTCAGTCCTTCCAAATATACCTTCACTTCTTGTGCCATTGTGTTTACTTCAAGCTGCCACCTGCAAGGGTGATAGTAATCTCTGCCTTGATAGCAAAAGAACTCCCTCAAAAATTTTCCTGTGGTGTGTGAATTTATATTCAAGCTAGTACTACACACTACATTAGACAGAACATTCCCACCATCTGTTCAGAGTAGCTGTAAAGATTTGCACAGACGTCGGTTTCATTGCACAACAACAAATTTCATTGGTCTTGGTACCCCAGGGACTACAATACACAGTGAGCACCATCTACTGGCATCAAATTATTTATACATGTGTGTAGATGTAAAGCATTTTTCTGTTCCTAAACATAACAAGATTAATCTTTAAAGAATTACATATATATTTTTAATCGGATCTGCAATTAAGTGTCTGTTCAGATCACTGCATAGCAATAGCTAATTTTTTTTGCCTGAAAGGGAAAAAAAAATAGATGTTTAAAACAAATTATTTTAATTTAATGTAAACACACACATAATTTAACAGGCACCATTAGTATAGTAATACACATACATATGAACAGACATGTATTAATGGCAATCTCGGTTTTCAATCATAGGCTCTATTCTTATTCTAGGAAAATCTACCAAAAAACCCCCACAGCTTAATCCCACAGTAGTAACTTCAGGTGATAGAACATGCTATTGATAATTGGTAAATCTTTTACTACATAAAGGCTCTGAAGAGGGAGAGATTTTGAATTACAACTTTAATTTGACAACTATTTGGTACGTATATACCACAGGAAGAACTGGACAGGAGTTTTCTAATAAGAATGATTTTGTAAAAAAGATCACTGTCCACAATCTCAGGATATTCTAGAGCTTTGATTTTCTTCTAAGCCTTACATTTTCTGTGAGTAAAAAGAACAACGAATCTATCATCTTTAATTTTCTTCTGATCCAAACTGTGTAATTTCATGCCATGCTAATTTCAGTTAGCATGGTTTAACATCAAATTTATTTCTCTTTCAATACGTCTTAGGAGTGGTCAAGTTTGGCTCTGATGGTATCTGGGGTCTGTTCATTCTCTGTTGCTATTGGTATTCCACTCTGTCAGCAGCTGGTTTTAAAAGGAAACACTTTTATGTTGCCAGTAGGAGTATGCAAGTGTTTTACTCCACTTTAATCAATGGAAAAGGTAGAAAAGGCTCTCTAGAGCCTATGCTTTCTAGAAAAGATAAAGTTTTCAGAGAACAAGGACTTTCTACACTTTCACTTTCGTGTATAATGAAGACTGTCAGTACTATGTCCATAGCACACTGGTTAAATGAGTGTGCTGTCACAGCTAAGGCTGGGCCAGCAGTTAAGAAAATGACAGATGCTCTCTATTAATCCCCTTCCCCAATAGAGAGAGAATAAGGAACAGAGGCTTATAGGCTGGAAACTAAACTACACAGCTGTAATGAAACAGTAATGATAACAAGCAAAATTATTAAATATCTACAAAAGCGATAGCACATTCCTCCCCTCTTCACCCATGAATACTCATGTCACAACAAAGGCTGTGGGGCAGGCCCTGGAAAAATCCCAGGATGGGATCAGCAGCAGATGGGAGCTGGAGGCAGGAACACACAGATCAGGAGGGCAAAAGATAGAGGAATGAATGGAATCCTACCAAGATGCTGGAAATGGATGAAGAAAAAAACTTGAGGCCTTGTGATCCCTCAAATTTATACCAAGTATGCTGTGTATGAGGTGGAATACTCCATTTGGTCAATTTTGGTCACATCTGCTCCTCCCTAAAGGAGGGTAACAGCTGAGACCATTTACTCCCTTTCTCTCTCTGAAGCATAAGAGGTTCCTCAGAACCAAGCAGTGGCCTTGGTTCTGTGTACCATTCTCCAGCTGTAACTATGAACAGCGAGGGTTATCAGTCCTAGAAATAGACACCGACTGAGAAACATGCTGTTAATTTCAACAAGTGCAACTACTTTGAAGAGGCTTAGATGAAAATAAAATTACAATAAAGAAAATTAGTTCTGTCCTGGCCCAAACTAGGACAGTATGGCCAGGAACTTCCCCTAAGTAGAATCATAGAATAATCTGGGTTAGAAGAGACCTCTAAAGGTGACTTAGTCCAACACGCCTGCAGTAAGCAGAGACAACCCCAGCTAGATCATGTTACTCAAAGCCTTGTAAAGACTCAACTTATATCACCAGATATAAGGCCTCAACTACTTCTCTGGGCAACCTGTTCCATTTTTTCACTACCCTCATGTTAAAGAACTTTTTCCTAACATCCAATCTAAATCTACTCTTCTCTAATACAAAAGCATTGAGTCTCATCACCACAGGCCCTTGCAAACAGACCCTCTTCAGTCCTCTTGTAAGCCCCCGTCAGATACCAGAAGGATGCTATTAAGTTTCCCCGAGCTACCTTTTCTCCAGGCTGTGCAACCCCAGCCCGCTCAGCCTGTGTTCATAGGAAAGGTGTTCCAGACTCCTGATAATTTTCATAGTCCTCCTCTGGACCTGCTTTATCAGGTCCATGCCCTTCTTGTGTTGAGGGGTCCAGAAATGCATGCAAGTACTACATACATGTGAGGTCTTACCAGAGCAAAGTGGCAGAATTACCTCTTGCAGTCTGATGGCCATGTTTCTTTTGATGCAGTCCAGGATGTGATTTGCCTTCTGGACTGCAAGAGTGCACTGTTGGCTCATGTCCAACTTTTCATCCACCAGAACCCCAAGTCCTTTTCTGCAGAGCTGCTTTCTAAAACCTATCTCCTACCCCCTTCAGTTTGTCCATGTCCTTCTGGATGGCACCCTGTTCTGATGGGTTATTGACAGTACTACTCAGCTTGGTGTAATCTGCAAACTTGATGATGTTACATTCCATCCCTTTACCTGTCATTGATAAAAATATTAAGCAGTATAGGTCCCAGTACTGACGTCTGATGGTCCATACTAGTAGAATGGAATAGATTGGATCTATGATCATACATACTTTTAGTCTCCACCACATGGATTTCTGCAGACAAGCTGACCATGGGGAATGGCCCTTGGAGTCATGCAAACTCCAAGCTGTCAGAAGAAACTGTTTGGGATTAACTAATTTACACTTAGGGAACATAAGAATGGTTTAATGGAAGAGACAATCACATTTCAGTGCCTAGAAATACTCTCTGACTCTTGATTAATTTACTACCATAGACACAACATTAGAAGATTAAAAAATTATACTAATCCTAATGACATGCTAATCATGATGTACTTCCCAAGGCTCTGTACTATGCCATGGGAAACCTGAAACTTCTCCTAAGGTTCACTGATTATCTCATTTGAAGCACATTATCAGAGATCAACAGAGATGTCATTCAGTGACAGGAAAAAATTACATAATTGTGCTTCAGATCTTTGACATGTATATGGCAATCCTCAAAGTAATTCAGAGCAGTGACTCTGGACTGTATCAATATGTATCACAGAAGAAATACATTTATGGATTTTCTCCTGATATTCACCAAATTGTGAATCACAACGAACCATGAGCTTCAAGCTACTTCAGAATATCATGTAGCACCAAGAGGTAATGTACACCAAACAAATTTTGTTGACATTCTGGTAATAAAGTGCTGGTTTACTTAAATATTTTGACAGATTTTTAAAGGGTAATAGCACCAAAATATCCATAGCCTTAAATTGGACAAAATATTTTTACAGTGTTTAAGTAAAATCTAAGCAGTACATTGGTACCATAACCATTTCCTGGCTGTGTCGACATTTGCATATGGAGGAAGATGATATTTCCAGAGCAAAGATTAAGTTCCCATCCTCAACGCTAGTTCTTTTCTGAATCCTGAAAGGCTTGTGTGAGACAAGAATATACAAAGACTTTTGGAATAGCCCTACATGTTACCCTTACAGCTGCAGTCTTACATCTATTCTTCCACTAGATAATGAGTTAAGCCCACATCCTTTCCTGGCATACTATCCTTACCGAATTCTCCTCAAAATAAAATATTCCTTTAAGCAAAATACTTTGTTGGTCTAAAAAGCCATTTAACTGTGCTGCATGATGCTGTATGAAAGAAAATGTATTGTCAAAAAGGTTACCAAGCTTCAGTAGTTGATTTCTACACAGTTCTACTACTTGTGAAAAATGTAATTAAGACCTTCTATTTTTAATGTGAAATTTACAAAGCGAAATACAAATGAAGGTATTTATTTTATATTGTACCACACCTTTCTCCATTGCCTAGCGAGAATAAGCCTTCCCCAGACTGATAGTTCTTCTGAAGTTTACCATTCCATGCTTTCACAGAGGATTTTATGTGTGCTTTTAAAGTGATTTGTGCATGTACCCCAAAGCTCTGGAAAGATACTTTTTAAAAATTGCAGTGGAAAATACATCAATATTTAAAGACATTTGATACTCTTGAACTTTTACCTTGAGCAGTTTTCTTCAATTTGCATAAAAATGTATTTCTTTAAAGGTTGAGAAGAAACTGGAACATGAAGATACACGCTCTAAAATCAGGCATGCTTAATTCTTACTTTAAAGAGAATTTTAGCTAGATAAAAAGTTTCAAGTTCAGGAAGAACTAAATGGAATATTAAGGGCAAGTGCCGCAGTAAGTGTAATATATACAAGAAGCAGAATGAAGGGAGAATTACATTTATGAAAGTTTAAACTTCTATGTTAGTGTAGCATTGCAAATATTTTAATTTGAAAACTACATTTCAGACTTTTTTTCCCAGTTTCTGAATGAAGAAGCAGAGTTCCTGTGAATATGAAAAATTAAAATCAAATAAGAAGCCCTCCAAGTGGACCCCAGGGCAGCATTGCCTTAGCTAATAAAGTCTCTTGATACTAAAGCACCTTTCTGAGGACCAAGACACCTGAGCGCCAAGATGCTAAGAACTATTTGCAACCTTATTGTTTGATAAAATTATGCAGGCTACTTCCAGGACTTGTTTTCTCTTTCTTAATCTACACATTGATCTTTCAACTTGGACTGAAACTTCTGCAGACACACGATTTCTATGGATCACCACTGGATAAATAATTTCTTGGGAGTTTTGGATGTGAACATTAAGGGGAAAAAAAGTGTTACCTATGAGAAATTACTGCAAAATTCAGTATTATTTGAAAAGTAAAAAACCCACTATCCTAGAGACAAAATTCTCATTCAGCTGTATAAAAAATTAGATCAGCTACATATTGTTAAAAAGGAGCATCTAACTGCTTTTTTTAAGACTGCCTTTATAGCTACAGCTATTCCAAATCTCCCCCAACTGTTAGTGCTAAGCAAAAGATTTATGTTTCCCATTGAAGTTACGAGATATCACAACCACAGTTACTTTCCACTACCTCATGACTGATTGCATAGATTCTAAGTTTTATTTTCAATAAACTAAGGATGGCTGCTGTTCTACCTGTGCATCTTGGAAGCCCACAGAAATCAACAACTTCTGAGAAATATTTATTTCCCTCTTGATACATGCACACTTGGGATGTATCTGGAAAAGAATACACACAAGAATCACAACAAACAAAAGTTACATTTCACCAACTTGTGCTGACAACATTGTTATAATTTGCTTAAATCTAAAGCACAGTATCTGGGGAATCTACAAGGCCATGAAAACCAGTAGCTGTTTAGGATAAAGAATTTAATACAATGCCAGATTCATAGAAACTGTAGGTGAGGACGTACTAACAAGATGTACAATGTATGAGTGGTGCTCAGCCTCTCAGGGTACTGACATTAGAAAATAATCTATCACTAGCAATTGTCTTGTGGCTGCAAAGGGGCAATAGAATTGTATCAGTTTATCTTGGTACTGTGCTGTTGGTAGAACAGTGTGCTTAGGTAAATGAGAAAAAATATCTTCTAAATTGCAAAAACATAAACCTGTCAGAGAAGAGAGATCTTTCTTTCCATTCTGATGTAGTACTTAAAATACAATTACTCTCAGGCTTGAAAATCAGCTAGAGGGCAATCCCAGATTATTACATGGGAAATCAAGGTCTGTACTCCACAACAAAATAGGTACTTTAGACTAATGTTCACTCTAAAACCAGATTTTTTTTTTATTTATTTAGTGTAATGACTGGTCTAATTTTGCATAACATGAAGTTCAAATTTATTTCTTTGATCTGCAGGACTGTTATCTAATCACAGAAAATGGATATGGAACAAACTTATTAGACAGTCTAGTCAATCTGTAGACACAGGACAGTCCCCCATAGCTTTTCTAGCTATTAAGCAGCATTTAAGATCCTAATCAAAGGACTTCCATTATATTCACGACATACATTATCTCTTAGCATGACAAATTTTCCCTGATACCCATCCTTTCCTTATTTTCATCTCTCTCCATTTTGTAACAAACTCTGCATCTAACATAATTTTCTTTGCTTCAGGGTTTGTAAACTACTTAGCTTAACATGGCTGTTCTCAGCCAAATGTCGCTAATACTGTCTGTAACCAAATTTGTCTACTATAGAAAGCCTTATACATTTTGGACTGAAATTTGTCATAGTTAGGATTTGAAAGTAATTTAAGCCTTTAACTCTATTAGAAAACCACGGCACTTAGAGGCATAATTAACTTCTATGATTTATACCTTATATCTTAGGGTTGAAACTCTTTCCAAAGGACAAGCATAGGATTTGAAAGTTTTGCGTTTTTTTTACTGAAGCTTGTTACTTTCCAGGTTTACAGAATGAACTTTCTTGAGCAACCACAAATACACAATGGCCAGGTAAACTTTTCTTAAAGACACCTTATGTGCAAAGGTAAGTAAAAAGAAAACCACTGCTATATGTCAAATTAAAGAGGCAAAAATCTAAACATACATTTAAAAGATGTGGTTTTACATAATTTAGAAAGGAAAATAACTGAATTCACATTCTGGAAGCATTTGTTGAAGAGTTCCCCATTGTGAAGCTACTGTTCAAACACTTCCAGAATAAACTTCAAAATTGGATTGTCTTTGTTAGCACGTTGATGTATAAGGGCTAAGATAATACAAGATTTTTTTACAACACGTGGAAAAAAACTAGAAAATACGGCTCTCTTAAAAGAGATGTGGAGGTGAAGGGCTTCACTACCTGTGAATATAAAATGTCTGACAAATATGTAAGTCACAAGTATTTGGATAAATCTTGAATAAATGGGAGCCTTTGTACCATGTACTAAACCAGATAGAAGAGCTGGAACAAATATTTATATGACTTATCTATCTTTTTGATGGAAACTAATTTGCTTACTGTAAACCAGATGATTGAGTAGAACAACCAAGGGAAATTTCTTTGAGAAACCTCATATGTAAAGTACATAATTCCAACCAAGAATTAATTAATCCTGTAATATGTACCACAAGAAATCAAACCTTCGTTATAAATTGCATTTGGAAATGGCAGAATAGTTTTCAAAGAAACCGGGTGAAACACGAAGAGGAAAAAAAAGTGTCAAAGATCAAAATGAAACAATTAAGTTAAGAAATATCTCTGTCTGCCTTCACACCAACACTGATGGATAAGATTATTCCTCCTCACAATCTATCTGATTAAGATTATAGAATCACAGAATGAAAGAATCATTGAATAGTGGGGACCCGAAGGGACGTCAAGATAAGAGTCCAATCCCCCTGCCAAAGCAAGGTCACCAAGGAACACATCCAGGCAGGTTTTGAAAATCTCTAGAGAAAGAGACTCCACAGCCTCTCTGGGTAGCCTGTTCCAGTGACCTGTCACCCTCAAAATATAGTTTTTCCTCATGTTACAGGTGGAACTTCCTCTGTTCCAGACTGTGTGTATTGACCCTTGTCCTCTCACAGGGCATCACTGAAAAGACATTGGACCCTCTTGATGCCCACCCTTCAGATATTTGTAAACATTAATAAGATCCTCTCTCAGTCTTATCTTCTTCAGTCTACACAGCCCCACATTTCTTAGTCTTTCCTAATAGGACTGATGTTCCAGTCTCTTATTCATCCACATAGTTCTCCTGTGGATTCTCTCTAGTATTTCCCTGTCCTTGAACTGGTGATCCCAGAACTGAACACAATAGTCCAGATGTGATCCCACTAGGGTAGAGTAGAGGGGAAGGAGAACCTCCATAGACCTTCTGGTCACATTCTTCTTAATGCACCACAAGATAGCACTGGCCATCTTCACCACAAGGGCACATTGCTGTCTCATTGATAACTTGCCCACCAGGAACCCAAGGTCCTTCTCGATGGGGCTGCTTTTCATTAGGTAAACCCCTAATCTGTACTGGTGTATATTGTTATTCCTACTCAGGTGCAGGACTCTGCAGTTATTCATTAAGTTCCCCTTTGCCTGTCTCTCTCGTCTGTCCAGGTCTCTCTGAATGGTCACACAGATTTCTGGTGCACTAGCCAAGCTTCCCAGTTTTGTATCATCAGCAAGCTTGCTGAGGATACACCCTGTCCACTCATCCAGGTCAGTGATGAAGACATTGAATAAGACTGGACCCTGTATTGATCCCTGTGGAACACTACTAGTTTCAGGTCTCCATCTTGTCTCTGCACTGTTGATCAAAACACTCAGCTCTATTGTTAAACCAGTTTTCGATACATCTCACTCTCTACTCTTCTAACTCACACTTTCTGAGCTTGTTCACAAAGATGTTATAGGAAATAATGTGAAAAGTCTTGCTGAAGTCAAGGTATACAACATCCACTGCTCTCCCTGCATCTACCCATTCAGTCACACCACTATAGAAGGCTATCAGATTAGTCAAACATGATTTCCCCTTGGTGAATCCATACTGGCTACCCCTGATAACCTTATTTTCTTCCATGTCCTTGTTTATTATTTGTTTATTTATGTTGTATGTTTATGTTTAGATGCCAGTTTATTGAGTATAAGAGTTTGTGTAACACGTAAGGATGTTTTAACCCTTCATATTCACTATCTCAACAGTTTTCTTCTTTCAGATTTACTGGGATCATGTGCAGCAGTAGAGCTATAACTGAGCAGCAGGAAGTGAATTGTGCAGAGAAAGCCTCTTCCCCTGCTTGCAGCTCTCCTTCTTCATGACATAGTTCCAAGCCCCATGCATTGGTTTATTACTGATGCATCCACTTGGGAAAGTTCTATCATCTTCAAACTTGCTGGTACTTGGTTCCAAGCCTGCAGCAGTTTCTCAACATGCACGAGGTGCAGGCTTTCAATTGCAACCTGAACATCTCCTCTATCCTGACCTTGCAATCTCTTAAGGTTTTTCCACCTTGACCAAGTTCAGTAGCTACCAAAGAGACAAAGAGTAACCTATCTTCTTCTTCCAGAGGGTTTTATCAGACTGTACTAAAGGAACAGGAGCAAAAAAAATCAAAGGGATAACAGGATAGTAACCTGCTCTTAGCCTGAGTCCGTGCACCATATTTCCATAATCTATGGGAACATCTATTTGCAATTAAACTGCTAGTTGGAGAAATATATATTCTCCTCAGTGGATCCACACAATTATTTAGTACTGTATTTCCTTGTTACCGTGTGCCAAAATGGGATGAGCTGTGTCATGTAAATTAAAATTATTTTCCCATTACTCTGCCTGCTTCTAGTGTTGATTATGGCACACTAAGTGGCATTCTTTTCCTGCACCACAGCATTGCCAAACATTTTTGCATACACAGTTGCTACAGTAGCCATTTCACAGACTGAAAGGCTGTTCTGAGACACTGAAATAGCCTTCTGTCCAAAGAATATATTCTCCCTTCTAAACATGATACCTTCTTGACCACGAGTTTCCAAAGAGATGGAAAAAAAAAAAATATCTTCAGATGTATCTTGCTGAGGCAACAGCAAAAGCCTGCATATCAGAGCCTGTAATAAATAGCCCCTTCCTGCTCAGTCTACATGCAGAAACACCACTAGCAAATGCTGTTTTGCAGACCTCTTAGCTTTATCTCAATGAGACATCACTTGCTCAAGCAGGTACAAGTCTCAGCTGTAAGGCAAAGGTGGTGAGTACTGGGCATGACACCACTGCCACTGGTCCCAAATGTCTCCCTTCCCCTGGTTCTTACAAAGAGATGGTCTCACTGCTGGAGAAGAGTGGTGAGGCTGGTGTCTCCTGGCAGTGGAAAAGAAGAAGGAAATTTCCAGCCAGGCCCTGGCCTCAATTGATAGTGCTGCTAGCATCCATGGTTAAAGCTCCTGCACTGCACTTCTCCTTTGTACTTGGGAAGGTCTCACAACAAGCTACAGCCTTGGCTAGAGCTCTAGCTCTAGCAGTTCCCTTCCTCAGAATCGTATTCATGTCTAATATTTAAGCTAAGCACTTGTACAGTAGCATAGCACTAATACACATGAACCAGAGCTTGCTTGACAGCTGAGAGGATGCTAGCAATATTATTCACCCTGCTTTCACCTCCATATTGTCCACACTAAATCAGAACAAACAGGCACACTTCTGACACTATCCTTCTTGGTGTAGGCAAGCTCAGACTGAGGCAGGTGGCTGCCCAAAGCCTGAATGACCCCTGACTCAAGAGGGCTCTGGCTCTGTATTTCAGTGACCAGGCACCATGACAGGTTTAGCCAGGTCATACCCCTTTTCTGCTCTTAACCCTGAAACTATTGTTTCTATGCCACTGTATCCACAGGGCATAGTCAGATTACACAAGTATTTCTGATGGTGACTAAAGCTTTTTATAAGACACCAGCATGACTCACAGTTATAAATCCTATTATCCCTCAGTGAGAGATAAGCATCTGTGTATCCACAGCCACTTTTGAAAGCTCCAAGTTCTAAACTTTTCAAAACATAGTCCACAATACCAGCTTAAGTCACAATTCATTTAAAAGTGCTGGGTTTGAGTGTCATTGTGGCAAAAACACACTACAGAAGCCTGAAATCCAATAACCAGACTGGCAGAAAGGTTTTTGGGTTCTTCTGCAACATTCTGCCCCAGAGGGAAAAGGGTATACATACTACTGCCTATTACCTCTGAAAGATGAATAATGTTTCATTTTATATCATTGCTCTGAATCAGTAGAATACCTCATTTTTCTTTCACAGACACGAGAACACCTTACTGATCATTTCCTTCCAGAATAAATTTTTCACTTTAAGGACAAGATCTTTTGCAAACTACTGTTTCCAGGAAATCCTACTAATAAATAAGAATCAGAAATGTCATAGCTAGTATGAAAACTTATTACTATTTTTTGTTTTTCCATAAGAATAAATTGAGATACATGTTATACATTTAGTATGGCTGTGCTAGGAAAGAGTGATCTTGCAGATGCTTCAGAATTTCGAATTGAAGAACAATGCACAAAATTAATAATATTAAGAAATATTTATAGCAAATTCCAAATCTGTAGCAGATGATGTGAAACATTTTACTCTCTTTTTCCCTTATAATTCTTGAAATCCTGTCATTCTCTCAGACTGTCTTACAAGTTCTGTTTAATGGACTGTGTAGGAAATTAGATGTTACTGAGATACGCAGGGCAATTATTTCTAGAAAAGGTATACATAACAAGTAAAAGTGAGTTTGCTGCTTTGATTGAAATAATTTTATCAATGCACAGCTAGTGCCTCTGGCAAACAAAGAGCTCAAGCAAAGAAAAAAAGCATATGATAGTGGCAAAAAAATGAATCAGTTTTTTTCTAAGAGGTATAACAACATGGTCTGCTCATGAACCAAGGAAGTTAAATATAAGCCTCCTATTAACTTCAAAAGGATAAGAAACTATTCCTTAATTAGCAAAATCATATTCATGTCTAATATTTAAGCTAAACACTTGTTCAGTTGCCTTCAGCTAAACTAGTTACCAGTACAACACTGTTACTATCTCTCATGAGTTGGAGAAGTGAAGTGAATTTGTGTATTAAAATTGAAACTTATATAATATTTTTTTAAAATACTTTCAGTAAATAATATCAATTTTAAAGTCACCTGACAAAAATGTTCAGTTTTACAGCACTCGCTTTGTTGATTACAGCACTAGTTGATGGAACTATAGAAGTCATTGTAAAATTTAAGTACTCTAACTGGAAGTACTATATTGATGTTTTGTGAGTCAAATACAGAGGGCAAAAATTTCCTTATGAATTTAATTATAACTTTTCATGACAAATCACTCTGACAAATAATTGTGACAGACTGGATGTACTGAAAGAAAATGTTCTACCCAGGGAAGCTAGTAGAAAGGTAGTGACAATGAGTCAACATTACGTGTTAATGATGTATAAGACTACAAAGAAACTAGGCATAATAAATGGAACAGATATGACTGTATCATTTTGGAAAAGAATAATCAAGAATAATTTGCTAATGCAATGACAGGTTCTGGTACAGAATCAGACTGAATCATGATCTGAGAGTGGTTATATTGGAATTACTTTCAAAGAGTCTAATATTGGAATTATCTCACGAGAGATTAAATTCCCAGGTTACTAGTGGAATTTGCTCAACAGTTTACCACAAAACTAAATTTCTGAAAGAATGGAAGAACTGATTGTTCTGACATTGTGCTTGACAATATAGTTAGAATGACTTAGACAAGTAATTATTACTTTCTAAAAGGACAGATCCCAGAATAGACCCTGTAGCTGTGACTTGAATCCATGAAAAAAAAGAAATAAACAATGGCAAACCAACAAATAGAATTAGAACTGTAGCCCAGGCTCTCCATTACATATCACTGGTGAAAAGCTAGTAGACCAAGTCAGTAGTGAGCTGGACAGAGAAAGGAAGAGACTTCAGGAGTCAAGGAAGTCAAAATCAAGAAATGTTTTCTTAGCTTTTTATTAACAGATGAGAACATAACAGCTCAGTTAGTGTGCCTGCTCATGGAGGAGGTAGAAACAATCTCTGAACTTTTAACAGCAAGCACTCAAAGTAAATTACTCCTAAGCAAAAGTGTCAGTCCGAAACTGATTCATACAGAAAAGATGAATTTTCTAAGGTCTGCACCAGAAGATAGAATCGCTTCCCAGTATCACTGTCAGATAATAAAAAAATGTTTCATTAAACCTGAACTGGGAGAAGCATAGGAAGAACTGTAATGTGAGCTTTTGGAGTCTTTTATATAAATACAAGTGCATCCATAATGCGTACATTTGGAGAAGTCTAATATATTTTCAATCATTCTTCATCTGCAGTCCTCATTCCTTGATGTTTTCTGACAGGCAATTTCACTGACTCCTCACTGGCTCTTTACAGATCCAGTTAGTCAGCTGAAACTACACATTACACTTTCCACAATTTATTAAGCACTACTCACATTTTTGGAGAACATAAATTTTACTCTCCACTGTCATCTCTGATGTTGAAGTTTCATCTGTCCAGAGACTCTGAAGGACATAATTTTGTCCAGTGTTTATTCCTAGTAGAACTGGAACATATAGGATTTTCCTCCGATGTATTATGCAACAATATTCAAAGGGTTTTTCCACCTTTCTTCCAATGTCCACAAATAGTCTATCTATCTGTGAGAAATAGAGAAACATTTTATTTTGACATTTTTTTCCCCCCTTGTTTTGCTGTTTTGGTTTTTTTCCTCTTAAAAATTCCAGGAGTCTCAAAGTCTGCCATCTATCTTTGGCTAGTACTTAAGTTTCAAACAACACAAGCTAATATTTTGTTTGTTTGTTTGTTTTCACTTTAACTTATTTGAAACTTGAGAAAGCATAGGCTTATTATGTGTCCATTAAAGCCTATTCCAAAACAAAATGCATGATAATTTTTTTTTGTCATGTTGTACAAAAACTGCTGAGGAAATGCTGAACAAAAACTGTGTAAGAAGGGCCACAGTCTCTGGTAAAGTTAAGGATCACTGTTTCCTTTAATATAATAGAATCACAGAAACTACTGAGTTGGAAGGGAGACATCATGATCAAGTTCAACTCCTGTCCCTGTGTGGGGCACCCCAGGAATCACACCATGTGCATCCAAACACTTCTTGATCTCAGGCAGGCTTGGTGCCATAATTGCTTTCCTGGGGAGCCTGTTCCACTGCTGAGCCACCCTCTGGGTGAAAAACTTTTTCCTAATATGTAACCTAAACCTCCCCCAGCACATCTTCCTACCATTCCCTGGGGTCACAGAGAGCAGAGGTCAGTGCCTGCTCCTCCTCTTTCCCCAGTGAGGAAGCAGTGAGCTGCCATCAGGTCTCCCCTCAGTCTCCTCTTCTCCAGGCTGAACAGACCAAGGGCTTTTAGCTGCTCCTCATCCAGCTTTCCCCCTAAAACCTTCACCAACCTCACAGCCCTCCTCTGGACACTCTCTCATAGCTCTATGTCCTTTTTGTACTGTGGCTCCCAAAACTGCACAGAGGCCACACCAGTGCAGAGTGAGGTGGGATAGTATGTTTCAGTATTGTTGGGTACAGCTATATGCTGGAGATTTGGAAATAGATCAATTAATAGTTTGCACAGGGTTTTCTTAATATGAAATAAATTTTCCTAGATGTATAGATGGCCATAATTCAGATGGAGAAAAGTAACTAAAAGTGCTATTTGTAATTAAACTGATACTTAGTTTTTATATTGATGATAATACACAATGCAGCCCCTTACAAGTCAAACCTGGAAAATATATAGTTTTTCAGTTCAGCTCTATCCTAACTGAGACACAACTAATGCTCAAGTATCGTCACTGATACCAATTTTGCTAAAATCAAACTATTTCTGAACACACTGTGTGCATTGAAGCTCTTTCTTTCATGATCTTATGCCCAAGTAAATAATTACAAAATTCTGCATCGTAGTGCAGTCCTTTGGAGTGGCATCACTTCCAGAGAAAGCAGCTGGTATTCTTGGGGACTCACTCAAATCTCAATGGCATTCACAGCTCAAATATTAATTTTAAATTATATATTGGACTCAAGGAATATTTTTGTTCCTTTTTACTTGAACAGCTGTAGGAAAAAAAGATTGAATAGGCCTTGCACGTTTTACTTAAACAGAACCAGAAAAAAAAACCATAGGAATTTTTCCACTTCCAGTGCCCCTTCTTAAACATACCTTACATTATTTAGTAAAGGACTTTTATACTCTTTCTCTTTGCATACATTATCTTTCAACATAAAAGAGACATTACCTTTGAGGTTCAATAATTGCATGTTGTTACTATAGAAACTCCTAGGGAAAGTCTATTAAACAACCTTCAGAAACAAAGAAACAAACAAACAAAACCAACAAAAAACCCCACCAGTACTCAATTTATAAACACTCCTTAAATGAAGAAAAAAAAACAAAACAACACTTCCCTCTTTAGTTAAGCACCTAATTGTAACAGCTATATAAAGCAACAAATGATGGCTCCTTGTATCACAAGACTGATGCTGCCTATAGAGCTCAGAAGGACAGCGAAGGTTGGAGCGAGGGCAACTTTCAGATGAAAGATTAATTCTTTGGTAAACCTTGTGACTGAAGACTTCTTTGAATTTAACTTGTTCTGTAAGTTAAAATGGCCACATTGCCAGTCATGGAAAACTGATGCAGTTTCGCTGAATTCAATGGAGCAAAGCCAATTTACACCTGCTGAGGCCCTTAGCATTTTATGAGATGAATAGTACTTTCGTTCAGGATGAGAGAACTTTTTTGATCATACTCTCTGAAGTGAATGGGCAACTCTGAGAGCGAGATGATGGTAAATGTTTAAACCAGTAGGAACCAAATAAAACTAAATTTGGTTCATATAATTTTTCCATTGATTGTTCATGATGATGTCCCTGTCTTGACACTGATAAATTCTGTCTACACAGCCAGTATTCAGTGTGTGGTCTACAGTATTTTGTACCAAACCCCATTGTTGAATACATTTTTAATGTAACAAAAAGGAATAAACCTACATATCTCAAATTTTATTTTGACTTGACAATATTTACTCTGGAAGAAACATTCCTTCTGACTGATACTAGGACATATTTTTATGTCTTGCTGATAAAACGTCTTTCTTCTCAACCAAAATCTACATAGAAAATGATCTTTAGTATCAGCTATGAATTTCAATTCCAAATACATTGTACTTCAATTACAGATTTGGAATACTTTTCCAAACTGCTGTGCAGCATAACTCCAGTGCAGTGTTCCAAGACCACCTTCACTAGCCCAGGAAAAAAGAAACATACGTACAGAGGCCAAAAGCAGTTAGATCAGATTTTCTGTGCTCTCTGTTCTTTCAATTTTCAGCTTTTATCCCCTCTTTGAACTGGTGGAATGAAATCTAAAGTAATAGAAAAAGAGAGCTGGGAGGGTACTCAGCAGTTAATCCAACTTATGTCTACCTGCAATTATTTGCAAAATTTATCTGCAATTTTTTCATGTTCCCTCTGCATGTATTGGCTTGACATCAACATAGATGAGAGGTGTTAAGTTCTTTTTGTTTTCTTTTAAATACACCATTGAAGATAAACAAAGCTGAAATTAGCTTTAAAAATCATTAGCAATAATTAGTTCATTAATAATTAATTAATAATTCATTAGCAATAATTTTTTTCTCTCGTGAAAGTCAGTGCCAAATCCTTGGTCAAGAAAACAGAGATCTGAAGGTTACCAGAGCAGCTATTTGGAAAGAAGAATATTTTACATTCACAAAGATATATACAGAAAGACTAAGGGTGAAAGGAGATGCTAATAAACCAAAAAGTACAATACAATGGGGTCAGGAAAAACAGAAGAGGAGAATGCTTTCTGAAATCTAGACATATATGATGCTTTTCCAAGTGTAATGATAATTACTGATTTCCTCTAGAATTGTTATTAATCTAGAATTTTTCTGGCTGCCATTTAATGTTTAAATGAGACTATACCAATGCCTCATTACTGGAAGCCTTCAAGAGCTTAAAAAAATAAAATGAGTATTAAACTCCTGGGAGTTTAATTTTACACACAAGATGAAATTTAAGAAGTTAAAGACTATCAACCATTAAATGGTAGCACAGATGAGAGCATAGCTCCTTTAAATCCCACATGATCTCTGTGCAATGACTTCCCAAAGGCATTGCAACTGCCAAAAATAAATAAACAAAAAAAGAGTACAATCAATCTGATAATGCTGTGAGCCACAAACTTGTCTTCTTCTGTGTCGTGACACTGAACTTACATATAATCTAATTTTTTATAAGCACTAGGCCCCTTTGGCAACATATTTGTGGAAGGTTCTCCTATCTGCCAGCCCTTCATTTTAATATAGGTGATGGAAGAACCAGCCTTGGATTTTTCTGCCTCTTGTATGCTATACTTTTTAAACTCCAAAGATATAGTTTGCTGTTGGTTGATATTTTTCATTATTTTCACCTAATCTTAAACAAATGTAAATTTTACAGATCAATGGATCTGTAAAAAATCACTAGACATCTATGATTCATGTTTGAAGTGTTTTACAAGTAAGTGTTATTGTTTGCAGATCTTACCTTTGTTGTACAGTGTAATCTATAGAAAAAATCTACACTCCATAAGCTACACATTACACTTTAAAGAAATAGTACTCATTAGTATTATTAGTACTTAATTAGTACTTAATAGTACAATAATCTGTACTTAAAATACTTTCATATTTTTAAATTATTTAATAGTGTCTCTTTTATATCTAAGGAAGTCCTTCAAAAATATTACTACTTTTATATGGTACAGTGACCATGTTTGAAACAGCTCCTTATTATGTGTAAGATAAATGCTGAGCAGATAAAGCTCATTAAAATTAAATAGTTACATTATAAAAAGAAAGTGGTTTAATAGAGGAACAGATGGTTAATGGGCTGTGACTAGCCACAAATGGATTGTGAATATTACAGAAAGAATCTATCAACAGATAGGAAAATGATTCTGGACAAGGACCGGTTGCCTAGAGTCAGTACACAATCTAATTTTAAACTCTTTCATTTTGACTTTTTTTTTTTTTTTTTCTCCCAGATAACATGAACAATATGATGGAGTCACTTTGCTGGAAACAGCTGAACAGAAGTGACAAATTCATAATGCTTCAGACCATGAAATCCCAATTGGTCCAATCACAGATACATTTATCATGCTTGTAGAGATATTATTATAGTTACAACTTACAGTCTTTCCCACTGTGATAACTACCCTTTGAAAACTGGCCAGTTTTGCAAAACAATTTACTCAGATTTCTTCAGGAGACCCAGCACAATAATTTTCTTAATCAGAAGTCTCTTCTAATTTACTTTTTCTTCTTAAAAATGCATTTAAGAAGCACTTTAATAGAGCTTTTAACAAAGGAAAGTCCACATAAGAGCTTTGTTCTGTGTGTTTATGTTTGCAGAGGTGTTTTTTTGTTTTTTGGGTTTTTTTCTTACACTCAAGTGTCACAGACAATGGCTCAATCCACACATGACCTATAGCTGTAAGAGCTTCCTTCTAGGTAGCAGACTAGTCTGCTTTGTTCCTATAAATATTTGTAAGCATATTAAGTTGACACCAGAAACCCTGACTACTTTCTTTTTTCTAACTTTCCCTCAATTTTTTGCATTTTTAGTAAAGAAAAGCTGTCCAAGACAAGTAATACAAGAAACTCACACAAAGGTAATGAGCAAGATTAACTATAAATACCAATGTATTTATTTAAGTTTAACTGGATTTAGTAATCTCTGGTCCTGTTTCAGTAGCTGCTTTTCACTGCAGATAGTTTTAAAAAACTATTAATATAGGTTTGATATACAGATAAATAGTAAAGTTCCTCTAATGGAAATAAACGAGAAGTAAATCCTCTGTGGACTAAATACCATATAGCAGAAGCACATCTCATCTTGAGTCTTTGAATTCCAGTGGTGCAGAATCCACCAAATGGAAGCTTACACAATGATTTGTAGTTGAAGTGAATTTGATCATATTTATACTTTTCTTCTGCTCTGCATTAGTTTAATTTTAACCTGCAAACATGGGATTTCACTATATTTTATCAGTTATCTAAAAAATTTTTTCACCTGTTTACACTGAGCTACCTGTTGACTGCTCACTTTGGAATACTCAGAAAAAAACAGGCAATTTGAGCTTGCCAAGTCTTCAATTATTTTTTTTTCTTTTAAATTCATGACTCTTCTGTGTACTTTCTAAATTGTCAGCACATTTATTTGAGCACAAACAAAAAAATTCAGAGTATTTCCATAGCAGCCATAAAAAAGATACTCAAAATACTTAATTTTGTTAATCATCACTCCTTTGTATTTATTGATAGCGATTACACTAGATATTTTAAGGAGTGTTTCAAAATATGTTAGTTCAAAATAATGTTCTACTCATTTGAGTATCTTCAAAACACTCAGAGTTGGTGGTTTTTTGAGTATTCACACCTATAGTTTGTAAATAAAGTCTGTAACGATTTTCTTAATTATATAACTTTATATGAGGTAGTAGTTTAAATACATCTCATTTTGAATGACATACATACATAACCCAGAGAAAATACGTTAAAAATAATCTTCTTTTATTGAATTCTATTCACATCTGTTTCCCCATACTCCAAACTTAGGTAACATACAGCTACAGATATGTAATGCCATTAAAAATGCCCTGAAACATGACCTCAATTGAAATAAAAATTTGTGCACCTGAAATCTGAAGAAATAATTTTTTTTTTCAATTTGATTTTTTTTCCATTCCTTGACCTCAAAATTCAAATTAATTTTTGTGAGCAACACTGAATCATCAATATACTTGTTTTTACTTTCTTTGGATCAATATGAGAGTGCTTGTAAATTGTAAATTGTGCTGGTCTGCAAAACAAGCAAATTCCTGTTAAAATAAAATGTAATTATGAGACTGAAACACTGTCTCTGAAGTCTCTGAAGTCCTGTCTGATAATCAGGGAAGTTTTAAACACTTGCTTTTGATAACAACAAAAAATTATAAAGTTGGGTAGTTTGGTTGTAGGGAGTTTTGGGGTTTTTTTAGACCACCATGTTTGCAAATAACACATATACTAGTAAATTGTATTTTTATACCCAAGAGAAAAGGAGAAACACTTTTACTTTTTAATCATGTAATTAAGTAACTGATGAACCAGAAATGTTATGGCTTTATTTTAATTTGTGTCCATTAATTCAGCATTTCCCCCTTTTTGTTGCATGTTTTTTGCTTCTCTTTAAATTCATTCTAAGGATTATACTCATGGGAAAACATTGGATCATCTGTCTTTCCTTCAGGTCTGTCAGTAACCAAACAAAATCCATAAGCAGAGTAAATGTATAAATCAGCTCTGAAAAAATAATATATCACACAGTACTCCTCAGTTAAATGATGGATGAAAGTCTGCAAGACAGAATTTGTCTTGTTTCAAAAATCTAGAAAATCTAGCCTTCTCATATTAATTGGGTTCCTGCTCATCTAGTCACTCACAAGATAGTATTCCCTATCTACCAAGCAACACGATAGCTGGTATCACTATTTCTTCAAATACTTCTGCTACTTCAGGAATACTGCTATTCTGTGTCCTCCATCCTAGACACCTGTCATTTCAATGAGATTTTCAAAACTCCATTTTTCAAATACTTGTTAAATGTAAGTGTTAGGCAGCATTTCCCTTTATTTACAAACACCCAACAAGTCCTGTTATATTTTATTTGCCTAATGTCAGCAAAGCTGAACAGAGAAGGTTCCTACAAAAGTGAGGTGAAAAATGAGATATTAAACCTTATTACCCAGAATATTAGTTAAAAAGACTGACCAGGAAAAAAAGAAGATTAGACTAATTGAAAGTAACAATAATCAAGCTACCTCTAATCTTCAAAAGCCTCCTCCCTTCCTCCATGCTTATCCATGGCTTTAAGCTAGAAATTATTACATCCATTGTTCCAGTGATCTCTTTCTCATAAAGAGTAAAAGCATGTTCTCATGAGCATTGCAGAACTACCCTCAGAGGGACAGTCTTGGGTAAACTCTGGCATGGACAAAAGAGCACTTGCTTTTGAAGAGTTAAGGGTGAATCATGAGTCCTTTTCTTAGTTCTCTTGTCTGAAGCAGCATGGTGGGAGTGGATTAACAAAACCTAGCTCCTCCAAACATTCCCTTTGAAATTCTAAGCTGCTTACTGTAAGAATCTCAGGACTAGTCTAGCTCTCCTTGAGCTTCTGTATTCTGCCCACTCATGCATATGCTCAAATAAGAATTCAGCAAAACTTTGGTTATAAAAATGCCTCAAACTTTCAATTAGCTAGCTAGCGTCTTGCTCATTGAGAACTCTCAGTAGGGATATAGAGCTCAGAATATTCGTTGCTTTTAGTTTTCTTTCTTTCCTTCTGCTTCTGTACCATCAGGTGATTACTATATCACAAAGAAGTTGGAGAGATTCCAGGACAGTTATAGATTAGGACAGCTCTGGCTGAAATAGAAAAAGACAGACAGACTTCCAGCGTTATAACTGGAAGAGTTAGCTTCCTTTTAAACATCTGACACTGGCCAGAAATCACAAGAGAGAGAAGATTTCTGCACTTGACTTGCAGAAAACGACTCTACAACTTGGGAAGTTCTGGAGAAGGGTATGTTTATTCAGCACTAGGCACACGAGGGGATAATTCCTCCGAAATTTGTGTGCACCGATCTTGCAATGAGGCTTTTGTTATATACAATGAAGTTTTCCATATTCAGTGGATTTCTCAATAGGCCTATACATATGCATCTCCTACTCCCACTTTGTATTAAAATTAGTCCCAAAAGGTTATTTTGATAATCTCCTCCTTCCTGCACTTGTGTAGTATCTCCTGGTGTTGGTCATGAGGGTCATGGGGATTGAAGGAAAAATGAAGCAAAGGTCTTTCTTTGGGTAAACTTTTCACCTCTTTTTCTCTGGGCATGCACAGTTCTTCAGTCTTCAGCCAAGCTGACAACATTTTCTGTTTCTTATCTCAAGGTTGGTATAGTTATCAGTTTAGCACATATATTTCCCTTATAAGGTGATGACCACCTAAACAATTTCTTGGCTTCTATTAAACAAGCATTCTGTATTAGCTTCTATCAGGTTATTGTGACCCCTAGACAATTACTAGCGGGCATTTTATATTAACCCTTACATCACACTTGATACCAGATGCTATTCTGTCCTCAGAATAACTGTAATGAAGAAGGAATTTAGACACACAGAGCAACATAAAAGACAGTTGTGATAGTATTATGAGTGTCTGGTTTTTAAAACAGGTCTCAAACTTTGTGATAATTCCTGCTTTCAGTATGCCAAATTTGGCTAGATTTTTTGGGTTTGCTGGCTCCAGATTCATATCCATTTTTGTCACAGAACACATCTGCATGAAGAAATTTGTTGAAGGACTTTAACTCAAATTCTCTGATCCCTCTAGGCTGAATTCCATCCCTGCTTCAACACAACAAAAAGAATATAGCCCAAAAGTTGTTCCACCATTCAAATTCACAAGCAAGGCAAAATGGCCTCCCTTGCTTCATGTCTAAAAACTTTCAACACAAAACTTTGACTCTTTTCCAATGTGGGCAAAGTCACAAAGTATTTTTTTAAAAATGAAGGTCATATAATCTGATGCTCCATCTCCCTTCCTTATACTTTTGTGACCTGCATTAATCTTTTGATTGAATGCTGAAGCCTGTGCTTGAAACCTGAAGACTGAGGCTACAGTCTCCTGGGGAAGAGGACTCCAGCATTCTTAGCATTTTGTACCTCAGGGCTCTATTTCAGTTTTAAAGCACAGAGTGCAATTCCTTTCCAAGGAGCTTCATGTATTAATCACTGTCATCAAATAGAGAAAATGAGGTCATCTTCTCTGTCTAGGTATATTGGATGCACCATAGATTTCCTTTTATTGCAGCTCTGCATGTTGCTTTTATTGTGAAGTCCCACAGAGACTCAGTAATTTTTACTAAAGAATAATCAAGGGAAGTTATATTGATAACTTTTTTAAGCAAAGTTCTAGTTCATTAACATTTAATTAAACACTTAATTTTAATCATATCACAATGGGCTACTCTGTGTTTGTGTCCACCCATATGCATTTTCCATGCAAAACTCATCCTCATATCTTATATAAAACTTCAGTAGGCACATTTGTTTCAGTAATTCAATAAATAGTTTGACAGATGTATGTCAATACTTTAAAATAAAAGTAGAAAAATTAATTTAATCCTTCCAGGTGGTACAACATGGATGACAGATGTATAATTGATACTGAGAAGGAAGGAGATAGAGAAGAAAAATACGGCATTTTACACTGCATGACTTTGTTTTTAAAGTTTTATTGCATGTTTCCTAAAAATCCAATAAGTTAATTATGTATTCTTGTATGTATCCAATCCAATAGTCACTCTTATTAGGTGTAAAAAATAAACTAATAAATAAAAATCAGTCAGTAAGTGCATCCAAAGGATCTATTATACAAGAAACTAGATCAGTTTATTTTATTTTTCAGGGTCAGAATTGGTCTCAAATCCATTTTCAGCCCATACTACTAGCAAGAATTTTGATTTCTGTAGTTCAAAGTTCTCCAGTTGCAGTAATCACCATGCTTAGCATTTAAACATTGCCCTGGCTGCACTTCTCATGAGTGAGCATAGCACATATATCATAGGAATATCAAATATCTCTTTCCTACTGTAGAAGATTATTTGAGATATATATATATATATATATACACACACACACATATATATATACATACTTCATTCTGAAAAGTCTGTATAACTTGTGGATGCTAGATACCTCTCATATTCTATGGCATGTCTTAAATTAATAGATCTCTTCCATGTATAATGCTTTGTTCAATTAATTTCCATTTCCAACTGGTAGAGTTGCTCCATAATATTAAGCTCCATAGTTGCACCATAATACCAAGCTCCATATATACTACAGTGGAAAAAATATGGTATGGTTTTGGGGTGAGGATTTGTTGTTTTGGTTTGTGTTTGGTTTTGGTTGTTTTTTTGTTTGGTTGTTTTTTTTATTTGGTTGGCTGTTTTTTTTTTGTTTGTTTGTTTTTTGTTTTGTTTAATAAAAATTATTCAAATAAAGAATAAAATATACACAACTGCTTTACATGTAGTATACCACATACATTCTATTTTTGATGATGAGAAGCACCTTCACATTTCCTCTAGGGCTGCTTTTATGTTACGGCCTAGGTTTCCCTGACATCTTTAGCTATTTTGTCCAATAATGTGCATGTTTTCTCAGAATATCCTCTCAGATTTTTTTTTTCATTTGAAAGATACATACTGCAGCATCTCGAGATCTCTGTTCTGTCAACAGCTGTTATTGCTGCATAGACTGGTTCCCTAACTTTACTAAGTATTAACTTTTACAAACCTTTTCCTAGTACACTTGACAGGAAACAACAGTTTATTGCTGTACAAAACCCATGGTATCTAAATGTTGGAATCCTTTACTGGCACCCAGTTGCATTTTGATTTAGTGTATGCATTGGATTATGCATGGCACTTCATCTCAGAAGATCTTATTAATAAACTACTTTCATTTAGGATGGCATGATTATGATTATCCTTATTTTGGGACAATAATTCTCATATATATTTTAACAATAAAAAAACAAAAGAGAGAAAGTATGAAAAACAACCTTAGTTTTTGAAGACTATGGCACTTACTGTGCAAAATCTAGAATAATGCAGTTCATACAAAACAAGAAAGATTTAAAGTCAAGAGAACATGAGAAAAAGTATGTCTCTGGCTATTTCTCCCATCGACACATGTAACTAAAAGAGCATCGGGACTACAGAATTTCATCTCCCTCTTTACAGCTCCACACAACATTGTGCACTATACAAGTCATTTATTCATTTTTTCTATGGAATACACATAAGTGGTTATTTTCTTCTCTTTACCTAGAACAAAACAGGCAAGAGAAAAACCAGACATATAAAAAGAATTTTCTCCAGTTATGGTTTTTTTCCACCCACTGACTTTGTTGGAAGCTGCATATGTGAAAAATATCAAGCTGTTTCTTTAGAGCTACAGGATAGCATGAATAGTTCTCTCCCTGTGGAGAGAGCTTCAAATTCTGTAGTCAGTCCTACAAAAAAGGTTTCATGTCTGTCAACTTGGTAATTTCCAACATTGCCTATATTACTGAAGATGAATAGAAAACAACTTTATAAATACAATCTCTGATATCTACCTCTGATGAATGAGTACTCTGCCAAAATTCAGATCTAGGCAAAAGGTGTTGCAGTATCACTATGACTCCTCAGAAGTTTATTATGGGAGAGTGACATTTCAGGCGATACTCCTGGTGACAGTGTTAGCTGTGACTTCCCACTACTGTCCATTCCAATACCATTTGAGTCTGTTACAGGCCTCAGCTATGTCAGCCTAACTTTAATCTCCATGGCATTTTTTACTGATTTTTTTCCCCCCCACTCTCAAGGTTTTTGTTCTGTTTCCTTTGTGTCAATTCAAGGAATTGTTCCCCACCTATGTTAATATTAGATACCTTTTAGCACCCACTTTTTTTTTAATTGCACTTTTTTTTTAATTATTATTTTTTTAAATTACTTTTAATCACTTGCTTAATAATAACTGTATTTAATGTAAGAATACTGGGGGATTGAGGATTTTGTTGAGTTGTAGCTTTAAAGTCCATCCATGTTGGAGATGAACAATAGAACAAGGGCTCACATATTAATTCCATGAACTTTTTCCTTTCTATAGGAGTAAAAGTAATCTAAATAACTGTTTTCTATATTTCAAGAGTCTCTGTTTGTCTCAGACAAGATAGTACAAGATGAAAAGACTAAAATGTGTCTACAATTGCATCTGAAATATTATGTTCCATGATGATTTTTTTTCATCTTTACCCTCTAAATGGAAGATGCTCTGTATGTATCAGGATATTTGTACTTCCAGAACAAACTGTAAGCAGTTAATTTTCACAGTTTAGATCACAATGCAAATCTGTTATTATGAGTCTATTGAAAATAGGAGAGGGAAAAAAGTTATTAATTTTTTTCCTGATACTGACAGACAGTGAAACAGTATAGACCACTCTTTATCTGAAAAAGATTGTTGGAAACAAATATTGATTGACTGACCTACCATTTCTGCATCAGAACGACTTCTAAAATAGATCATGACACTGCTTAGGGCAGGTATTATAGTATTATATCAAACAGATGTTAGAGTTTTTGATGTCATGAGAAGAAACAAACAAACAAAGAAAAACACAAAAACCCCACACTCCTGTAAAAAAGTCAGTTGCAAAGATTTTATCAAGTGTAATCAAAAAGCAGGATGAAACCCAGACTGATAAATATTATATGGAAATACAAGTTAAATTGCAGCATGAAAAACATTTTTACTTAACTGAAGCCTTTCAAATCTGGAGGCAACAAAACCAACATTAGTTTGATTGTGCTAAATTATGCAATCCAGATTTATAGCAAACTATGTCTTAACTGCTGTCTAGTTGGTTTGGCTTACCTGGAATTACTGTTAGTTTAAATTTTTCTTAGCTAGGCTATTTACATTCCCAACACTGTTCTCATTCTGTGCCAGGCACTACAAACAAATGTCTGAAGCTCAGAGCAGATCATCTGGTAACCTAGTTCTACTAAAGATTGTAGGCAAAGCTGTTGCCCGGAGGCTAACACTGCAAACTTTACATTTTGTATGTTCTTTCTACAAAGTCTTGTTCCTTCCATTCTCTGTCAGTTCTATTGAGTGCATGGTCCTCCCTACTTTGTGTTCAGTACTTATCCTAAATGCAGTGTTTATACATTTCTTTACATAAATAATTGCAACTAAAATTGCAGTCAGAGGGACTTCCTATTTCCTTCCAAGATTTGGTGCCATTCTCACTACTCAGAGAGAAAATCCAGGCTTCTGTTATATTCATTGAACTTCACAGGTACTGCTGTTTTGCTAACCTGCTTCTGAATATACAGACAGTTGATACCTGAACCTTTGTTTTGCCTCCATAAGTCATTGACCCCTGTTAAAAAAGACTTATTTCTCTGCCCCTAATAGGCTACAATGACATCCATTCTTGGAATAGGCAGGTGCCACCAGTGGAAGAGAGTGGTAAAATACCAGTGTGCAGGGAGGAGGAGGGATGAGGAAGGGACTCCCTGGATTATATTATTTGCCTCCAGGGCACAAGTTATCTTTCTCTCAAGGCTATAAATCCTATTTTCCGTGGCATTTGTAACTAAGCAAGGGTCACCACACATAATACCTGCCATTCAGGTCACTGCAGATCGTAGCTTCTGTCTGATCAACCTTTCCCTTTCCTGCCTTTGGCAGTTGCACTATAGGATCCTTTTAAAAGTGAATTAGATGTAACACAAACAATTACAGCACTCAAAAAGTACACTGCACAGGGCATCTTTAGCAAAGAAGTAGGATGAACAAGAACTCTAGTCTTCATAATTCTGAAATCAAGTGCAACTTAAGCACAAGTGGCTTTCCAATTCTGATCTGCAGGGATGTAGCATAATTGCATCCTCTTAATGTTGTCTTGGAACTTGGGCTCAGGCAGTTTCTAAGATGGGCAAAATAAACAAAAACATGAGAACAAAAAACAGTAATAGAATAAAAATCATTCTCCACTATTTTTTTTAAACAGAGATGCAAGAAATGTGTCCAAATGGTGATTAATTAGTTTATGAACAAAGCCCTTAGTTAAATCATAGTTTAACATGAAGCTACTGCCAAGCTGCCAATTTTCCAATGACGATTTTGCATTTTATTTCCCACTTTTTTGGTACTTATTCATACATGTTCCAAAAAACAAAACAAAAAAAACATCACATACCCATACCTTGAAGACTTACTTGGTACTTCATGTTTTTTTGCAGAATGACCTTATGTCTAACATTACAACAAGACACCCAAACACCAAATCAGACAACTTCCTAATTAATTTTTTTCCATTTTTTGCAGTTTTATGACTTTAGATAGTCAGATTAAAGAACAAAACCTTTGAAACCTGTAGTTTAGTCACACTTTTCAAGTAATTTCTACATATAAAGTCCTGAGAACTCCAAGACAATGTTCCACATAGCCTTCATTCTACATGAGTTTCAAGAAGACATTTGCAGATCTGCTAGTACAATAAGATAATATAGAAAAAGGTGTAAGATGCCCATAAAAATGAGAGCAAGATTGTAAGGGGAGTAGCAATTTAAAAGATGAGTACTCCAACTTAGCTTTAGATACCCTAGCAGACAATAAAATGATGGAGAACATCAACTAGATGAAGTAGCCAGCTGTTTCCAAGAGTAAACATAGGAGAAAAACTGTGATTGAAAACTAGGCCAAATGTATTTGTCTAACATATCCTAGTGGGATAATGTTATCAGACAATTTTTAATAACTTACAGTATTTAAAAATAATAAACAACAGATTTTGCTCCTACACAGTGTTATTCTAGTACATAACCTAAATTTTTGTGGATGGCATTCCTTCTTATTTATCCACAGTACTTTGTACTTAACACCTTAATTTTCTAAAACATTTGTCTATAAAAGCCTAGCATCTTTGGCGTGGGTTTTCTGGGTTCCCTTTTTCCATAGGTGTCTCAGCTCTTACCTAGAAATGAATTTATTATCGAGTAACTTTAGAAGAATTTTGATTCTTCCCTGGAGTCATGATGAATGTCTCCTGTTTAAACTAAGACCTTAAAGCTTAGACAGAATTCTTTAGTGATTCCTGGGGAAACAGAAAAGTGTAACAGAGTATCATCTCTTCCAGACCTAATGTCTTTGATTTAATTGTAATAATGTACTACAAATAAAATAATTATTTCAGGTGAATAACATCTCAACTGTAATTAATGTGCCAGTGAAATTTTAGGGTTCTAACTTAGCCAAAAGGAGAGCAAAAGCACAGATACATAAATAATCTACAAAACATAGTGTCTACTTCAGTCACTAAGTATCCACTCTTCTCCACACAGCCTAAGCATACCCTCACCCTAGTAGCTACAGCTGGATATTGTGGTCAAGGTTCAGTTGGGGTTAATTACCTGTAAGAATTTTTTCCTTTCCACAGCCGATTCCTTAATTAATATGAGATACAATCAATATTTAGCTGAGTAATTTCAATCCAGCATTTTACCAGGTTGTACTTTTACATTCTACCCATAGCTGTTGTTTATGAAAAAACACACTGCAGAAGACTATTAGAAATATCAGGAATAATCAACACCCAATAGAATAAAGTGAGCAAAAGCAAGATCAAGAAAATAAAAAGAGCTTATCACTCTAGAATGTAGACCGAATCACTTACCAGTTGTCAGGAAACCAAAACCAAAACAAAAAACAAACAAACAAACAAACAAAAAATACAAACCACAGGATGGAATTCAGGATCACAATTAAACAAGCCAGTTACAATGTAAAAGTCAAGGCTTTGGGAACACAGCCTTGAGACATTATAAAATGCAAAGGATAAAATCCCATTATATGAGGCTTCAGTAAGGCAACCAAACTAATAACCTAGGTCTCAGATGACTGATTGGTAGAAATAGCTCAGGGACAGGTGAGGGCTTTCCAGAGTCTCATGGCAATTCTACAGCTACTCCTAATTAATGTGCATGCTGTAACACTGCTCTAGTTCCGTAGTTTAAGCGAGTCTTATTCCTATTAGCCAGCCCTGACTATTGAATTTATGCTGCAACCTCACATAACTTCAGCCAGGGTGCCCTCTGGAAACAAGGGTGAGTTCTTTCCTATTTATTCTCCTACTGATGCCTACTGTCCTGAAGAACAGCTTTAGTGTCAGTGACTATTTTTGTGATCTGAGCTCCTATAGCAAGTTTGAACCTGTGAGTGTGTTTCTTTCCTGCAACTGATGAATTTAGAATACTTTACCTAGCAGAGGAACCAGATGCCTCAGAGTTAACATAAAAACAGATATTCAGACAAAAGATAGAAAATAGTTGAAACTTCCAAATATTTTCTTTATGACTCTAATTTGCAATTTTCATGAACAACTTCTAATACTATGAGCTAATACATCCCTTGGTTATGTTTGACATCCCAAATCTTAAAAGAATACATTTTTAAGTTTTAGTTTTGTTTTTTCTTTGATTTTTTTGGGGGGACGGAGGTTTTGGTGGGGTTTTTTAACTTAAGTCTTCCTAAGCTTTCCCCTTAGAAAGAAGGAAACTAAGTAAAATAGCATGGACACTAAATGAAAACCAACTGTATTCATGTTCTAGCCTCATCTTGCTAGAAAACTATGATGAAAGAAAATTTTTCATGCTTTTTGTCATTAAATAAATTAAATAATTATGTTGCAAGTTCTGTTTTGTTACTCTACAACAGCCGATAGCATCGTTTTTATCCCTTTTTGAGTCTAATATCAATAAATTATTTCAATTCCTCTCAGTCAAAAATGTAAGAGCAAGGTTCCTTTGAACCTTGTGCATTTCACAATATTGCCTGAAGTTACTTTAGAAAAAAACAGAGTCAGAAGTTTCGTGGGATTGGATCAGAGTGCAGTGTGCTCTGTCTTTTAATGAAAGGATATTATTCTGCAGCATACATTACTTTACTGAATGCTTATTTCTGATATTTTGCATGAGTTATGATAATGTTTTCTAGCAAGAAAAAAAAAGTAAAAAGGATTGTCTTGTTCCCTAGATTTATTTAGTTTAAAATATGTACCATTAAATAAAGCATAGCTGCAACTCTCTAATACTAATCTCTGTTATGAATCATCTGTCACATATTTGGAAGATTTCTGTTTTTAAGACAAGAGATCTGCTACCTATAAACCTGAACTATGGTAATTTGATCGAAAAAGTATGTCCCTGATTAGCAGCTAAATCAGCTTTCCCTTTAAGACTCTCAAGTTTCCTTTGATCATTCACTTAGCATACTTTTTATTTCCCTTGATAAATTTATAAAAGCTAAAAAAAAAAAAAAAAATAATAAAAAATTCTACATTAGTTAACACTTAAGTTCACTGAATAATCCAAACATGTGTTTCATTATGACATTTTTTTCAACATAATTGAACACAAACCTACAAATAATGAGAACTGAATTTTTATAATTTTGACTCCTCCAGTTTTATTCCTCATTTTTTTTCTTTTTGTGAAATGGTGTCTCTTGTCAGACACTCATATTTTCTTGCTTCTAGCAGAGAAATGATATTCTGAAGCAATTTGAATTTTCTTTGATAATTGAGTTCCTAGCCATTAGGATAACATAAACTCATATTTAAGGAAGCAAAGAAAAATACTACAGCAAAATTTGACATTTGAACAGTGGTAGATTTAGGTTTTAGGAAAACATTCCCAATCCTCAATAATTACTACTTGCCTTTTAATTTTAGGAAATAATGGTACCTTAAATTTACACATTTTTATCAATTATAATTTCTCTTTCTTTCAGGATCACCTGTAGCAGTAATACACACAGGAATAGTTCCAGTCTTTAGATTGTGTTGGCCATTACTGTAGCAAATGCTAGTACATGCAAATGAAGTACATGCTTGTCAATATCTGAACCATATAGCTCTGTGTCTGTTCTGGAAATATAACAGTTTAGGAAGAAACAACTAATTTGGTATCTTGTAGATCTTAATTCCAACTTAGTTTTTAAAACAAAGGATTTAGATTCTGCTTACACATTTTCATTTACTCAGTTGCTTTATATGGCACTTTTTATTTAGTTACATACCTGTGGGAAGTGGCAAAGATAATACGTGTGATAAGAAAGGAATGTGCTAATTAAGTTACTTTGTTTACCAGAGGAATGGTGGAAAATTACTGAAAAACAATGGAAAAATATCAAAACCTTGTGGGAGGTTCTTGGAGGAGGGTCCTGGGGAAGGGGCTAGAGTATAAATAAGGACCCTCAGTATAATAAACTTTGTCTTAGTTTGAAAAACTTCTGAGTCCATGAAATTAATACACCACACTTTTTTATAACTAATAATAATCAGCACATACAATACTACATTATAGAGGAAGTTTTTTTTTTCTTGTTCTTACAGTTTTATACTTCTAACAGCTCTTTTTCTTAGCACTAGTCTCTCTTCTACAAACTCTACAGGTTTACAGAAAGCACTTAACTTGTCTCTTAGCCAGTGTTGAGCTAGCTTTTCAGCCACTGCTTAAATTCACCATTGCTTCAATCTCTGTATGTAGACTAAGTCTCTCTGCCTTGAAGCAACTACTGCCTTCCAGTTAAGGAAGGGTGGCATGATTTGTTCAAGTGAAGTCTAACCACTGCCTTGCACAATGGGCTTAACAGTTTCCCTTATAAACTAAGCAAAATTTTAGGTGATACTATCATAAACCCCAAGATCCTCTTTCTATTGTTTTGCAGCTGTTTGTTTTTAGTAGGACACCTTGTTCATCCTTCAGTATATCAAAGACTGTTGGATGTTGTGTTATTTAGTTCTCCCAGTTTAATATTCTGCAGGCCCCTATAATGACAGTACTGTCAAGCTGTTTTCTAAAGAGCAGCATCTATTGTTTTTTTCCCCAAAACCAGAAGAATCTCTTTATAACATCTACTTGGGTTTCTACTTCTTAATGCTTTCTTAAAGACTAACACATGAATCGAAGAATACCCAACCTCTTGAGGATTAAAACACTGCACCACAGTATAAGATCTGGATTCAAGCTCTTGCTTCATGGTTATTGAAGCAGGAACAAAAAAAAAGTGTTTTGCATCCCCAAAAGGTATACAAATTGATGAGAGAATGGCTAAAAATGGTCTCATAATCAAGCCCTAAAAATACTGATTTTTTTTTTCTTGTTACTTTTGTATCTCTCTCAGACTTCTAGAATCCCTCTGCAGATAGGCAGAAAAACTGTTAAGTTTGTGTTGTTAAGGAATGACTTGAAACTCAATGCAGTTTTGAGACTTAGTGACTGGGCACAAATGCACAAGACAATTTTCATCTATATCCATCAATGCAATAGGACTAAAAAGATCAAGTTAGCATCTTAAGTACATTCTATTGTTTTGTCATTACAAACATCTTCTTACATTGCAGATTTTCATCAAAATAAAACCACGTTTCTCAGGCAGGAAAAATGGCACACAAAAATGATCCTCAGTGGATGAGCAGGAGACTAGAACATGAGTGATGACAATATGAATAGTGAATGTATCAGATGCCAGAGAGATGTAAATTTTCCTCTGAACATACAAATATCCTTCTGTCTCATCTTGTGGTTGTAGTATAGGCCATCTTGAGTGTTTCAGAATGCATTTGTTTGAATTTCATTGTGCATGAAGGGAGAAAAGTCTCTATCTTGACTTCAGCTTGTCACTAGTAAAAGCCCTGAAGCATAGGGTTATTATAACAACACTGAAAACTGAAGTATTTGCTCTTCACCTTTTTTTTTTTTTTTTTTTTTTTTTTTTTTTTTTTTAATGCCCCATGAAGATATCAATATGTAAAATACCCAAGTACTCAGGCATTATGACACAGGCATAATTTTCCATTTCTGCAGTCCTGTTCATAAAAGCATCAAGCTTTTCCTGAAAAAAATTAAGGTTTCAGTTTCTTGCCATACTATTTTGATTGAGAGACTAATCCAGATCAATATCTGGACTATTCTTGCTGTAATTTTCAGTTCAGGTTTATTGGATTTATAATCTGATGTTTAGGTACTTACAAAATGGTCTCAAATCTTTGTCTTTTTAAAAACAAGACTTTTAAAAATACTTTTCTAACCTAGCCAGAGTGTTATTACCACTTTCTCCTCCACACTAAAAAAAAATATAATCCATCTATCATTCCTAATCTTTTTGTAGCAACTGGGAATATTAAATGTGGCTCTGTGAAAATGCATATTCTGTTTTAACAGGTTTAGTGGTTTGATTTCAGGATGAAAACAATATCTGCATAGTGCTCATTGTACATAACACCTTTGACTAGCTATACCTTAGGTGTCTTTACAGTGTGTTCTGTTATGAAGTACAGATGTATCCAACATATTTCTAGATTTAACTCCATACACCCCTCCTATCAGATCTAAAATAGAGCATCTGGAACCTTTAATGCAAATGACATGTTTCAAAGTTTTTACTAATATATCAGCTTCTTTCCTTTTTCCATGCTCCATCTGTTTTGAAAGAAGTGAACTGTATTTTAATGTGTTTTAAACTCTTGCTCTAGAACTCTCTAGAGTTCTAGATAGAGTTCTAAATAGCCAATTTACCTTTAGTAGGCAGGAAACCAAGGCTCTGGACACACCACTGGCACCAAATTAATAAAGGAATTATTGTGGACATGCACTGGAATTCATTTGTGCTAAATGAGGCTTCTTACCACCAGATCAATGAATAGTGTGACTTATAAAAGCAACAGTATACAAGTTCTTTTGGTTTTCTGGTGATAAATTTACTGTCTGCAAAAGAAGCATATGCAAAACTCCTAGGTTATGAGCACTCTGTAGAGTGTAGGTTTTTTGTCAACCTGGCAAAAAGTCACAGGTGTATAGATTTATAATATTAAAGAAACTCCACAGAATTAAGGAGAAGAGAAAGGAAGAGGGGCACTCAAGTGTTAGAATCTTACCCAAAGGTGTCCCGATAGGGAGAAAGAGAAGCTCAGCCCATCAACTGGTTTCAACCAGCTCAAATTGGTCAGAAAATGGGCCTGCAATGATATCTTCCCTAACAGCCTTTCCCCTGTTGGCTATTTTTATACTATTTTACCTGCCATGTGGAGCTTAAGTGTCTGTAGTCAAGCATACCTTTATTGTGATAGGTTCAAAGTTCTCTCTCTTCACATTTAAAGGTACAGGCTACAGAAAATTTGGTGAGGTATGGTCACATCTTGGAGGTGGGTAACTTTAGGGATAGAGGTGTGGTTTTTGTATTATAATGAGACTAAAATGAGCAAAGCTCACCTCAAGGACTTTTCATTTGTCAAAGGGTGGCAGGTTGTTGGGCCAGGGTAGCAAAAGTGCAGTTAGTTGACATTGTTGCCACAGAGTGGGGCCACAGCATCTCTACCCTGCTCCACCCTCAATGCAATTTCTCTTGGAGTTAGCATGCTGACTGCCAATAATTCCAACGTCTTAGGTAGTCATGGTACAATGGCCACATTCCACCAGGTACAAAAGCTTTATATTTACTTAAAAAGTACAAATGAAGTCAGGGTCATTTCTAGCAATTACTGCAATATTCCACATGGTCTCAGATGAAAAACCTACAAAATTTAGTGGCACCTTTTTACATTTTTTTTTGTATAATCAGTTTTCAAAGTATTACATTCAATGTTTGAATTCCTCATTTTGATTGACATACCCATACTATTTTGCTGCTTCTCCCTTCAGATGCAGTACAGCAATGAGCCTGTTATTGCTCATTTGACTAACTGCACATCCAGCTATTACACATCACTTTGAAGCTTAAATAAAGTATGAGAGAAATTTTTTTTATAAATTTTGATAAATATATGCATTTACTGTCATAAATACAGACAATGTTTAGAATATTAAGGACACTAGAAAATGTGTTGATACTTTGTTATGGTTTTTGACAGTTATACTCAAGCCATATTTCTGAGTGTGACTGAGCGATGTTATACAACTAGTGGTTCCTAGAGAAACACGATTTACTAACCTTAAATATTCTCTAGAAAATACAAGAGCATGGTGTTTAAGGATGAGATGGAATATTTTGTAACTTTCTCTAGAATAAAAATTTATTATACAACTCAGGTATTCTCTAGCATAAAACCAGATGATACCCTCATTTACAGTAACTTAATCACAACTTTGAAAAGCCCATTAGGTAAAATTTATGTGCGTGCTTCTTTTTTTCGTAACTACCTTTAATTCTTTTTTACTCTTCAGATGTACTTTAATCTTGATATTGAATATGCTCCTAGTACAAGACCAACCTCAATTCCCTATTTCTCAGTGAAGGAAACCCCAGTAAAGATCATCTAGTCCAACCCACTGCCAGAACAGGGTCACCTACAGGAGATCATACAGGAACATGGCCAGGAGCGTTTTTATTGTCTCCAGGGAAGGAGATTCCACAATGCCCCTGGGCAGCCTGTTCCAGTGATCTGTCACCCTCACAGTGAAAAGGTTTTTCCTTATATTTATGAGGAAATGCTCAAGCTTGTACCCATTGCCCTTTCTCCTGTCTTTGGACATAAGACCCTGGATCCATCCTCCTGGCACTTGCCCTTTAGATATTTCTAAATATTAGTGAGGTCACCCCTCAGTCACTTCTCTATTACACCTCTTTCTCTATTACTGACAAGTAATAGAGTCAGTCATGTGGCAATCTACAGAGTAAGCAGTTTCCAGCATTTTTTTATTTTCATGAAAACGTTAGAGAAAAATTTTCTGCTTTTGTTTCCTCACAGTAGTCACATGACAAAAGGCTCTTTCCAAGTTCATTATGTTTTACTAAGGAAATAGAAATTTTATGACTGTTTAAATATGTAGTTAATTATAGATAACAATGGCTTAAAAGTAGTATGACTTTTTGAGCTGATTTACAGTCAGCTCAGTTATTTGACAGGTATTTTATTTACTTATACTACCTCCAAAAGAGAACAAACATATGTTAAAAATAAATAAGATCAGGTCTAACATAAAATTTCTAGTAACTGTGGTGTCATGACATCAGCTTGGTCTATAGCCCACATGTGGTGTTTTAATATTGAACTTCAGTTAACAGATTAGAAGAAAGACTGCCTACTGTTTGGAGAGTCTTGAAAATATCTTTATATAGTAGGAAATGTGAGGGACAAAGTGTTCCTCTTCAGAGAGGCTTGTCTTGATTTAGTGTTTTTAAGTGTGAGTTTTAATTAAAAAAAAGTCAGTGGTTAATTGCCATTGATACTTAAATATAGTCTTAGTAAAAAACTGACTAAAACCACCTTTTAAGAAACACTTAACACTTATATCATTGCAAGCCACTGAATACATCTCTCAGCAGGAGCTGATGTTTTAACGATATAACACTGTGCATCCTATGATAAAGATTAATGTCAGGAATAATTGTAAGAAAAATAATTTATTGGGACTTGAAAAGCACAGTACTGATAGATTCAGATAAATCTGACTTCTACTTAGGGTTTAAAGGTAAGATTTTTTTTTTCCAGATCAGTTAAGCCTCTCTTGTTCATGTTATTTTAGCAACACAAAATTTGAACCAAACTTAAAAGATATTGTAGTACTATTTCCATTACCGTATTCAGGTAATACACCTACAAACCAAATTTGGAAATAAAGTGAAAATGTATTTAAATTTATGTATTTGACATTTATATGTAATAGTAATAGTATACAATAGCAATATATAATATCAATAATAGCAATAATTTATAATAGCAATTGGAGTGGGATATTCTTTAATAATTGTTTTAGTTTCACTTCAGCTCGCAGAAGGCACAAGACACAAATTATCTTTACTTATCAAGCAGTTCAAACACTGAAAACTTAGCGTGTCCACATTTATAATAAACAGGCAACCAGGAAAAATAACACAGTCCTCAGGGTCCCCCTAACTACCTTTTTCAAAAATGGGTGTAATGTGTCCCTTCTTCCAGTCATCAGGGCTTCACCTGACTGCCAGGACTTTTCAAATATCACGGAGAGTGGATTGGTGACTACATCTGCCAGTTCTCTCAGGGCTCTGGTATGCATCTCATCAGGATCCATAGACTTATGTATGTTCAGGTTCCTCAAGTGGTCACGAACCTGATCTTCACATACAGGGGGAGGGACTCCCCTGTTCTCCACCCTGTGTATGTTTTTTACCTTGGGAGGTGTTGGAAGAGAGGTTGCCAGTGAAGACTGAGGAAAAAAAATTGTCGAGAACCTAAAACTTCTCATCTCTTGTTACTAGCTCACCAAGCTTGGCCTTCAGGGGAGAACATGTTTTCTTTAAGCTTCCTTTTTTTCATTGATGTATCTATAGACTCCCTTCTTGTTTGTTACTCTTTACATCCCTTGTCAATTTCAGCTCCAGTTGTGCGCTGGCCTTCCTGACCTTAATCCTACACAATCAGGCAGCGTCTCTATACATCTCCCAGGATACTTGTCCCTTCTTGAACTGACTGTGCAGTTCTCTCTTGCTTTTTACTTTGACCATCAGGTCATGTACCAGCCCTGGGTGTTTCTTCCTTTTCTTTGCTAGATTTCTTACACCTGGGGATCAATATCTCTTGCATTCTATGGACAGCTTTCTGCCATCTCTGTTCTGCTTTGTTTTCCCTGAGGAAGGTTTCCCAGGTGTCCTGTTGAGAACTCCTTGAAGAGCTGAAGTTTGATTTTCTGAAATTCAGGGTCCTATTTGTGTTCCTTGACTGATTCATGCCTCTTATTTGATAAAAGAAATAAGCATAAAAGCTAGATTATATATTCTTAAGAGAAAAAGTGCCAAGTTGTGTGCTTGTTTTAATGAGGACATGAAAACTGATAGCTAGAGAAACTCTATGACAGCTCTACTCTTTTTAAATATAATTCTAGTTCTACTTCAAGAATGTTTTTGTTCTTCAATGCTGAATAAAATACATGCAAGGGATACAAAATATTAATTTACTTTTATCTTTGGAACAGTACATATGACTTTTTTTCAAATCAGCCAGATTTGAGAGAAGACCATCATGTAGTTCAGTGTGTGTATAGATGATTCACAGAATACATTAACTGATACTGTGCAATGTATAGTTGTATGCTAAGTCACAGGTCAACCTTTGGTGAAAAAATATATTTTTAAAAATATATGCAAAATTGCATGTAAAAAATAGACAGTGAAAAGCTCCTACATTTAAGGAAAATCAATAATTTGTGCTTAATTTTAAGGGATAATGATTGAAGAATATGGCTTATCCATGCATTTATAACTAGAGCTTCATTAATACAAACAATATAGGGGTGCTGTATCATATCAGACAGTAAACATGAAATTAGGTGAGGTCCTGTGTAACTATTTGGGACAGAGATATTGAGATCTAAGTGATAATTTAATGGACTTTTAACACAGTAAAAATGTAAACTGCTTCTTAGAATGCTTTTTTTGTTCTAAAAACACAGAGAAAAATGATATGTTGTTCAAAAATAAAATATATGCAAAAAAGTTAACTTTAAATATTTGTGGCAAAACCTTTGTTACAATAATTTTTCAGTTTTAATACACAGATTAACTAGTCAGCTTTGACTGTCAGAGAAAACATTCCTCCTATTTATGGTTCTGAAACTGTCACAGCTTATCAGAAAGCAAATTTACAATAAAATAATCTAAAGCAATAAATTCTTTCCAAGCATTAGGCATTCTGGTAGTTTATAGAGTAAGCACAGATAACAGAGTAATGAGCTTTTAAAAACTTAATCTGAGGGGGGTGGGTGGCAAGGGAAGGGAACGTTATCCTAGAATTTTAGTGTGGTTCTTCTATCTCTTTTCTGATTAATAAAATTGCACAGTTACATTAAAGAGTTAGGAAAACTTTTATGCCTTCTTTGTTTTTTTCTTGTTTTGCAATAAGACATTGATTCATTGATTACACTGGAACAAAACCTGCTCACGAAGCATCTAATAGAAATTACAGAGTAATGAAGGTAAAACACCCACCACCTCATACATTTCCCCACTTTGACAGGTAAACTGTCCCCACAGTTACTTAAGGACAGTCCAGTTTCTATATAATATCTCAGAATTACTTTTCTGAGAACAGCAGATGAAGAGATTTTGTTTACATAGCAAGCTAATGAGTTTTTCTCCAGAAGCAAAGGAGCTCTTGGGATCATTAAGAAGTCAAAGCAAACAGTCCTTTATTATCAGGGAGCCCTCTGACACTCTTCCTACAGCAGCTCTACAAGTCTCTCACTCTGTTAGATGCCAAAGGAACGATGCAAAGACCATTACCCAACTCTACCATCCTGTGCCATTTAACAACAGGACAGCAGTGTCTTCTGTGAATTCTTCTGTGAACCATCCATGTACACACTGAACTTCGTAATGCTCTTCTCTCAAATCTGGGTTATAACAGTAATGATGCAGATGCTGTTGACTAATAATCAACAGACTGAGCAGAAGCAACAGAGCAGAGAGGGATTTCTTAGGAGATTTAGAGTATGAACTGCTGTGGAAACCAGACATGAAAGTAATAAAAGGGGTAGGAAGGCTTTTTTTGCTGATATTTTACATTAGGGTTTTTTTGCTATTTTAATTAAAAAGAGTTACTGAAAACATGACTAACAACAGAGATTATGCAGCCCAAGAAGAAATGTGACTGATATAAGAAACAATTCAGAAGATCTAAAGACAGTACAGCATGGGAAGCCTAAAAAAAGAATCTGGCATAGTTGGCTTTGAGTTAAATTTTTACATTTCTTTACAAGAAAGGCTACCTACCTTGAGGGGAAGACTTCTGATGATGCACTTCAATTAACTAGACAAGTTTAAACCACATGTATCAGTTTCTTCTCTCTCACTCTTTTTTTTTTTTTTTTTTTTTTTTTTTTTTTTTTTTTTTTTTTTTTTGTGACTAACAAAAAATGGTTCTACTATTTCATATAAATGGATACTATTACACACTGAGATATCTTACCACCCCACAGAATTGAGGACACCACAGACTCAACTAAAGTGTAAATCAGTAATCACGAGTCATAAGAATGCAGCCATAAAGATTTTACTTTTTGCTTCAAGAAACATAAAGCCAATAAAAATACTGTTTTTAATCATATAGATATAGATAACAGACAGAAAGAACCATGGAAATTTTCTACATCTTATTTAAAAAGAGGGTTTAGATTCAGTATGTAGTGTATGTTTTCTAGCGCCTACCTGCTACCTTCATATGTGGACAGTACTGAACTTGGATATAGAAATATCATTTGTTGCATTCTGATATATTTTAAGAAATTGTAAGAGCGTGTATGTGTATGCTTGAGTCCTTGTGTGATCACAGTGGATGGGAACCATAAAGAGCCAATACAAACAACAGGGAAGAAATTATGCAACGGTCATAGCATGTGAGGTTTTGTGTCTGAATGAAAAACCAAATAAGCAACTCAAACCCAAAGAGCAATACTAAAAACAGCACTAAAAAGTAATGCTAACACCCCTGGTTTGGAGAGTAAAATACTGCAATAATCCTCACCACAACCTGGGATCTCAAATTCAGAGTCATACCACAGACTGGTAAATATCTTCAGGGAGATCTTCTAGTTCCTCAGTCATGGAAATTTTATTTTTTTGTTAAATACACAGATTTTTAAACCTCTTTCAGTACAAGTGTCAAATGTACTTTATGTTAGGAAGCTGTTATGTGATTGAAGTCTTAAAGCTATTTCTTGCTCTAGTAACTATAAGGAGCTTATGTAAATTTTTATTATATTTAACATTTTGTGTCATTCAATTCCGTCTGTTCCTATCTTGTCTCTCATAAGTTACCAGGTAACTGTTTCAGAACAAAGTATGTATTTCTCTCTTTTAAAATACATGAAAATACAATATTTTCCTTGATAATCCCTTTTCAGGCTTGTGCTCTTTCCCCTGTGTTGTACTTCAAGAAGACAGCACTAACTTGGACTTTCAGGGCAGTTAAATCATATACTCAGGGCAAATAATCTTTTTAGGTCTCAATATAATCAAAATTAAGACATTATTTTTTCGAGTTCTCTTCCTATCTATACTATTTTGGCTACACAGGACCTTGCAGAAATACAAACTGATGAGAATAACTATGTTCTTCACTTCTAATTACATTGGACAGAATAGGCACCACCACTGACATAATTAAGGTCAAGTTAGTTTTAAGTTAACTATTTAACTCTACTTGTCTCAACCATACATCAACCTTCTCTACTTTTTACATATCTCCTGAAGAAATATTTGTGATGGCTTCTTACTTTGTTTTAGCACTCAAACACATTTTGCTATTTATTTCATCAGCTGTTAAGCCCCCTTACTTTTCCATTTAAATTTAAGATCTTGCTTTCTCCCATTTCACTGAAGGAAAATTTTTATTCTGCAAATAAGATTAATGTTCAGTCTGAATGCTCTAGTTAATTCCTTTAAGATTTTGTGACACACACACAAAATCACTGTTGTTCAAATAGAGCTTGAAGACATATCAAGGACCTTTATTTTAGTTGTATGAAATGAACCATTCTTTAAGCCTACACACACCTGGAAGATACTGTCATGAGGCATTATGGTCTACACTTTGTCATTGTTCCATAGTAAACAAAAGAATTATAAAGCAGAGAGATAACAGAATACATACTGACTTAAATGCTAGGTCTTACAAAGAGTAGTAAGAAGGTAAATGTCAAGCAATTAGTCTGTATAATTAGCAGTCACATTTATTGTCCTATATGGTTAAATATCAACAGAAAGCTCAAGCACATTAATTAAGAGTTGTCAGTGCCCTATGGCCAAGTATGTAATCATCTGTATAATCTACACGTCCCTAGGCATGTCCCTCACACTATGAGACATTTGCATAAAAACACAGATGAAGATGTCAGGGTGATAATCAAATTAAAAAGGAAGAAATTCACATACCAAAGACAAAAGACATTTTTTGTTGTAAACTAATTTTCCTTTTAAATAATGTGAAATTTTTGCCTATTTAATTTATCTAATTTTCCTTTTAAATAAAGGAGATTTTTGCCTGTTTAGTGTAACTCTGAAGAAGGTACTGGACTGCACAGTAAACACAATGAAATAGTTCAGGAGATGTGATTGACACAATTTTATTATGACTCACAAAAAACATGACAGTATTGATGTCCCATCAATAGATAATTGTTCAGCTGCAAAGTGTTCACCTTATGGGTTGTGCTTGCATATGTGTTGTAGTAACTGACAATATAATACTCTATATCTACACATCTCACACTCTTGCCCTCCATTGCAATCTGATGCAGGTTTAGCCTGGCAAGACATTTTGTTGTCTTCTCCTGAACTTCTGTTCTGTACATTTCTTCCACATCAGACATGTTCTTCTCTAGCTCCAGGAATCATCTTTCACATGCAAACACCACTCCACACTCACATTCCCAGCATCATGGCCCCAGTTGTGCCAGGGGAGGCTTAGATTGTGTATCAGGAAAAAAATCTTTACTGAAAGAGTGGTCAATCATTGGAACAGGCTACACAGGCAAGTGATGGGGTCACCTTCCCTGGAGATGTTAAAAAAACATGTAGGTATTGCACTTCAGGACACCTTTTATTTGTCATGGTCATGTTGGGTTGATGTCTGGATTTGTTGAGCCAAATTTGTTGGTTTGTTAGAGCTCTTTTTCCTACTTCAATGATTCTATAATTCTATTCTGTGATCATTCTCCCACCATCAGTTAAAAAAAAACAGACAATTTTTTATTGTTGATTTTGTAGTTCTCCAGTATCACAGGAACCCTCAGCAACTCACTGGACCAAAAAGTTTGTCTCTCCAGTTAAGACATTTCTGACATAGTTATATCATGAAGCTCGTTTTCCTTTTCTCAAAATACACACTTAAATGCTTCTAGCTCTGCTTGAAACAGTGCTTCATAAGTGGTAAGTTTTAATGCAACATCTTACATTCATCAGATCACCTAGTTTTGGTTAGGAAACTACACACAGAATTAATCTAGTCTGATTAATGGTTTTATTGCCTAAAAACAACTTTTTAATAAATTCAAGATAAAAAAGCATCATCCTTATGAACCAATTCAGTATTCTTATAATGTAACAGCACACCACTACAAGTATTCTTATGAGTAGGGCTGCAAAGGAGGAGCTAAATAAATGACTTCTAGAAGTCTGTATCACAAGTTTATTTCTGTGGAGACTTTTTTTTTTTTTCCTGATTCAGTGTTAATAAATCTTTGAGTTGTGATAGCATAGAAGGAAAAAAATAAAACTTTTAATCCTCTACCCAAAACTATCTAGAGTTAATACTCAGGCTGGAAAACATCTTGCTTTTAATTAATATGAAAATGAATATTTTGTCTTATTTTTGAAATTGTACACACACATCAATTTTAATATATTTGTTTCCTTTATACTCTAGTCCCATGTTCTTGTGAGTTGATTTCTTTTGTATTTTAAATGCTAGACAAGAAACCACCAGTTAGTTTTAAATAAGGATGCATAAAAGAAAAGATAAATGGTTCTAGACAGCCATACTGCTTTGTGAAGTAGTGGACTGTGCTATGGGTTGACATATCCTTAAAACAGCTGCTAAATCATGAAGGCTCAAAAGTCAGGACAGAATACTGAAATGGTCTTAAATGGGTCCTTGACATAATTTTTATTTGAGCCATTCGGATAAACTGCAGCATAAGGAGACACTCAGAACTGGGGTTTTTTGCCATGAAATACATTACTGCTTGTTAGAATATGCAGCAGAGATCATAGTATGCATGGACTTTTTACATACTACACGACAGATAATGGCTGCTTTGAAAGCATTTTATGTTGTACGACACATAAAGTATAATACAGCTATGTGCATTTTTAAAGTATAACATACCCGATTAATAAATTATTAAATACTTTGAACTACTGAGATTGCAACACGTGTAGCTTTCTATCTAATTTTATAATAAGAGGTTACATAATGTCTTTTTTTTTTTTCATTATTAAGTAACCTCAAGGTATCTGAAAAATATAATATATTCATTACAATCTTCTGGTACTAGCTATTCCTGAACTTTCAGTTACGTCTCTGTATTCTACTTTCTGACCTGTACACATCTGCTTGCTGTTTAACAGTTTATTAAACTAATCACTGTTTAAGTCAGACCTTATCCATATCCTCTTATTCAGTACCCTGAGCTACGGCAACACTTCAGAAGAATCACATTACTTCTACCTGATTACCAGCTGCCATCAGAAGCACTCCATTTTCATTTCTTGGAATGGGGTATAGATCATTTCTTAACGTGACAAAGGAGACAGGCCACTATATATACCTGTTTCTTCCTTTGATTACATGTAACATCAAAAATAGAATCCTACAGAGGTTAAAATCCAAACTACACTTCTACTTGGTCATATAAACTACATTGACAGAACTGAGACACAGATCTTCAGTTATAGAATATACAACCACAAAATCTACAAGTAGGAGATAGCTTTCTCCAACAACCAAACTCAATCCTTCGAGACTTTGGAGAGTTTTGAAAACTAATTTGCTGATAGATAGGTCCTTTCAAGGCACTTCTAACTAAAACTGATTGAAATCTGAGCAATTAAAATTATTAATTTTAAAAAGTGGGATTATTATTTTTCTCTTTACCTATAGCTTTTCCAAACAGAGGAATGTTCATTTCTTAAACATGATGCTCACCAAATTTGGTGTTTATTTTATTAAAAAAAAATATATATACATAATTCATGTTCTTTTAATAATTGTTGTATCAGTGTACCTAGGATTTCTGTTTCTGCTGAAGTTATAATTCCTAATTTCCAAAATGCATGTTAATTTTCTTTTCAATACAGTTCAACTAACTATCACAGCTTCATTTATTTAGCTTACACTGGTATGAATTCTACTCAGTAAACACATTTTCTACAGACAAACTTAAAAATGAGAAGTCAAAATTGTCTGGAATTGATAGTTGTCATAGGATATGGGAAGAAGAACTGTAAGAAACCAACAAGAAATAGTAAGTCTTCATGTACAGACTATAGCTGATACTTTTCTTCTTTATCCTTATCAAAAGCATTAGCAGGATCTTTTTTACCCTCCTTACAGAGCAACTTTCATAAAGCTTGTGGAAATATGATATTTCATGCTTCTCTTTCTATAGCTGAAATCACCCAATGAATATCACTAAACATGAATGTATATGAAATAGAGGGATGCTGATGCAATTAGAACACATTGTTGCTTTAGAAAACAAGCCAAATCACCTTAGTCCTTGTTCCCTTGGAAAACTTCTGTGAAAAAAACTATTGCCAACTATGACTAATTGTTGTTGTTATTATAAAACTGCATTTCATATCACTTAAGGAAATAAAAAACATACCAGACCAAAAACCAAAACATAAAACCTTGCTCAGATATTTACACAGACACTGTCTCTATTCATCTATTGTTATGATCTTATGTATATGGAAAAAATATTCTTTCACACAGTATATGTAATATACCTACATAGGATCCTGATTTTAGAAACATATCCTAATTAGTGAGAGAGGACAGAGTTGTAAGTGACAAAATCCATTTTTAACTGATTGGTAATACAGGTAAAATCTTATTTTGGTATCATCCTCATTTTTGGTATCACTGTCCCATAGTGCCGTTGAGGATATTTACTTAACACCAAAAGATAATAGAACTCATCACTTTTAATCTTAACAGAAATTTGATTCATGATGATGAAATGATAATAAGAACTCACTGACTTCAAACACACTGTAATCTCAAGCAATCCTATTTAATTCTGTTTTTCAGATATTTTTTTTAATGCTGAACACTCATTAAACACCAATAGGATTAGACCACTTTATACTTTGCAACTCCTTTACAAATCCCAGCCACTTTCACAATACATAATGTGTGATGTACCACAGGAAGTGTAAATTTAAGATTTGATTCTTTCAAATCATGAGTTAATGGGAATTGAATGGGCAAATATACTTCAAAGGAAAATTTTAGTTCACTCCTCAGAAGAAAGGAAAGCTATCTTACACAGAGGATGAATTAAGTCTTTGTACAATACATGAGGGAACTTCACTGAAGACTGTAATGTTGGAAAGGAATTTCAAAAGGAGAACTAAGATTGATTGAGTCATTCACTCAAGCACTTGCTATGCCTTCAATATTCCGGATATCTTCCAAGCAAACAACACAGCCCCCAGATGTTACCTCAGAAGGTCATACATCTTTTGCCAGCCCAGAGGAAATGTTTCAAATCATTTGCTGTGAGAGTACACAGAGGAAGGAACTGCTGACATTGAAAAAAGTCATCTAGGACGAGAGCCTGAGACAAAAGAAGTGAAAAAAGAGGGGCATCTTGAGGGTGAAAGGTTGGGGAAAGCTCTCACTCCCCCTATAGACCTGCAAATTCAGAATAGGCTCAGTGCCCTAAGCACTGGTGTGAGGACAAACATGAACTGTGAAGGGATTTATCAGAGCCGACTGATCCCCAACCTTTATGTCTACACAAAAGGTAAGAGGACATTAATAGTTACTGGAGATGCCCTTCTGTGGGAGTGAGGGTACCAGTCATGTGACTTTAACCAAGCTAGTGTCTCAGATTCATCTCCTGTTCTGGTTTGAGAGGATATGAAAAAAACTTTATGGAATGCCACCAGCAACTGCCTGTCTGTTGATGTGACAGCTCTGCCTATGGGAAGGAAAGAATGGGTCGGGTGACCCAAATGGACCAATCACAGTATTCCTTCCCATGGTGTTCCGTATCAAATGGCTCCCATGAGGAACCTCTGGTGGCCTCTTTGGCTGGTATGTTGGGTGAGCTGGGGCTTCCTCCTACTGCTTCCTCCTGCTGCTTCCTCCTGCTGCTTCCTCCTGCTGTTTTTCTCCTCCCTGGAGAAGGAGATCATTCATGAAGATAGGTTGCCTTCTTCCTCCCCAGGCAGGACCAACTTGTTGCAAACTGTCACTAACACCTTGAACTTAGCTGCCCCCTTTTGCTGCCCAGTCCAACATGGGACTTTACTAGTTGAGAAATAATTACCAACTGAGGGTTTCAGATTTTGCAAAGGGAGTGCTGTGTCTTTTCTGGTTCCTAGATTTATTGCTTTTCCATGTGAGCACCTCCGTTACAGTTGGGGGTAACCCAAAGTGTATTAAGAGCAAAGAACAACCAAGAGACTTTGGGGCAAGGTTAAAAGCATGACGAGGCCTAATTTGTGTCTCCTCAAGCCTGTCACATAGCAATAAAGATGAGAGCAGAAGTGGTCTCATCTAGCAAGTTAAAAACTGGCTGTGCATACTTGATGCCACAGTCTTTGGCTGTGGGACCCTCTTCCTAACCTTGCAGCAAAGAAAACTAATAGCATCTTAGGCTGTATTAGTAAGGGTATGACCACATGTTTGGACTTGGATTACCTTCTCTATTCAGTAGTTTTAAGACTACATATAGAGAACTATATCCAGTTTCGCATTTCCCAGTACAAGGTGGATGTCAGCTTCTTAGCATGAGTCCAACAGTGGGCCACCAAGATCATAGAGAGCTGAAAAATGTGATGTATGGAGAGAGGATGAGAGAAGTAAACCTGTTCAGTTTCTAGAAGAGAAGCATCAGGAAAAATCAATTGCTTGCTACAAATACCTGATCAGAAGACACAGAGAAGGTGGAGCTACGCTATTCTTAAGAGTTGCACAGCGGTAGGTTGACAGGCAATCTGCACTGGGTCATGTAAATTAGATATTAGGAATTTTTTATTTTTTTTTTTTTAATGTTAATGAAATACTGGAATATGTCACACAGAGTAGTTGTGCAATCTTTGTCCCTAGGCACTAAGTTGTGCATGGTATTGAGCAACCTCATATAGTTAGAACTGCTTGGGAAATAAGGTTTTACTTTTGAGGGGTCTTTCCAACCTCCATGATCCTAAATGAGCAACAATGGGCACCAGCCCTGCACCCCAAAAATGCTCAGCTTTCCCTGCTGGTTATTAAAAGAATCTCAGAAGACTTGCTAAGATACTTTTGTTATGGATACCTCGTATAAGGTTAGGTGAATCCCAGCTCCAATTTCTATTTTGTGATTGTTTGAGATTCATAGGATTTTAGCCATCTGAAAGCTTCAGTGCCTTTGATACTTTATAAATTCAAATTCTATTGAAAATAATTTTTGAGATACAAGGATCATTTTTACAGAGCTCCCAGTATTTGTCCTGGATAATAATTTTTTTCCCAGATCACTGAGAAAAATGTTCATCATTTCAGTGATGAAAGACAAAGCTAGCTTTTGTTCACATTAGGAACAGTTACATCCTAGGACTTACTTTGTGTCACTTCCTCAATAGACACATTACATAATGAATTACTCTTAAAGCAAAACCTCTTTGTATTAAATTCCTCATCAGAATGCTTAAATTCTCATTCTGTGTGCTTAATACTCAGTTAATACTTCTTCACATGAATAAAACCCTTGACTTGCTTAACTTAAGTTAGTTACCTATAAGTCCTGTAATTCTTTAGTAGTGTTTTGGTTATTTTATGTAATACCCTACACAATAGCCTCTTGACATTTTTGAGATTGTTAATCCTCTAAGGAGTTTTAAGTATAGATTAACAGAAAGAAAAATATGAGAACACCTCTGTAAAGGCAGAGGTGACTATGTATTGTAGTATGCATACTGCAGTCATCTTTTAACTATATAGTGTTGTAATATTTTGTACTGGGTATCTGCCACAGACTAAATTTCCTTTAATTTTCTCAATTAATGTAAAAAAAAAATCGTAAAATGACTGGATGAGAGAATGACACTGTTGATGACTAGATAAAGTAGAAGAATCTCATCCATAATTCCTATTTTGTCACTGAACCTTGAAAGAATTTAGATGTCTATTACTTGTGGGACTTAAAGATCTGGTTCTATTTGATGTTAAATCTCAAGGCTTAATCAAAGTCCCTAGTGTAACTTCCTCAAAAATGAAGCTAAGAAATAAAACTGCTGTTATACTATAGAAAAGAATTTTGGTAGAGGACAAGAGACTGCATTTGAGATGCTTTTTTCTACTTGTAAACATAACCTCATTAAAAGCTATTTATACAAAATGTGAAGAGCATTCTTTCTTTTAGCAAAGAAATAAATGGTTGTATTTTCATGTTTCTTTTTGGATTTGACAAATACAGATACTAATCTACTAGTAAGGTAGTCTTTTATGAGAAAGAGTCTAATACTTGATTTGGTATTTACAAACCTAGGTTCTTGACAAACCAAATGACAGTTCTGGAACCATGGGAGCAAAAATACTATTATCAGCCAGGTGAAAAAAACCTGTCAGAGACTAGATTCCGCAGCTTATTCACTAACAGCTATCTAAACTATCTGGTCTGTCCTCAATGTTAAAGCAAAAAACACAGATTTCAGCAGAAAAAGTACTACATATAAGCTTCAGAGCCACTAAAAACATACACCTATATACAGACATAGACATGCATGGTTTTGTAACATCCTGCCAAACTATTCAAAGATGAGCTTGAATCATCATATTCAGCAACTCACAAGAGAGGACAACAGATGATTAAGACCTCTGCTCAGATACTGTGCATAAAAGAATGTGGGCCAGATTACCTGCTATGCATCAGCTACTTTCATTCTCTTCAGTTATGTAAAGCAGCTGCAAAATCCATCTGATCATCTTTTTAGCCATCTTTACAGCTGATCTGTGACACTGAGGTGCTGTAAAGCAGCTGGAACTTACTGAAAGTGAATGGGGCTTTGTATTTCTAGGAGTCTCAATCAAGTAAATTAGCTATAGGTGATGTGTTTCCTAAAATACAACAACAACAACAACAAAAAAGGAAAAAATCACATCCAAAATATAGATTGACACCAACATTCTAAGTGGTTGCAATGTTACCTCTTTTAAAAATATATGTTTTAAATAAAAAGTTAAAAATAAAAGGAGTGTTAACAAACAACTTCTGTGTAATTGTTACCCTTAGGATCCTCTAAACTGTATGAAAACATTTCTATCCATTATTGTGGTCAGGACTAACAAATAAAAAACAGTAAGTAAACCTGCAGGTTTCTATGCTAATTTCAAAAAGTGTGATATGTAGAAACAGGTGGAAAATAGGATTAAAACAATCCTTCATTAAGGTGGTGAATTCCCTGGTATAAAAGACTTAGCTATCAAACAATATTTATTCTCTTTTTGACTGTTTCAACAATTTAAAGGCAGTGTTTACAGAAAGTGAAGGTAATAAAACTTGAAATATTCCACCCATAGACAAATGTTACACACTTCTTCTGATGCCAGGAAGTGATCTGGTTACTGACTGTCTTTGCTGGTGTACATTTTATCCATTCAGATATCAAGCAGAACTGCCTAATAGCCAGAAAAAATGTTGATTCACCTGTAGTTACCCAAGTTGGTTCATATCAAGATACCATAAAAAAAACTTGTGTTCTGAAGAACCTTCACCTTCTATGTAGACGTCATTGAATAAACGTGCTAAAAAAATATGCAAAATAGGTTCTTTAGGTACCCTCAAGATGTATGAAACCATTAGAAAGACAGAATTATACAGTTTCTTGGTGTCACCTCTATCACAGTAGATAATTTTCACTAGACTAGTAAGGTATTCTTCTATTAGTCCCTTAGCAAATTCCTTTGTACATTGCAGACAGAGATGCCAATTGGTAAGAACATCCATGCAGTACAGCATCACAGATGATGATGTATCATCTGTCTGCAGCAAGAAGCAATCATTGCACGGTGATTAGAGAACAGAATAATGTCCCTGTTCATGATAGAGCCTCGGTCAGAAGTGATAACAACCATTAGCTGCTGTGCTGCGACAGGATGTTTGGCAGTAATAACTCAAGAGAGCAGCTGCATGAATGAGTGGTTGTGTCAGTGCTTGATTTATTTTTTTTAAACACCCTTGCATGACAGCACAGGAATGCCTGAAGAAACAAGTGTCAGGAGGAAGGGGTTTGGGATAAGAAAATCAGAAACAAAATTAAGTACAGATTTTAAGAGATTCATCATGAGAGAGATATGCAAAGGTTTTCAAAGATGGAAAGTTCAACAAGTGCAGAAGCCTGTCAAGGAAGAAAGACACTAACAGCTTTCAAGAGAGTCATGTCCTTTTTTGGAGCCATTTTAAGCATTGCCAAACATCTGCCAGCTGATGTTAAACTTCACCAAGTGACTGGCTAATAACACATGGGTGTCTCCATCAGGGAACTGGCCACCAAAGACAAAGCTGTGGTGGCAATATTAAAGTTTAGAGTAGACATAACCATGAAATTAGGTCAAAAAACCTTACCCTGGAAAACGAACAACAGAAAAAATAAACAGGTAAATTTAGTTTGTAAGGCTGAAGACTCAGAAGCGTAGTATTTACTCCTGGTTGCAATATTTTCTTACAGAAGTATATGCTGAGGATTCAAACTGTTTCCAAGTGACCTTGGCCTGGAGGTGCTGTTTGTTTCCAAAACACATCTTGACTGAAGAGACAACTTTTTCACTGCTAAGGCAAATAAAGCAGCTGAAATTATTTTTTGTTTGTTTCTTTGCTTTGTTTTGCATTCAACATAACATAAAACTACAAAATGCTTCTTTTGCAGGAAAACTTTGGATTTCATTGCACTCAGCTTGTATGGTTCATTTGAGCTTGGGGTTGACTTTTTAAAAATCTGTGTATCTGAGTAGGGTTTTTTTGTTTGTTGTTGATTTTGGTTTTGGTTTTTCCCAGACATTTGGTATGATTTCACAGGTATTTGAGGAGTGCAAACAAGTCTGCTGGCTTAAAAGTACATTATACACAGAAACACAAAATTATTGGTTATTCTAAGAAGCATAAATGATCAGGATTTTGTTGATTTTGTAACTGAGGATTGTTAAGTTTCTTAAAATTAACTGAAGAATGTAGCTGTTTGTTGAGACAGGTTTAAATAAGGCATAATGTTCATATAAGAGAATGCTAAGGCACTGGCAAATATGAAGCATGCAGATGCAATTTTTAATCACTGATTGCTAAGTTTCATTTATGTCTGAGTGTCCATTGCCTTAATTATGACATTATGAACTCATAAGTAGTCCTTGTTCACAAAAGACATTGTGCATGCCCTGAAGAATGTGTTGCTAAACATAAGGCTGCTTAGCCTGTGGAGTTTCAGCACAAAACCTATTAATTTGTGAAAATGAGGATCAGTTTGCAATTATTTTCTGTCTTTCTTGATAAAGGTGACTTCCTTGAGACACCTCTATCTTCATAATGAGCCTCAATCCAGTCATTATAATAATGTGTTTCCAAATTGAAAGGATGCTGAATTCTCAACTAAGCTCCTGCATTTGTAATCAAATGCATTAAGATCCACTGACTTAAGAGCATCTTGGTAGGATACTGTGTAGATAAATTATGAAAAGGGAAATTTAACTAATGTATATAACATACTTTAATAATTTTGTAATACTGTTATAAGTTTGGAAAAAAATGGTTCATTTCCCTTCCAACCCAGCCTATTCTATGATTCTATGATTTAGTTTTTTTGTGCTTGGGATATTATGTGAACTGTTTGTGTAGATATCTAAAAGTGAAATTGGAAAAAGGATGAGTCTTCTAAACAATGTCACAATGCAATCTCTATCTGTTTTCCGGACATATATTAATTTTAAATAATGTGACTTCTTTTGCTAAAAATACACCTGAAAGACATTCAACGACACTGTTTTGGCTATAGTAATTTTGCTAATCTAGTTTTAAAGACTAGCAGAAGCATATTTCTAGCTTCAGAAGGTAGCTTCACACTGCTCAGACAAACCAGTCAGCTACAATCAGATTTTCAACCAATCCTCTAATTAGCCTAAGAGCATTCAAAACCTATGGACCCCATGGACATACTCACATAGTGTTGACTAATCAGATTGCACCATTTCATTAAGTTAATTTGCAAATAATTTCAAAAAATTAACACCAAAAAAAGTGTCAAATACTTATAAATGGGGTTAGGCATGTTGTATTTCAAAATGACCTGCATATAAAGCCTCCATTAAAACAAGTATGCAAGAGGGAGTAGAGGAAAGATGCTGTCCCTCTATACAGCCAGGGTAATACTGCATACTTTTAAGCAGGAAAAAGTTAAAAAAAAAAGCACACCAGTTTCTTGGCAACATTCTTAGTTATAAGCAACTATTCATTCAAAATGCCATGGTTATTAGAACAATAGTAAAGCAGCTTAACTGATGTGAAGCAGCAGGAACCAATATAGCAGTCCTAAGTGTTTTATTTGAACCTCTTACCTGTCCCATCTTGTCAAAAGGATTATGTGCAAAGAAGTTAATGCTTGCCTTTTTTTTTTTAAATATGCAATCATATTCAGTTAATACATGGAGACAACTTTAAAATAGCTTCTTAACATTGACATGTCTGGGGCATCAGCTCCATCATATTGCTCTTCAAAGAAGCCATTTGTCACTCTTATTACATTTGAAATAAGGCCTCTTCTTGTAATACTATATCACTAGAGTCAAGAAATCTGATGTCCCAATGAAACATGACATCTTTATTATGACAAACCATATCCCATTGCTGCCAACTGTATAGCAACAGGTAAACACTTAAGAAGAAGAGTGGCCATTTTAGACTTGGAGTTGATGACTGTGGAAAAAACAGTGGAACTGTTTTAGACATACCTTGCTTTGGAATGGAAATCAAAACAGAAGGAATGTTGCCCAACTGAAAATCCAGTTGTCCAAAGATATGTCCCCTGTCACCATCTGGATCATCTGAACTAGAAGCACAGCCAAAATGAATTGCATTATAGCTGCAATCCATTCAGAGTTTCTGACCCCAGGATGACAAGGATGGTAGAAGAGATCCCTATTAAAAGTAGGAAGGAGAAAACTTGTTGAAAAGCATTATGAGGCACAGTAAGTGTTAAGAGAGCATAGTCGAGGACTAATTTGAAGGTCCTTCCCCCAGATTTACATTCTAAGATGTACCAAGAAAATTAATCTGGAATTTAAATAAAAGAAAGCAAATGAGAATAACCTTTGGAAGGCTGAAACCCAAAACTTTCAGAACAATACTTACTCGGATAGTGTTTATTTTCTTTTCTTAAATACATGCAATTAATGTTTGCCACCGCAGATTTGCCCTTTCACACCTAAATTGGACCATTAGATTCTTTCACTGTTGTCTTCAGATAAAAAAGATGCTTCTTCAAGGTGAACAAAAAAACCCAAAATGACAAGAATTTAGTGTGCTCATAGTACCTTCCAATTTAAATGTGACATGAATTCCTAAAAACTTAACTGAGCAAAGTACACATTTGGCTTGGGCTGAAAGAGGGGACAAAGGAATGGAAGCACACCTTAACACATCTAGACCCAGCTTAGGTTCCACAGAATCTAGTTTTACCAGATACATATAGGTTTCTCTCCTCTGAAGTGAGCATATAACACAGTTAACAACATTTGTTTAAACATTCTAAACTCATTTGAGCATTTTCTTTATTTCAGTCTGTGGCTGACGACCCAAAGTTTACACACTTAACATACTCGAAAAATCAACAACAACAATAACTTCCTTGTTCACATTTTTATGATCAACTTCATTACACACCAAGAAAAATGGTTTACAACATCAACAACATTGATAGAAGTTAGGATATTATGTATGTAAAATGAAATAGTGTTCCCTGGTTTGGGCCAGGATAGAGCTAATTTTCTGTCTTGTAAACAGCGACACAGTTTTTTAAAAAGACTTATTAACAACAGAAGTGAAAGGATGCAAGGTTATTTAATACTTCAAAAATGAGAAAGACAACAAATCTGAAAATAAAGGTTAAGAAATCTGATATATTAATTTGGACTAATTACAGACTAAATTTTCAAATTCCACACATTTCTAAGGATAAAGAAAAAAACACAGCCTCTACAGAACCCCACATAGGGTCCAATCAAGTTCATCTTGCATTTCTTCTCCTGTTTGTCCTTCTCCAATACCTTTGTTGCTCATTATACAAGAATAATAATATCTATATGTGGGGAGGGACTGTAAAACTAGGGGAAATTAATGTTTAACTGTTTGTGGTGGTGTAATATGTTGTTTTGTCCAGTTTTAGCTAGCAAAGAAAATAGGTAGAAAAACACTTAAAACCAGATACTGACTGAGACTGTTTTCCCCTAAAGCTGTCCAAATCAATTATGGATTGAGCAGCATAAAAGTAAGGAAAAGACAATGGGTAGGACTTTGAAATAGATGTTCCTAACTTCCAGATTTGTAGGACAATTTTTTTCAGAAATTGGCTTCTACCATTAATGATTGAGACGAGTGGGCCTGGCTAAGGACTAAGCACTGTTCCAAAGAAAACTCCTAGACTGCTTGTTATCAAAGGACTCACTTTCAAAAATGCTAAAGACCAAGCAAGTAGTGCTACAAATCAATGCAAGCTGCTGAGATCTCTCATTTGAAAAATAAAATTATTTTAAAAATGGGTGACTTTCTATAGACACTAAATCTAAAAATAAAATTAATCTTACACTATCTTTTTTTTAAAAATGTAAACCTTAGTATGAGCTTCTTTCTTCTTTCCAGCTTGACATTTTGTATACTTCTGGCTAAGCCACTTTACAAGACATTTGCTTTTATCAAGACATAAATGTCTTCACTAATCCAAACAGTATTGTGATGACAGTGCTTTGAAGTACTGAAGACAGCCTATCTATACAATCTGTTTTTCTATGATTTAGCTCAGGCAGCTTTTCCTAATCCATGTCTGAGTCTGATCAAATATTGGGAGAACAGAAATGTTATATTAAGTCTAGATTTGGAAAGACAGGTGGAGCTTTTGTGTCAGCTGCATATGGAAATCTAACACAGGAAATCAAGCTATTTCTTCTGGTAGCTGTAAGGAAAATGTTCTATAAGTTGAAGGAGGAAAAAAAACCGTGGCACAGAGCAGAATTTGTAAACATTTAGGTTTTGTGCTTTTTGTGACTGCTGACATTCCTTGCTTGCCACGAAGAAAGATGGAGAACTCAAAGCAGCCTTAGTCTAGATAGTAACATGGTTTATGTTTGAAATACCAGCATGTGGAAAAATATTTCATGACAAATTGGAAAAAGACTACTCTTTCAGATAACCTGGAAGAAAGGCAAAACATTTTTACCATTACTTTTACTTATTCCGGCCTTTTTTAGTAGAAGAAATTTGTTTTATTATAAGTTTAAAATGTATTTCATTACCATCTTGAGCTGCTATCGTCACCAAGGATATATCTATATTTGACCTAGGTGTTTGATTATTTTGTTTTCAGTTTGTGCATTACATCTTGTTAAGGCTGAGTCTCATGAAAGTAGTGATCCATACCTAAGAAGAAATGTTCAATGACAACTCAGTTCTATAGACTTGGAAAGATCCAAGAGTTATATTTAACTGATGTGTATTTAACATAGTCTTTCTGTCAGCTTCTCCATTTCCTTCTTACCCATCACATGCATGATGTCATAGAAATATGCTGTTCATTACCATTTTCCCCACCAGACACTTTTTCTAGACTTTTTTACTTACTCAGACATATAATACTGTCATGCTCCAAGATATACCCATCTGGCTATTTCCTAGGATGTGATAACCAGAATGAGATCCAGTGCTCCCTGAGTCTTATAATATTTTATAGAAGACAAATCATTGCAACCAACAGGCAATACTCATGAAAATACTGGATGATTACACTAAGTTTAGAGATACATTTAACACTAGCAACATTTTAATCTCAGAGTAGAAGGCATCAGCTTCCTTCCATTAAAAAAGTGAAGACTTTAAGATCATGCTTCCTTAATTATGAGCTCATGGGTTCCTAGTAGTAATTAAATTTAGTGACCATGATGAAGAAAATTTCATAGAAGGGTAAAAGATTTACAAATGGTTATGTTCTTACAAGTGTGATGCAAGTATTAGCAAAGCAGAGAAAAAAGAAAGTAGAAGTATTATAGTTGCTGAAAATGCTTTATCATAACCGTCATCAGTGAATTCACCCTCAGCAGAGATCACCACCCTCCCATCCAAAATGCTTAACTGTAGAATTGCTACAATGTTTTGAACAACCTGAATACATAAAAACACAGATAGACAGATTGTTGGATGTACTTGGATGTAGATAATTTTCTGCATAAGTGGTCTTTCTTCTGGTCTATTCTCTTCCCTGTCCCAGTGAAAGTTCAGCTGTGGAAAAAGATTATCCCACAGCACTACTACATTTATAGATCTTAGATACTACCTATAGAACATTATTTTAAGATTTCAGGAGCAGTGAGCTAATTTTTATTATCTCTCATAATGCAAATATTTCTGCTGCAAATCAAGTTGCTATCTTACATGATGCTGAATTTTATTCATGTGTTATCTCTTGCCACTGTATCTTTACTTCACGAGTCTTCAAGACCTTTTTAGGTGTCCTAATTTTTAGGCCTATTTTATAAAGTATATTGTATGCTGGAAAGTTTTGTGGAATTCTGGGCTGTGTATAAGGTACACTATATAAGTTTAAACCACAGATAATAGGAAATCAGTGTTTGTATCGTTAAGCTGAACTTTAAGGAACTTTAATAAGATGAAATATATTGGGAGTTGAAACTATGCAGGAGAATAAGGACATAAATACTTAGAGCTGGAATCTGTATATGTGGTATTGTGTTAAGAAAGGAATGTACAAGTTAATCTTTAAGCCATTTTTTCATCCCCTCCTTTAAATAAATAAAATAGCTGGGGATATTGAGAACACAATTATCCAGAATGCTGGTCTTCTGGTTTCAACTGGGATAGAGCTTCTTCTGAGTAGCTAAAATAGAATTATGATTAGGATTTAGTATGGGATTTGACAAGAGAAGGATTTTGATGTTATACTGATGGTTTTAGTTTTTGATAATAAATCAAAGACTTCTCAACTTCCCATGATTTGCTGGTGTACAAGATCACAAAAAAACCCCACCAGTTCTATGGGCCTGTGGAGAAGTGGCTGGAGAACTGGCTAGCAGAGAGAGGGCAGGGGGTGCTGATTGACAGACAGATGAATATGAGCCAACAGTGTGCCCAGATTTCCAAGAAGGCAAAAGGTATCCTGGGCTATATCAGAAACAGGGCGACTAGCAAGACCAGGGAGGTGATTTTACACTTGTATGCAGCCTTGCTGAGGATGCACCTTGAGTACTGTGTGCAGAGGAGAAGGTGCAGAGAAGGGCAACTACGCTGATCAGGTGTCTAGACAAAACTTGTCTTACGAGGAGAGGCTGAAGGAACTGAGGCTCTCCAGACTGGAGAAGACTTCTACACATTCCAGGAACTTGACTGATGTCAGGTGGGCTGCAATGTTGTTCTTCAAGCAAACATGTGGGTAGTTAAACTCTCCTTACAGGACCAGGTTTTGTTGCTCCAAAGCTTGCCTGATCAGTCTGAGTATTGCTTCATTGGTCACATCATCTTGATTTGGGGAATGGTAACAAATGCCTACAGTAAGGTCACCCTTGGAGACAACCCCTCTGATTTTGGCCCTGTGATTTGTTTTGGACATGGAAGACATCTTCTGAAAGATGCCCAAATGTGGGAGGTGGAGGTCATGGGGGATGAGGGTTCCTTTCTTGGCTACAGGGACTGGCCTCCACCTGCCTTCATGAGCCCGGGGCCTCAGACTTCTCTTCATCCTGTGTCTGGTGCTCCTTTCAATGAAATAGATGGTGACAATCCCTCCCAGGAGGGTTGGGAGTCTTCAGTGACACCTCATCTCCCACTTATCCCTGCCACAGACATGGTGCCCTGGCAAGTGGCACAGCAAGTCCCCCCATGCTTGACAGCGGCTGAGAGGGGGAAAAAGATCCAGGCATCCCTGCAATGGGAGAGGGAGACACAACCAGCCTGCACAAGGTCTTCCAGGGCTCCATAAAAAAAGCTCTCATTGCAATGTGGTGTGTGGACGTTTCTTCCCTTTCTCCCTGCCCTGCCCCTGGAGTGATGAGAGGTGCCATCTCTTCTGTGCAGAGCCTTAAGCAAGAGGAGAGGCCCTGGTGTCCTTTGGGCTGCTGTGCCAGCGTGACACAAGGAGCCTGTTGGAGGCCACCAAAGGAGATCTCTGAGAGCTGGTGTGGTGTGTTCAGTCTGAGGTGCACCCTTGCTTCTCATAGTTTTTGCTGTCTCTTCCTCCTGTCCAAAGTAAGGGCCTGTTTGTAGTGGGACAGACAACCATCTGCAAAGTTGTGGAAGTCACTTCCCATCTGGGGAAGGCAGGACAGCTCATAGTCAATGAAGCATAACAGAAGTAACCATAGGTGTTTCCTACTCCCTTCTCTGTAGGTCATGGAATCACAGAATGTTTTTGGGTTGGAAGAGACCTTGAAGATCATCCAGTTCCAAGTCCCCTGCCATGGACATGGACACCTCCCACTGGACCAGGTTGCTGAAAGCCCCATCCAGCCTGCCTTGAACACGTCCAAGGAGGGGGCATCCACAGCTTCCCTGGGCAAACTCTTCCAGTGTCTCACTACATTTACAGTGAAGACTTCCTTCCTAATCCCCGGTCTAAATCAACCTTCTTCCCACCCTTGTGCTGGTGCTTGTGTGTTTCTAAAAAGCCCCTCTCCAGCTTTCTTGTAGCAGACGTTAGCAGTACTGGTAGCTGTTGTAGCATTTTTGGTTTTTACTTCAGACAGAGGTTACCTCTAGTTATGGTACCAGCCAGATGCTAGTAGCGGGTTTGGGAGGTTTTGTACTGTAGGAGTGTGACAGAAATGGTTGACAGCTGCTGTCATCTTATTTACCTGCACTTGTTAGATCATTATTAATGGCTCTACCCCACCAGCTAGGGGACCTCAAACTTTATTTTTATGTGAGTCCATGTTTCACCGTAGAAAAGACAATCCCATGGAAAAGGCTTGTGTGCCTTTTCAGTTTATGGAATCTGAGATGTAGTTGTCCAATTAAAACTGAAAAAAGGTGTAGAGAAATGAACTCTGTGTCATTTGTGATGTTAACAGTAACGTAAGGTGGGAATAGGAGGAAGTGGGTGCAAAGGCAGGACAGCTGATGGGGAAATGTCCCTTGTCATCTGGGCAAGGCAACAGCTGGATAAGGCCAGGCCCTCTGCTCCACTCTCCCCCTGGGCTTGGTGCAGAAGGGATGGAACATTTTGGGAAGGGGTGGGGGTGGGTGGGGAAGGAAAAGAAGGGTCCATGCAAGCCTTGGTAATGAACAAGGGAGCAGTTTATTGGTGGGAGAGGCTGAAGAGGAGCCTGTGGGAAGCCCACAGAGTTTGTTTTGTTGGCAGTCACTGCCTGTGACCAGTGACTGTGTTGTCTCTCATGCCCGGGCCTCACACCAAGCCCCAGCAGACAGACACGCCGGGGCCCTGTGCTGTGTGCCCCTGCGGCCACAGCTCCGTGCTGGGCAGCATCAGCTGTGTGAGCCCGGGCAGTGGCTCTCATGGGCTGAGGGGGGATGTTCCTCCTCTGCTCCTGGCAGGCAGGCAGCAGCCTGTGCTCCACAGCCTTCCCTGCTGGGCACAGAGACAGGAGCTGCATGGCCCGGCACAGAGACACCAGCTCACTTTCGCTCACAGCAGGAGGGGTCCTCCTCCTCCTCCTCCTTCTCCTCCTCTGCTGCCTCCCCTTCCTCCTCCTGGGAGGTGTCTTCCTCCTCTGGGACTCTGGGGAGCAGCTCTGTGGCCTCCCCTGCCGAGGTGGGCAGGCACTCTCCTCCCTGCTCCAGCTTCTCTTCCTTCCACCCATGGTTGGCATCCTGAGGCCTGGAAGCTCGAGGGTGAACTGTGGGTCGGGTGTGGGGGCTCCTGCTTTTATAGGGCAGGAGACCATTGTGATGTCAGCTGTGGCTGTGGCTGATGCGTGTGTCCAGGCATTGTAGAATCATAGAATCATAGAATGTGGCATTGGAAGGGATCTTGAAGATCATCTGGTCCAACCCTTCTAATATTATTGTTTATATGAGATGTCTCAGCACCCTGTCGAGCTGAGATTTAAAACTTTCCAAAGTGGGGTAATCTACCACTTCCCCTGGGAGACCATTACATGGTCTGACTGTCCTCACAGTGAAAAATTTTCCTCTTGTGTTCAGGTGAAATCTCAACAGGACCAACTTTTTCCCATTGCCCTTGTCTTGTCCATGTGACTCGTAGAAAACAGAGAGTCTCCATCTTCTTTGTAGCTGCCCTTAAAGTACTAGAATATTGTAATAAGGTCTCCCCTAAGCTTTCTCTTCTCAAAGCTGAACAGACCCAGTTTTTTCAGCCTCTCCTCATGTGGGAGATGCTCTAGTTCTCTGATCATCCTTTTGGCTCTTATCTGAACCCTCTCCAGCCTGCCTGCAGGGTACTGTCAAAAGCATTGGAAAAGTCCAGATAGACAATGTCCTCTGCTCTCCCTGCATCATCCAAGTGGGTTACTTTTCACAGAAGGCAATCTGGTTTGTTGGGCACGATATGCCCCTGGTAAATCCATGTTGGCTTTTCCCAATGACATGTTTTCATTGACCCAGGATAGTCCCCAGGAGGATTCACTCCATGAATTTCTCAGGGACTGAAGTTAATGGGTCTATAATTGCCTGTCTCCACCTTGGAAGCCTTCTTAAAGATGGGGGTGATATTAGCCTTCTTCCAGTCTTCAGAGACATCCCCTGATCTCCACAACTTCCCAAAGATTATGGAGAGCAGCTTTGCAAGGACATTAGACAGCTCTCTCAACATTCTAGGGTGGGTGGCATCTGGACCCATTGATTTGTATGGGCCAAGCTCCTGTTATAGTTGATACACCAACTCTTCCTTTACTGTGTCTGCTTTGACTTGAACTTTTGTTCCTATGTCCTGGGACCTAAGAGCACTAGTAAGGACAGAGGTGAAGGAGGTGTTGAGGAACCTCTGCCTTTTCAGCATCATTGGTAACTAGCTCATCTCCTGTTTAATAGTAGGCCAACATTATTCCTTTGTTTCTGCTTGCTGTTAATATGCCTGAAGAATCCTTTCTTGAAGTTTTTGACATCTCTGGCTCAATTTAGCTCAAGCTGAGCATTTGCTTTCGCAACTGCTTCTCTGCATACCTTGGTAGTGGCCTTGTAATTTCCAACCAGTAGTGTTCCACTTTTCAACATCTGGTACATTTTCCTTTTGGTTCTGAGCAGACCCAGAAGCTCACAGTTAAGCCATGGGGGTTGCTTGCTCTGCCTACTTCCCTTGCCTTTAGAGGGGATGAACTGGTTTTGGTTAACTAGATGAGTGTTCTTGAAAAACACCCAGCACTCAATAGCTCCTTTGCACTCCACGGAATTTTCCCACAGGATCCTTTCCAAGTGAGGCCTGAGAGAGCTGAACTTTGCTCTTCTAAAATCTAAAATTTTTGTTCCTGAATTAACCTTCACCGTGCTCAGCAGTATCCCAAACACCATAATATTGTGGTCACTGCAGCCAAGTCTGTCACTAACCAAGGTATCACAGAGCAGGTTTCCTTGGTTGGTGAGTAGTGAGTCCAGCTGTGCCCCATTCCTGGTTGGCACATCCAATGTTTGTGTGAGGAAGCAGTCTTCTACACATTCCAGGAACTTGATTGATGTCAGGTGAGCTGCAGTGTTGTCCCAGCCTTCATTCTAACCTGAACTAGCCTTCATTTGCTCCCCTCATCCATGTTACTACTTCTGGTCTGACAGAGGCCAGATTCAGGGGACCTCTGATCCTGACCACTATCAGATTTGTGCCTCTATTTCTCTTCTGGGATGGGCAGAGCCTGGCTCCACCAGGCTATCTCCCGTTCAGCCTCCCTGATACTCCTCAAACTTTCAACTACCTCTTGTAGTTCTGCAACCTATCAGAGGAGATCATTTACCTCCTCACAACACACACAGCAATTATTGTACCTGACACTTGACGCCAGGGAAAGACTTGCTTATTTGCTGCAGCCTGTTACCTGGATGCCTTCATGCTTCCGTGGTGAGTGCCATTGTACATCAGAATATGAAAATAATTTCTTCCTTCTCTAAATTCAGGGGTTTTTTGCCCCAAGTCCCCTTTAAATACAGCTACAGCTGTTCAGGTGTTATAATAAAAAAGTCAACACATCTCTTAATAATGAATTTAAAATGTGCCACCAGTGGTTAACTCAGAGTGCTGGTGTGTCAGCTAACATCACATTTAGTGCCATACACAGTAAGATTTTTATAGGCCTGTAGCAACACCTTTTTTCCCACCTAAGTACATTTGAATTAAATTCTCATCCATTTTCTTCACACTTTCCACTCACTGAAATACTTATCAAATCTGTTTTTAAAACTTCCATCTTTATGCTACTGTAAAGCCGTAGTGTTTCCCTGGTTTCCTCCAGCTTATCATATAAAGAAATAACTGATAAATGGCTTTCTGTATAAATGGCTGTAAAAGCCCATTCAGCTGCTGAAAATCTTTCCCATTTGTCATAGTTCTTAAAAGCTACATCGTAACAAGAAGTTAACTAGTAACGTCTGCAATGCATGATTGTTAGGTACCTACATGCTTCATTCATCATGTCTGAAGTGCTAGGTCCACAGAACCCTGGGGGGGAAGGGGAGGTGTGTGCTGCTCACAGAGACACCCAACACCTTCCCATTTATTTAGGAGTCAGAGGGTTTAGTAATCTTATATAAAACTATTCCTCTTCACATGATAGTATGCAAAATACACATAATCCAGTACAGAAAAACCTATAAATTTGTTCCAGTCTTCCTCATCCACACTGAATACCTAGAACTTTCTACTTATTAGCACTTCAGATATGTCTTTCCAGTAGAAATTCTGGTAACATGTATAAAGAGATTTAAACCTTCTGAATCTAGTCCTTTCCACAGGGTCACACGGCCTAAAAATGAAAAAGTGCTCTTTCTCCAATTAAAAATTTAGGTTGTTTGGCATTTTTTCTAACGAGGAAACACAAGTTGCAAGTCTTGCTGCTGAAGCATAAAAGAAACAAGGATTTCTGTAAATACTAAAGCTTAGATGTAAAGGCATGATATATTGGTCTTTTGAATAAGTATGTTTAGTGAGTTTGAGAATCCATAAAAACATATAAGAAAGTCTCCATTCTAATAAGTAGTATTTTATGAATCAGTCCCATCAGTTTATATTGGTGTTTAGTGTAGTCTGGTCTAGTCTAGAATTAGAACAAATGCTTGTTCTTTAGGAAAATATTAATCTTAAGAAAGAAGGCAGGTATATATTGGAAAAAGAGGTCAGAATCTTGCTATATATTTATATAGTAAGAGAAGTGATCCTTCACAAGTTTTAGAGACATCTTGAACATCTGAAAACAGTTTTATCCTCCTGATAAAAAAGCAAAATCTTATTAGTAAAAAAAATATAAATTATTGATTGAGGAAGCTTCCCATAGTATTTCTTACCTTTCAAACAGAATTTGGAAGCTTGTTGCCAATATTTTGCCTCAGGGGTTTTCAAGGAATTTTAATATACATATATGATGTGAACACACTTAACTGAATCTTAAAACTGAAAAAACATAAGAACATATGCAGCTTCTCTGGCTGAACTTACGCTGTTTTATTTCTGCCTTTCTCTCAGCAGACTTTCCAGATCTTCTGACTTGAAGAGCACCTAAAAGTTGCTAATGATTTCATTTTAAAATATTGCTTTTAGGGGAATTTCGTAATGAGTGCAAGATTTCTGAATGTTTATTATCATCACATCTCCCAATGTTTGTTGTTTCTTCATTGTTAACAGAGAAACACTTATCTTCTTATGAAATTGTGAGCTGCATCTTTTTCTAGAAAACACTTAATGTCAGTATTCTCCTGGGGAAAAAAAAAATAAAAACTACACCTATATGTGTAGTTGAACTACCACATAAAACTGCAAATAAAGGAATAATTTCTGGCTTTATGGACTTAAGGAGATCTTTTCTGTTTCCTTAAGAATTATTTCAAGTTTTTAATAAATGTTCATTTATCCAAAGCAATTTTTTTTTTTAATTATAACAATGTTGATAACACAATGAAACATTATAAGTAATTTTCTCTACCTTTTTACTTTTTTAAAGCCATAGACGTAATAAAACTATATCCTCACATAACCTTTTAATTTTGCTGATCCAGTTTCCCTTGCCTGTAAGTGGAACAGGAATTATCTTATTATATATTTTGTTTTCTATTCAAGTGCCTTTGAGAAGATTAACTTTGTCCCAGAATCTGAAAATGCTTCTTATTTTGGGATACCTTCTAAGTTTAAGAAAATGGTTTAGTAGTTAGTTTATGGTATTGGTCAAAGGTTGGCCTGGATGATCTTGCAACCTAAAACATTCTGTGATTCTCTGATTCTGGTGGAAAGTTGCCAGGTAGATGGAAGCAAAGGGGTCTGAGAGGCAGTGGCCAAGATGAAATATAGCAGGTTGACAGACTTCCAGACTAATACAAACACAGCCATTTAATTGATGAAGGCACTTCTGTCTCTCTCTTAAAGACAGGCAGACAAACTATAAATCTGTGTTGAAACTTGTTTTTTTTCCATCAGGAGCAAATCACTTTCATTCTGTGAACTTTTTTATCTTTTTAACTGCATGACTTTCAATTTTTATTCATTCTTCTGATTGTGATCAGAGACGATTCTGTAACATAACATCAGTATTCTAATCCCTCACTTCTAAACTTGATATATACTAATAAACAAATATTTAACAGGGCCTCTTTAATTTCCTGGGAGAAAAACACAGAAGGTGTATTGGCTTTAGAAAATGAGAGGCTATATTCTTCTAAGTATTAACTTTCCAGATGTAATCAGAGAGTAGTCTCAGTGAAGCTGGTTAATTTTAAAGAAAGTTCTATTCATAAAGCTGAACTGATATGCAGAGTTGCAGAGGGACTGAAAATATCCCAAAATCATGTTATAGAAAATAAGTAAAACTGCATTCTGGGTTGTCTGTGAAATTAAAGCTTTGTCCTCATCCTGAGTTTTTCATATTAAGTCTGAAAAACTGGCAACTGGCCTTTCACCCCTAAATGTTGAGAGTGCCTAGGTGCCATCCATCAGAATTATGACAGAAACTTTGCTGATTTTACAGACATCAGAATGGGTTCCATAGCTAAAAAACAGTAGTCACGGGAAGAAAAGATAGAAATGGTGTTCATTCACCTCGTGGTTGAAGAACTCTTCCAAGATCCAACTTGCTCCAGTTCTCTCCTCTGTCCAAAAAATATTTAAGCCTATTTTTCTCATCTTCCAGAAGAATATTCCCACATTTTGTTTAGTTTCAGAAGTAATTGAGTTCAGAAAGAAACAAGTTTTTTATGTGTAGAGGCGGACGAGGAGTAAAAGTGAAGAAGCTATTCTTCTGTGAACTGGTCCCAAACTTATGGAATTTGCCTTCTTGAAGATTTATCTCTACATTCTACAATCCTTATGTATGCTATACCACCAGCAACAGTGGACACACAAGCTAACAATATTGTGGCTGATAAGTTTTCCTACATGTAAACCTTTATTTACACCCTCAAAAGTATCCCTAAGTTTTCAGGCAATGGTTTTTCTTGGAGCTTTCACAACCCAAGATATTTCTGCTACAAGAAAAATTCATATAAGGAACATTAATAAAATTTTTTAGTAAAAAAAAAACAAAATAAAAAAATCAAACAAAACAAAAGCAACCACTTTTGTAGAGTGCAGACTTGACCAACTGTTTCTCCACTGTTAATAAGAATCGCACATTTGAATTTCTTCAGTTAGACATGGCAAAATTCACAACATTTTTGTTCTGTGTAGTGTGAATAAAGACTTAAATATGGAAAACAATATTAATATTTTTTTGCTATGTATTCAAATATACATAAATACACCTCCTCCCTCAGATTATACCCATATATTTATTTTTAGGAGACACATATGGAGAAATAATAGAGTTTACAGTGAAATTTTTTCAGGATCAAAATGTAGTCCTGATTATGACTGGAAAATAAATTGAATGCTTAGAAAGTTTTAAATGCTGGAACATCCACATGTTCCTATAATATCAGAGCAGCAAAAGGGTTACAGGAATAACAATGTTGCTTTTGGATGATAAAAATTCCAAATTGATTCCACAGTTGATTTATAACAAGTCTTAAAGTATTTGCAGTTCTTAAGGCTGAAATTTTACATACAGTTTTGCATTGGCTGAGCCCAGATGCACTGATGTGATTTGCCAAAGAGACAGTGACCAACATTTGTACCTCTTAAGAACTTAGCTGGTAAAAAAATATTACACATAAGACAGTGAACATTGTCACATACTGTTTTTAATCCCCTTTTGAGCATCTTTTACCAGTTAAAAAACCTTTTTGCTTAAAACAGAGAAGAGGAAAAATGCAAGTAAATTATATTATCTTATTTTGTATGGCCTAAGAATACTGTGTATGTCTCCCTTCAGCATTTTTCCATCTTGAAACAAAAAGCAGATGTTGCTTATTTACTGGACATATGAAACTGTTTGTCACCTTGTGCAGGAACAGATGCCAGCTAGAATTATAAGAAACATCTCTAAATATTAATTTCCAGTGGGATTAAGTATTCACTGAATTTTCCAAACATATTGTATCCTTTCAGTGGTTCTGGCAATGTTCAAGGTTAGGTTTTATCCTGAAGTCCTTTACATACTAGTTCCACTGTGAAAGCAAATCAATGGTACCTATTTTGAGACATCCTCCTAGCAACTGAAAAATTAGAGTAGTTAGAAGAAGTCACAGAGCAAAGACAGCATTTAATGAAACAGAATGCATGAAGGAAACTGTGAGCAGCTTAGGGTTTTGGGTTTTTTATTTGCAAGATGTGAGAAAACTTGCTTAATTTTCCTCTAAGGCTGCTTTTACTGTTTCCTTCCTCCCAAAGTGGTTTGCTCCTCAAGCCATCACTTTTTTTCCCCCTTTAAACAGCTTCATTTAGAATATATATAACACTATGTGTTGTACCATGCTGCTTATATTATTTATTAACAGTCTTCTTCATTGAAAAGCAAGAAAAGTTTATTCTCAGAAAGATGAAACAACTGTTAACAGTAAATTGGATTTCATTATATTTTCATAAGTCTTGATTTAAGTTGATTATAAAATTAGAACTTCACTGCTATAAATGCACATATCTCTTTCCTAACTTATTATTAGTTTATTTTACAGCCCTCAGTCTTATAGGAAAATTGTATGGTTTGTAAATTATTTTTACAAAACATACTGTATGTTTCTTCTATATGCACTCTGTAAAAATATATGATACCCGCTGGTTCAATTACTTTATACAATTATGCTTCTGACAAAATTTCTTTTGAATGGGTTCATTTGTTAAGCAACTTAATGTCAAAAATGCATAATGAATCCACTGCTTCCATAACTGTGCTAAAAAGCCAAATGTCCTAGATTTTCAAGAGCTCATTTTGGCAGTGGTTGGAAATACATTTAAAAATTATAAATCTCCCATTATGTATAATCTCTTTTACCCACCTTCAACAATGTGACCAGTGAGTTCATAACTACCAAATGAAACACTGTCTCACTTTTGTCTTTTCTTTGTGTCCTGCACAAACCAAGTTGTAAAACCAAGTTGTTCTATTTGGGTGATTTATGTTGCATTTTCTGCATTCACCAGCCTTGTCAATGCAGCAGTCCTGTGTACTGTCTGTCATGCATCTTTGTTATCTTTGCTTGAAATTACAGCAGATGCTGCAACTTTTGAAGAACTCTATGTATACAAGTTGACCACCAGTATCTTCTAAATAAAATATACAAATGCATCCCAGACATACTTTAGTAATCACATCTTTACCTAGATATCATTTCCCAGCAAATCTGTATGAACATAGCTTTTTGAGATTTCTTGAACTCAATCAATGTATTCAAACTTCTTTCAAGTAGGTAAAAAATTAAGCACAAAGTGAGATGACACAAAGTCACGTATGTTTGGTTATAGTGTGACTATATAACTTTCATTTCCTTGTAAATCTCAATTTAAAAGCTCTGCATGTTTCTCCACTTAAACTTATCATGCAAAATAAAACTGGATTTATGACCATAAAATTAATTAAAAGATTAATTAATTGTGAGACAGAAAATATGTAGAGTCTGAGTGTTACAGAATTTTTTTTCCTTTTTATTTTTTCCCTTTCTTGCCCATACTTGTACATGTCTTAATTTATGATTAGTTAGAAACTAAAGATTACATTTGTAAGGTCAGGACTGATTGAGCTTTGGTAATATACATATATAGAATGTTTCACGTTTTAAATTCAGAATCACTGAGGCTTTGAATATTGGATGCAAGTATTCTCTCCATGAAAATTTGTATTGCTGACAGAACAGTTATGACAAACATTGCAAAGACTCTTTTCATCTCGGTATATGCAGAATTGAGAGGAAGATGTTCCAGTGGGGATGGGATGAAGGCAGTCTTCTAGAATATAAAATATGTAAATATAAAAATGCTCCATTTTATTCCTCTTGGCTCTGACCCATTAAGTCTTCCATGCACTCTAATCATTTTACTGTATACAAGCCTAGCTATTAAGACTTACTTGTTTAAACCTAGGTTTCAAAGTATAGGAGACATGTAAAAGCTTTTATTTATCACACTGTGCCTTTGTGTTGGAAAACACTGGACCAGTTGGACCCAGACAGAGATTAAAAAAAAAGAAAATTCATCAGGAAATTGCTCTTATGAGATAAAAACATTTTGCGAAGATAAAAGAATTTCTTCAAACCTAGAAGGTTTGGCTTAGCAACATATGACTGACAGTTAAACATATTATTTTATAAAAACTCAGTCCCAGTCTTGTTTGGTGGTATTCTTATCACTACCCCTCATGAGGTGTGTTTGATTATTCTCCCCGCAAGTGAGGATGCCCCTTGAATGGTTACTCCTCAGAGGCTTAGTGAAAAGGAACTACCCATGGTCATCATGTAGAGTAAGTAACATTATCTGAATTCAGTAATTAGGTTAGTATTAAAATATTGCTTTAGTTATTGCTCTAGATACGGCAAATATCAATTATTAAGTGGTTGCCATGGCACTTAAATTGTGTAGTAGATATTCTGATTTATATCCTTTATCCCAATAACATTACTATAATTTACAATAAAGTTTTGCTTTGATCTGTTCTACAGTTCTTAAACCTGTACAGGGCAAAATAAGTGTATTATACTCAGTTGTGGCAAATGTACCAACAGCTTTACTATTTTTGTTACTTAAGCTCTTACACTTAAAGTAGCAAAACAGTGAGGTATGGAGAAAACCTTAGGCATCTACATGGGCAATCTCTCCTCTCCTGTCTCTGTTACTGGTTCTTGCATCTTAATGAGTCTTTAACTGTTATATGTCTGTATAGATTTATCTATTAGACAGTTAGGCCCTTTCCCTTTCTTCTTTTTCTGCAGTTCTGCACAAACCAGCTTGTTTTCTTAGATCAAATCAAAAAAAAGAATTACTTGCCCTGAAGAGCAATGTCTACTGAATAACATGCCTCCATTTTTTGTTTTTTAGTCGTCCTTGGCTTGTTAGCACTTTGCTGTCACAAAGGAATAGGACTTTTCCCTGCAAGGCTGCTTTATCTGTTTCAGGTCTTATTTGCTAAAGCACAATCTTCCACATGAAGAGGCCAGTGGACAGCAATTGAGATGACACAATTTAGGGAGCAATTCAACTTCAGTCATTGCTACCTATTTGCTGGTATGCCATTCCATCAAGATATTTCATCAGTTACTAAAAATGTGTCATTTTCATAAGTATATATGTACATCTATATAGTTACACATGTGTGTATATATATATTTACATATACACACATAGCCTAGTTATGCATCTAGGATTTTCTTTTTTCTTTACATATATGTATATATCAGAATGGTTTGGTTTGGAAGGAAAAGCTTGTTCTAATGTTTCACCACACTCGTTGTAAAGAATTTCTTCCTAATATCTAATCTAAATCTACCATCTTTCATCTGACAAAAAAAAAAAAAAAAAGTGATAGGACCTGTTGCCCTATTACTACACACCCTTGTACTAAGCCTTAGCTTTTCTATAGGCCCCTTTCAGGTACTGGAAGGCTTCTATAAGGTCTCCCCAGATTCTTCTCCTCTCCAGGCTGAGCAACCCCAATTCTCTCAGCCTGTCTTCATAGGAGAGGTGCTTCAGCCCTCTGATAATCTTTCTGACTATCCTCTGGACCCACTAGCACATGCCCATGTCAATCTTATGCTGGGGACCCAGAGCTGAACACAATACTCCAGGTGGGGTTTCACAAGAGTGGATCAGAAGTAGAGAATGACCTCTCTCAGCCTAGTAGCCACAGTTCTTTTGATGTAGCTCAGGATGCAACAGACTTTCTGGGCTGCAAGCACATATTGCTGGCTAATATTCAGCTTTTCATCCACCAATACTTCCACATCCTTCTCTCTCAGGTTGCTCTCAATCTACTCGAGGCCCAGCCCCAATGCATATTTAGGATTTCCCAGACCTAAGTGTAGGATGTTGCACTTGGTCTTGTTTAGCTTCATGTTATTTGCACAGACACACCTCTCAAGCCTGTCAAGTTCCTTCTGAATGGCCTTCCTTCCCTTCAGCATGTCGACTGCATCACAGTTTGGTGTCATCAGCAAACCTGCTGAGTGTTCACTCATTTCTACTGTCCATGTCACCAACAAAGATGTTAAACATCACCTGCCCCAGTACCAACCCTTGAGGAATGCCGCTTGTCACTGCTTTCCTTTTCAACATCAAGCTGTTGACCACATCTCTTTTAAATACAACCATCCAGCTAATTCCTTATCCACCAAGTGGTCCAACCATTTAATTCATATCTTCCCAATTTAGACACCAGGATGCTGTGAGGAAAAGTGTTGAATGGTTTTCACAGTTCCAGGTAGATGACATCAGCTGTTCTCATCTTGTCCACTGGCATTGTGACCCCATTACAAAAAGCACTAAATCTGCCAGGCAGGATCTGCCCCTGGTGAAGCCGTGTTGGCTGTAACCAGCCACCTCCATGTTTTCCATGTGCCTTAGTAGACCATTCAGGAGGATCTGATCCATGATCTTGACAGGCTCAGAAGTAAGACTCACTGTCCTGTAGTTCCCTGGGTATCCTTTTTTTACCTTTTTACCTTTAAATGGGGTTTATATTTTTCCATTTCCAGTCAGCAGGAACTCCACCAGACTGCCATGACTTTTCAAATATGATAGACAGTTTCTTATCAACTTCGTTCACCAGTTTTCCCAGGGCTCTCAGATGCATCTCATCAGGTCTCATGGACTTTGCACCTCAGGTTCCTTAGGTTGGTGGTTCTTCATTCTCCCAGTTCCTGCCTATGAATTTGGTGACTTGGGCAGCTGGCCTGAGCCTTTTCCAGTGAACACTGAGGCAAAAAAGTCATCGAGTGCCCCAACCTTCTTCATGTTGGTTGTTGTCAGGTATCCCCTTTTGCTTATCAGTGTAGGGGAGTAAATTTCATTCATCTTATATGTAATTATGTACATGCATTCATTTACACAGAAGACTTAGACAAATTCAGATATTTTCTAATTATCACTATTATAAAAAATTACCAGACTATGAGGGTGCTGTTACTCCAAAGTTTTGCAGTATCCTCAGAAGAAAATCTTTATATTATACACATAATGGTCATTTGTGATAATACATGGAAAAGTTGTAAGGACATTGGTTAGACTTAGACTTTCTTTGATGTGTTTTGGGCAGGAGGTGTTTTTTTTTTCTTGTACTTATGAAAAAAACAACAGATTACTTCAGAATCCTTTTAGGGTTTTTTGAGTACTTTTAGGAAAGAAACCAAACCAAACAAGTAGAAAAAAGGAACAAAAAAAGTATATTTTTGATTAATACATGTAAGATAATGTAAACATGTAAATTTTTGCTCCAGGCAGGTGCTTGCAAAATAAAGACTAAACTGGACATGCATCAGATATGCAAATTTTCTAATTATGATAAAGTTAGTTCATAGATAAATGTCATAAAACAGACAAAGGCAGTTTATCCACTTTATATACAGAGAACAACAGCAATTTTTATTGATTATTGTCAGTACAAAAGCTGTTAAGTTGAACTTATAAACTACAATAGGAGTTCACAAATTTGACACATTTAGATTTCATTTAGGGTGAAATTTCCAGAGTGTCTGAGGCATATGAATAACATCTTTCAATCAAACAACAAGAATACAACATTTTACATTGTTGCCAGGATGGAAGAGGAAAGCAGAATTTGTCTAGTATGAACTATCATTGTTTTTTCAAACTAGATTGATTGCAGGGGTATCCTACTTGGAAATCTGGTATTAAAAATTCAAAATTCTTATTGGAGAAAGGGATATTGAAAAAAATTTTTGTATAATTTTTACATTTTCATGAGTTTTTTTTTTAAGATTCTCCTTAAGGTTCTTTGACAATTCATAAATCTTGATGGAAATAGAATAAACCATAAGATAGTTTCCTTATTCTTCTCAAACAACATCTAATTCAGACTTCATATATGTCAAGAACACTGACAACACATGCACTGGAGAGTTTCACCAGAGAAAAAAATATGTTTTACATCATTCACAGGAAATAATACTTTATATGCAATGATTTTTCTAGTTGCTCACAGTGATAATATGCCTTGACCACTGCTAATCATTCTAATGTAGTATTCCCTAGTACTTACTACATTTTATGGTCTTACATGTTCTGCCTTGAGTTTCATACTTGGACTTTTAGGGGACTATAATACTTCTGCTTTTGCACAGCGTCTGACATGCAGGGGTCTTGGTCTCATCCTAGAGTGCCCATTTGCTGTGGCACCACAAATAATTAAAATTGTTTTATCTCTGTTATTCCTCCATCATTCTTCTTTTCATTTAATCAAGTTTTGGAAGCTGCAGTGACACTACTGTTAGCTTTGCAGGATGTGTGACAGTCATAGCTAATGTGATTATTTGCACAGTTCCACCTCTAACTATGTTGGCAAGACATTGCTTATTCACATCTAAAATTGACATAAACCAGACATAAAGAGTTTAAAACCTTAATACAATGTAGGTGAATCATCACATCTCAAGAAGAGAAAAAATGTAAAAACTTGTTTAAAGTTATATATGTATGTATGTATTGAGTGTAACCTTAAAACAGAAGTGTTTCCCACATCAAAGATACTAAGATTTGCTTAGATTTATCACCCATCTCTTAACTTTCTTATATATTATCTAGTTGGTGTTTTCTAAGGAAAAAACAAAACAAACCAAACAAAAAAAAAGGAGTGCAGTATAATCATTGTGTATTTTACTTAAGTAAATGTCATGCTAATATTAGATTAAATATTGCAAGTGAAACTATCATAGCCTGTCCAGAACTGGTATTTTACATCTGTAATACATGGCACCTCAATAGAACCTTTTTTTTCCCATAGGAAAATTTACCCACTCCCCAGCACTATTTTGTGCTTATAAATGCTTTTAAACTGTCACTTGAAGCACTTTGGAAGCAATACAAAAATTTTGTCAAAGGTTCATCCTGTTTCAGTTTGTCAAAACAAACTTCACATGTATCTACTTAAAAACATTTTGCAAGTGTGTCTGTCATTATGAGAGGGTAAGCCCAAAAATGAAGAATATGAGACTAAAGTGGGAAAGTGAGATAATAATCTGCAGCCCTGTACTTCAGAAAAGAGATTCTATTAAAACAGTGGGATTGTTGATCTAATGGAAACTGGGTGATTATTAGGCTGTGTGATTATTAGGCTAGGTGATTAAACTATGGTCATTGATTCTGAACTGATAAGTTCACGCTCTTGGGTGTTCTCTTGCTCAACAAATAAAATAATGAAAAATAAAATAAAATAACCCAAAACAAAATAAAATAAAAAGATAAACACGTATGCATGGGGTTAGTAGTACCAAATTGCTGTCTTATAAGTTATGTGTTGGTATAGCTAACCCTGGTAGCTACCTGTTCATGCACTCCCATCCCACAACAAACAGGGAAAAAACATTATTTGAATTCTATCAGCCATCTAGATTATATGAGCAAAAGCAAATTGATGTGGATTAAACTGACCAGAGGTTGGAAGGTAAACATATAAGGAGTTCCTAGGAAACATCTAAAAAAATTTTTCATTTCAGCACAGAAGTCTTTTGCTTCTAGGTGGCTGCTGTGAAACTTATGCATATTTTATCCCTGTATGTATCAATATGTGTATTCTAGTAATAATATAAAGAAGGTCTACAGTATTCTTTGTCCATTTGTGACTTTCAGTTATATACACCTAATCCTTAAATATGTTTTTAGTAGCTATCCTTTCGGTTAAGTTAAAATAATGTATTTTCTATTCATTAAAGTACTTCAATATTTCTGTAATTTTATCTATGCAGGGAACTTCCTATGCAGCATATTCACGCACATTTGGCATAAAAAACTAGTGTGACTAAGAAATGACAATGTGATAGGCTACTAGCTTAAGGAGTTCCTGAATTTTCTTATAGGCAGAACTGACGGATCTCAGCCTTTAGTTTCATTATTTCTGAAGAATGTGCACACTGTCTATATTTCTTCAAAGGTAAGAGAGGAAAAGGTATAATAGAAATCTTCTTATGCCACCATAGAATGGTAGAACTGAAACCTAACTAGCATCTTGCACATTTGAAAAAAATAAAAAAAGTGTTTTCTGCCTTCTTTAGGAGAAGGCAGTACAGTCACTGAAGAAATTATTTTCTAGAAAATTGGTCTTATAAGATAAATTTTCTATTGTTCTAACTACTAAGAAAGGATTGTAAGGATTTTCAAAGTTCTTCTGTATGCATCTATATAGAGCTAACCTCATTTCTCTTGGGAAAATCACAGTGTTTTCAGAGAATACCAAGTTAGACCAACTCTCAGTACTTTTTAGAAGAAGGAATTTAAAAGTCTTCTGTGCTGTACTATATTACTGAATCCAGTTTTACTGAGAAGAAATACTTTTCCACCACCACAGTTTAATGAAAGTCATCCAACTATAATGTCTATTTCAGTCTGCAGTACTGAGGAAAATGGAAGCTTATCAGAGTTTCTTGGCTGCTCCTGAACTAGTAATTTATGTTTTGAAAATAAGCCACTAAACTCTAAGAATTCACCATGTCTAATTCCATCAGCAAAATCTCCTCTCAGCAAAAGCTTCCAAACTGTATCAGGAATGATCTTCCTTCAGTGAATGTAACCTTTCCCCATTACTACCATTGCCACCTTCAAAATCACTTTCATGCCTTCAACACAAACAACAAAAATCAATACAAACCCTTTTATTTTTAAAATGTACAGCAAAAGGATAGACTGGTTGTATATTAAATATCACTTACAAAATTATTAACTCTTAAAATTTTCCTACCACTTACAACCTTTGCAATACTGAGAGATAGGAAAGAAATCAAATAATATAACAGCGTATTGTCTATTTCTCAGCTTTCTTAAGAATCTGGGGCTGCTTTGTTTTAAACATTTATTATAGCAAAAATCTCATGGCTTTAAACATATTTTACAGAAGAAAACAAAATTAGAAGCAAACCCCATTATTTTCCAAAAAGCAAATTTGGCAGCATAGTACAAAGCACTGTGCTGCTATTAACACTGCTATGCTATCAAGTATATTGATAGGCTGCTGTCATTCAAAGAGCAAAAATATTTTCCAGCTTCACAAAATTTCTCCCCTCTTCCCCCAGACACCTATGCAATGTTCTTCAGATTTAAAACTGAAATACAAAAGAGGAAAAAATGCAGAAGATATTACTTCTGTGGAAAGAATGAGGTGGTAAAAAATATTTTTAGGGGTGTTATGTAAAAAATGAAACAGAAAAATGGCAAAGATAATGGTTCATTTTGAGTATGGACATCTGGATAGACAAGAGAGCTGGACAGTCACCAGTTACGTGAATTTTAACAAGAGCAAGTGTGAGGGTCAGCCCCATGCAAATTGTTGCATAGATTCCATACAAACCGTATGGATTACTATGCAACTACATGGAGTATTTTTGAAGCAACTGGAATATTTTGTTCACATAAACACAAGAAAAAAAGGATTGTTCTGTACAGCTAGCCCTTAATAGAGTTTAAATCAAGCCAAACAGCACTTGTGATGGGGCAATCAAAACCCACTACATTTTGATTTCCAGGAAGAGAACTTCATTTTGGAAAATATATGCAACAAATGCATAGCAGAAAATGAAGCTTGTTAGAATTAAGGAAACATAGTTTAAAATGATTATTTTTTTATATATATATATAAAGACATTTTTTAATTGAATTGGTTTGTTAGGAAATTTTCACTGCCTCTATGAGAGTAAGTTAGGCAAAAAATGACTTGGCAGCAGCTTCTACGTGTAGACATGCAACAAATCAGGAAGAGTCACTCCTTGACTCTACAGGGGTAACAGGGTTGAAATAAGCTGACAGAAACATTACAACCATTGCTTTTTTCCAAATATGTACTGTAGTTTACCATAAGGTATAGTGACATTTCAGACTGAATTACACTGTGACATAAATTCCCCAGCAGAAACCCAGCTGCAGGAGAATAATTTTCTTAATGCTTCCTAACTCCATCCATTCTGAGCTCAGTTTCAATAAAATGAAACTTTGCATTTCCATTTCCTTAGAAACTTAGAACTTAGACACCCAGTTCACAATAAATACTAAGATATTTAACTTGCGTTTGTAGACACACAGCATCATTGTGAGTGAGAAGACCTATAAACAGAAAAGCCCTAAAAACATTAGAAGATAAGGTGCTTTTTGTTATTAACCATTTCCTTTTTTTAGGGAGATGGAAGAGACTCATGACACAGTGCTTTTAATGGCACAAAAGACAGTAAGAAAATCCAGGGGCATTAATTATTATTTCTTTGGCCTAAGTATTCAGTAAGCTTTAGCTTTAAACTTCTCTTATGCTAAATGGATTCTACCTGAACTTTAAATATATGTCTAAATACCTTATTTTGCATCCTAAATTCCAGAAAATAACGCATCATCATTCTGCTCAGTTGATGTAAATATTTATTTATTTTAGGACAGTATTACTGTCAATTGTTATTACTGACAATACTGCTATATAGAACATAATACCTAGTATACATTGTACTGTCATCACCAGCTTTCACCTATGCATGCTATTTATGTTATTTCTGTATCATACTTATTCTTATGATTCTGAAATATATATATATATATGCATTAGAAAGAGTACAGTGCATTAAAAATATTATTTCATCTCCCACAATTTATGTCAAAATACTGCGTTTTTACGATGGAGAAAGTGAGGATGATCAAAACAGATTTTTTCAAAAATTAACATATTCTCATCTTTGTAATGCATTGCAGATTTTGGCCAGCTATTTTCCACTCAGCATGGGAAACTTTGCACCATATGTCCAGCTCTCATTCAGCATAGATGTTTATCATATTTGGAATAACCATGAGAGTTATCTGGTCCCCAAATATCTGGTAACACAATAACCATCTTTGAGTGTGTTGTTTATTTGTGTGGGGGTATTTGTTTGTTTGTTCTGGGATTGTTTTTTGTGTTTGCTTTTTTGTTTTCTTTTGTGTTTTTTGTTTTGTTTGTTTGTTTTGGGTTTGGTTTTTTTTGTGTGTGTTTGGGTTTTTGGTTGGTTTTTTTTTTCCCTCCCAAAGTAGCATTTTGTCACTGCTTTGGTTAGACCTCATAGTTTTAGACTTGATAAAGTTGCAGTAAATATATTTGGTTAATTTTACCTAGTAAAATTATGAATTGCCAAATATGCAAATTTCTTCCTTGGTTCCAAATCTACCTTTCTTTTGTATTGATATCTAATATTTTAAACAATTCTGATGTTAATAATGCTGCTTAAAGAAGCAGTAAATTCTGCACTGCAGGAAATCAAGAACCCCTTTTTTCTTGAAGCAGCAAATTAAGTCTTCCACACAGAACCAATACAGATAAAACTGCAAAGATCAGATTGAATCCAAATCCTATTACACAGTGGCAGTAACAAGAATACCAATCAGAGCAGCTGCTGGAAAAGGAATATTTGTACTGCCCATGTTTCTGCAGATTATCTAAAGCAAATCCCTCATGCTGTTGTCACTGAGCTGTTACAGTGAGAGCCACCAGATGGTTCATCAGTCCCAAAATGCCCTTCAGGAGCTACAACAGCTGTGTATGGCCAGCATGAGTAAACTCATTCAGAGTAAATGTGAACTGGGAGCTGTGCAGCACGGAAACACAATGGGTTCCTTTTCTTGTTACAATGAAAAGAGTCTGCAAACATTTCTTCAGCTTTGAACTTTCTAGAATAAATTCAGCAAGATTTCTATAGCACTCTTGCATATTCAGTCTACATATAACAAACCCAAACCCAATTTATTAGTGGGAACAGTGCTAATTAAATTGAATTATTCCAGGCTGAGTGAAATGTACTATCCACAAATTACAGATAACAGCTCTGCAGTTGTTAATCTGAGGAAACCTTTTAAAGTTTCAAATAATTTATTCACCAGCACTTCCATGTGCCCCCAAGCACTTGTACACGTTTGGGTTCAAAATGAAAAAAAATCAACAAGCGCATTATTATTAGATGATCCACATCCCATTGTATATAAAACAGTTTGGAGCTATTTCTGCATACACTGTTGTCTAAAGCACACAGAGTTCACAATCCTTCATACTCCGATATCACACAGTAGTGTAACAGTATGTAACAGAATAAGCCACATATGCTTGTAAAACAAACAAACAAATACAGCAAAATATGCCAAAGATGTATTAAAGCTCTTGTTTCAGTGAATTTCATAAATTTATTTTTATTTTTACTTTTAGCTCCTCTTTTATGTCTTGCTATGAGACCATGATTTCATACAGAGGATTTTTAAATGGACATGGTATCAGAAAAGTATTTTTGAGTTTCCTTCCCTGAAAAAATCTGCTAAACCTTTCACTTTAAAATTTGGCATGGGTAGGAAAAAGAAAAAAAAAAAGCTGCAAGAGAATTTCCAGTCAGATTTACTAGTGAAATGCACAAAAAAAAAAAAAAAAAAGCTGGGAATACTGTTAAATTTTCAAATTCAGGAATCACAGCAAGCATAAAAACATCCCCTGTCCTGAGTAGTAATAATTTATAATATATTTATAATTATATTTATATAATTTGAATACCAGCAACCATGTTACTTTTATGTGATTTAAGAATGCTCTACAAACACACGAAAAATTATGAACCACTACATAAAACAATGCTTCAGTCCATTCCCCTGTACAATTAGTCAAATAGAATCCTAGTATGGTTTGTGCTGGAAGGGAACTTTCAAAGATTTTGAAGTTCCAACCCTGCATGGGCAGGGACAACTCCCACTAGACCAGGCTGCTCAAAGTGACATCCAGCCTGGCCTGGAACACTTTCAAGACATCCACAACTTCTCCCATTGTCTCATGTCCCTCACACTAAAGAATTTCTTCCTGATGTCTAATCTAAACCTACTCTCAGCTTGAGACACTCATCTTATCACTATATGCCCTTTTAAAAGGCCCTCTCCCATTGTCCTGTAGGCCCCCTTTAGGTACTGAAAGGTGGCTATGAGGTCTCTCCAGAACCTTCTCTTCTTCAGGCTGAACAACCCCTACTTTCTCAGTCTGCCTTCATAGCATCTGCCCCCTGATCATCCTTATGGCCCTCCTCTGGGCCCACTCCAACAGCTCCGTGTCCTTATGTTGGGAAACCCAGAACTGGACACAGTACTTCAGGTGGGTTCTGCTCCATTATCTTACTGGGTACAGAGGTGAGATGGACTGGTGTGTAGATCCTGGGTGCTTCCCTTTTCCCTTTTAGAAAATGAGGCTCATGTTTCCCCTTTTCCAGTTAGTGGGAACTTCACCGTACTGCTGCAGCTTGTCAAATAGGATGAATAATGGCTTAGCGACTTCATTTGCCAGTTCCATCATGTTCAAGTCAAAACAGTCTGTTCCAGACTGCAAGAGCATCACTGATGAAAACAAGGAGACCTTGAATTTCTAGGTTTGGAAACAATTATTACATCAGATGGTAAGTTTTCAGAATAACATTTATAAAATACCTATAAAGTGAATAACTGAGCAAAAGTTAAAAGATCTGCTTTTGATACTCTATCACATATAGTATTTTTTCCTCATTTTACTACTTTAAAGAATAATTCTTATTTTTTTTAATCCACTATTTGTATATTGTATATACTGAATTTCCATATTTTTTCTTGAGAGATTATTTTGAAGCAGGCATAACTCACTGTTCTCTCAATTTTGTCTGATTGCTCTTAGTTGTAACTCTTGGGGAGGGGAAGTTTTCACTGTATATTTCCTCTCCACACATAGTGTTTATGTTCCTCAGATGTTTCTGGTCCCAAACTCCTCTTCTAGACATCCCCCAGCCACGCTCTCATTCATATTTAGCTGCTTCAGTATTTCCTCCTAGGTCAATTTTCTTTCCTCTTAATCATTTTTATGCTATGTGAGAAGAGTTATCTTTGGCTTTTCTGAGGCTCCTCTGCCTGGAGAGAAAGGCTCATTCTTTTTATATCTTTACAAGTGTATGTCAAGTACAACAAGCCATGGATATATTTTTCAAACAAGACTACACATGCTCTTTTAGTGCTGTAAAACTAGGAATAAAGTTGCAATATCAAGTACTTTTTTATTCTTAGATAGCTTATTTAAGAATAAATAAAAATAACTTAGCACTCTATAGAAAAGTAAAGCTTTGTCTCAAGGGTTTACCGCATTCTGATTTCATATACACGGAGACCAAAACAATTAATAGTTCTGTATATTTCTGATATAAAATGTTGTAATTTCAATTTTTGCTTATTTTAAAGTGGCAAGTTTTACTGAGCACTTAATAGATTCTCCTTAAACTAATCTCTAAGAGCAGTGTGTCTCATTTGGAACTGTTGACACGGATAATCATATAAAAATCATACAAAAATCCACCAAAAAAACCTCAAAAAATCTCCACACTCACAAAGGAAAATAGATTTTTTTTTTATTTTGAAGTGTTATACTATAAACATCTCTGGTTGACATGATTTGTGAAAATGTTTGTTTTATTTTTGATAGAAAAGAAATCTACACTTCATCCTTGGAGTTGCAAAAATGAATGGAACAAAAGGAAGAAAACTGAGAGACAACAGTATGAGAAGGCAAACTGTATGCATATACTAAAGCTGTACTGAGAATACTACATTTATTTATGTTCTTAGAGTTTTCACTTTGGAAAGAAAGTATGGAGATAAATTCTGAAATCCACCAAACATTATTTGCCCCCCTTCTAGTAAATACTAGGATTCATTGTTTTATTATTGAGAGAGCTCTCAGAACTTTAGCCACTAACAAAACAGAGAAATAATGTCCTGACATCAGTTATGATGGTCAGAAGTGGATGTTTTTAAAGGAGAAAGTGAGGTGGAAAACAAACACCACTAAAAGTTACAAAATGATGCATGAAGAAGAAAGCTCTAAAGCCTGAGAATTGCTAGCAAGAAATAAAAGACCCTTCAATTTTTCTTATAGATTTCTCATATTCCCATTTGCCAAGTCTCCAGAGAGTCAGTTGCAGCTGACAAAAAATAAACCAGAATTTTCTAGTTAGAAAGTACTGCTTTACATAAAAAACATACATTTTCTTGAAGGAAGCCATCCCCAGGTGTTGATTTAACCACAGATGTTTGATTCTAGATAGCAGAAACAATGCAAAAACCTCATTCAAAAACCTCTTACATTTATTTTTGTTGTTTGTATTAATGTTTTCACTTGGGAGGATAAAACATACATCAATGCAGTTGTACCAAAACACTGGAAAAGCAGTTGGAACAAAAAATGGGAAAACCAGTATTTCCAAGCTTTGACACAGAACAGATCTAGAAATCATTTTTTTAACCTACTTTTGACTTTAAAAATAAACAACCGTGTTTTTCTTCATCTATGTTGGGAACATAAAGACATGCAACCTTCTAGTCTGGAATCCTGAACACTCAAAAAACCTTCCAGTTACTTGTTTTATTTATACTACTGATTTTATTCAACAAGAACTAACAATCTGCATTGCAACCACATCTGACGGGCTCAAAAAATGTATGTACTTGATGTGGAAGATGATTCTTTTAAGAACAGCTTGAAGGAGTAGGGGACAGGGCTGCTTAAAGCTGCACAAATAAGAGCTGCTGCAGTAGACAAATCTCTACAAGCTTAATTCTTCAGTTTCATTGCATCTTTCCCCCTTATTTCTCATTGCACATCACTGTTTCAGCTATATCTTTGCTAATGTACTCTTTCCTTTTTACTCTAGAACAAGGCAGGAAGTCTGGGCAGAAACTCTTGGCACCTATTAGTTATGTCATCGTACCTAATAAAATGCTATAATCAATACCCTCCATTTTGAATTTTCAACATATATTTGGGAATTATGCTTACAAAGATTTTTAGTGATTATATATATATATAATATATATAATATATATTTAATATTATAATTGTATCTAATACTATGAACATATTATATTTAATAATACAATATATTGTTAATGTATGATATAATAATTATATTATAAGTACTACATATACAAGTATATAAATACTTCCATATTTACCGCTAAAATTCATCTTTATATTAAGTCTAGAGAAAAACAGAGTTCTGATGCCTGCTCCCACAGACAACCAAGATAAGCAGTGCACCCAGGGCTAATGTCATGCCTTTGTAATTGCTATTTGACAGCAAATGTAGTTGCTTCTTGTTTTGAACTCAATAATTAAGAGAGGTCAGATCCTTAGCTTTAAATCACATCAAAATAGATTATTTTAGTGTCACTCCAGCACTTTTTCCCACAGAGAATGTGACCTTAAAGAGAAGTGTGAACAAGGAAAGGAGCAAAAAGAAAAAGTCCTCTTTCATTAAGAACCATCCTCAGATCTCACACAAATCCAAGGAAGGCTTTCTAGCTTCTGCTAGACAAAAAAGGTTGGTTATCTCTGAGCAACAAATGTACAAATGTTAAAATTGCTCATGTCTATTGTTTCTCCACTTCAGATGTTTTCCACTTTGGAGTAAACAGGATGCATCTTCAAATATCACTTACAATTTTATCCATTGAACTTAAAAGCCCATACTGGTGCCATACACTATTATCACTAACCTTTAGCCTTCTTTTATTGTATTACACATGAAATTAAAGGGCAATTGAAAGCTCGAGTTAAATTTCTCTGCTAATATAATCACTATCATAGCCTAACTTTGTTTATACAATATAAGCAACACCCATTAGTTACCTACTCTTCTGGAGTATGACTACAGTCTCCTCCATATTTCTAAGAAAATTAAGCTGAAACAAAGCTCATGGAGTCTCAGGGGATGGGAATCCATTTATTTTAAACTTGGGTAATAAGCATTTGGGTAATATGAGGGTAAAGGTTTGCAATAACGCTACAATGCATTAAAAAATGCCCACTGTACCAAGGCTATTAATCAGTAAGTTGTAGTAGCCTAGAAAAGTAAGAGAGAAAATTAAACTGCTATAAATGAAAGATAATGGATGTCTGACAATGTCATTTTCCATTAGGTGATTTACACAGCACACTCTCACTAGCCTTGCAACCTCTGGCATCAATTTCTATAGCAACAAATGGCAATGTTACCAGCCAGAGCACATCCAGCAACAGAGAAAAAGAGCTCTAACTGTAGAATTCAATAGGAAAAATAAAATCTATTATAGCAATGTAACTGCAAACTATACAAGAACGAACTGCATGCTGAACATGCCTGCTTTGCAAAAAAACCTGTTTTTTTAATCTCTAATGGCTCATGTTTTGGCCTGTTCCTGTTTATGGCTTGGAAGAAGAAAACACTAAGAAAACATCACATGATATATTAGGCCAGGGTGTAAACAAGCAGCACAGTGGTTTTTTTTTTTTCCTTTTGGAGAAAGTTTATCATGTGACATCATTATTTCTGAACCTGGTACAAATAAACCATTTCTGGTTTGTACCAGGGAGCAACACTGACAGACCCCTAGATCACCCACAAGCATCTCCTGAAAACTCCACCTCTGGCACTACCTACTCCCACCCTCTCTTGACTTGCACAATCTCATCATAGGCAGACTGGCTCCAGCTCTGCTCAGTGTAAGGAATGTGATATCTTTTATTCCTGAGTTACATAAGATATTTTTAGTCCAGCTTTGACAGAAATATGTGTTTGCTTCATGCCCTGAAGACTCCTATTATTATTTCTCCTGATGGTCTTCAGCTCAATCTCAATTACAAAAAATTAGTGGCTTTGTGCAGATAGCAAGTACTTATGCAATTACATTGGTTGTTTGTATCATTTGTTATAGGAGTTTGTGAATAAATACTCCCATATTCTATAGGAACATACTAAATAGACAAAAGAAAACATTTCCATTCTTTGTATAGCCTCAGGATATTTTCAGATTTCTTAAGAATACTTGCTGGTTCTTTAGTATTTTGTAAGTTAAAAATACTACACGAAAGCACCATCCTGGATTTTCCTGCCTCTCTACAAAACCTTTATGGTGTGTCAAGAAGTGCCATAGTCTTAAATAGATCACACGTTTTCCAAACACCCACAAAAAAAAGTGGTTTCAACAATAACAACAAACTTCCTTGACAGATGCTATACAGCATAAAGCCGTAGCGCTTACTGAAGTAACTGTGGAAGACTGAGACTTCAAAAAGCACATGAGGTAGAGGTAGGTACTTATGGAGACTGAGATTCTTGTTGCTCCCATTTCATTTCACAGGTGTTGAACAGTTTCTCCTGTTACTGAATTACATTGAGATGATGTAATTTATATGCATACTAGGGGAAGCATATAAGAATTTGGGTATCTCTTACTGAATGGCCCACATATTCCAGGTGGCTTTCATATGCATACTTAATTTAGAAGTTAAACTAAATTTGCTTTCAGAGAGACTGAGTCAAAAGCATAGAAGTTACTTTTGGAAAGGATTTCTAAGGCAAGAGTGGTAATTTCTTTTAATAATTTTGCTCCCAACATTTGTCAAAACACACTTGATAATTTTGAATCTCATTTCGAGATCCCCAGAGGATTCTATTGTCTCATGTTAGTCCAAAATGAGGCTTTGAATAGCAGCAAATGCCTTGGAATGGATTTGCTTTGACCTGGTTATGCTTTCTCTGAGCAATATTTAATTTGTCTGGATGTTATAATAATTATTTCATTCCTACTGGTATTACATGTGAAAATACTTCAATTAGAAAGTACTATCTAATCAAAATAACTTTTATGAAACATTTAATTAGAATAAAATGGTCAGGATATCAATGTCTGTTATCTTTGTTTTCTTTTTGAAAGACATGAGAGAATATATTTGACATATTACTCTCCATAATTTTGCTAATGACTTAAAATCACTTTGGTATAATTTTGGGTTTCATTCCTAAAATATTTTATTGGGCTCTTCCATTAGGGGCTGTATACAGTTCTTCTTTTTTCTTTTCTTCTCTTTTCTTTTCTTTTCTTTAATTAATCTCTTTTAATTTTCCCATTTTGTATTTATAGATAAACCTTGCTAGCTTAAACATTCTCCCCATATTATGTAAAATCCAATCAACTTCAGCAAAAACTGTAACTTTATTTTGAAGTTTTCCGTGTAGTTTTTACTTTGTTCACTGTTTGACTGCTTCTGCAGCACAGAAATTCACTCCAGTTGAGGAACTGCAGTAATACTAAGGATGGGCTGCTGGTGTTACTGACTGATAGGCTTGTGTTCAAACTGCAAACTGAGCAACCTGAAAGGTTCTTTCATCTTTAACAGGCATATATAATCGACAATATCACAAGATTTCTTCAATTTATCAAGTTGAAATAGTTGCTTCTATCCCATCCCCTTCTTCCTCCAAAAAAGCCCAACATCACACATCTGTCTGACGATCAATAAATATTGTGGTCCAAGATTTTGGTATCTGCAGAAGTGACTGGAGTCAAAACAGTTGTCTTCATCTCAACAAGGCACATAATTTAAATATGTAATTTATAGAAGACTTGAACCTATATGTATTAGAGTTATTACACAGGCTTTTAACTGCAAGATTTCCCATTAGGTTTCACAGAATATTTGCTTCTGATTTTTAAGAATGGGCACTACTGTCTAATGTAACTCAATATTTTTCGTTAATTACATAGCCTAATCAGATGAAGTACAGAAACACTAATTCTATTTGGATGACCATACACTTTTTCCATTTGTAAATAAGAAAATAATGTTGCTTTTAAACACAGATATTTAATTCCAAATATCCAAACCATTTTAAAAAGTATGTATTATTTTACAGTTCTTAACCATTATTTTTAAAATTGAAAATTTTAAACATTCTGTCTGAAATAAATTCCCTCTATCTATAAGGCTGAGGCTGATGTGGTTATTCTAGAAACCAAGAGGTATTTTTAAGAAAGACAATGATTATTCTGAAGGAAAAGCAACAAAAATACCCCTGCCATGAGCACAGCTGCAAAAGGGTATTTCCCAAGAGAGTATTAAGATATTTGCGTTGTGGTGCAAGAGATTAAAAATGTGTCATGAACAAATTCTTAAGATGACTCCAAAGCAGGAGCTGAATAAACTAATGATAAAAAGGAACAAAAAATAAAATAAATCTCTGTACCTTAAACAGAAGAAAAGAAGAAAAAGTAGTGTAAGCCTCATTTAGATATGATCCTGCAGATAAATCAGAAGTATATTTTTATTGCTTTTTCACTTGAACAACATACACTGATTGTGGGACAAGAAGTTTTTGACATTACCATATGACAGAAATCACAAGATCATGACTGAGAAGCTTCCAAAACCACTTGTCACTGTTACTGAAGTAGGACAATCTAACATGCTGTGAGGGTAGGGGGGAAAGGAAAATTAAAAGAACTGTGGAGAATACAGCATCTTAAATACATTTCAACAATGTGTTTAGTGTCACAGCATTTGTAAGTCTTGTAACTATGAAACTATTAAAAAATAAATAAAAACATGAAAATATAAAATATCTAGAAATATAAAAATTATAAAAACAAAGACAAAATACCTCTCTGTATGTTTTTTACACATGAAAGTTTTAATTGAATCTGAGCCACAGAATTATCATCTTTTCAATGTCTCTTGAAGAACGGTTATAAATCAAGATGCTTACCATCAGAAAGAACACTGAAACCCATAAAGAATTCTCAACTGCTGATGAAGCCACTTGCAAGCAAAATACTGCTGTGCAGAAGGAAACTTGTTACTTTTTTCCCCTTAGCAAACAGAAGATACTGAAAAAAGCATAGCTGCATCAAGGGGATTAGGGTAGAGATGTGAACTGACTGTTCAAAAACAAAAAGGTTGTTATATGTTTTAGCATTTATGGAACCAGTGACTTTGTAAAATTCCCACTGTGATGCTATAAACATGCTTCCTCTAATGATGCCAAAGCTTATTGAAACCTCTTGTAGGTAACTCCACAATATTCCACACACCATGAAATTCAATTACATTTAAGAAAATTAGGGTTGAGTTTAATTACTTGTGTGCCCTTTGGATGAGCACATGTTCTGTTTAAAGATGTGGCTTACAGAGGTCCTGACTTTCAGATTGAATTAATTCACTTACATATTGTACATTTCCTTCTGAAATTAATTCAACTGCAGAAGATTTCTCGCATTTCTGGCAACAACAAACATAAATCACGGTGTTCCAGTGAGGCTACAAAAAAAAAAAAAAAAAGAAAAGAAAAAGAAAAAAATATTATTCTTCAATACAGAACACAAAAGAATAAATTCCAGAAGACTGATATATTTCTGGGATTTTTTTAATGAAAAATCCTGAAGAATAAAAAACAACCCAAGCACAACAGATGCAAGAGGTATAAAATTTCCTTTTTCTATTTTGTATATGATAATCATATCAGTATTACAAAACAATCGGGGAAAAGAAACCCACCATAATAAATGTTACTTGCTTTATATGTACCCATATTTTTTTCTTTAAATGAATCTACTCTATTTTCTTCTCCCACAGGAAGGAGCAAACCACCACTAAATAAGCAAATTCTCATTCCCAATCACAGTTCAGAGGGCATGTCCCCAATTAAATGTTGTTACACTTGCTGCTAGCTCATGATGTCCAGAGTCTTCTGCTGAATACAAAGTCTAAAATTCTACTGTACCTTCAAATGCAGTATTATGATGAGTTTTCATTATCTTATAGTACTGAAAAAGAATAGTGAGGAGTTACACCTTTACATTAATACAGGAGCCCTAGCTTTCTCAGGGTGTTTTCCCTGACATAGTGTGTTAAAATTCAGATTTTCCTAACATTACACTATTTACTCTGAAATACTAATGTAGGTTAAGGATCAGTGCTCTATCCAGAGGTCTTCTAGGAACAAGGTTTTTAGACTGACCACCGATGTGCTGCAGTGGCTTGACAAATCCACCATATGTAGAGTTTTGTTAGACGTGTGAAAAGTTCTGGATCATGACCCCACTTCCTTTTAAAGGAAGCTACAGATATGAAAACATGGTGTCTCAGAATAACTTTATTGTAGGGTGAGCTTTAAAAGGCCTTCTACAATTAAAAGTTAGGCTGAAAAAACTACACAAGCACAAAGAACTGTTGGCAACAAAGGATTTTCTTACTAAATTAACAAGAACAAACATTTTCATGAAATGCTGCAGAAGTAACATAATTAAAATTAGAGGATAAATTCATTTTTCATGATGCCAAAACAGGTTCTCTAACAGCTACTGTAGTTGGACAAGGAAAAAAGAAGAGAAGGAACAGGGAGGAAGGAGAGAGGACATAGGAGGGAACAGAGACGACAAAGTAATAACATGTTAATTGTACAGTGTGGATCCTTTATGCCTCTTGGGAAGTGAGGTATTATACATTATGTTTTAAAATTAATTTTTCCAAATGTTAGCCCTCATTGCCTTCTTTAAGAATAAAACAGCAGAAAAACAAAGACATGAAAAAAAAAAAAAGTCAGCTATGTTAGTGATTTTTCATCTAGCACCTGGTATTGTCATGGCTTAAACAGATATCATTAATACAAATTCACAGCAGATGCTGTCTTTGCTTTAAACACATTGTTATCTCAATAGCCCAGTTTAGGGAGAGGCAGAAAAGGGGATGCGGAGGAATGAAGAAAATAAAAAACTAAGAGAAGAAAGACTAAAGGGGAAATTTTAATGTGTCTGTTATCATCAAAGGAATAACATTTCTATTATCTACTAGTGATAAGCAATGCCGTTCCAAGTCTTCATAATGCCAAACAAAATATTACACTTGATACAAGCTTTAAAGTAATGATAAACCACCTTTCAGACATTCCTTTCCTAGCTTATTCACCCCAAAGTTAATGTAAATCCAATTTTATACCATTTGGGAAAATAAGTAGCACACTGAAAATGGAAGAAAGCAAGCTCCCCTTGACTCTAATCTCCCACACTTCCAACCAGTGGGGAAGGTGGACATTTAGGAAACACTATCCCTGTGAGGAATAGACAGGCATGATGACAGAGTACATGAGGTTAAATCTTATGGAGAGAGCTGTTACTGATGATATTGCAGTACCAGCACATAATAAAACAAAATAATAATAATAAAAAAGAAAAAGTTTATCAATTTGACAAGACAAAGACTACTTCAATTCAGTTCTTGGTAACAGCACAACTGAGATCATTAATTTTGTAGCACAGAAAATTCTACATCATTTCATCAAGAGTCTAATAAAACAATGTAAGCTATCAGGGTGGCTGTAGAAGTACTACAGGTTATCTGAGGAACCATACTGTTCCTGTAACTGTACACAGCAGCTGTCTGCTCTCTGTCACCTACCAGTTCATCTCTCCTTCTGGGAGTGTGACAACTGGGGAAAAGAGTGCTTTACCTGTTTTTTCTACAGGAGCAGTTTATGTCTTCTTAACTCCTCCGAAAGGTCATATTCTCCAGCTCTCCTCTCCTAATTGTTGTAAAATCACTGCTCCTTCTCATCAGAGTTGTCTAAATGAATCTTCCACACTCTCATCCCTTTCCTAGTTCACCTGAACTTGTCACCCCTTTATAGAGACCAAACTATCCAGTCCTTCAAGTTCATTAATGTTATCATAATCAGAGTGTTGTGGAAATTTAGCTCAGCCTGAAAAAGCAATGGATCATTTTGTTGACCTGATTTTCTTAAATTTCATTATTTTCAAGAGAAGCATTATAACAGGATTTACAAAAAATACTTAAAATTGTGATAATCTAAAAAGGATTAGTCATTTGCCTTTATACAAAAGTAAGTTTCAGGGCATTTTAAGTCTTTTTTTTTAATCTACTATATTTCACAAAAAGCACAGTTATAAGTTCTGACTTTTAACAGTGCAACAACTCAGTGAAACAACTTGTTTCTAGAACATGAAGTTAGTTTCTCAGCAGGTGTGTATGTATTTTTTATTAAATTACTTAATGAAATCATATGGAAGGAAAATATGGAGACTTAAAAAAGCCCACATTATCACATCAAAGCACTCTGAATTATCACAAATCATTTCGCTTTTTTTTTTTTTTGCACACAATGTTGGAAACTGGCAATTTGTGAATTCTCTATTAAACCATCTGTAATTTAAAGTGCAGAAAGTGATATGTATATCCATTCATACTTGGCTGAGTTGCATGGCATACCTAATAGGATGAAGCCACTGTAGCAAGGTATGGTGAATGTCTTCAGTGTACTTGCTCTGTGCCAGAACAGCACATAACTATGAAAATATGTCTCAGAACTGACTCTTCTTGGACCAACTCTAGCCACGAGTGAGTAGATTGTGCTTCCTAAGCCCCTTCCAGCCCTCATTTCACTTCAGCATCTCTAGATTTAGACGAAGTATGATGTGCATCAGCAAGCTGAAGAGAACTTATCAAGTGTGGTTCATTTGTGGTCAGCCTGTTTAATGATGCCACTTCATCTGTTGTCTCTCATTGCCTATTTCTTTTTGTAAAGGAAATGTTAGTAATTTTGCACTTCCTCTTACTGAATGTGAATTATTATAGATCTTTGGAGAATTCCAAAACTATCTAGCAACTTCTTGTAATGATGACATACAACTAACTCTTCCTATGCCCTGTAAAATCCTCTCACCTGGACTTAGTATCTTGGGATATGTTACTGTTACTCAACTAAAAAGCATATTGACGTGATATATTCAACACATAGATAGCATTTCATTATATTGAACAATACTATAAGATTTTAAAAGTTATTTCACAGCAGTGAAAGAGTCTTAATAGGAGCCATTAAAGAGTTTATTTCAGAAGATTGATTTTGGAAGATCTTTGTGCCAAATGCTCCATACTTTTGGGGGCATATATTTCTAAAACTTTCTAAATAAAATACTTATATAAACCTAATTTAAAGTTTATTAATTCAGTTCTTCCAGAAACGTATTTTATATTTACTATCCTTGCAGAAATATTACCTTTAGAAAAGTTATGATGTAGTTAAGACACATGCTTATACCAAAATTACACAGTAAAAATTACACTTTCCACTGAAGATAAGCTGTGCACATGAATCTAAAGTCTGACTGAAATGCATTTAAAACAGTAAAAATAAACTTGGATTCAGTTGAGGACAGTTAAGTCATTGTATCAATGGCATTCAAAATAGCAATGACAGAATATATTGGAAATTACTTGAAAAGGAACAAAACAGATACAAAATGTAATTCTAATAGGTAAATACATGTTGAGCCTACATCACTAAATCACTTTCTCTCCTGCTTTTTAGTAAAGAACAAATTAACCAAATCAAGAAAGAGATTATATCTAGCTATATGAAACAATATCCATTAATATGCAATAAAATGAGATTTTTGTCTTGGAAAAGGAAGATAGATATGATAGACATCTACACAATCAAGAACTAGATGCAGGAGGTACTGAGGGAGCACTATTATACAACAGTATAATTTTTGTTCTTCTTTCCAGCAAGTACTTGTGAGAAGTCAGTAAAATTATCAGGCAAAAGGTTTAAACTGCAACAAATAAAGAAGTACTTTTAATAACACACTAATGGTAGAAATCACTGCACAAGCAGGCTTTGGAAGCCAAAAGTGTAAATGGGATTTTAAAGGGATTAGTCATCTGGATAGAAAACAGGTCCATTCATGCCTATCAAACTTTCTGGTCTTCATGTAATCTCGGGCTCATGAAGCCCCTAAATCACTGACTGCCAAAAGCCAGGAATATAAAACTAGGGAAAGGATTACCCTACACATGCCTGGTGTCCTTTATTCTTTCCCTAAAAAGCTGCTTCTGGCTTCTACCAGAGATGGGCTGCTGAGCTAGCTGAAGTTTTGGTCTCATCCAGTAGGGCATGTCTCAAAGTCAGTATCCATATGGATGTACAAGTTAAGAAAATTTAAATTCTGAATTATGAAAAACAATTGGAAAACCCCCAAAGCAAACAAAAAACTGGTGTCACTTGGATAATCACAAGCAAAACTTCTAAATAGCCTTTCAGCATCCACCCTGAGGTCTGAGCCCAGATGATAAAGAAGTCCTTCCAGACCACACAAAATTGCCCCAGTTCAATCTAACTTCTGCAACTTTTGTTACTTTTTTTTTTGTTTACTTCTCATAAGGACATACTGTTTTTAAACATCTGCTGTATAACCTTCATAGCATCTATCTTTAAGAAACTCTTCTGCAATAAAACAAATAAACAAAACAAACAAACAAACAAAAAAATTGGAGAGAGAACCAGAATGCTCCTATTAAAATACTGCCAGCCCATCTGGTAAAAAAAAATGTGCTAAGCCATAAGGTGCTCTACATATTTAAGGTTTACATATTTTTGATTTAAGACTGAAGGCATGGCCCTGTACTCTTAGCTATAGCCATTTACTTCTTGCTATACTTGTTTAAACTGAGTTAGTCTTCTGAGGCAAGTGTAACTTGTGTAAGCTAACTATAAAGTCTTATAAATTTCCACATTTGATTTAACACTATTTCATTAAATTTTAAAATAATTTATTTATATATTTATTTAAACTTCAGAGTCTGTCAGTGGTGTTCAGACAAAAATGTTCCCCCATTCAGAACATATATATTAATCAGGAATAAAATTACTTTCTAACTTAACGATGGTTTAGTATAGTGCATTTCTATCCCTATTTCCTATCTCACCCTCAGTGACACAGGTGGACAGGGATTGGGGTTTTAGGACAAGTTCACCAGACATTGTTTCTGCTGATTGTAGTTCCTCAGGGAGTCTTTCCCCCCTCCAACATGGGGTCCCTCTCATGGAAGAGAATCCCACAAGTCCCTCCCACAGGTGCAGTCCCTCAGGCACAGACTGCTCCCTCTTGGGCTGCACACAGTCACGGCTGCTTTAGGAATTGTCACCTCCCCAGGCACAGGGTCCTCCATATCTGCAGATCCATATTTGCCCCACCATACTCTTACACGTGCTCCTCCATGATACTTAACAGGCAGCAGATCCATGTCTGCCCACCTGTGGTTCTTCGCAGGCCTCCAGATCCTTGCCCCCACCATGGTCCTTCAGGGACAGCTCCATCAAGCTCCTCCGTGGGCTTCATGCAGACAGCTGACATCTCACCATGGGCTGCAGGAAAATCTCTGCTCAGGCACCTCCTCTGCCTCCTTCCTCACCAGCCTTGGTATCTCTGTTCTGGCATTACTCTCACCTCCTACTCCTCTGCTGGTCTTTTCTGCAATTTCATTTCCCCCTTCTTGAATATGTTAATTGCAGAGGTGCATCCAGCTTCCCATATCTGCTCGGCCTTGCCTAGAGGTGGGGCTGGAATTGGATCTGGGAAAACTTCTAGAAAAAGGCCACACCTGTGCTACCCCTCCTCCCCCCACTGGCTTCCAAAACACCACTGTGCATGTTTCTACACTGAGCTTCTGACATTTTTCATATTTGTTTGTGAACAACAGTGGGTTCTCAAAAAAAGAGACACATTCAGCATCTACTTAAAGCTCTCGAAATTAGGTACCTAAGTGATTAAAAATTAACAATAAAATAAGCAAAATGCACATATGGAAGCTGACAAGTGCTAAAATGTGTCAAAATAACAGTCTTTCATTAATATACTAGTGAAGTAGTTACATTTTGTTTTCAAGAACATTTGTGCTGATGAACAGTCCTTCTATACACTGGATAGCTAAATTTGTTGTCTTGTTTAAATATGCAGGTATGGCACCTGTTTTCAATGTTCTTTGGCCATTACTTTTTTTCTTGTGGGTAAGTACGAGGAGCTGACAAGTTTCAAATGCACTCAAGCTTGGAATTAATTTGCTAAAAATCAATATATGACATGGTTGCATAAAAAGAAGCCAAGACAAGCTGTTGGTCTTTGTCATACAACACAGGAAATAAGTTCCCAACTGTTAAAATAAATGAAAATTTGAGTCAGCTGTCAGGCTATTAAAATGATTCTGACAGAATTGCGAATCAGGGTGGCCACATAAGCAGAAGAAAGCCAAGTAGACTGGCAGAAGGAAGAGACAAAGTCTGCTTGGTGTTGTACAGACACTGAGAACTGCTAAACTAACACATGAAATAGATACTTCTGCACTTAATAGGGGAGACTGAGAAATAAGAAAGGGCTTTGTAAAATTCTAAGAAACTGTCATTCTTTTATTCAGCCCCATTGCTAAATATCATACTCTGTCAAGTTTAAAAGCATCATCTGTTAGAATCTGTGTCCAAGTCTTCACATGTGTTCAAGCCATGCAGAATTAGGTCTTTACTTCACAGAATTCTTTATATCTACATGCATTAAAAGCAAAAGGAATAGTGAAAGACCATAGCAAGAAACTTACTGAATCTATTATGTTTAGTTTATCTCAGAAAGATTAGCAATCAGAAGCTTTGGTGTCCTTCAGAATTGTACCCATTTTTTAAGAAATTTCAGACTTGAAAAAATACATAGTAGATTTCATTTGTCTAGACTTAAGCAAAATTTATTCAACATTCAAATTCCCATGTGATTATATTACATTTTAAAAAATATTCCTTTTCCCAATGTTTCTCATTTTGTCCATAGTCCCTAATTTTGGAGTCTTTGCATTACACGGTATACTATGATTTTATTAGCACACAGTTCAAAACTGAGCATTTTTTTGTCTTACCTATTTTGTCCCAGAAAATTTTGAAAAACTTTTTAAGTTAATGGTGCTCTGATAATAAGAGGGAGAATGTGGAAGCTATGAGCAGGTTAGGGAGCCAACCTCTGTATTTTTGTAAAGCGTGTTGTTACCTTGTACAGTTATGATTATGTGTATTAGAGTCAAGTACAGCATAATTAAATAGTTTTCTGAGCCTATAGAAAACACTGATAAGAGTGTGGAAGGCATGTGCAGTTCATTGCAATTACTGAGTCTGGAAGTTATAGGCAAAAAATAAAATGTTAGCATAGTATTCTAAGCAGAATGAAAAAGTACAGTAATTAGTTAAGATCAGGACATAACTGGTTTTGGTTGTATTATAATTCCCTAAATTCTACAGATCTTTAAACTGAAGCACAGTTTAAAGAAAACAAGAAAACACAGTTTAAACTACAACATATTTTTGAGTCTATGATAAGCATAACTGAACTGGTAATCTTAATAAATCTAAATAAAACTTTCTTTACAATATTTGGAGATGTTTTGATACCAGGCATCGAACCAACATAGGATAGAAATTAAATAGGATGCCCACTAAGTTACTGAAAAGTTCAGTAATTTACTTGTTCACAGATTTTACAATAGTATCTTTTGATTTTGAGGTCATTACATCAATGGTGTTCTGGGGAAAAAAAACAAAATCAGAAACTTTTGTAAAAAATAATGTGAAAATCTTGGCATTTGAGTTTCCACGCCACTGAGATCATCAATGGAAAATATCCTTCAAAAAGCTGTAGTTGCAGCAAAAGTCTGAGCATTCTCCCCTTAGGTCCAGACTCTACGGCTGAACTCCCTGACATTAAATAGTTCTTCAGTGATGTGAATAAAGTGAAATACAAAGTGCTTCAGTGGATGATGAAATGCCTTCAGGAACACAGAAAGTAAGCACAGTCCTTATAGACTCAGCTCTTGCTGAGTCTAGATTATCTTCATCTTCACCGCCAAGAAAAAAAGTGGAAGTATTTTATTTGTCCAAACAAGTTTAATTACATCCTCATTTTGCAACACTTTACCCAAATATGATGCAGAAAAGGAAAAAAAAATTCTCCCAAGTGAGTATTTTCTTCTTCAAAGTGATCGCATCCTACTCTTTGTTATACAAAACCTTCCGCAGTGGCCTATAGTCTAGTAGGGAATGAAGTTAATATGTGACTGGTCTGAATTTCAAGGTAGTTTCTCCAGCATATGAAAAAAAAAAAAAAAAAAAAAAAAAAAAAAGTTTGGTCTTTCACTGTAAGAAAAACATCTGATCTACTTTCTTGGTACTGCTTCGTAAGAATTGCAAGGGCCAATTGCTGCATTGACTAGGAGTCTCAGACACAATGATCATGTTTAGCCAAGTGGGACCTAACTAGGAAAACCCTCCTCAGGACAAAGTCTTGCTAAGAAAATATGTGATGAGTCCCCGGGCAAGCATCACCGAATTTCATTTTGAGATTGTGTCAGCATATTTATAAGTATTCTGTACCGTGCAGCATGGTGTAAAAACTATGTGCTGTGCAGGACATACTATCTACTGTTTTCTGACAAGCCACTTTCTGATTTGTGGAAGCTAAAGAGAGCATTGATAATGACTGTAAATATTTGTATCAGTTAATCTGAAGAAGCAGGCAGCAAATGTTCAGCTCTTATTTTTCTTGCTCTTGAATATCTTCGTGGTCTTGCTGTATTACCTCCACAGTAGCTATGGATTTTAGAAAAAGAGTTAATGTGGATGTGGGTAATATCACTGGCAGGATCTATCACAGAAGTTACAATTGAGTCACACTCTTTCTCTACAAGTGCTTTGTTTTCACAAACATAGCAGCTTATCAGTGTCCTCTAATACACACGTACTTTTTCTTCCTAGACCATCGTGTCTGCCTTTTTATTGATTTGCCCTCACCAATACTATAAAACTATAGAGGAAGGAATGCCTTAAATCACATATATGCATAGAAATGGTAGACCTACAGAAGAGTCTAAGATGTTTTGATTTATTTGTATTTGTCCAGATAAGCTTAGAAACTCTTGATAAAAACTCTGTCATCTTCAGGCCAGCAATCACATCCATTCTGGAAGACCTTCATTTTTATTTTCCGGTTCAATTACCTGGTTCACTGACTCATGAAGTACACATGCCTAAAAGCTGAATATTCATTTTGATCTACCTTCATTTGTATTGAATGATAAATATAAGCCAATCAGAATTTTTTTAAAAGTTTTAAAAAAGAAAAAAATACAAAACATTTAGATAATGATGTAACTGTATAAAGAAATTAAACATGGAAATAGTCAATTGTTTTTCTATTATCTATGATAAATAAGTATTTTATTTTCTTAATGCTGTAAATGCTCTTAACCACAGACTTACCCGGTCTTTAGGAAAAAGGTAATCTGTCAACATATTTCTGCTCTATTTCTGTACTTCCGTTGACTTTTCCTACAGTATATTAACACTTTTAGTTATTCACTAAGTGATCTAACTAAGATTTGACATAAGTGACTCTCATACTCGGTGTTTCTTTGCTCAAGATATTTGTGGGTTTTTTCCATAAATAGATACAGGCATAAACTACAAACCACAAAGACATAGATGGTAAAAGATTAGAGGAAAATAAATAGTGTGCTTTGGATATTACCTCATACTTTGTCTGTTCTTGCATTTGCTCAGACAACCATCATTCTTTGAAGAAGCTCCTCTTCATTCCCATGAACTGTAACCTTCTTGGACTTAGCATATACCTAAAATTCAGCTTGATACTCTTCATCCAGGTAACAATCGTGCCTGACCAATCAAGAATTTTGGCAGAAACACACAGAAGAGGTCAAAACTACACTGTTCACACCACAATCCACGCAATACCACCAGTTTCTTCTATCAGGAAACAAAGATGTTAGCAGGCAAACAAATGCTTTTGACAGTTCTTGAGAAAAGATCTTAGTGACAGAGATGACTTTCTGTCATTACTTTTAAATATATTTCCATTTGGATAACTTCAACTGTCTAGTGTCTATATACGTATATTTTATATGTATAGTGTCTATATATATTTGAAATTCATCAGCTCTTCCAAACGGGACTACAGTATCACTGATATGATATCAGAGTTTTAGACAGTAAATAGGTGATAGATGCTCTTTGTTATTCCCAAACAACAAGAAAGCTTGGAGGAAGGAGCTGCAGGAAGAAACAGGTCCCACCCCAGCTATCACAACAGCCAGAAAAGACACCAGAGGTTTCTTTTGGGAGCCATTTTATACTGGGCACCATGGGGAGGAATATTGTCATTGGTCCACTTTAGGTCATTTTATCCATCCTCTCCTCCCCATAGGCTCAGCTGCTTTGTATTACAGATGCCACAACAACAGCCTGGCAGCTGCTGATGGTGTCCCAGGCAGGGGTTTTCTATTCTGGTCCTCTCAAACCAGGACAGTCAAATGTTGTAAAAAATAGGTCAAGATTAAGCAAAAGAAAGCTAATCCTCTGTCCACTGGTAATAGGTTACCATTCGTCATCACCTGTAACTCTGTTATCACAGTAGAGCCTGGACAATCTGTGAAAAGGTTTGGGTACTAGCCTGCATATTCTGTCAGAAAACTTCTTTTGTGTTCCAAATAATATGTAAACTTTTACTCCTTGCTCCTTTTACAGTGTATTTGCACAACTTGAAAAAAAGGGCACGTAATGTCATAAAATCTGCCATTCTGTTCTACTTTTAGCTCTCTTCACTGTAGAAATTGTTGAAACTCACCGGTCACACTTGTCTGCTGTGTAACTAAGTATCCCAATTTTACCCCAAACAAAATCATTCCAGCAGTCAAAACTGAATAGCATCTGGGCTTGGAGCTATTCCAGGAGTCATCTTTATGATTTATTATACCACAGTGCCTTCTTACTGCTGAAGCTCAGGAACAAAATGACTAAAGGACCAGATGGACCAGTGACAAGCATAAAAAACATTATTCCATCATTCCTGGCCCTTTTGGAGCAAGGGATAGGTAAGGGTATGTAAGTAAGCATACCTGCACTGCTATGGGATTGTGAGTAAATGTAGAATGCCAGGAGCTGACCATTGTCAAGATAGCCTTGTTTTTTCTTCTCACAAGAAATGTTTACCATCACTGTTATACTTTTCCAAGAGTTTTTGTTCTTAAAAATCAGTTTAGCTGCCAACATGTACTCATTTTTCTACAGCATTCTGCTGAGTAATGGAGTAATTGTGATAGAACTCCAAGACATTTGGAAATTACTTTCCTGTCATATGGAGCCAGATAATTTTGGGGAAAGTGTTGCCATTGGAAGAAGGAAAAAGGAAAAGTGAAAGGGCAAAAGAGGGAGAGAGAAGGAAAAAATAATAATAATAATAAAAAAAAGTAAAAATAAAAAGAGAATACAGTAAAAATCCACTCCAACAGTTTTAAGGAGATCTTTGGTTATATTTAGGAAGATTCACATATTATTTCTGACTGCAACAGTCTGCAAACTACGGATTAGGAACTGGAAAGACAGAACAGAGGTAGCTCATATGCAAGATACAAAGTGAACTATTAGTGTCCCCAAGTATTTGCAGCCATTCTTATACTTAGGCACATATGTGTAAATTGAGAATTTCCTTTCAACATACATTAAAATTTATTGGATAGATATAATTACAGTCTCTGAGTTTTCTAACAATTATAACCTTGGCCTGTTAGATCTCTTTTCCATCAGTGAGTAAATGTGTTAGAACTTGCAGAGTAATATAGTATTCAACATGAAGAAAAAATTTACAATTTATCCTTATAGAAGCACTAGGTTCCAATGTCTTCTTTCAAAATGTCTAAATGTACATAAGCTTAATTTACAAAGTAATAAATTATAATTATAAATTATAAATAACTTATACATAAGTTTAAATGTAGGATTAAGGTTTTTTTCTAAGTGCACTGAAATATGATTCCATACTGTAAAATATTTTACTTGAATTTCTGCATAATAGTACTGATAGTGACATGAAAAATAATGGTTAGCCAGTTGATGCAAGATAAATATAAAAATTCAGCCTATACAATTTTGCATCAACTTAGCTGATAGAAAACATTGAGTTATTTTTCCTTAAACTCTAAACAGAGCAGCTTTCCTGACTGCAATGGTCTTTCTATCATCACATTCTGCTTATATAAATTAATATCAGACTTAAAGCTACGCTGAATATTTCTTGTCAATTTTGGTATTCACTATTTTACTCTGACTTGCAAAATGATATTCTCAGTTTGTCCATGCCTCCTGAATACTGTTTCAACCTAAACATAGAGAATATTGCCTCATTCATATGGTCAGTGAAGATCTCTCACAGACGATTTCTGAGGAGGTCACCTACCTCCAAACTGTGCTTAAATGTTTCTATTTAGATTATATCTTATTATTAGTCTAATTCTGCCCTGTTTTTTTGCTGGAGATAGAACATCAAAGATGAATAGAAACCAGAAATACTTCCCTGTGGTTGCAGAAAAATGTTGGAAATGAGCTGGGAAACTACAGGAAACAAATGAAAGGTGAATAAATTATATCAGCTTCTTAACCATCCAGTGTAACATCCTTTTTTGTTTTCACAATGCAGAAGAGCATGCTTGGTTTAGCTCTTTTAAAAAAAGAGAAGTAGGGCTGATCAGACAGAAAAAGGCACCTTGATTTTATAAGGAATACAAATATGGTTTGGTGAATTGAACACAATGACCAGATAAAATCTATTTTTATTGAAAATGTCTTTTGTATTTTTGTACACTGCAACATCCTTGGTCTGGAACTTTTGATAAAAATGCAATATACTGTGGATTTTACTTTCTGCTTTATTAATCCCAAATGCCCTTAGCATATCAAATCTATTCTCTTTTCAACTGTTGCACTAAAATACATCATATTCAGTAAAAGAAATTTGAAACTCATTAGATTTTTCAGCCACTGTATGGCTGATGTCTTCTTCCCCTTTGTTCCTCCAGGTAAACTTGTGATTTTTTAGTGCTCATCTTACACAGTAGACCATTGCCTATAGACCTTTATTATTTTCAAATGGAACATGCTGTAGAAATCTACAAGCTAGATCCTAAGGTCTCGGAGTTTTGCCACAATGAGACTGTACTGCAGCAAATGAAAAAGACCTTGTTAGGTCAACTGTATGGAGGTTTGTTTCTAGAATACTGCTTCTGATTTTGGAGCCTGAAAGTCAGGCATTGCTGTAACCAGTGTTGCCAAGAAAACACTTTTCTTTGAATGAAGTCTGTATATCTGAAGATTAGACACTCATATAATGGATCAGAGATGTTTTGACTCCACATCACATCACGCTTTACATGGAAAGTCTGGAAACTAAAAGCAGGAGATCTCAAGAGAGCATTACAAAGTAGGATAGACAATGCAATGAGCTATGATTTCCAGTGGAGTCTGAGCTATACGTTTATTGGAATAAGATGTGGGTCACAAGGATTTTGCAAAGTATGTTTTATTCTTGCTAGAGGCGCTGCTAGACTTATTAATAAATAAGCGATATGACAATTTTACTACCTGGGTGTCCTTAGGAAGTCTCATGGAGAAATTCACTCTGTTACAAGTAATTTGACACAGTTCTAGTTGGCACATATCATAAATAAAAAAGCAAAGATACTAGTTATGACATTAGATATGCTGTTCCATATATAATTTGCCTTAGCAATTTATTCAAGGTATATTAACTTTAAACACCTTCTCTAGTGCATGTACAAATAAATTTAATGTTATCAAGGTATTAATTCAGTCTCAACAATAGCTATAAATTAATTCAAAGGTACTCCTATGAATTCAGAAAGAAAGAGTAGAAGGCCAGAAGAAATCTTGTTAGTAAAACTGAATTACTATCTTGGAATGAGCAAAATCTAGGATATATATATGTGATGTTTTTCACATTATCATTACATAATTATGAGTGTCTTGAATTCAGAAAACTTCTCAAGTCACTAATGCTGGAATCCACCTTTACAAATAAATGCTACCAGCATCTGTTGTTTCAGTTTCTAAATCATTTCAGTAAAGTTTTAATAGTACATATGTCTGTCTTGCAGTACAGAGCACTAGAAAATATGATTAATTACAAAGTGTTCTTAGTTGCCACTGACTACAGTGTTCATTTTTCTTGAAATTTTAGATTTTTAAATTGTCATTTTTTTAATAACTTATGAGATAATTTTTAATTACTGTGTCAAGAGCATTTAATGTTGGTTTCAGAATTTTCTGTTCCTCTGTATTCCTCTCTCTCAGATCTGTCAATGAAGTCATTGAGCACCACTCTACTCCTAGGACAGAAGCTAAATTACAGGGGGTAGACCCATTAAGAAGCTCAACAAGCAACCTTGATTCACAAACTGTCAGGTATAGATTCAACAAACAAAAAACCCAAACCAAACCAAACAAAAACAAGCAAACAAACAAACAAAAAAAACCAACAAAAAAAAACAACCACCCAACAGAGACATTGTACAAGGCTGAAAACATAAGACTGAATGAAAATCTATAGCAGTGGCAGATGGTGCTTCTTTTTCATCACAAGTGTAGAACATGTGGCAGTGCTGTATCAACATGCATCAATAATAAATCAGCAATAGTTGCAGGGGCAAGGGGGGGCTACATGAGGAACAGTGGCTTTGCTTCTACTCATGTTTGGGTTTTGTAGAGAGAGCTATGGGTAGTAGGTAGTCTGGGGTATGGTAGTGGTATGGTAGTCTGTAACTCTGGAGAGTAAGCAAAAGATGCCTTTTAACTAACTTTGTTTATTTTAATGTCAAATATCCAGGCTCAGCGAGTTATCCAGGTTACAAAGAGAGAATAAGCTGTTCCATCATAAAATAAGCTTTCTCTGACTGCCATAGATATCAGAGTAATGAGACATTAGGCAATTAGTATTGTAATAATTGTTGCTATTGCTATTACTGTTGATAGCAGTACAAGCACAGTATGAAGGATCAAATGATCTACTAATAGATCAACACTTTTACTTTGTTAAGAAAAAAGAATGAGAAAGAATGTAAATTCTCTGGAAGGAAGAGAACATGGTGTTCCAAATTCAATATCATTCCTCACATGCTGGATTCAATTGAGATAAATTTTCTAAGAATTATAAAGAATTCTCATCATCAAACAAAAAGGGTGCTGAGTCAGAGCTACAACCTGTCTGCTCTACAAAAATCACGAGAACTGGAAAAACAGAAGAATCTCTTTTTCTTTTATTCTTTTTCTCTCTATTAATAAAAAATGACCCTGGTTTCAGTGACAGCAGTCCCAATACACATCTCAGGTACGACTTCAAGATAAAATGTGATGCTAAAATCAGCTGGACATCTCTCACAGGAAGCGAAGCTGAGCTCTTTGAACTTCCACTGGAGGTGGGAGAGTTTTGTTTCTCTCAAGAAACACTCAGCACTCCTGTGGGGGTTAGTTAATTTAGAATTTTGATCAGGCATTGGAATGGGTTGCTGAGGGAGGTGGTTGATTCTCCATCCCTGGAGGTTTTTAAAAAGAGACTGATGTGGCACTCAGTGCCATGGTCTGGTAACCCCAGTGGCAGTGGATTAAGGGTTGGACTTGATCTCAGAGGTCCTTTCTGTGATTCTGTGAATTACTATAAACCAGAAATGATAAATCCTTCCAGAATTCATCTTTTACTAGGTTATACCTTTTGATCAACACTCAAAATAGGAACTCTTTTAAACTACATATTTTCTGAAATATATTTTTTTACAATGGAAAGTACACTATTCATTGACACAGTAAATCTGACAGCTGGGCAATTAGGTTGTAAATTTTGTTTTTATTACCTATGGCCCAAATTGATGGTTTTATCCAAATGTAAGTAAGAAGAATTCTGTTTAATATTTTGAGTCTCTGTATTAGGACATCTAATGAATATATTGCTATAATAGAAAGAAATTTCTTAATTTAACTTTGAAGTGCTATGATCTGCTCATAGACTCTTTACCTTTCTGTTGTATTATGCCACATGCATGCACAAGGTTTTATCTGTATCTGTTTCATAAATCTTATAGCAAAGTAATCTCAACTAAACAAAGGTGCGAATGAAATCTCATATAAGTAGTAAAACAGAAATCTATTGTGTTGACTGACTTATTTCCTCAAACTCCCTATACCTGTCTACCTGAATGATTGAATTCACTGTGAAATGCATCTTCCCCACCACCACCTCGAGGATCATTGTGGACCTTTTGATCTCATGTTAAATCAGACTTCTTAACATGGAACTGAGAAAGCAAACTGGTTTTAATTCCAGTACACAGGGAATGGCCAAATGTCCTCTTTGTCTTCGAGAACTGACTGAAGTTTTTCACAAGCCTTCTCTGATTTTCTTGGGTTTGGCTTGGTGTTTTGTTTCTCCACACAAAAGCTCTTTCTAACAATTGCTTTTGCTTCTGTGGATGGAAAATGTTTTCCATGGGAACTGTTGACATTATCCTGAAATCTAAAACTACAGATTTTCTCTAGTGCTCATTTACTTACTTTATGGGAAACACACAGACCATATTGCCATCTTTTCTCTGCAGTGAATCATTATTTTTTATGGCACACTGTGGCTTTTGAAATTATTTTCTCCTTTCATTGAAAGAGGTGCTATGGTACAGAACAGGAAATATACTCATGGAAAACCAGACCTATAGGAGATAATTGAGCATGATACACAATCTATAGGTCCCATTGGAATACTATAATGAGCCATAAAAACCCAAGTACTTGCAGAGCTCTTTGAAATCTTTGTACCACAAAAATTGTTCCTTTTTTTTTGTTCTAGCATGCATGAAAAGTATTTTCCAACCTACTATATCTATATATATGATTTAATGAGCATACAAGCTTCTTGACACATTGCTGGCAAAAGACTACATTCTGAGTCGTGTTAGGTACCAAAGGGATATGCAAACATTCTTTTTATTTTTTGCATGTTGCTTATGTTAATAGAACTTTCACAGTACATTTATCTTTCAGTAAAGGGTTACTGGGGAAAAAAAATTAGTCTTAATTATTTATAGATATCTGTGCTTTTGTATATACTGCAGTCTCAGAGTTCTGTGCAGTTAAATATAAAAATATTTAAAAATAATAATCACAAAGAGAATACAAATGTAGTCATACTTGCAATTTTTTTTAAAACAGTAATATAAAAAAAAGACTAAGAAAACAAAACTTTCTGTCTCTAAAGCCAAAACTGCTGTGTTAAAACCACATTAATCCAAGTCCTTTTTATATGTGCTATTTAGATTAATTTGATTTGTATTATGGTTACTAGTCTTTGATTTTTTTCCTTTATATAGTACTGAAGGGTTGGGTTTTTTACTAACATATACATGTTTTAGAATAAGACAAAAGAAAATGTTCAGTATAACATGAAATATATTTTCAAGTTTACCTGTTAAATAGGCTCAAAATAGCAATGATGACAGCTGCAATTTAATGTTCAGCTGAGTCCTTTGAATTAAAGAATATTGAAATACTGAGATTCTGTGGTGCATTTTTTAATGTTGTTCACTATTTTATTGAACACCCAGTAGAAGCATTGAGACCTTGTAGAGAGAATTTTTTAGAAAAAGCTAAATATATAGAACAGGCCATAAAGTGAAACTTCTCTGGGAGAGCACCATTTGTTGCTAAATATTTTTTGTGGCATTTAGTTTAGTGATAACCCAGGTTATATTAGGGCCTTGTGAATTACCCCCCCTCTAAGAACAATTTGAAAGAATCACTTTACAAAGTAAGTATTTCCCTATCAACATGTTAGAAGAGAAATGCTACTTTAAAAACCTGCATATTCTTCTATAATCAAAGTAGATTAAAGACTTAAAAATGTTTTCATCTGAATTCCATATTTGAAAGTAGACAGGGGTGGCTAGGCTGAGCTGTCCTGCTTCACAGATAATAAGCAAATCAAATTCTGTGGAAAAACCAGGTGTTGTCCTACTTCCTGAGAGTATTACAGATTTCTAATCCAGCGTGAATCTTTAAAAATAGAGTCAGTAACAGCTAATATGTTTGCAGAACTAAATGCTTTCAAATATTAGGAGTAAGTGTAATTTTGACTGTACTGTAGTAATTCCTCCATCTTTTCTGAGGCAGTTAAAATTAATCTTATTATTGTGGTGATTTCACAGCAATCTAGATTAATGTTTGCAATTATTAGACACTAGCACCTGGGAATAGCTGCTTTGGGAGTACAAACACTTATTTAGATAACCTATACATTTATATTTCTTATTAAGTATCTTTCAAAAAATCAGTATGGTAATAAAGGTAGTTGACAGCATAATCTTTAGTAATTAGCAATTGATCTTCAATTGCAAGAAAAATACCAAAAGGATTTCCTTTTTATTACACCTTTAGATGGACAAGCCCTGTGCCAGTAATATGAAAGACCCAGGCAAAATTTAAGGATAATTTTTATTACATCTATTTGAAAATAAAATAAAGAAAGAATTTGTAAGCCATAATATATTCAAATTCTAGAAAAAGAGCTAGCTTGGTAGTTCATGCAGGTAATTGTTTTCCTCTGCTCCAATAGAAATAATCCATGTACATTTGTTTGAATGTCATTCTTGTTGAAAGGTTCATTTTGCTTATTTGCCTTATAATGTTGCCCGTATTCCAAAGGGAAAGGCATATTGAATCCTTCCAAAAAAGAAAGAAAATTTAAAAAAAAAAATCAAAAGAGAGCACAAATGAAAACTGTTTTTCATATTCCAAAGCAGAAAAGTACTAAATATAACTCAATACATTTTGCAAACTAAGCAAAGCTTAAGCATCTCTACTTACTATTTGTACAGGACCTCCAAACTTATATGTATCAATCATTGACTCTTGCAGGAAACGACCAGAAGAGTTTCAGCTGTTTAAATTAGCTGGAGGAAATCTGAAAAAGGAACCATTTGTAATTGGAATTAAGAATTAGAGGATTAGGTATGGCAAGGGAGGTTAAAGGCAATGAGAAAAATTTCTATAGGTACTTGTAGGATAAGAGAAATAGGGAAAACGTGGGCATGATGAGCATAGATGAAGAACATGTTCAAGGCCACCTAAAGAACCTAAAGGTGAACAAGTCTATGGGATCTGATGGGATTCACCCATGGCTCCTGAAAGAAGTGATGGGTGAAGCTGATAAGCCACTGTCCATCATATTTGAAAAGTCATGGCAGTCTGGTGAAGTTCCTTCTGATTGAAAAAGGAAAAACATAACCCTCATTTTCAAAAATGGAAAAAAAAGAAGACCCAGGGAACTGCAGGCCAGACAGTCTCACCTGGCAAGATCATGGAGCAGAGCCTCCTCAAGGTTCTGCTAAGGCATCTGGATAGCAAATTGGAGATTGGTGACAGCCAACAGGGATTCCCTAAGGGCAAATCCTGCCTGACTACTGTGGTGGCTTTTTATGATGGGGGTCACACATAAACACAGATATCACCAAAATATTTTTGTCTGAGGAATAGTTTGGGAGGTTGGTTTCCGCTGATAGGATGTTAATACCTATAAAAAGTCACCTCCTATAGTTTATGTCCTCTTACTATAGAATATCTAAGGTGATGGCCACTGTTATCAGCCAAGACCTTTGTCACAAGTCATGTAGAAAGATGTGCTATGGTTTTGCTAGGACAGTTTTACAAAGCCAAATTTCTGCTCTGGGAGGCTGCATTTTTGAGAAAACTGATGCACTCAATTCTGTGAGAACATAATTGGTAAGCACTTTGTTAGCATTTTGATTAACAGTTCTTCATTATTATTTCATTAAATCTCTTTCCATTTCAACCCTCTGGTCTCCTTCCCTTGCCACAGTTCCCTTTTTTTGGTGGGGAATGGTCATCAGGTGACAGAACAACTGACGAAAGCAAGCTGGCATTGACTTCTGTGATAAATAAAGAACCAGAGCTGAGAAAGAATACATCCCTTGGCTGAATCTGCTCTGACATCTATGAATTCCAAAAGGACAATTACATTTCTGGTAGAATTGTAATTATTTTTCACTTCATTTTACCACATTTCTCTTTCTCCTTCCCAATAATCTAATGTACTATTCCTCCATGTTACTGGTGTGGTACACAGAATGTAATAAAAATCTTACAGTTTCTAAATGTTGAAGTATTCTTAAACTGTTTCTAAAGCAGTAGCGACTCTACCCTGGTACTATTTGATTATCACAAAAGCCAGACAAAGACAGTTTCACTTTACATGACGAGGTTTCAAGTTTTGTTTTCATCCCACCATGGATTAAAAAGAAAAAAACCAATTCTCTGTCTGGAAGGTCATCTTTAAGTTTTGTGACTTTCTCTTTCTCCTTCAAATGTGACAAAGGAAAAGCAGAGACCTTCAGAAGTCATTGAACTCATTGAGACCATAAAAGATTATGGCTTCTACAGTGATCTAAATAATCATGAAGCTGTTGTTGCTCTTGCCCTAAGAGGCTATATTACAGTTCACATAAATTGTGATAAATCCAGTAACTCAATGTAGCTGATTTTCCACACATACAGTAACCTTAGCCTTTTAACAAATGTTAAAAATTATTCCAATGTGAATAATTGGAATATTATTCCAATGTGAAATGCCTCTCCTTACTGTAACTGATTTTAATGAAAAATTATTTTAATTATTCTAATTTATGCTTTTCATTGAAATAATAGCTATATATTGTACTTGTCTTCTTAAAAGTTTAATATTTAAGTACAGTTTTACTTATAATCAATAACTTCACACTTTCTGTATGTTTTCCACAGCTAATACTTCAATTGTTACATTAGTAGTCTTCATCAATACAGGATTAACATCAGAAAGTAATAAAAAATTCCTCCCAGCTTTGATGGTAGTTCAATGGCTGAAGTTTGTTTCTTATAGATGACTATAATTATTTCTAGTTTATTTTCTATTTTCCACAGTACTGACACAAGGTTCACCTGCTGCTGTTAGCTCTTCACTTCTATCTTTTAGTGTATAGAGGTCCTTACCCTTGTTGTGAAATGGTCCTTTTCTTGACTGTCTTGTGCAAGAACCTTTCTCTATCAGTTATCTTGCCATTGGTACAGTGTAGTCTGGAATGTGCTAAACACCCCTTCAAAATGCACAATCCACCTCAGAATTGAAAACAAAACCCACAAGAAAACACTAACCCAATGAAAACAAAAACAACCAAACCAAATATATTCTTACCAATAAAATTATATTTTTGGCTGCTTCAAACATATGAAGCTCTTCTGGGATCTACCACTGCACTTTGTTATGTCAGACTGGACATGCTCATTTTATTCTCACCCTGATTAGGCCAAAGTGAGGAAATTACCACAATGGAAGAACCTAACAGCATATTTTTCAATGACTTCATTTTTTTAAAAGATCAAAACAGATTTCTGAGAGATTTTAATTCTAAAGAAACAGCCAGTGCCAATATATTTACTCATGTACAGAAAAACCTCATGTTGTTTTTAATTTTCCAGAAACCATTGTGCCTCTATTCAGAATATCTCCCTTCACTTTGACTCCCGCATCCTTGGGCTGCATTTATGGCTAGAAGGTGAGGGCCAACTATTTCTATTGGCATGATGCACCACCACAGGGAAGAAGCACCATGTCATCTTCAGAGAATTAGATTAATCACACAGGTTTAGCACACTTTAACACACAGGATAGGAAATTCTGTGATAAGTCCCTCACTCAGCTGGATGTAGAGATGTTTGTCAAGAACTAGAAGCATGTTTAAGTTGGGTCTTGCAGAAAATAAGTAGTAAGGTAATCTCATCCCACTTGACCAGAGATCTATGACTTATTAACTGATATAACATGTACTAACCTACACTAAGAGGTGATCCTGCCCTGCATGGGGGACTGGACTCAATGATCTCTCAAGGTCCCTTTCAACCTCTAACACTATGTGATTCTGTGATCTTGATACATAGACACATTACCTGAGAAGAAACAGTTAAAGTATTGAAACTCTTTTTCAGTGGTCCAAAAATAATGTGGGTGAGAGTAGAATTAGGTCAGTTGCAGTACCTTTGTGGTTAAACTGCACCCTGAAATCAGCTTTTTTTAAGAAAACAGAAATAGCTTTGCAACTACAAAAAAAAAAAAAAAAAAAAAAAAAAAAAGGAATACTATACAAGTCACCTTCATGTCTTTACTACAGACTGTTTTAAATATAGGGGGAAAAGTGTTGACCATGAAACTTCTTCCAGCACAAAAGTGACTCAGAGAGTGTTTTATTAACGGTGAAAGTAGTGACAGCGCGTATAGAAAATCCTTGATCTTGCACAGATAAAAAAAAAAATGTTTATGCATTTATATATTTAATTATTCACTGTTGATGACTACCTCTCCAAGTGAACCTTTTCCTTGTTGTGAGATATTGAAATACAAGCCTTCATTATTGTGATTTATTTGTGGAAAATGTAATGTGACTAGGCTTTTTTATTTTACCATATCTGTTCTTCCTTACTATGCAGTTAAATACATCCTCCAGTTAGATTTCTCTTTGAAGTTACATGATAGGCCAGAATGCCTTCAATGGCAATGTGTTTTTGCAATGCAATTTTTTAACTTCACCAAAAGAATAATGTTTTGTTTCAGACTATCTGAAAAATTGTATGTACACTACATATCCGGAATTTTGTTCCTTAAAATCATATTCAAGAATCATCAGCTGACAGACTTCAAGTACTACATCTATTTTTCAGAGCAGCAAATACACACAAAGAGTCCCTGTCTAAAATAAATCCGTATGTGTTTCTGATCATCCCTAAATGAGTACTCATGTAGTTTGTTGAGAATCAAGCAGTTAGCTCATCAATAGCTCAAATTTCTGTCCCATGTTTGAGGAGCCATCACATACTCACCCTGGGTAAAATAGTGAACCCCAAGAGTAATTCAGGTTCAGATCAGTGCAATATGGATAGGCTTTGAATTGGAAAAAAAAACAAAGGGAACTGGCTAGATAAGAGAAATTCACTCTTTTTTCAGCAAATAATCCTTTAAAGGCAAGAGATGGATCTCTAGCTATATAATACATAAAACATTACACTGGTCATTATGGAGTAACTGCAAGAAAAAGTTGCCAAAATTAAGCAAAATAGAGCATGAGTAAACAAATAGATGGAAGGACAGAAGAAAAGATATAAAACATTGACATGTAAAATGATGGTCACAGAAATTTTAGCAGGAGGCTTAACAATGGATCCTTTTGCATAGCAACCTGACTTATTTGTGCTTGATACATTCACAAATTACTAAATAGGAAAACATCATCTTCATGTTTTTCCTCTGATTTATAAAATGTCAATAAATCAGATCTACACAGCTTTCTAAAGTTGGTGACAATAGACTCTGAAAGTGTTCTTTATTCTGTAGACATTACTTGTCTTTGCAAATTCTTAGATTTCTGATTTTCCATCTCACCTGTGCACACTGACAGACACTAATATTCTGCCATCTCCTATTTGTTTTGACTCGGCCTCTCAAGCTTCTCATTGTTTGATTTCAAAGACTAAACAATAAGATCATAGAGTATAAATGTATGAAAATAAAGCAATTGTAAAGAGTTTTGCTCCAAATGTTCTTCTCTTCACTAATTATAATTACCTTTGACTGACTGGGTAAGAACTCTAGGTGCAGACTGTGCTTTCAGATAAGCCATTTCTCAGAAATCTAAAACACAGATTTAGTTCAATAGGAGCTGGAGAGAGTTTTGGCAGTTTGACAGTGGTAGTTATAAGCAGCTTTGCAGACAATAACCTACCTTGACTTTTTGAGGTTCTATTGAGAAATGTGTGATGCACTGGACAGTCTCAGACTCTTGGCTTGGTAAGATGTCGTGATCACCAAGAGTCATCTATCCTGAATGAGAATGCAGGAAGCCTGTGGCAACATGTCTGAGACTGTAGGAAAGTCTGCAGTGCACTGAATAAAATTTGGTCACAATCAGAATTACAGCTAAATTACTTAGATTGGAGAAAATGAAGGAACTTCCACTTGCTGCATGTTTTCCTGGCTTTAAAGTTTAGGAGTCTTTGCTGAACATAAAATAGAGGATGTAGAGCCATGGCTGGAGGGGGGAGCTTATATTATTCAGCAAGTGAAATCATTCAATCAGGTTGTCTCAGCTAAGGAAACCTAAGGGAAATAAAAAGGAATGAAAACCCATGTAATACCTTAAGTCTAACTGCTTGTTTTTATTTTGTTTGAAAACAGCCTTGCTTCGGCGGTACATTAAGAACCAAACTTAAGAGAACTCCTTATTTTTATCTTACAGATCTGGCATTTAGCTTTTTTGCAAGACTACAAGTTAGCTGATTCTTCATTTGTTCTATCCATGGAAGTTGTGGAGATTGGATTCTTTCTGAGTATTAGTTTAAAAAAAAAATCCTCAGCTGTGTCATATATTTCTTGGTAATTGTAACTCTCAATGAGAGATCCTGTACCGGTTGGAGAAAATACAGTCAATGTCTAAGGACACTATAGAATCTAGTTATGATTAAATTACTTAATTGGTTAATTACATATACATTCATATACATAAGAGTATATATTAAAGGAACATATCTATATTTCAGAGAGTTCATAGATTTACATCTTCCACAAAATAAGAATCTATATAACTTTATACCATTTTGATCAGCTTCTTCTCCTTAATTTACTTGCCTAGGCAGGTTTAGGAGCAAGGTCCTCTTTCTTTATTTATCTCATAAGAATCTTAAGCTGTTTGTCCCATAGAGGCATAGGTCCTCACCCTCTGAAAATTTTCCCAAACCATGCCTCAATATTATATTAATAATTAAGTCACAAGATTAATTCCTTGCCAAAATAAATCAGACAGCCAAACCTGTCCGCTAATGAAAACCTACCTGCAGCTCTCAGATAGAGTAGCACTACTCTGCCTATATAAAAACTTTCAATACTTTGTCATTTGTCTTAGACAGAATTATTGAATCTCCAGCTTGTTTTCCAACAGCAATTAAGACTGCAACATGTTTTAATGTGAGACTAGATGATCAGGATGGGGTCCAGTGACAGTGGCAGACCCAGATGCTATGGAGATAAAAGAGAAAGATGGAGCAAAGGCTAAAGATAAGCAAGAAGCCATGAACATAAAGAAAAGAGGGAAGACACAAGCCTAGTGTCTTGAGTGCCTTGAGTCAAACATTTCCTTTCTTCTCTTCTCAAGAGACCATCTCCTTTAACACTCACTCATCATTTCTGATAAGTGCCTCCAGACACTTGAAAATAAATACTTTGTCCAGACTTACTGCAGATGTTGGTAAGACATAAGGACCCTGGAGATCTCAGCTTCCAATGACAGTTTAGTATGAAGAAGAGGAGGTGGAGGGGGCACCTTTTTGCTCTCTACAACTACCTGAAAGGCTATTGTAGTGAGATGGGGATCCGTCTCTTGTCATAGGTAAGTGGTGATAGGATGAGAGGAAATGGCCTGAAGTTGCACCATGAGAGGTTTATATTGGATGCTAGGAAAAGTTCCTTTACTGAAACATTGTTCAGGCATTGGAACAGGCTGCTTAGGGAAATGATGGAGTAACCATCCCTAAAAGTGTTCAAAAAATTTGTGGACGTGGCACTTCAGGACATGGTTTAGTTGGCATGGTGGTGTTGGGTTGACTGTTGGACTTAGTGATCTTAGCAATCTTTTCCAGCCTTAATTATTCTACGATTCTTACAGGCATGATTAATGGTGATTTTCTGAAAACTGCGATAGTCAGAAAATACACAGACACCCAATGCTCCTGTGTACAAGGAAAATCTGTGAAACAGGGAATGTATTGCTTTGGGTTTCTTAGCTGATTAGTATTGTCACACATTTAGACAATGCATTCAGGATGGTTCAGAAATTTTACATTTTGTGGAAGACATGAAGAAGTTGTTTTTACTTAAAGATTGAAGTCCCACAAGTATACAACAGGTATCTATGAAGAAGCACCAGATACACTTTGTCTCACAGTGAAATCAGAAGTCAGAAACAATGCAGCCATTCTATCAGTAAGTCCATTACTGAGACTTTGCTTGTTTTGGGTACAAAATGTATTACTGGAGGTTAAAGTTACAACCCAGCATGCATAGATTCCAGTGAAATGCTACATGGGAAGGAACTTCAGGAGCTGAAATATTGATATACTTACAGCTATTGAAAGCTGTTCTGGCATTTACTGTTTGCCTAAATCTATCCGTAAGGATATATTCTTCCTACTCACAACATATTCTACTATTTTTTGTATATCTTGGGCATCAATATGCTTGGAAGATTTTTCCTTTGTGGTAACACAGACATACTTTCCAGGTTCCAGGTAGCTTCTGCATTCCAGTAAAAAAAAAAATAATTATTTGTGAATGTTTGGGCATTCATACCAACAGCTAAAATTCTACATTGAAATGAAAGAATGCCAAAGTCCCTGGGCTATTACTGCCTCTCTTCAGTATTGGTAATTAAAGACATTTCCTACAAATTACTTCAGGTTTTCATGCATTGGTGCCACATTATTTCCTTGCCCACTTAGCTTTTTAGGCTTCATAAACCCTTATTTTGAACATCCAAACTGGGATTTCTCATGCTTGTAAAGTTGAAGATAATTTCATCTCTTGTTCTATTCTATTCATATTTACAGCATTACATCTAATGAGGATGCAGTTACTTCACAAAATGGACAGAGCAACTCAGGGTACATGGTCTAATGCTCTTTTTTTAGACAAGTGAAATGGTTATCAAAACCACAAATTTTCATGACAAGAGTACCTTATTTCCTTGAGTAAAAAAATGTCCCTTGGAGTGATCAAATACTGATAAGTGAATGCTTCTTTTCCTACTGAAAGAACTAATTTCCCTCTTCCTTTGCCATTTCAAATTCAAATAAATCTTTACACCAACCTGACAGATTTTTTTGGTATTCAATGACATATTTTGATCTGGAATGATTATTGGTGATGTAGAGACTTCCTGAGGGAAGCAAATCTGGCAAAGTCAAAAATCTAAGGGAAATAGGATATTTTTCAAATTGGCCATATCTTAGTAAGTTCTTTGCATTTCTGGTCTAACCAGAAGTATCTATTTTTCTTTTTTGTTTTTTGTTGGGTTGTTTTTTTTTTCATCTTAAAGAAAGAACATCTCATATAGGACACACCCTTTATTTCATTCTTAAAATTCTTCTGGTCTTGTCCAGTTTGTTGCTCCTTAACATTAACTGTAGAGAATTCTTCACAAAAGAAATAATGATTCAGAAAACTGAGGTGATAAGAATGGTTATTGTACAGAACTAATGAATCTCAGTGTTTTATGATTGGTTTTGTATTTGTAATTGTTTATCTCTCACATTTTTTATTAGACATTATGCTTCATATTTGGGCCTTGGAAAGCTGAAAGAATTGAGGAAATATTTCTCAGAACAGTAAATGTTTTTCATTCAGGAGGTACATTGTAAGTTCAGCCACCATATTATGGAGTTCCCAGCAGATGATTTTATATAATGAGTCTATTTTTGGTAGAAACAACTCAGAGTATCAAGTGGTAGTTTAGTCCTATTATCCAGTACAAGGTGACTTTCATAAAGAAAATAGAAATGTACATTTTTATTACTGTAGCATTATACTTCTGGTACTGTTTTCCACTTAACTTTAAGAAAATATTATCATATTTGCTGATGTAATAATCAGCACCATATGTGTCAAACATCTTTGATTAGAAAATTAAAGCTTTAATCCCTGCTGTTTTCTGTGAGTTTATATTAGACTGCAATCATAACAATTTAAGGTGTAACATCACCCATTTCGGTGACTTTTCTGAAGCTAAATTATGCCATGACTTTAATGAAACCATGAACAGAAATAAAAAATATACAGCTACCTACAGATGCAAAGAAAAGCTCGAGGGCCTTAGGACTGTTTAGCTAATAAAAAAAACCTTTCAGTATAGGTCAAATATATGTTATTTTCTAAAGCTTTTTTGACACAGCAGCCATAAGATCTACTTAAATCTAGAGCTGAATTGTTAATGCCAAAGACATCAAGTGCAGATATTAATTTCCTACACAGTTTACATAGTGCATGATCCATCAGTTTTCAGTTCCCTGTTTTCTCTGAGAGTCCAAGTGTGTCAGAGCATTACGAGTTTCCCTAATAGAAAAAAATTGTTCTTTCAGATGACCTTTATTTCTTCCTTCTTTGTTTTCATAAGAGGCAAGCAAAGAATATAATTTAAGCAATTTCAAATATTTCCTTTACTAATCAGAAACAGAATTTTCACTTGAATTATTCAGGTATTTGGATAATAAGTATATGAAGAAAAACAATAATTTAACAAAGTTAAAATAATCACATTGATTGTTGCAGCTGAGCATTTTCATCAGACATGTATTATCTCCCCTTCCTTTTGTCAGCTTTTTGTAAGCATGCTAAATTTATTAATCAGTCTGTGCATGTATTTCATAAATGTTGCTGCATTACCTGCTATATTAATAGGTGCAAAATTTCCTATGAAAAATATTGACTATGAAAAAAATCTTAGAGTTGAAAAGGGTGTTTCATTCAAGGGTAAACAAATTATGGATGGGTAAATGCATCCAACAGAAAAACAATGAAATGGGATTCAATTGCTTAACATCTGGTGTCATATGAGACACTCTAAATCATCTAAGATATTTGTATGGGGCCAACAGATAAGATACTGAACTCACAGAAGAACTGTGCACTTTGGAAGAGCAACTAGGTCAAATACTCCACACCCCTCAAAAAAAGGACTTGTCACTTAGGCTTAGGCAACTGAATGTACTTTGGTGAGTAACATTTTACCATGCAGAAACTCACTTCTCTTTTTATACGCCACATATTTTACCATGATTTTTCTTCACAGAAATACTCACTAGTCTCAATAGTTAATTTTACTGACAGTGAAACATTTGATCAGGGCTGAGATACCTCATCCTCACATACACAGATATGAAGAAGAGAGAAATATCTTTGTTGACAGTGCTGTCAGAAGATGCCCTTCCCCCAACACCTTTTTTCTGCATAACAGGAGACATTTACACAGGGGATGCTGTGCACCTTCCATACTCCATTTCAGCAAGGCTGGTTTACAGCAGCTTTCATTGCTTTGTAAGTTAATCTAGCAGATATTTCTGGAAAGAGCTGAAGAGCACCCACTTCAGATCTGCTATTCTGGCAAAAAGAATACAGCAAAGAGAAGATGCAAAGTGACTTTTCAATCACCAGAGCTATTTCGGAAATGAATGTCTAGTGTCAATCTCACTTCACTGCTAAGCTTTCTTACTTCTTATCTACATGTTAACATCTCCAAAACATAAGGCATTAAATCAGTCAGTATGAAGGATAGTATATGTTCAGAAATAGATTCTTAACTCATATCTTATATCATAACTGTGTCTATAGGTAAGGGGTACATGGAGAACTGGAAGATAGTCTGCTTGGTAAGGCTGGATATCTCCTTCAGCATTTGAGAGAACATTTTTATTCATGTGCCAGTTAACTGCCATTTTGCATGGTCACTCATGCAGATTTTATTTACACTGCTATTTTTCCTAGAAAAAAATATACTACATTTGTCAAATAAAGTTGTGATTATTGATACTTCCAAATGCAGACCATTTAAAAATGCAAGCCATCAAAAAACAAACAAACAAACAAACAAAAATTAAGGATCTAATTATAATCTAATCTAACTAGAATCTGTCTCTGTTTCCAAATACATTAAAGAACATCATCTTTTTTTAAGTCAGCTCTACTTTATACGATGTATACTTCAGAATATAGTAGTTATATTATTACCTAATACATGAGAACATAAGATAGAACCTACATTGTGAAGACTATAAATATTTAAGGACTTTGAAAATGTCATTTCCAGAAAAAAAGGTATGGAAAAAGGCCTTAGCAAAAATATGTATATCACTTGTCTCCAAGGTCTCCAGGGTCTATTAAGTAGGACACTGATTTAAGAACCATTCACTGTTGGGACTTAACTATTTACATTTTACTATAGCTTGCTTAAGGTAGCTCTTGAAAGAATTAATGTGCATCTGGAAAACTGTTACATTAGTGGCTTTCCTGGATTTTATTGCTCTGTGTCCATGCCCACTTCCATCACCTGCCTCCACATTTTGCCAGAACAGGATGACAAAAGGGAGAAGTTAAAAACAAAACCACAATTTTTAAAATCCAAACCCAGACCAAAACAAAATTGAGAAAAAACCTTGTAGATAGGCAAAATAACTGCCCAAAGTAATTCAATAAGATCAGTATAAAATGCAGGTCTTTCTTTCTCCTTTATTTTTCTGATGAAATTTTTTGCTCTTCTCCTAAAGGGAAAATATTTCATTAGAAAGAATCAAAATAAGGTCTACTACCAGTTTATAGCCAAATGACAGACTTGTCCAGCTCTTCTCAAACTCTGGGCAACTGACAAATTATCCAAGTGCCACCAATACTTATAATCATCAAAAAAATCACAAAACAAATATGATGTTTTCATGGTGATCAGTTTCGCCATTAGAAACTAATGAAAGTACCCTGCCAACTATTGGCTTAGCTGACTTCAGTTCACATTGGGGAGATACGTAACAAGACAGCCAACCATGTTAGACTCTTTTTCCTTACTGAGACACATTCACTTCTTCTTTCTGTGAAAAGACAGGACCTAATCGTCATGTTCATATACACTTAAACTTGTTTAGTGCTACCAGAAGTATGTTATTCCATAAAGAATAAGTAGAACAAAACTAGAACTTTCGGGGACTAGTTCCTTCAAACATGAGTTTCTGTACAACATTGGGTTCTCACACACCATTTTTATTGCTTTTAAAAATCTTTCTTATCTTTTTGCCAGAGGAAAAAGAATCAGGAATTCTGATTTTGAGGTTTGTTTGACATATTATTAACCTCTGCAAAGAGCAAATAACTCCAGCTGTGAGAGGTGGAAAGACTGGCATTCAGTGAATAAAGAAAGGTTAATCACTGTATTCACCTTCATTTCAACACATGCCTTATTTACAAGTTCTGTACAAATTCAATAGCAGCTATTTTCAGTCAGGCCTGAATCAGGTTCAAAGCATGTCATTTTAGCTCTGGGAGAGTACTTAGCTCCCAAGAGTCAGGTCCCAGCAAATGTTCAAATTCTTTTCAGAGAAAGGTAAATAAAAATTTCTCCTTATCCAGTGTTTCTGCACTGATCACTATAAAACTCGAAAACATTTAAATTCCTTTATCTAAACATCCTTTGAAAGGTGACAAGCTGTTCTCTAGACGCAGTTGTCTTCCTACCTTATATGAGCTTTCTGCGACAGCATACATAAGCAAAAGAATAGATCGAAAGATTCTTCATTTCATTTTGTCTGTGAATATAGTACCACTAGAATTTTCACCAAATTTATAAAACAGAGTACATTGACCAGAGAGAACCAAAATGGTATCCTTTATTCAAATTTGTTTACTCAGACTTTTAAGCTCCCGCTAAGCTCTCCTAAAATAAGGCATAAATTGAGCTGTTCTTCAACATCTTGAAGACAAAGGCAGAAACTACCTGGTAGAGTGCAAGAGACTGGTAGCAGAAGTAGATTTAAAATCCTCCCCTCAAGTAAAAGCAAGTGCTGGGATGAAACTGTTGGAACTGCAAATTTTGAAAAACGCAGAATTGGCAAATATTGCCATGTGAAGGTCTGCATCAAAAGGTATGTGTAGCAATTTTAATCAACACTAAAACATACTGTGAAAGTGGAAAAGACATCTGCCTCCACCATTTCAAACTTAATTACCTGATACTGGCTGGCTCTAGTGCAAAAATACATCATTGTGAAAACATAGGGGGCACCTAGTTTTGCTATGTATAAGTGTATGGGAAGTCTACCCAAATGATGTTTGAAGAGGATATGGAAATCAGCTTATACATTGAACATTCAGGACATCAATAAATTTTTGGTGCATTGATGTTTAAGTTGCTCTCCTGTGACTGTAGGCATTTAGTTGAGATGCTTGGCTTCCACAAGGTCTCTTCAGAGTCAGTAGAGAGAAGAGAGTACTTCCTTTAGGTAATTCAGGCCACCAGTCATGTAGAAGTGCACTGACTACTGGGATAGACCAGGGTGATGAGGGTCCTTTGTAAAATACTTCATTTAATACATAAAGTTAGACAAACTGCATCTAAAGCTTATGTTTTAAGCAGAATTTATATTAAAGACTGAAGCAGTCTGGTCTGTTTCCATTTCACTGAACAACTCATATAATACACACTGTATATTTAAGAAATGGGCAACATTTATGCAGACTTTCAGAATAGCATTAGAATATTCTGTTGGTTCATAGATAAAAAACTTATTTTCACAGCTTTATGCTCTCTGCACTATCAGTTCAAGACTTTTGTGTCACTTTGCCATGAATTCCTACCTTTCTGGTGCAAAGTCTCTTTGGCTTGCATAATGGATTCTGATTATTGCAATGCCTGTGTCTAGTCATTCAACCTTTCACTCCTAGGCATATCATCTATAGCATCAGAAAGGAGAAATAATTCCACTTCTCTTTCAATAAAATCTCTGTCTTTTTCATTGTCCTTTACCCTCTTTATTGACTTGACCTGCAGTCCCTCACAGAAAAGTATGGAAACAACTCTGTAAAACAACAAAAAGTAAGACAGGGGTAACGATAAAAACCTTTCAGAAGAATTATTCTTATGTATGTTTCCAACCTATTGATAGCTGCTCCAGCTGCTGTTGATCAAGTACTGAGAGACATGTTAGCTTGCTTTTCATATGAAAATAAAGAGAAAAAATTGGAATTACTATTCCCATGATGCTAAGAAGAAAGATTCTTGTGCAAATAACATATTTTCTTTTTTTCATTTAACAGCAGGCAGAAATATTAGAAGAAGAAGAGTGGTGTAAAGTGAGGAATTTGAGAGGATAGAATGCACTTCTGTCTGACTGGGTAACCATCCTAGGCAAATGGGTGCTGCAGATATCCAGTTTGGACAGACAGTAAGTGCAGGTTATATGAAGACAGAAATCTTCATTTAAGTACATGATGACCTTGTTCTACAGCTACTGAAAGATTCCTTTTTCACTTCCATTACCATCAATTTCTGTAGGAGAGTATCATGATTATGTACTGAATCACAAGGCAATATTTCCTAATGATCCGTATCCTCTAAGTTTTTCTGAATAAACACATTTCTTACTGTCTGTATTTGCTGTATGTTTCTCTTTTCAGAATAATGGTAAAAAAAAATAATAGGAAAAAAATGGATATTTGGATTTCACAGAGGAAGAAAGACTCAAAATTGGATCTTAATTTAACCCCTTAGGAGAATTTCAGGACATGGATCTCTGGAAAGGTGTATAATATAAACAGAAACAAGTTAATCACTTCTATCAGCATAATGTGTCCTGCATGAATACAGTTTGTCAGACATCAGACATCATAATAAGAGCTAAAGAAAATCATGGATGTTCACCCATCTGTGTGCTTCTCTTTGTATCACAATGCATTTCTTGTTGAAAATGCAATAACAGTTATTCTCACTTAGCTTCAGAGTTGATGTATATACTGTTGATACCAAAAGAAAAATACCTGTTTATCATTACAACCAGAATCCCAAAGAGAAAAACTTACATGTAGAAGGGAAGATAACAAAAGTATTCAAGAAGTTATTGTGTCTATGCTTATGCACCAGGGTGTTGCTTTTTTACTTAATAACATTAAAGTTTAGTACTTTTTCACTGGGCTATCACTGTACCATTGCCCATGGTGATGCCTAAACACAAAAGGTAAGGAGGTAAATTGTATTAATAAACCACAACACTTTGTTGTAGTCTTCCTGCAGTTCACTGTAGCCAGGTGGGAGCTTTGGAAGGCAGTTTCTGGGTCTTCCCTGAGAAGGAGGTCTAGGAACTGGGGTATTACTGAAGTACTGATGCTCTCAGTGTAGTAGCATTTGCCAAATCCCCACATTTCCATGTATGCGCATACCACAGGACAGAAGTCAGCACCATCCATAAACCTGTCCAGCACCTGCACATTCAGCCATGCTGAGCAACTTGTTGCCATGGTTATGCTGATGCTTAGTGTCTCAGACAGCTAATTCAAATTTACATCTGAAAATGCAAGCTTCAGTTATTCCACTACCTGTAGTGTAAATACACTCTGAATTCATGGATGCCAGGCTGCAGTCTGCTAACCACCTGTGGTTTACAGATACTCATTAAAGACAAAAGACCAAAAAGTCTGTCAATGCTGTACTCATCTGACACACATTGCTGCCTTCACACACAGAGAGGAAATCTATGTAGCTGTTCTCCTCCTGTTTGTGTAAAAGTAGCTTTGCAACTCATTGTTTAATCTTGGACATGTTGCTTAATCTTACTGTACATCTATTTTACAGTGATAAATGCTTTGAAATGGAAAGGATTACCTATGCCAGAAAATACTGTCACATAGCACTCACTAATACTTACAAACCAGTTAAGATTATTAGATAAAGAGTGGTAACATTTTGGATTCTTTCTATCTTAAATTATAACAAAACAGTAATAATTTTTAACTAAAACAGAAAAAAAACAAAAAATGGACAAAGTTTAAAGGCAAGAAAATATAAATATGGAATGGAATCCAAATAAGCAGCTATAAAAATGCCATTTAGAAGAACTGATTATGTAATGAAAAGGCACAATATGCCTGTAAAACTATCTTTTAAGCAGCAGGAAACACATTTGGCTGCATTTCCACTCTAGCACCTGTTGGTGGCTTGGCAGGAAAAAGACATTTATCCTTAAAAAAACCCAACAACTAAGAATCAAAGTGCCCTCAAATGTGCATTTCAGAGGAAGACAAAGGTGAAACAGCTGTATTTGTGGAGATACATCTAAAATTAGATAAGAAAAACAATCTCTTACAAAAGCATTAACAAAGCAATATGCTTCTAAAGCAGTTTTATGATGAACCTGAATAGTTTTTAAAATGTTTCAAGGTTCTCAGCTTGATGAAGCTATAAAGCTGTTAGCCACTTAGCCTGAGCACAAAGGTGCTGATTCTAATTTTAGTTCAGGGTTGCAAAAAAGCCAGGCCATGATATTTCAGAATAAAGACTAAAGATGGAAAATTCATTAGAAATGGAAGGAAAATACTTAGTTTTCTTTGAAAAAGTAGTTTCGACCAATGAATTAGTTATTATGTTATATTTGTGATTTACAGGACTGGAAAGTATTTACAACATTATTCTTCTCTATTGCTTCTACAATTACTCATTAAAGTCTTGTGGGCTTTTTGAAGATTGCTACCTATGAAGACATACTAACATACCTATGCACAATTCTTTTGGACAGGTCAGAAATTGCTAGTAGGCTGAAAACTCTCTCCAGAGGTACTTTTCTAAGATTAAGGACATAAGCACATTTTTATCCTGAAATATACCATGAATCTCTGTATGTGCTCCAGATTAGAGAAAATATTTGTCATTTTGTAATTTTTATAAATACTATCTAAAAACTCTAGAGAAAAGAGAAAACAATACCACAGTTGTATTTCAGTCTGTGATTATGTATATGACAGTTCATATGGGAGCAGTATCATTCGAACTGAGTAGGTTAAGTAGAATCATATGAAGAATTCACTTAGTAATTATTATAATTCTCTGGTTATCCAGCAAAGGAACAGATCCTCTTCCTTCCCCTCCCTGCCATGGAACTGCTTTATAAGTTCTGAATACTAACTAAAAACACCTATAGATTAATACAGGAACAAGCGAGAATTGTCAGTCATTGCCCTGGAATATTCACTGAAACATTTTAAATAGTAAATATTCTGAAAAGTTAAGAAAAACTAGTTTTACTTAGTACCTCAGAAGTAGCTCTTTGCCTATATTAGTACTGTGAATAATTACCTTTCACATGAGTACCTCTAGATTTACAGATTTCAGTTTGAAGTGGCAGGCAATTTCAGCCAAGGGAAAATTTGAAGATATAAGAACACTGCAGGTAATCATATCACCTTTAAGCCAGCTGGCACAACTAATCCACTGCAGGGGTGGTGTGCTTACTCCACTAAATCTATTGTAAACTAAACAGATACTCAGGCAGTTAATAAAAATTACTAGCTTTCAGAAGGCCCGAACATTAACAAATTTCTCAGTGAATATTAAGATTTAAATAACCAAACATGAATGTCTAAATTCTGTATTATATATGGTCTCTATTTCAGGTTTCTTCAATGAGAACACCAGGTATGAGATTTATATATCCATTAAGAAAAGGTTATTCCTATGATTGAAAATGACTATTCAGTTTTGATAAGAGCATTGAACACTTTGCACAAGTCCAGGTAGATGATGTCAATTGCTCTCCCCGGGTCCACTGATGGGGTGACCTAAGCTCTGGAGGAGGGAAAGTTATTTGAGGGGGGGAGGGAGGCAGAAGTGAGATTCAGGACACAGAGACAATTTACCTAGTGTTGCATAGTTTGCCTTCTTTTATTGTTGACTGGCTCCATTGAGTCTGTGTATGTGAACTGTATGTGAACTCTACTGCGAACTGTATAAAAGAGCCCAACTGCACTTATTTAAAAACAAACAAGAAAATGCATTAAGCAAAGCATAAAAAATACTGTGCTAAGGGGTAGTGTCTAGGGATTAGGAGAATCTGGGCAGTGAGGTCTGAACGTGAGAATTCAAGCTACTAAAACCTATTTTTTTCAGAAATACCTTAACAAGCAGAAGTACAGCACTCAGCTGGAACTTAATAAAAAGACATAATGTAACATAGGTGGTAGTGAATATGTCAGATGTTCTTCAATCTACCTGCAAGTGGTTGAAATCTGCCAGCCAGGGAATTTTCTAACATGAAATGGTTGAATACAGGCTCGCCACCTGAGCACTATGTAGGGGATGAGACAATTCAAGCTATACTGAGAGAAAAATCAACAGTATAAGTATCTCCATAAAGAATGCATGAAAATATTTTGTATATGAAAATGAAGTACACCTGATTCTGAAGATATAAACTGGGAGAGTAAAGCCTGCAACATATTCATTTTCTCTTTTCCCATTTTGCAACAGTTCTGCAATTAATAAGCACATAAATTATACTTCACCTAGACTGCTGCACAGAAATCAGGTAATAAGAAAATGAGAAAACTATCTGGAACTAATGGTAGAGTTTAGCTGATATTATTCTTGCTTCTGCTTTCATCAGGTGCAGAGAATAAGATGGAAAGATTAAGATTTTGTCTGCATTTTTTTTCTCTTCAATATGTACTACATAAATGATTTATGTATCAAACTTGTATTTCGTTTCTAAAAAATATTTTAAAGATATTAGAAAACATAAAAAATATTTTAATTGTATCTTTTACCTCATAACAATGAAAAACTCTTTCTATATGTAAATATTTATAATATTTTAAAGATATAAATTTTTAAAAATCCCCAAACCTACAACAAAGTCAGTGAATCTATGGCATTCCTTAAACCGTCCTTTACCTGTTTACTCTTTCAAAGAGAAAAAGCATCTCCCTCAAAGTACACTTTATCATCAGAGTTACTGGGAAGTGCTGTCAGACAGTTCCAGTGTGCTATATGCAACCACGCATGTTTAGGCATCATGTATGTGCTTGTGTACTATATCTCTGGTAGTATGAATGAAAGACTGGGTCTGTTCTGAAGTCATACCACCTTGCTCTGCTTTAAATTTTAATGTTCTTTCTAAAAATATTGACAAGCCAATGTTCACCCATTGCTTATCTGATAAATGATACAATTTTTGAACTAAAATACAATTAGAACATCTGAATAAAAACCCCTAATCTGTTAGAAATGTCACTACGATTATTTTAATTCTTAGAGTAACGTTTTCTTTGTACTGCAGAGAACTTAATTCAGAACATGTCCACTTGCATTAAATTTTGTTTTTTATGAAGGCCTGTGAATTTGAAGTGTATTTCTCCTTTGGTGTTCCTTATACTAAGAGCTTGATTGTTTGAAAGAATTCTTAGTCACATTTGTTAGTTGAAATGAAACTCAGAGTGTCTACTGTAGATTCATTAAAATACTGAGCAGAAATTGTAGATTTTATTTGTCTGAGAGGTTTTTTTTGTTACTTAGACAGCTGAAATATGTCCCCACAAGCTTAATCTCATTAACTGGCTAGTGATGAACATTATGAGAGGATAAGATAGATGCACTGATTAGGAAGTTAGACATAGCACAGTGACATTGCCACAGACCTTACGTCTCGCCTAACTGAACTTGAAGCATTCATCAGGACTGTCTCATTGAGACGTCATTGGATGTTTTCATGATGAAATACACCATGCTACAGGCACTCCATGATATTCTGATCACTTAGCTATAGCTAAAAGACAGCTCTCATCCCCTGTACAAAATAACACCAAAGTTGTCACTTGCTAGGTTAACAATGACAGAGGGTATTTAGCTACAAGAATTTTTCTGGCTTACCATCTGTCATCATGTTCTGTGTTTTCAGGGGCACATAAAAGCTGATTAGTCCACATCAGCAAGTTCTGCTTTGAAGAACAAATTAAAATACACCAAAAGTTATGCAGTTCTTTAATTGCCTTCCTGGAATGTGTCCAAATTAAAATGTTTGTCTGAATCCTCCAAGAGACAGCGAGCACAACCCCTGTGCTATTTGGATAAAGTCGTAAGACTTCATCCCACTGGGAAAAGATAACTTTGTTTAGCACTAAACTATGTCTCAACATACAATATCCCAAATACTGAGTTAAATTTTGGGCCCATCACTACAAGAAAGACATTGAGGTGCAGAAATGTGTCCACCAGGGTAACAAAGCTGGTGAAGAGTCTAGAGAATAAATCTTATGAGAGCTGGCTGAGGGAACTCGGGTTGTTTAGTCTGCAGAAAAGGAGGCTGAAAGGAGACCTTATCACTCTCTACAACTACGTGAAAGAATGTCAAAGCAAAGTGGGGGTTGGTCTCTTCTCCCAGGTAAGAAGTGAAAGGACAAGAGGAAACACCCTCAGGTTGTGCTGGGGGACACAGTGCTGGGGAGGAGGTTTTGATTGGATATTAGATATAATTTCTTCAACAGGGGTTATCAAGCACTGGAACAGGCTTCCCAGGGAAATGGTGGAGCCACCATCCCTGTAAGTTTGCGTAGATGTACTTAGGGAAATGATTTAGTGGTGGACTTGGCAGTGTGCTGTGTCAATGGTCAGACTTGGATTTAAAGGCATTTTCCAACCAAAACAATTCTATGGTTCTGTATTTAATCACTACAGTTCCAGTTTAGCTATTTACATGAACAAGAATATTCATATGCTTTGAGCTACATTACAATTAACTTTTTGAAGTGTAATATTTTCTGTTGGTCAAGTTGACCCAACGATGTTAAGCCAAACAGCAAAAAATTATACATATATGGAATAAGGAATATGAACTATCTAAATGCTACAGTTTTAAGTAACTAGCTAAGCAGTGTTTTGCATAAATTGTGTCTGTATATATTTTAAATAGACAGCACTTAAGTTTTTTATGGAGAGAAGGACAATAAGGTAATAATATACACCTAGCTGATCCCTTCTTCTTTGATCCCTTTGCTTTTGATCTAACATCAAGCACAGTATTAATCTTTTCTTATTTTCTTTTTTAATCCAGCAGCATGAAATCACCACAGCAATTGCACAGTTGGGCTTTTATTTTAGAAAACAAGCTATTGAGAATGCTTTCTCTTTTCTTTTACCTTGCATGTACAGAAAATGCAAAATTAATATGTCTAGATCTCCTTTTTTTAAAAAGTCTGTTAAAGATGTAAAAAAATAAATACTGGACCTAAGTTTGATAAAGCCCAGGAATTTACCCAGAAATCATTTAATTCCAAGTAGGAAGAGAGTAATTTTGCAAAAATTGGACCCTATCTGGACCAAAAAAGATGACACATATATAAAATATGTATATGTGTGTGTGTATTTCTCCCCAACCCCAAGACATTAGATATTTGCCATGACAACACATCCAGAATATGACTGTGAATATTGCCACCACTGCAGTTTGCCTCATTATGCCTACCATAGTTCTATGCCTAACATAGTTCTATAATTGCTATGATTCTTGCAGTAAAGTCATAGAAGGAATACTTCAGTTCCTCATAACCACCACAATAGAATATTTCAAGAGTGGGGCTCTCAGCTCTTAGCTACTATTTGCAGTCAGTACAAAAAGCAATACAACACCTGGTCTGTAACTACAGCACAATGATTAGGCATATGTTCCATGCAAATATTTAGTATTTTACATTGGCTCTCTAAAAAATACTTGATTTAATGCCAACATGACTTTACTTAATTTTCCAGTTCTTTAGAGTATAAATTTTGACTATAGTCCAGGTCTTCTCTTTGAACAATGACTTGAGAAGAGTCTGTGCTTATGAACAAGGCTTGGGTAAAATACTGTATCCATACACTTCTACTTTTTTGAAGCAGCTTTAAGGGTGCGGAATTTGCTTAGTTACAATGTGTGTACCAATTAATTCTTCCTTTCCTTTCCTTCATCATTCCTTTCTACATGTGTAGCATTTTAAATACTCATCTAAGAACTGGGTTATTAGCTGATTTTATTCCATTCAGCCTTTGCATTTGAGTCTCAATGAGATGCTATTTGCGAGATGCAAATGTTGTAAAAGCTTCCAGAATGTATAAGAAACAGATTTTTGATTATGTTGCTGTAATCATGAAACAGATGAGCCCATGTGAAATGTTATATAAACAAAAGTATTATGGTAATGTGTATTATGCCAAATCCTTCCAGTTGTTGACCCCTCCTGGCTCTTTCTTGACTTTATGACACAATGTGGACGTTACATACCTTTGGTTCCTACCTACTTCTTGAAATGAATTTCTATGTCAATAATGTACTTTAAATTTCAAACCTGCAGTTAACTCTTCACTGAATAAAGAAATATGATTCTTCTGTTTTGTTTGTTGCAGACTACCTAATTAAGATTAGCCCTCATTACTAGTTGGGTTGTGAAGGATGCTCATTCCACACCATATGTTCAAGAGGACATAAGTCTTAAGATTAAATTTTGCTGCCTCCTCTTGCCCAGCAGCTCATCAAAACAGGCCTCATTTGCATGCATCAAGTGTTCTTGCCAGCAGTGTTGTAGTAGCATTCTGTGTTTTTTCTGCCAGAAACCCCAAATAAATTTCATTTCACTTGGTAAAAACAAGTAATCTCTCTGCACAGAAGCCCCAGCAGCTCTGCCTGCACTTTGTTTTAGGAGCTCCTTGAATTCTGCCTGGGCACTTTCTTATGCAGGGAGGTAGCTCCAGGACTCAGATATCTATTAGCAAACTGTCTTTATAAAGTCTCCTTTTGGCTCACCATTTTGATATTCTGTTATCTTAAAGATTTACTTTAATCAATGACACAAATTATTATTAGCCTAGGAACAACTTCTGATATTTAAGAGGATGAAGTGCCTATTGGCTTCATGTTCCATCTTCCACACTTTGTTCATCCTTATCTTAAGAGGTTATGAAAAACCACCTGAATAATTCAAATGGTAACAGAGATAGGAAGAGAATTATGATATCTGTCAGTTTTTCAATATTTAAGAGGTATGCCAGTTTTTTGTTCAGTTCTAAGAAGTACAATGCATTTGAAGGAGTTTCGTTATATGATATACCTGCATTTAGAAACAGTGTGCAGTAGAAAAAAGAAGATTTACACAACTGCAAGTTGTGAGAGCTTTCAGTCAGTAATGCTGGATATCGAAGTTTAGTACTTCTGTTTAAAGACTCATCTGGTCCTCTTATTTTGTGCTAATATTGTGTCAAGACTGGTCACTTGGAAACTATGCTGATTAAATTGTAGATTATGTTGGCCAGTTCTTGAACAGTATATTTTAGGATGCCAGTTTGCTTCAAGTACCTACAAAAAATCCTGGGAAAAAACCTTATAAACATAATACAATAATACAATAACCATATAGTGCAACTTTCAGGAGTTAATCTGCACTGAATGAAGGGTTTGGACTAACTTAGTTTTGTGGTACTCTTTCCTGCTCCTTGTATGATGATGCAAATTAAAGAATGGGTGGGAACAAGCTGGTCTTGGTAAAACTGTAAGCAGTCTCAAGCAATAACTAAAAAAAAAAAAAAAAAGTCATACCTCCTTTTCCAACTGTTTACTGTCTCTCTATGAAGTCCTATGAACTTTTGCACATGAAGTCACTTTTCTGCATGACAGAATGTTCTTGCAGAATTTTGCACAATTCCTTTCTCACATCTTGCTTGTTTAGGGCGTTTGTAGGGTCTGGGTAAGACTATCTATGGGGAGAAAGGCTACAGAATACCTTCAATATGTATAGAGTTCCCTTATCTTCACTACCATCACATCTAACACCTTCTGAATTCCCAAACCTGAAGAGCAGCCCATGTCTGACTCATGTAATTTGTATAAAAGATGTCTTGAAAATAAATGATAAATAATAATGTAATGGTAAAGTAAGGGTACATATTTGTCAGTATCTGGAGAGCAGTTAGGAGAGGTATATGCCCACTGTGAGGAAAGCAGAGGGTCTACATCCTGTGAATTTTTTTCCTTCACTCAAAAAAATCCACCAAAAAAACCAAATCAAGAGTATGCTGATAATAAGGGAAAAATATCCTTCTCATATGGCATCACCTCAGGTTACTGGTGGCATTGTCACATAGTGATAAATTTGTGCCTATAAAACACTCTGTGCAGTTTTGGCATTTTTGTTTCAAAGGCTTAAGACCTTCTGGTACACAGAGCCCAAGGGTTTGCTAACCTCATTGAATCTAACTGAATCAAAAAATGAGGAGTTGTAACCACCAGATTCTACTAATATTAATGGGAATCATTTGGCTGAAAATCCATGTTCACATATTCAACTTGGAAATTCTGTGATAAGAATCTTTTATTTGCCCTCTTCTAATACTTAATAAAACTTGCAAAGAAATTATTTTTATTCACATCATGACTCCCACTATTCCACCTAAAGACCAGATAAAGGGAAGCCAGGTGGATGTAACATTTCTGGACTTCATCAAGGCTTTTGATTCTGTCTCTCATAGTTTCCTCCTAGAAAAGGTGTCCAACATGCAGCTGGACAAGCATGCCATATGGTGAGTGAGAAACTGGCTCACAGGTCAAGCACAAAGAGTGACAGTGAATGGGGTAACATCAGACTGGTAGCTGGGCACAAGTGGGTCCTGCAGGGCTCCATCCTTGGCCCAGTCCTCTTCAGCATCTTCCTCAACAACTTGGACAGAGCACTGGAAGGAATTTTAAACAAGTTTGTGGATGATACAAAATTGGTAGGAGTGGTTAAGTCTCCAGAGGGAAGGCAGGCCCTGTAGAGAGACCTCAACAGGTTAGAGAGATGGGCAGGCACCAACCACATGAATTTTAACAAGGACAAGTGCTGAATTCTGCATCTAGGATGGGGCAACCCTGGTGGCAAGTTCAGACTGGGGAATGAGTGGCTGGAGAACAGTGTGGCAAAGAGGGACCTGGGGGTTCCTCCCCCAGGCAAATTGAATATGGCAAACTGAATATCAGCCAGCAGTGTGCCCTGGCATCCAGGAGGACCAAGTGTGTCCTGGAGTGCATCAATCACAGTGTTGCCAGTCGGTCAAAGGAGGTGATTGTCCCACTCTAATCTGCACTGGTACGGCCTCAGCTTGAGTACTGTGTGCAGCTTTGGGCACTGCAGTATTGAAAAGACATCAAGCTATTGAAGGGTGTCCGGAGGAGAGTCACAAGGATCATGAAGGGTCTGGAAAGGATGACTTATGAGGAATGGCTGATGTCACTTGGATTGTTCAGTCTGGAGAAAAGGAGGCTGAGGGGTGATCTCAATGCAGTATTTGGCTTCCTCAGGAGGGGAAAGAGATGGGACTGCCACTAATTTCTTCACTACCGTGACCAAAGACAGGACTCAGAGGAATGGTGAAGCTGAATCAGGGGAGGTTTAGGTTAGATATCAGGAAAAGGTTTTTCATCCAGAGTGCATTTTAGCAATGGAACAAGATCCCCAGGGAAGTGGTCCCAGCACCGAGCCCACCTAAGTTCAAGAAGCATTTGGATGATGCTCTCAGGCACATGGTGTGATTCTGGGGGTGCCCTACACAAGGACAGGAGTTGGACTTCATAATTCTGAAGGGTCTCTTCCAACTCAGCATACTCTATGATCTATTTGTGTATTTAATGTTCCCTTTTCTTTGCTTTTCTTCTTGACAAATTGTACCATTTATTCTGTTATTATTATTTCTGATTTGGTTGGCTTGATTTAGGATCACCCAAAACAAAACTTCAGTATTGGCATAAAAATACATTTTAATTGTTTCATTTAGGTTCTGGGCTTTTCTAAGAAAATATTAAAACATATTAATATGCATTAGACAACTAAATTAATTTTTAATATGGTCTCAATGTGACTCAAATCTGTAAGTAATAATATGGCCATATGTTCACACATTCTTATTGCTAAATTAGCTTGTAAAAAATGTTTCTTCCCTTGCATAGTTAGTGCTTGGCTGAAAACATCAGACAGAATCATTTCCCCCCACAAATGTATTTTCAGTGAAATAGAAACAATTGAATTTGTCATTTAAACAATGGTTTAGGTCACATTTTGTGCCTGAAAAAACTTTTAAAATTTAGATTTTTTTTTCCATTCAGTAAAATATAATTTATTTCCACATTGCCCCAAAATCTCCTATGGAGCAAAATCTGAAATTATTGGCAGATCCTGTGTAAAGTTAAGAAATTTTGTGCTATAAAAAGGACATCAAGTATGTATTCATATATTCCAACAGATTACTCATCCCAGGGGAAGTCAGGTAGTAATTTAACTTCAAAATCATGCCTAAAAAACCTTGTGGACTTCTATGAAAAGGTCTCAACATCAAAAGAAAAGCAACTGATGTCATTTGCCTGGACCTGAGTGAAACCTTCAACACTGTCCCACACAACATTCTGGTCTCCAAGCAGATAAAATATGGGTTTGACAGATGAACCACTCAGTAGATTAAGAACAGGCTTGATGTCCACACCCAGAGAGTGGCTGTTAATGGGTCCATGTCCAAATGGAGGCCAGTGACAATGGAGTCCCTCAAGGATCAGTATTAGGACCAGTCTTATTTAACATCTTTGGCGACATGGATGGTGGCAGTGAGTGAACCCTCAGCAAGTTTGCTGATGACCCCAAGCTGTGTGGTGTGGCTGACACACTGGAGGGAAGGGATGGCATCCAGAGGACCTTGACAGGCTGGAGCAGTGGGCCCATGCCAACTTCATGAATTTCAACAAGCCCAAGTGCAAGGTCCTGCATCTGAGTCGAGGCAATCCCAAGCAGTGATACAGGCTGGGCAGTGACTGGCTTGAGAGCAGCCCTGAGAAAAAGGACTTGGGAGTGCTGGTGGATGAGAAGTTCAACATGAGCCACCAGTGTACACTTGCAGCCCAGAAAGCTTAACCAGATCCTTGGCTGCATCAAGTGAAGTGTGGCCAGCAGGTTGAGGGAGGTGATTCTTCAGTGTCTTTACCCAGGGCACACACAAGATGTCCCTCTGCCTCTGCAGGGTGCAGCTCGCCTGCCCCTGTCCCTTATGGAATAAGGACAGTGTCCTGCCTGTCAGGGTGGCCATCAGACAGAGCTCCCCTTGCCAGGACAGTGTCCAGCTGGTCGGGATGGCAACTAAAGGAGGGGCTGCTCTTGCAAGAATAGGGCCCCATTTATCAGGGTGGTTACCCAGATGAAGGTCTCTCCTTGAGAGAAGAGAGTCCAGATGGCTCATTGAATGAGTCCTTGTCACGGTCCATAACTTATTGTTTTATATTTTGTCTGTGAGGAAATATTAGCCACTGAGCATATAACTGTAAAAGTAACCAGCTTTCAGTTTTAAACAAATTACAACAGTTTATTTCAGGGAAAATAACATTACACTGGAAGGAGTCTTAGGAAGGAGTTAATAGTGGAAGAAAAATACAGGGAAAGCAGGTTTTTAAACAAATGAATCACCACAGGGAAAGGGCTATTAAGAAAAGAAAAGGAAAGAAAGAAAACAGTTTATCTCTTTTTCAACTCTCCAGAAGAAATCACCACTTCACACCATGCCACCAGGGTCACTGTCAGAGGTTGCAAATTGGTAAATGTGGGTCTTCCCTTTGGTATTCAGGTCTTCCCAGAATTCTTAAGTTGTTGTATTTGATACCAATTTTCATTACCTGTGTGGCAGCTTTGTCAGGAGCCATTCTGATTAGTGTTTTATCTTTTTAGTCCTGTCAAAGGAAGGGGATTTGTTGATGAGATTAATCTTACCTTTAGACAGAGCAAATGATGCCGGGTTGGATGTGGTTTTGATGATTCAAAATTTTTCTTTTTTCTGTTTACTGTTGTGTCCACAATATTACAGGCCTCCACCCAAGCACAGTGTCCATTTTATCAGGGCAGCTGTTTTGATACAAATATTCTTTTCAGAATTCTACAGTGCTGAACTATAGGACTGTGCTTGTGCTAACCACTTATCCTGGGAAGCTAGAGAAAATGCTAGTGGCTGCAAGAAAAAATCTGAACGTAGTAATATTCAGTTGGTTTCTCAGAGTGCTTCTTGATTATTCACAGGTAATTCCTACTGAAATACAGTAGGAATTCCCAATGATATTCAGTAGACATTTCTTCTCATCCTTAGGACAAATACGTAACAGCCCTACACAGCTAATCCCACAATCTGAGGCCCTCAATTCAGATATGACAGTTCTTGCTTCCAGGACTTCCACTCGTTTTTTTGCTCAGCAGAAATCAGATCCCTGGAAAAATGATCAGCACTGGAAAGCTTGGAGCTAAGCTGCACACTTCCAGCAACAATGCAGTGACAATAAGAAAAAATTATCTGAAAACTTTGCAGGGATCAATGGCAACAGGGCTTTCAGGCTGTGTAGAAGAGGGAAGCAAGATGCCAGGATAACAGAAAAATCTCAAAGTCATATATTTTCCATGCCTTTACCTTTATCAGATCCTTTTGAGAAATCAATATATTCAAAATTAAATTCTGTGTTATTTTCAACCAGTTATGGTTCGTATACACATATTTTGGGGTATATTTCAGCAGTGAATTACACACTAAGTACTTAAGGATGAAGTCAGTTTTCTTGTGGCTTTGGATAGCTGGATGTTTATTTGGCACATTTCAGATAAAGCTGAACGTGATAAATGAGGTCTTGGAAGAAGTGACCATGCTCTGTCATTAATAAACCCTGCTTCTCAGCAGGACTGAACAGCCCAGGGAGAGTTGTTCCAAGATGCTCCTGTACTGTTTTAAGGACTTGAGTTAGCTTATCGAAGTCTAGTACATGGCACAGTAGCATCAATGTTAATATCAGTTTTCATTTGAAGACCACTCAGTTCAAAGAAGCACAGGACTGGTTTTCACTGAGATTTACTGGCATATTAATATTGTGTTATTTTTTTTAAGCCTGGCCATCAAAATAATCATTCCCTTCAGAACAATGATTCTTGTTCAACCTGTCATACTTTAAATTTTAATTCCATCCCTGCTCTACTATAGCTTATCAGGAACTTCTTAGAGTAGCTTTGCAGTGAGTATGTGCTTCATAATGAAAGGACCTGTTTCTAAATATCTTTGGTGTTTTTTGAAAACATGCTATTATATTGAGTTTAGAGAAATAGTATCTACTTGTTCCTTACATCAAAAATCAACAAGAAACAGCAGAAAAATTCCTTAGATGAACCCCAATTTGAAACCAAATTTTAAGCACGGAAGTATTTAATCTCCCCAAAGCAACATAGCAACAGAATGTTACCCTTGTTTTACAAATGAAGAACTTTTGGTTTAAGCCAAACCAGACAGACCTGCCCAACCTCACACCTTAAGCATCAGGCACACAGAGCTTGCCTCCAGTGTTGTCAAGTCAAGTAAAAGAAGAAAAACAAGCTCAGATTTCAAATGTTGCACAACACAAGAGAGGACATAAGAAAAGAGATTTTATTGTACAGGAAAAGTTACATGATGATGCATAATGACATGAAAGATGTCAACATAATTAATGCAAAGACTGTTAGTTTGCAGACCCACTAAATCATCCAGTGTGCATTAAGCACAAAGAAATGTCTGCTATGGAAAGGAGGGTAAGCTTTAATCTGTATCTATACTGTCCTTAATAGCTGTTCTGAGATTCTTGCTAATTACAAGTTCAAATGATATTGCTTGGGATGCACAGAAGTTTTATGTTAAAAAATAATAAGCATTTTAACAAATTTAATTTAACCTCATTTCATTTGTGCAAATTATTCTGCAACAAATATTGACTTATTTGCAATTATTGAGTATAACTTTTTAATGTGTTAGGCAAGCAAGATTTCAGTGTAGCTGTCATTATAAACCACTCATTTCAACAATGAGTAGTAATAAAGAATCACAGAACGGTTAGGGTTGGAAGGGACTTTAAAAATCATCCCAATCCAACCCCTCTGCATGGGCAAGGACACCTCACACTAGATCAGGTTGCTTAAGGTTTCATCCAGCCTGGCTTTAAACATTTCCAAGGGTTAGGATGAATAAATATATTTCTACAGAGATGCATATATATATATATATAAAATATATATTTACACATATTATGTATTATACTTAGGCTAGTGCTCATCTAAACTTGACATCAAACTGGAGTCATTGCTAAAAGTGAATATGCTTTCCCCTCACTCTAAAGGAAACTGAGATGAAACAGCTGCCATGGAGATACTACATGGTAGACAGTTAAACTAACTGGAGATTATGCAAACCATGTACCCAAATCAGAGCATTATTTCTACCATGTGATCAAATGACAGAAAACTCAAGCAAGAAGAAACTTGAAAAGAAACTACTTGCATCACAGAGTAACAATGCTGGAGCTAGATTAAACTTCATGTGCAAAAATATGTTCTGAATAACACCTGATCTTTATCAATTCAAGTCATCAAAACTTTCATGGAAGAAACATTCTAGAAAAACAAACAATATTAAAGTGATTAAAAGTAGAAAAATTTTCAAAATTATTGTCTTCATCTTCAAATGAGCTGAAACTTAATTTACACAGAGCGTTCAAACCTCAGCACAAACTAATTTTAATCAGTAAGACTATGAATTGTGTTTAAAGTGGGAAGAGAAAGATGTAAGAAAACCTTTTTCTATTACTAGTTTTCCAGTATGAGGAATTATGTTTCTAATCAAATGAAAAATCTTGATAATTTAGAGACAGAAGTCAGTATTATAATGTCAATATTTGACAATAGCTACCTTTAAACAGGGACAGAACCTTTTCATCGCTCTTCAGCTTAGGAAATAACTTTGGTAACACCACTCATTTTATGTAGGCCATTATTTTATAATGATCATCACTGAACATGTTGGTGTGGAGGACTTTCATTTGTTTGAATGAAAGCTTTAATTCTACTTTTTCATAGTTTACACAGAAATAACTACTTTATACACTTACTAGTTTATATGTAAAATCTGTTGGGCACTAAACATCTTCTACAGCTGAGAAATGTGATGACTAAGAGAAACGGACAGGACCCTTTCCAATATTGTCTCATCTCACAGATTCACAGATTCAGCATAAGAAGCTGTGCTTCTGCCTACAGTCTTAAAAAAAAAAAAAAAAAAAAAGCGCTGGACCCATTTGGCAAGTGATGTTAATTGTATTCTCTTTGAGTTCAAGAACTTGAAGAGCATTTCTATGTTTTAAATTAAGCCTCCTCACCAGGGACTAGCTTCAGAAATAAATTGAAGACATTGGGCTGATATAAATGGATACCTTATTCTGACTCATTAATACACACATTGCACTAATCTAAACTCTCTTTATACTCTCTTTGGATTTCCCCAGGCAATACTATATTTTTTCCTCTCTTTTTCATAAATTTATGATTATGTTACATCCTACTTTTTCATTTGGTCCAGTGCATTAATATGTAATAGAGTGAAAATGTTTTAATTTCTAAGCTGAAGAGTAGGTAAAGGGACACAAAGGAGTAAAAAGCAACAGGCAAATGATATACTTACATTATGCCTCATCCAGTTGAATTTGTACTGGTTCCTTAGTATATTGTCAGCTTCCATATGTTTTCCTTTAAATGCTACTAAAAGGAATGGATGGTATTATGGTTAAGGCCACCAGATAAACAAAAAGCTAGTAATTGAAGTTGTAAATTATTAGTACAGTTATAAAATTTTGAACCCATTAAAGCTACTAGGAATTATTAAAGACATGGCAATCTTGAAACAGGTAGATGAAGGTTGAGAAAGGGTTTAGAAAAATTTTACTATATTCTTTACCTATTCTCATTACTTTTTTTTACTCTCTTCCATTTACAGCCACTGTAAGAGGTCAGATACCAAAGAAAATGAATGAGATGCTGGTTTGACTCACTAGAGCTTCTCTTACAAGTTTTTCAACTTTAACCTGCCGGACATCTGCTGGGAATTTCACACAGCAGAGAGGAGGCAGTCTAGGAGATTCCTAGAGTGTATTGAGGATAATTTCCTGATGCAGCTGGTAAATGAGCCTACCAGGGATGGAGCCCCACTTGACCTACTCTTTACAAACAGAGAGGGGCTGGTGAGGGATGTGGTGGTCGGTGGGCGTCTGGGACTTAGTGATCACGAAATAATAGAGTTCTCAATAATCAGGGATGCAAGGAGGGCTGTCAATAAAACCTCTACATTAGACTTCCGGAGGGCAGATTTTGGCCTGTTCAGAAGACTAGTCCAGAGCATACCCTGGGAAACAGCCCTTGAAAACAAAGGAGTCCAGGAGGGATGGACATTCTTCAAAGAGCAAGTTTTGAAAGCTCAGGAACAGGCTGTCCCGGTGTGCCGAAAGGCGAGCCGGCGGGGAAGACGACCACTCTGGCTCAACAGAGAGACTTTGAAGGAAATTAGGATCAAGAAGAGGGCCTACCGGTTATGGAAAAAAGGGCTATCTACTCAAGAGGAATTCAGGAATACAGTTAAGTTATGTAGGAAAAAAATTAGAGACACAAAGGCACAACTTGAACTAAATCTCGCCACCTCTGTGAAGGATAACAAGAAGTCCTTCTACAGATACATCAGTGGCAAAAGGAGGGGCAAGGAAAACATTCATTCTTTAATGGACATGGACGGGAATGTAATTGTCAAAGATGAAGAAAAGGCTGAGGTATTTAACGCCTTCTTTGCCTCAGTTTTTAACAGTAAAACGGGCAATCCTGAGGACAGCTGGCTTCTGGAGCCTATAGGAGACAAGAATCTAAACACCCCCCCTGCAATCCAGAAGGAAACTGTCAGTGATCTACTGGGCTGCTTGGATCCCCACAAGTCTATGGGACCGGATGAACTCCATCCAAGGGTGATGAGAGAGTTGGCAGAAGAGCTCGCCAAGCCTCTCTCTATCATCTACCAGAAGTCCTGGCTCACCGGGGACATCCCAAATGACTGGAAGTTGGCGAATGTCACGCCAATCCACAAGAAGGGCCGGAAGGAAGACCCGGGAAACTACAGGCCTGTCAGCCTGACCTCGGTGCCTGGCAGGGTTATGGAACAGATCGTCCTGGGAGCAATCACACAGCACCTACAGGATGGACAGGGGATCAGACCCAGCCAGCACGGGTTTAGGAAGGGCAGGTCCTGTCTGACCAACCTGATCTCCTTTTATGATCAGGTGACCCGCCTGGTGGATGAGGGGAAGGCTGTGGATGTGGTCTATCTGGACTTCAGCAAGGCTTTCGACACCGTCTCCCACAGCATCCTCCTGAGAAAGCTGGCTGCCCACAGCTTGGACAAGCCTACTCTGCACTGGGTTAAGAATTGGCTGGAGGGTCGGGCCCAGAGAGTGGTGCTGAATGGGGCTGCGTCCGGTTGGCGGCCGGTCACGAGCGGAGTCCCCCAGGGATCAGTGCTGGGCCCAGTCCTGTTCAATATCTTCATCGATGACTTGGATGAGGGGATTGAGTCTATCATCAGCAAGTTTGCTGATGACACCAAGCTGGGGAGAAGTGTTGATCAGCTGGAAGGCAGGAGGATTCTGCAGAGAGACCTAGACAGACTGGAGAGATGGGCTGACTCCAATGGGATGAGCTTCAACAAGGCCAAGTGCCGGGTCCTGCACTTTGGCCACAGCAACCCCATGCAGCGCTACAGACTGGGGACAGAGTGGTTGGAGAGCAGCCAGGCAGAAAGGGACCTGGGAGTCTGGATTGACAGGAAGCTGAACATGAGCCAGCAGTGTGCCCAGGTGGCCAAGAAGGCCAATGGCATCCTGGCCTGTATCAGAAACAGTGTCACCAGCAGGTCCAAGGAGGTGATTCTGCCCCTGTACTCAGCCCTGGTGAGGCCACACCTCGAGTACTGTGTTCAGTTCTGGGCCCCTCAGTTCAAGAAGGATATTGAGGTCCTCGAACAGGTCCAGAGGAGGGCAACCAAGCTGGTGAAGGGACTCGAACACAGATCCTACGAGGAGAGGCTGAGGGAGCTGGGGGTGTTCAGCCTGGAGAAGAGGAGGCTCAGGGGAGACCTCATTGCCCTCTACAACTACCTGAAAGGAGGATGGAGCCAGGCGGGGGTTGGTCTCTTTTCCCAGGCAACTCTCAGTAAGACAAGAGGGCATGGTCTTAAATTGTGCCGGGGTAAGTTCAGACTGGATATTAGAAAGAATTTTTTCACAGAAAGGGTGATCAGACATTGGAACGGGCTGCCTGGGGAGGTGGTGGACTCTTCGTCCCTGGAGATATTTAAAAAGAGACTCGATATGGCACTCAGTGCCGTGGTCTAGTGACTGTGGTGGTAATTGATCAAGGGTTGGACTCGATGATCTCTGAGGTCCCTTCCAACCCAGCCTATTCTATGATTCTATGATTCTATGCATCACTCCAGTTGCATACATCATTATAAACACATTCTTGTTAAATTAATGGCAAAGAGGAGGGAAAGAGATAAAGAAGGAAATCCTGAAAATTCAGTCAGGCCTTATTAAAAAAAAAAAACCTAAATTTCATGTACAATTGCTAGTATTATGATTACCTGAGTACGTGTGAGAGGATTAATGGAATACAAAACAAGTTCCGTATGATATTTTTTAACTTGTTGAAACACAGAGCATTAAAGTGCTAAGTTTATTCTTGACACTACACTCTGGGTAGTGGTCCAAAGGGTACAAATAACATATTTGGACAACATATATAGCTCATATATTTGTATTAACATATGAGGGACATAGAGGAATAGGTACCTGAAGGGAACCTACAGGAAAGATGGAGAGGGACTTTTTACAAAGGGCATCTAGTGATAGAACAATGAGTAAAGGTTTTAAGATGAAAGATATTTAGATTAAATATTAGGAAGAAGTGCTTTACTACGATGGTGGTGAGACACTGGAACAGATTGCCCAGAGCTGTGGATACCCCATGCCTGGAGGTGTTCAAGGGCAGGTTGGATGATGCTTGGAAGAACCTCATCTAGTGGGAGTTGTGCCGACTCATGAAGGGCAGTTGGAACTAGTTATTCTTTAAGGTCTTTTCTAACACAAACTCTTTCATGAATCCATGTGCATGATTATAAAAGGTTGAGGTTAATTGCTTGAATATAGATAGAAAATAATTTTGAGATATGGCTTTGAAAATTTAAACTCATGAAAAAATTAAGAAATATTTGCCCACTCCCCTACAAATTCTCTTCTTGTTTAGACGAAACTGATTTTTAAGTTTTCAACTAATCCTTCTGGTCTGAAAAGTAGACACATAATTGACAGAAAATGAACTATTAGAAAGGGAATAATTTGCCTGACAAAACCAAAAGCATGTCATCCTACTTACTGTTTTGTTACTGTTTTTACTGTTTTGTTGTTTTTTTTTTTTTAAGAAGTTTTCAAAACCATGCCCCAAATGTCTCATTGCCAAGACAAGACACATATGGTTCATTTGGCCAAGAATTACTTCTTTGAAACAGCTTAGTCATTGTATGAGTCTCTAATGAAACTCAACATTCTGTTCCTGCCTGAAAACATCTGTTCTCTGGACAGGAAAAACACTGAAAACTTTTAAAATATATCTCTTAAAGACAGGATTCTGCCCTACTAAATTGCCATTCGATGCATTGTATCCAAAAGTGGCTCTTGAACTTGAGCATTAATGGATTAATAGACCTTACTAGGATCATAAAGATGAACAGAAGTCCCTCGATTGTTTTATGTACATTTTTTGTTGTCTTTGATTGACAAAGTTATTATGACATATTTCAAATACTCTTGACATTACTTGTCCTTGCAAACTTTTTACAGTGTTATACCTTCCAAAGGTTTCACAAGCATTTAAAAATCACAATGAAATGCATGAATAAGTTAACATAAATCTTAAAAGTTATCAATAATGAAGAATAACATTTTTAGAACATGTTACTGCAAGGGGTTTTGTAATTCTTTGCATCTATCTTCAAAACCAGTAATGTTATGAGTTAAAAATGCTTTTTAAGACATAAACAGAAAAGTAATCATGTTTTCCATGATAAAAAAATATAGAAAAGGCTGCTAATTTCCCACTCTTATTCTGCTGAATAAAACATTAATTTTATTCAGTGCTTTCTAGCAAGAAGCAGAGTTGCGGTATTATTCTTATGAAGTAAATTACCATTAAACTTTTGCTTTTACTTGCAAAAAAAAGATTTTGAAAATAGAAAAGCCTGAAGTTCATCAGGAAAATGAATCAGTCACTATTTCCTGCCTTTCACTGCAGTCATTCAGAAGAGTAATTGCAGGCCCAGAGTCATCCCACATTATACGCTGAACTCAGTTGCCCTCACGACTGTTTCCACAATCGAGTTTTTTGTCATGAAGCCAGGGTGACAAGGCCTTCACAAAAAGATGGTACAACTCACCAATGGATTCTACTGTTCCTTGAGGGGCCTCTCACTCTTTCCACTGCCTATAAACAATAGCCATAGGGCAAACAGGTTTCTATCTTGGACCTCTTTATGCAGTGCTTAAACAGAAGTGCTAAAAATAGCGGGTCAGTAGAACAGTGCCTCATGAAAGGAAGGGCTGCCTGCAGATGCAAAGAACCAGGTTGTTAGCTGTGCCTTCCAAAGTACCAGCTATTGTTTTGCACAAAGACCAAACTGAGAAGTTAAATCTGCTGGGAAGGGCAGTAGCAATTAGCCATGCCATCTATTCTTTCAGGAAAGAAATGGAGCAATCTTAAATTACTCTTCTGACAACCGATGGAGCATTTTATAGAAGCAGAAAATGATTTATCTAAGTCAAATTTGTCTATGAAGATTCCAGGATATTTTTTTTCATTTCTCCCAAATGCTTTTAGCTCTGCACTTTACAACATAACCTGTATGCACTCCCATTATCTGACAAAAGGGTAGTTTTTTAAAGGTCCAAAGAGGACTTGTGTTATGTTTAATGTAAATTGGACACTATTTATTATCTCTCACCAGATCTATAAATGTTCTTACTTCTTCTGTCTTTAAGATAACAGGGTTCCCCAGGCACTGGGTCATTAACAAAAATGTTCTCTTTTCTTGCCCTAGATAAGAGGTCAGAGTTAGTTAATATGGACATTTTAAAGAAACATCATTAAATATTCAACATGGCCTGTTAAAAATATCCAGAAGCAAAATAATCTTTCAGATGCAAAAAAGCCCAGCTTTCAACATGTATAAGAGTGGCTAAATTAAGCCTGTTTACATTTAAAAGTCTATGGTTCTGTTTTTCACTACTAATATTTTACATTTCAAGATTCTTTCCTCCACAGCCTGGTAAGCACAAATCATTTACAGCCTCCGCCTCTCCCAAACAGGAAGCAGAGCAGAGATTTCTGCAGTGACTTGGCCTTTTCCAAAACAAACATCACATTTTGAATTGGTTTCAGGGAAAAAAGCAATTCACAGCTGCAAAAACTCTGTCAGAATACTGTAGAGCTGATACTGCATAAGAATTATCATTTCTACTTCCATCAAATTAAAGGCTGCAGATGATTTGCACATGCCTTTTCTGTGTAATCTTTCAATCCTCCCCCCACCTCTTTTTTTCCTGCTGTGGACCAGCAGTCGAATGCTCAGTCAATTAGCAAGTGCTGAGAACTGGATGATTTTCCAGTCTTCCAGCTCAGCTGTTCCCAACAGCAAGGAAGAGGACAGGTGCCTTTATGCCTCTAGATCACTGCAGATGGTGGTGACCCTTTGCATATTTCAATACATGCTGTAGCCCTAGAAAAGAATGATTAAGAGTGATCAAGCTAATGAGATTCAAGAGTTTAGGAAGTGCTTACTTCTGGTTAAAATTTATTATTGTAATTGCTCATTAATAATGTCTCTAAATTTTGCATAGCTCGAGGTTCTGCATGTAAAGCTAGGACTCAAAAGAATCTGCAGTTTGAAATATTGCTGACTCTTGTTTTTAAAGATACAGATCACATGTAAATCTCAGTCTTACCTCTTCTAATAAAAACATGATCCACATTTGCTTACGAAAAAGAATAGTAACCATGAATCAGATCAAATAGCCATTTTCCACACCATGCACAAATACATCAGAATAAAGATCTCAAGCAGGAATCCATTTCTATGAGTAACATAGTTCAAATGTGATCTTAGGTGTCATACCACATTTTAAAACTGATTACAGTAATGAAAGTCACGTTCTTCTGGAATTAAGAAGCACCTTAGGAGGTGGTATAACTTGCCAGTAATTCTGTTGCATTATTCCCAAATGACAAATAAACTGCTAAGTAGAGTAGTCCATTAAATATTTTTAAAAAGCTGCTGTCAGTGTGAAGCTATAAACTGCAGATTGGATCATAAATATTTAGTGTGCATGAGACTAGTGCAAAAGAGATACAGTATAAAGAAATGGTGTTTGATTAATATACTTGTGGCACTGGAACCAGACTGGGCATTATTGCTACATTTAACCTGAAATCCTACTCTTCTTTTGCGTAGAAGAAATTCAATCACTCTAAGAGACTTTTCTTTCTTATTTTACATAATAAAATTCTTAAAAAAACTCATAGAAATCAGTGTTTATTTTAGAGATAGTCAAATTGTACTATATAGCGCAAATGTAGGTCTTCTGTTTGAATATAATTAACAAACCAGTTATGATTTCTGTGGGTATGTGAGTAAATATTTTCCAAGCAGCTTATATTTACATATAAATTTATATGTTTATATAAATTATAAATATTTATCTTTATATTTAATTATTAATATTTATCTTTATAAACACCATATTGTCCATGAAATGTCACCTTTACCAGTTTACTATTGACTGGGTTTGGTTTTATGACATTGTTTTTTTCCATTTTTGACATTTTGAACGTAGGATGACATACGTTACTGTCTGTTCCAGACTTCTTTTCACTTTGAAATCTTAAAAAAATTTAATAATTCTAAAGCAACTTACACAAACCCATACAGATTTAAAAAACATTTGCATTTTCTCTGAGAAAATGTTTGTGAAGCACCTATCTAAATTTATTTAGCTCCTCTTTTGGACTATAAAAACTTCTCTCAGGATCAACTGCCTCATGTACTCATCAGCTCTTCAAATTTCCCTGCCATGAAGCTGTAGGCTGCCAAGGAGAGAAGATAGTGGTTTGCCTCAGGGGGTAGTATGACCTTAAGTTAAATAAGGTATTGGCTCAGCTCACATAATGTCAGTCACTTTGATGATGCCCTTTGATTCAGAGGCTGCCAGCCAATACTCTGTGCTCTGCTGGCCATAGGTGAAACCAAATTTCACTGACTCAATGCAAGGGATAATTTTCTTTTGCCTTTTACACTCACTGTCAACAAAAATCACTGTTTCTTCCCCCTGACCGTTGCTATCCCATCCCAAATACATTAACTATTCCCTCAGCAGTAGGAGCCATTCTGTGCTTGTCATAGAAAGCTCATTTATCTGAGCCATTCAGTGCGGGTGTCTTGTATTTCTATGTACAATATATTTATGACTAGAGAGAGTTGATTTGATGGAGGCAATTATGTTCTGCAGCACACCTCAACATCCTGTTTCTTGGTTATCTGCATATCAGTGCTCATTGAAGAGCACCTAGATTTACAGATTCAAATTCAGGTTTCTTCCCTACAGCAATCAAAGCATAGTCACAGGATAAAGTACATGACTGTGGTTTGTACCAGCAAGAATTCAGAAGCATCGCAGGGAAACATACTGCTGCACAGTCAATTGCAGGAAGACTCTTTAAAACAAACACACATATGAAAAAAATCACCCCAAACAATTAAAAAACCCAAACCCACTAATCTGTGAGAACTTTTTATTAGGATGATATTCAGATGAGGAATCTAATCTCCAACAAGTTGGTCAGTGACTGTCTGGATGATGATGGGAGTCCATTTAAAGTATCTTTAGCAAAACAGGAAAAGACATTCTGAACTGATGGTTGCAGTAAAATTTTATAAATTAGCTGATCAGTGGTCCTATGTGGCCACTCCAGTGCATGCATTATCCATTTCTTATTGATTAAATTGAACTACAAACAAAATATTTTCATTTTCTGTATGGAAAACACCATTGCATATGAGCATTTCTGTGTCTGCAGAAATAGTTTCTGCAGCATATTAACAAGCAATTTTCCTGTGTACTATTCGGTCAGTTCTGCAGCAGGAACAGGCTAAGGAAGACTCTGCAAGTGCCAGATCCTCTACCTAGGGTGTTAATCACCACATTTCTCATATAAATAATGCCTGTCAATTGGCCTGTGGACAGCAGGAGATGCCTGGGGCAATCCACGGGACTATCTGAATTTCCTACCTGAAGTGCTCCTGTAACAATTAGTCACAGCATAGGCACGAAGCCAGACAGGAGATTAATCACTCACCTTGTCTCAAGTCAATCTGTTGATTCATCCATACAGAGAGTAGCTGGTGACCACCTGGACCACCCAGGGAACTGATGATGATGCACACTGCATATGCATGTGAGCACAATCCTGATAGCCAGCTACACCATGATTGTAGCTTGAACTGCCACTGTATTATCATTATAATAAACTCCATACACTTTTCCACATTATACAGATTTTGGGCATTGATTAAATTCCAGTCCCTAAGTGCCTGTTCTTCTTTAGTTTGAAATTTAAGTCTATTGAGCAAAAATGTCTACACTTAGATAGGATAAACCATCTATTTGACCATCTTTGACCTATGAATATAAAATCTAAATTTTAAAAGTTAAAGAAGCAAAATGAGGTATGTTCCTTGGAAGTAGACCAATTCAGTGAATTACCTGGGGAATACTAGAAATGTAGCCTAATTTTTTTGCCCTGAAAGTTTTCAAAAACTGTCCTGCTTTTTTCCTCCACTTCTCAATATTTCCCCACTTGCTATTTTTGAGAGTGTAAGGACAGAGGAATTCTTCATAAACCTCAAGTGTAATGGTAGATAATAGCTACAATTTACGGAAGAGTGAAGGAAGAATAGTTCAAGATGTGTCCTTATGAAGCTGACTTTGAACAGCCCAAGTAGCTTCTTTTGAAGCCACCAGATTCTTCGGATACTCAGATTACCTAAACATGTGCCATTACAGATATTGTAAAAAGACAATTAGATACTTCTTTGAAGTTCTAACACACTAACTTTTTATTTGACAACTTTTATGTCTCCTTTCAGTTGATTTCTCTTTCTCTTAATCTCTGTTAAACTTTTCTGACATAAGAAGATATTTCTTGATTTATTTCAATATCAAGAATATATTTCTTTTTTTTTTTTCTGTTTTGCGTTTTGGAACGTAAGTCCAGATAAGTACTCATGATCAAAGTAAAATTGTCTTCTGTACAAACTCGTGGCAGTTGGTACAGGGCCAATTAGTAATAAGTAAGATTAAATGGAAGATAGACTTTTGAATGTTTCCAAGAGAAGTCTTCCTATCTCATATGAAAATCTGTTTTAATATTTGGAACTCCTCTACTAGGTAATTTAGCTCATCCAAATACAATGGGTCCAACAGCTCTTTTTTTTCTTTCAAAGATAAACATTAATTTCTTAAAACGAGACATGGTTTTTGTACACTAGTATAATAGACAAACCTATAGACCTGAAAAAAAAAAAAAAAGAAAAAAGAAAAAAGTTAGCATAACAAAACAAACATATGTTGAAGGCAATGGCTGAAATTCTCTGCAGTGGCAATGTGAACTAAAAATACAGACGTGGTGTACAGAAGATTAAATAATGATTCCCTAAATCCTATATCCTCACAAGTGTTAGGAAAAAAAGCAGGGGATGCAACGTAATCTGGAGTCTAATGCTTTTAAGAAACTCCCAGCATTTGTAAAGGAGGAACACTTCAAGTTCAAGCATTGAGTAATTTGAAAATTTTGAGCCATGCATGTTGAAGTGGTTGTACACCCTTGCCCCTCTTGAAGTTATTATTTTCAGGTTAGACATGAACATTTCAATAATTTATGGGCCTGGAAATGTCTTCAAGCTGAGAAACTTATAAACACCTAGCAAACACTATTCTGGAATACCTCATAAATTAGGAACAAAAACTTTCAGCTATGAGATGGGAGTCATGTTTGAAAGCCTGGTACAATATTAAAAGAAAAATGGTCATGCCACACCACTTGTGCATGAGAAAGAAAATATTGCCACCCTCATGAACTTTCAAATATAAAAGTGCGATAGTTTAGACAAGTACTGGTGAATAAAAAAAATATTTTCTTTGTTTGAGCTCTTCAGTACCTGTGCCCAACAGTGAAATCTTGCATAGGGTACCCAGAGCTCCTGCAGTGCCTGCAGGAATGGCAAGATGCATCTGAATGTGATTCAGGGTGGCTAGAAAGAAAAATGGGAGCCTGCTAGAGCCAAGCAACAGAGGCATACAGAGAAGTAAGACATACAAGTTCAGCTGCTCTACAGAGCTCAGATACTTTGTGCAGGCTATTGAAAGATGCGTCCCTCCCTATGGCATTTGATGGCTATATCCTTTCCCTGCCAAATGGGGGAACAGCCCCACCCCAGCCCACACCTTTTTCCTATTTAAGAGCACAGGCATAAATGTGTAGGGGAGGAGAAAATGTAAAGAAAAGGGTATTCTCAAATACCTTGTGTTGCAGCTGTTCAGTCAAGATCCCACTGGCTGAGTCAGATGCATAGAAGGAAGGGACAAAATTCTCCTATCTACTGTTTAAAGAGTGGTTTTATGAGTGGTTAGAGCTGTGGATGAGAATTCCAAGCTCTTTTAAATAATTGCTTCCATATTTTCCAAAAAGTAGTTAGTGAACTGAAAAAGTAGCTTGTCTTGAGAAGGGTCCACTGGTCTGCCTTGAGAAGACAAATGTACCCATGTCTCAGTCTACAAATTTGAATTTTACCTCTGCCTTCATCAAACTGTAATCCTTAAAATAGAAAAAAAAGAACTGTTGTTAATTTATCTAATTTATGCACTGAAGGATTTTTAAACAAATTATTCTGGAAAATGTCAGAAGTATGAATTACAAGCTTTTTAAGATATGTTTATATAGAATTCTCTATGCCTTGAGTGTTTTCAAGCTAGTATTATGCAATTTCCATTTTCAATTCTTTTCTTCAAACAGTACCCCAAATGTGGAGACCCCGTGTCTTTGTATAAGCAGGAAAAAACATGGCACTTATTACAACAAACAGACTCAGGAAAATCACTATTTTGCCCCAGTCTGAGCCTGGAATCATCACCAAATGTAACAGCTGCATGGTGTGCAGAATAAAGAGCATGCAGTACACATGGATACAAATCACTCCCAGCTAACTTTTTATGATGTGCCTCTAAACAACGTTTGTGGCTGAATTTGTAATTAGTGTATTGAACAGATGGAGTTAGCTGAAATACTGAAATGCCCATAAAATGACTCATGCCACCTAGTGCCTGCATGCTGGAATTTAATTTTCTCACCAGAGCTTTGCCTCTGTGGAGAATGGTCCTTATAAAAAAAGGGGAGAGAAAAGAGAGAAATGTTTTATAGCCCTGGTCTCTATTAAGAGCCATGCCCAAGGAAGTGACTGCTTCATCAATCAAATTTAAAAGACAAAGTGTTTCATAAACATAATGGCAAGCATTCAGATGCAAACCAAATTTAAATGTTTCCCAGGAAAGCTCAAAAAGGTTTGACTGCTGTGAATGTTCTCACAAGAAATATTAAAATATTTGTGCTTTTTGTTCAGTTTCTCAGCACAACTGTGTACACTTTTGATGTTTGGAAAATATTTCAAAGTAGGAGCTAAGTATTAAGTGCAGAGAAGCTCAGCTCCATTGTGCCAGACATTCAGAGCTGTGTTGTTGCTTAAATCAGTGACAGGACAATGACACTTTCTGGTGTGTGTCAAGGTGAATGCACAGATGTGACTCAGTAGGTCTGAGCTCTTCTTGGCTACAACCCTGAGAGACTCATTTGCTATTAGCACCCTACACTTCAGTCTTTCCATCTGTAAAATAAGGATAGTAAATTATACTTTGCACAACAGCCATGGGACCTAGCACATAGTTCACTAAAACGTGAGTACATACCTGTTGGAATATGCAGTAAAAACTAACAAAAAATAGCACTAGTTCTCAGTAGCATTTAGATCGAGCAGCAAAAATGATCAGTTTTGCTATTCTCTATTACTTAAAGCCTTCTTGTAAGCCAGGAATAGTTCCATATCCAACCTGTAAGCTGCTTTCTGTGGCTGCATCTTGTGTCCAGACAAGTCTGGTGACTACAACTGCTATGTCACTTACAAACAGAACTGTCCTAAATGAGGGCTGGGCAATGCAATGATGTCTCAGTCTGAAAAAGACCAAGAACTATATTTTTTTACATTTTTTAACTCTCCAATTTACAACAGAAGAGAGGATCATAGTCCGCCTCTAGAGTAGCATTGGAGGCACTGGACACTGCATAAAGTATGGCCTAGATACACTAACATATAGAATCAATCAACATATTCAATCCTGTATTCTTCAGTGAAAGAATTTAGCTTAAAAGCATATATGTTTAATTTTACATGAAAAACAGACAAATAGGTAAGACATTTGAAGTCTTTCCCCTATGAGAGGTCATGAATCATTTTGTGAGAATTATACTTAAAGGATCATAAGGTACATGATCAAGTGTAGAAACTTTTTCCATGAATTCTAGAAAAGACTTGTGGTTTTTTTTTTTTACCTTAACAAATTTACCTTAAAAAGTAATTGATGTTTCTTTTCATTTAGAAAAATACAAAGAGAAATTTCATCACTGGACTATATATCCTTTCCTTAGAGGGAGTAGAGACCCTGGGAAAAGGGCTGCAGTAACTGAAACAGCTATGGGGCCACTCAGAGTTTTTGTCTTAGATATGTTCTTGGTTATATTTTTTAAAAAACAAAAATCACTTCAGGTCAGCTTCTAGTCCCATTCAAATCACAAAAAAACCCCAAAAACCCAAAAAAACCCCAAAACCCCCCAAAAAACCCAAACCTGGTTAAACTACAAGAATTTGAAAATTCTGCCCACAAACCTAGTTCTGTCTCATACTCCAGGTTGTCAAGAGGGCTGGAAATGTGGCAAAGACGACACAGTTCAGATGAATATCTGAAAAGGGGGAGCAATTTCCACACATGCACAGAAATATGAGAGGAAGTGGAAGAGGAGAAGAGTGAGGAAAAAGGAGAGGGAGGAGAGGAGGTAAGGAGTAACAAACTGAGCCCATTTTCTGAAGGTTGAGACAGGTACATAAAATAACAGAACTTTCCTAGCAGAAAGTAAAAGCAGTTAGAAAATTGTAAAGAAAAAATGTTTTTCTAAGAAAAATAGCATAACAGATGGCAAATTGTGTGTGCTATAGTTTTCTCAAAAAGTAATAAAAAAGTAACTATGATGACATAGACAGCATAAAAAAAAGAAAAGAAACCTTTTCTATTAGCAGAAAAGGATAATTAAGATATGTAAAAGTGCAGAAAAATGTAAAATGAGCAGAAAGATCAAATTTACTGAGAATAAATCCAAACAGAATGGAGTTCTTTGCAGCAATTATAAAGGAGCTAGCCTATCAGCATGGAAACTACAATATTCTATAAGTATTTTATATACATTTGTATTGTGCAAAATTAATTTCTAAGCACCGTTTTTTTCCACATGAAATACAGCACACATAGGAAGAGATTCTGCAAGTACATTACAGCAATTTGGATAGCAAAGATTTTTTTCCAAGACATATTTAGCAATGTAGATGAAAGTCTACATAAAACTGCTGGCCATTAATGCTTTGATAAATAATAAATCAACAATTAGTCTATACTTCATTATGCACAAAACTAGTGCACACTTTGTGGCCAGATGATGCATGACTATGTGTGTTTGAGTTTTGAGATATGTATTTACATGCCAAATAATATGCTTACTGCAACTGAAAAGAAGCAAATGAAAAGTTATGTAAAAGCTTAGAAGGATTTAAAAAAAAAAAGGTTGGGCTATAGTGAGATCACTAGAAAGCTCAGAAAACAAAAAAACAAACAAAAAAAAACCAAACAAAAAACAAACAGAAAAACCAAACCAAACCAAACCAAAACAAAAACCAAAAGAGTTAAAAGGACCATATCTTGGCATCCACCTGCAGGGCCCAATGTCAGGTGTGTCAGGCAGCACCAGCCCTGCTGTCATCTTGTGCAAACATACCATGTGGATTTTTGAAGGAGAGCAGGTGCTGTACAAATTTACAGTCAGAAATCTACATCATCTCTGGACTAACCCAAGGGATTTAAAGAAAGCACAGCTTGCAGAATCTAGGCAAAATATTTGTAGTCACCTTTCCCACTGATCATTTGCCGGAACTTGGTGTCTCAGCCTTTTATATTTACTTGAGATACACTAGGATCTCCATGGGACAGTGAAACAAGGAATCTTTCAATTTAGGCTTATAGAATCATAGAAAGGTTTGGTTGGAAGGGACCTTAAAGAACAGCTAGTTCCAAGCCCCCTGTATGGGCAGGGGCACCTCCTACTAGACCAGGTTGCTCAAAGCCCCATCCAAGCTGACCTTGAACACTTCCAGGGAGGGGACAGCCACAACTTCCCTGGGCAACCTGTGTCAGGGTCCCACTTCCCTCCCACTACAGGATTTTTTCCTAATTTCTAAACTAAATCTACCCTCTTCCAGCTTGAAACCACTACCCCTCATTCTTGTAAAATGTCTCTCCCCAGCTTTCCTGTAGGACCCTAAAGTACTGGAAGGCTGCTATAAGCTCTTCCTAGAACCTTCCCTTCTCCAGGCTGTACAACTGCAACTTTCTCCAGCCTTCTGCTTTTCTTCATGGCTGTCCTCTGAACTATCTCCAACTACTTAGTATTTGTGGGGATTGTTAATTATTTTCCTATTATTATCACTTGAGATAAATTTTTAAAGAAGAGATATGTAAAACAGGAAAGGGTCATGCAGAATAAATTTAGAATATTTATTCTATTCTCAGTGTGATGAAAGTATCTACACTTATAGTGGGCATAAAAAAGAAATATTAAGAGCTCCCTCTTAAGAAATATTTTTATTGCTAGTAATTTTTGCATAGATGAGACTGGAATGGCACAAGCAGGTTTTAATCTAAATCTCTTTACACATTTTTTAACAGTGTGTCATAATATAAGCATTAAGACAGTGAAAAGTTTTTCTTCTTGATTAAAACCTATAGGCTTTCACTTACCCCAAGCCTACATTTTAAAAACTGATACATTAGTTATGAATATGTTCAAATTATTTTTTGAGGGGAAAAAAAAATAGAGCCACCTGCCTATGACACATCAAAATACAGAGAAAATAAGAGGTTTTAAAGAATAAAATTGTAATGTTATAAATGAAATGGAAAATAAGTTCACACAGAACAGAGGAGAAAGTCAGCAGTCCCTGATTTAATCTTGTGACCTCTAACCATTGCTCACTGAACTACAACTTCTATGTAGACATATTTGGCAAAAAAACCTCAGGGTTTTCCAGCAAAGCTGGTGCAAAAGAAATAGATCAAGACTAGATTAGCAAATGTTTACAGGAAAACCAGTTGGTGTGGGTGGAAGTTACTATTTCTGTTAAGAAACCGCTGCAGACAGGGTCAACCCTATGAGGGCATCATCCACTTCCACCCTTCTGTTACGTTCTCCTATCAAAACACCACCCTAGTATTAAGAGAGTGTGTCCTACTAAAAACTCTTTGTTGGTAGCAAATGGTCTTCATTTTTATGATCTCCTGCTATGTATTATTGAAATAGAATTTATTCCTCTGATAGTTCTCAGCTCTGACTATTGTCAGGATGAAGATAACACCTACAGTGTGGAAAGCATTTTTTCATCAGAGGCTCATAACCTTACACAGTCACAGCCCATTTCATGTCACGTATAAGAATCAAAGTTCTGATTTTCAGCACAATTACCTGTATCTTAGTTATAGGATTATTTGGCATCTCACAGATATCATTAAAACTCACATTACTATGCAGAAAGCATTCTTTGATTGACACTGCCAAAACTTGTGTTTTACAGCGGTAGTTACTCTGTTCTGTGCTGCACCTATATCAAACAGCATCTTTAATAGCTAATAAATTACAAATGGTGAATAAAACACCATGAAATCAGAGAAGAAAATGCAGTCAAAAGAGCACTATATTGGCAAACAGCAGTAGATTACAGTGTGTTAACTACATCCCCAGCCAGAGAACTTCAGGGATCTAACAAATGCATGGCACTGGTACCCAAATATTTTAAAGATCTGTTTATTGTACATTGACTAATTCAATTTTCTTCAATTCTTTCTATTTCAAAGCAATATAAAAAATCTTACAGTGTTTTTTTTTAAATAAAAGCACTAACCATCATCTTGCTTCAGGAGAGCAGGTAAAACAGTTAATCTGAAGAGTTCTTCAGAGCAAAACACAGGAATTTACATCCTGGGTGACAATGAGACATTGAGACATGAGTCACATTCGTTGTTAATTTCTTAATAGCTTAATTGGAATGTAATTTTGGTTTGATTTTTTATGGTTTTATCAGTGAAAAGTAGTACACAAAATATACTATTCAGCAAATAAACAAGTAAAAGCACCACGATAATAAGAAAAGGCAGTGCTAGGGTTTTCTTGAGAGTCTGGGTTGAGGTTTGGTGGTTTGGTTTTTTGGTTTTTTTTGAGGTGGGATACCAATAGCTAGGCTCTTCTAAACTAATTCATAAAAAAGGTGAACTCCATCATACTGCCAAGAAACTTTGTTCTCATAGGGAGAGAGTATTACTGCTGTAATACTCAGCAGCATAGACTTTTTAAAATATTTTAACCACTACAGTATGTCTTGAGGATTCAGTGCCCCAGAGCATGGCAGGATAAATGGCAGTGTTCTTGGATGGCTGGTCACAGACAGCAGAACAGTTTATATGTTCTGTGTTTAAACCCAGCTTCACTTGCTCTGGAGTCTGATCAGTGTGAGCCTGGGCAGTGCCTCCCATTTATGGCACCTGATGCTATACCAAGCATGATACCAGAGTTGCCTGGAGTCCTTGAAGTGTGCCTGTAGTACTCTTCTGGAAGGCATTGGTTCTAAGCAAGGTGCTTCAATTATTTCCTCTTAATCCATGGGGTTTAACAAATATAATATGCTCTCTTTCCAATACTTTTCCAAGGACTAAACAACAAAAAAGAAATCCCCAAAACACATTGCCAGTGGACTGATCTGTTCTGTGTGCTCTTGACATTATTTACCATAAGCATTTATTTTAATTAGGGACTTTATCTAAAAATTAAAACTACATGCAGACTAAGAAACAATTTTGCATAGAGCTAGAAGTAGAAGGCTCATTCTACAGTTAACTAGCAATGAGCTGCAAAATGCACTGCAATATTATTACTATTACTAGAAGCATGGCTTTTAAAACCATTAAGGCGTATCTTGGTTTAATGAAGTGATAAGAAGTGTTTCTGGTATTGCTCTAACTCCCATAAAGGGAAAAAAAGGAGAGCTTCCTCAGCTGCCAAGGCAATAGCCAACTATATAATAAACATGCACTTACTGAACAACAGACTCCATTTAGAAGAATACTAAGTCCTAAACAGAGTAAAAAATAGATCTATAAAACCAAAGTAATGTGGTTTCTCACCTCAACTTCACGAGTAATTTTTCTATTAAAGGGCATTCAGTTTGCAGGTTTCCCACAGGAAAGAACTAAAAAGCTACTGCCATTTAATCTTAGCAAACAGAATACTAGCAAAATGACAGATGGTCAGATTCATAGATGAAGAAATATATAACACACATATATATGTTTCTTATGTAAACACCAGGTATGTACAAGAAAGCTGGAAAATGAATTTTGATGATAACTTGTGACTCTGTATATGCACATATATGTGTGTGTGTATTTTCACATATACTTACCAAAAAAAATTCAGATTTTCCCTCCAGAGCTACTATAGTTTTACAATACTAACTGAACCAAATCTTACCCCATAAAGAAAAACCTATGGTAGTTATAAAGAAACACATCATCTCATCGTTCCCCATAGATTCTAGGACTGTCTTAAGCACATGAGTCCTATGAAACACATCACAGATGTCCTACAAGACACTTTAAACTGATTCCCCTTTATATAAAATCTAAACGTATCTCTGCAAAGAGGAAATCACACCACTGACTCTCATGAAGTCCCAGCCCTGTTATCCACACTGTATTTGTGACTGGCACTCTCCTCCCAGCTTAGGAATTGGTGCATTAGAGATATGAAAATAAGTTTTGAGGATAATTCACAATGTATTCTTTGGTTAGAAAGAAAACAATATTCCTATCTGATCTTTACATTACATTACAGAAATACCTCTGGGGCCAACAGGACACACTGTAACAACATCCACTGCTAACCAGTGAGCCTATATTCCTAATGAGTTTCTCCAGACCCTACCCTCATTTTGATGAATCCATCTAGCTTGGATGTCTCAATTCCACTTTAAGCACAGCATCCCTTCTGACCTAGGCTAGAGAATCTGAACTGTTAGTCCACAGACCACAAAATTCATCCACCACAGACCATGCTCAATACAACTTGTTTTTGCATCCTGACAGCTCAGTATACATTAGGAATGCCCACAAAAAATACTTGGAGATCTTAAGACAGGACAGAGATAAAAGCTCCTTTGCTAGCAGCATAGAGTAGGACTGAACCACACACAGAGGTAAAGAATATCTGTCTTGGAGATTTGCAAGACTTGGAAGAATGAAGAAAAAGCTGAGCAGGTCTACTGCTCGAAAGCTGACAAGGAGTTTGAACTAATGACCTTCAGAGGAGCCTTCCAACTTCTGTGGTTCTCTGAAAATTGCATGACAATATTCTTGATCTGTTCAGACAGACTGAAAACACAGGAACAAACTTGGCAGGATATACACTTCTTCCAGTGCATTTTATTCTGCTGATTGAAAAGGACATTATCAACAAATTTATAGCTCCTGCAGTGCTGTCATTTGCAACGAATTCACAGTGACAAGACTGCTGTTTCTGCACTCTGGAGACAAGTTATAACCTGAAACATGGTAAATAAGAGAGTAAGTCTCATGTTCATTACAGTCTTTCTACCTAATTTATACCTTCCTCAGGCAGTGCATCCAGATCTTTCATCTGGAGATAGCTTGTGACTGGTTTCTTCCATTTTCAGGTACCCTCAATCTAATCTGGGGAATGGCAAAGCAACTGATTTAACATGGGTACCACATTTTTAAACTTATGTTTAGTAGAGTAACTGATATCAACATCCTCATCTTACGTCCTGTGACCCATTTGAACTCAGCCAACCTGTACACAAGTCACAATGGGTAGTGGTTGAAGCACTCTGTTGTACCAGCATTAAATTGCCACAGAAATGTGTATGGATGGGCTGATCTCACAAAATCATTTAATCTTACCTTAATACATACATTATATATATATATATGTTATATGTATAATCAGAAAGTGGATGTTGAACAGGAGAGTGGTTATTTGCACAACCAAAATGCTGAAATATTTTTTCTAAATCATGCTTCATGTAATCTATTAAGCATGTTGAAGAAGAGAAAATTTCTTTGAAGAAAGATTACAACTGTCAGAGTGTGAACAGCTATAACAGCAATGGCTATTTAGGCCAGTTCTGGTACTAGTGTTCACTCTCCTAAGAGAATAGTTACCTTCCCAGAGGAAGTCTATAAAGTTTTTAATAAGTAAATTGATTTTGTTTATTCTTGTATGGCAACTTACCACCATTACAAGAGTGGTAGAAGATTAAGTGAAAATAAGAAACTAAATACAGTCTATCTTTTCAATTTATCCTGGATTTTACCACTCTAGATCTTGAAATAGGCGTGTTTCATTAACTTCAACCTACATAAACATAGATTTACATCTCTTTTCTGTGAGGAGAATATGTACAAAACCTTCTAGAGTTCCATTTTCAACATACTTGTTGGCAAATAATCAAGTTTATTATCCTAATCTGCAAACAGCCTTCTAGGGAATTCATTAAACCTTATTATACCATTAGAAAAGGGTCAAACAATAATCATGAACTTTTTTGTTGTTGTTACTCATAGTATTTTCACTTTACTGTGAAAAAAGTTTTAACCTTATGTTCAAAATGCATGCTGTTCCTCATTATTAGCACTGATGTATTTACTTCTAACACTAAATTTTCTGTCAAAGGTATAGCATTAACCAGTTTCAATTTAAGATGAAGTTACAACTCAGGTAAAGACTATTAAAGAGCTTGCTTTTGAAATTTTCAGTTGCTTGTCAATGTTTTTGAATCAGAAATTTTCCCCAGTACCATCAGCAATCACACATCTCAGTTAGCTTCCCTTATTTCATCTAACAATTATCTGAGGCTAACACAGAAAGTAGTGCTGCAGAAATTACATCAGTTTTACGTCCACTTTTTGACTAGAAATAAGGTAATATATTTCATTTTTCTTTCTTTTTTGTCCCATCTAACACCCTTGGTGTTTCTTAGGTAAAGAGACTTCAAAAGAGAACATTTCTCCTAGCCAGCAGGAGCCAACAAAGTGCCTTACACCTGTGCACAATAAATGACATGATGCTCAATTCTATGTGATATCTCCAGCCTATAATACAAATAACACTGTTTTCTACTATGCCACAGTCTGTGCATTTTTCTACAGACCCAGGCTTCCTGCTACTTCAAACAGTATCAGGAGACAGGGAAAAGAGATTCCAAGAGACATTTGCTGCAAAACTCAAGGTAGCTGAGTAAGCCTCCAACATTTCTCTGAGTTTCCTACAAAATGTAAGAGGACGGACTTAAATCTTAAGTAAATAAAGACTGAACCATTTTTTCGTTTGTTTGTTTTATTCTGCAGAAGTTTAACTCAAATTATTTTAGAAATTTCCAAGTGGAAAAGAAGATTTTTTCCTTAATTTTATACTTATCTCAAGTATGGCAAGGAAACAGGTACTGCAGAACATATATATCAGATCACTCATCCCAAGTAAATCAAGGTAGCTGAAAGAAGTGGCACTGCAACACTGTGTTGATAAAAAATATATATCAGAGAAAATACTTTTTAAGTACATATCTCTATAAACTGATATCTTTAAAAAAATCATATTTGGGTCATAAAAAACACCAATGACATAGCATGGTTGCACTCATATGTATTTCTGTCTCATTTTTCTTGTATTTTGAAACAGGAAACCAAGTATTTAATCTGGGTTCCATCCTCAGCACTATTCTTTAATAATGGAACTAATTAAAATTGTTCTTTTATGGAATGCCTTACATGGAAAAACATTCATGACAAGGATACCGTGGACAGTGAACCAAACACAGCAAATAACTACTTTACTGCATTCTTCACGTCATTCAAGACATTGTGTCTAGAAAGATAGAAATATGCATGTTGCTATTATTGCTGGAAATCTGGGTCCCTGTGTCTGCATTTGTAAAAAATGCTGTCACAGACAGAAAGAAATTTAGACTTTGGAGGGTTACTGAGACTCATAATCTAGATATAGCATTTAAAATGCTGCTTCCTGTGGCATCTCCTCATATGATCTGCTGCCTCTTCTATTACAACTGAAATTTTGACCCAAGACCTTACTCCAAACCCTATTTTGCTAAGAGTGCCACTAGACCACAGAGGCTTGCACCTATTTTCTTACAATTTAAGTATAAACCAACACAGATTCAGATAGCTGAGAGACTGTCATATCACTAAGATAATATTATCCAGCATAATAGCAAACAGAATAACATTTATAGAATAATTATTGTTCAATCTTAGCTTAGCTTCTTGGACTGGTGTTAAGGGTTTCCTGCCATTTCTTTTCCTTCAAATAGAGCTCTGTGCTATTACTGCAATTCAGCAGCACTTATGAAGTTCATTTTGCCCTTAAACCCAAATTGAACATTAGCATTTTGCAACCTTATCCACCTATATGTTCCAGTATAAAGTGAAGCCAAAGTAGGTTCAAGGGATGAGGGAATCCAGCTCATGAAATGTTAATTATTGCTCCTATAAAAATGTTAATTCAATTGAGTCTAGAATGCCAAAAGAAATAAGAGTGTCATCTTTGTTGTCAACTTGGAGGTAGAGGTGGTCTGATATGTCTTGCACAAGAAAAAGGCATATTTACCAAACAGGAAACTAAACAAGATTTTACCAAAATTTTTATATAAATTAACTATACCATTTCTGACTTAGAAGCATATATGTGGAAAAACTAAATATCAGAATACTGAGAAATCAGGCTTGATCTATGTTCTTCTGAGCAAGCTGCTGAACATTGACTGCAGTAACTGCACACACAGAAACTTTCTTCAAACTTGAAGCTCATAATTTCAGAGTACACCACTCAGCAGACACTGAAAAACCTGCCATGTGTGCTGGCTCCCATTTGTTCATCTAGTATTGCTCAGTTAACAACCATTTTCTTGGGTTTCCCTTTTCCTGATATTTGCTGTGAAGAAAAGAGCAGCATGACCCACAGGGTACCAGAACACTCCAGCAACTAATTACTCCATCTCCTTTAAGCCACAAATGGCCTTAGATTTATAAGACACCAACATTATAGACTGAGAATCAACAACAAAATGAAATGTTCCAGTGTTCAGTAAGACTTGGCCTTGGTAGCAGCAGGATAGCAGTCAAACCACCTTCAGGACAAGTTCAGCATCAGCATCACATCCTGTGCATTTGAAATTGCTGCCTTTCCAATGACTTTAATCAAGGCAGAAACAGACTGCTAGAAAGATGAAAATAGCCAAATGACTCATCCTAAAAGTTTGTTTTGGTTTTTTTTCAAGAAACTGGTAAAAGGGAAGAAAAATGGAGGGAAGGAAAATAGAAATTAGAATTTCAAAGAAATTCTAAGTCCTAACAAAAAATAACAAATTTTTATTAGTCAAAATAAATCAGATTTGCAGCATAATACAGTGAAACATGCAAATCTACAGTCAATATAAGGTAGAAGGTCATAAGCTTCACTCATTATTCCAGGCTGATAACAGGGTAACAAGGAGGAAGATCTGACTCATCAGTGTGGAGTGATTGCAACAATTTCTAGAAAAGATCCAGACTGCATTTATATTTTTTAAGCAAAGGTATAGCATTTGGAGCTGGTGGAATGTGGCCAGTGTACCATGACTACCCAAGATGCTGGCATTATCAGAGGCACTCAGTGTGCTAACTCTGAGAAATTGCATTGAGGGTGGAGATGCTGTGGTCTCTGGTAGCAATGACAACTAACTGCTCTTTTGATACCCTGGGCCAACAACCTGCCACCCTTTGATAAATGCTACCCTTGAGGTAAGCTTTGCTTATTATAATCTCATTGTAATACAAAAACCACACCTCCATCCCCATATAGAGTTCTCATAAGCTAGGTGTTTTGCACGTGCTTCTTTTGCAGACAGTAAATTTAACACCAGCAATCCAAAGAACTTGTATACTGTTGCTTTTATAAATCATACTATTCATTCATGTGGTGGTAATAAACCTCATTTAGCACAGCTGAATTCCAGTGCATGTCTGTTATCATTTCTTTATTAGTGTGGTGCCAGTAGTGCATCCAGACCTTTGTTCTCCTTCCTACTAAAGGTGAATTGCCTATCACTTGGAACCTAAGCCCAGCCATCCTCAGCTCCTCTAATATCTGAGGGTCAGCTGGATTACAAGGGGGTTTATTATCTGCCAAATCACTTCACTCGCTTTAAGGCAACAGTCACTTAAAGAAAAACAGCTTATGGCAATCAGTTGTACTAATAACATCCCTACAAAATGCTTTAACTTTCATTAAATGTTGTTGTTTCAAGCAGAGCTCCTGAAAAGGAATTCTAAATCAAACAGTAATTTCAAAAATGATCCTTTCTTATTCAACATAGACAAAATATAATCTTTATAGAGTGCTGTAAATTGTAATTAATATCTGGTTCTTGCTTTCAGTTTTTACTTTTTTCTCCATTTCATTCTGGTTCCTTTTTAAGAATTCTTTTCCCAAAGGGCTTTAAAATGTAATGTGATGAAGAAAGAACAAAGGGAAAAAAAGTCAGTACGTTGACTGGATAGTGGTATTTTTGTGTGCAGGAATACATCATAAAATATGAAAGACTTCAGCAGTTTTTCAAAATCAGGATGGACTGAAGTACTCCAGCAAATATAAGACTATCTGCTCAAGAAAAACTGGATCTTACACACAGTAAAGAAAGAGAAGAACAGGTGTAATTGGAGAGCACAGAGAGTAGAGCATCTGTCAAAGCAGAAAGAGAAACTGCTGCAGAGTTACATATATACTAATTGAGAAGCAGCAGCTTGGACTAGACAGTGAAGGATAGGGACAGGAGAAAGGGGCAACAGGAGGGAAAGCAGAAGAACAGGAAGCCTAACAGTTTTTAACTGAATGAATGGAAAGGAAGAAAACAGAACACGGTAGGGTAGAAAGGAATGGCCACAAAAAAAAGCCACACAGAATAAGAGTTTGAGGATGAAAGGATGAATTTCAAAGGTCTCTTTCTCTTATGGGAAAATAACCAACATAATATTGGCAATTTCTCCCCTTGAAAATGATCACTTTAAGAGAAAAATCCTTGCTTGTGAGGTGTTAAAAATATAATTGTTGAAACATAAAACATTCAACCTGTTATATTTTTGTAATTTTTTTCCATGATTTTAAATGGGAATTTGTAACAATAATATGCTGATTGGCTGTGAATTATAATGCCGATTAGATCAAGCAGACAACTAAACTCCAGTTCTATGAATGTGACTGCAGGAGAGAATGAATTGTCTGCTAGACATGGCTGATATTAAAGACAAAATACAGAGAAACATCAGACTGACCCAACTACCACTTACTGTACTCTTTATTTCACAAAGTGAAAATACTTGCAGGTTCTTTAAACCATGAACAAAAGTTAAGGGGATGAGCAAATCTGGAACAAATTAGCCAACTAAATCATTAAAAGAATCATCAACTTGCCTCCCATCTGCTTTCATTACATAGATTGAAATAAAAAGCACAATTGTGCCATCCATTTTTCTCTGGTTCCAAGACCAGAAAGCTCTATCCCCAATCAGACAAAAACAAATGCACATTTTTTATAAATCATTGGTGTACATTTAGCACTTTGTGGGCACTATGAAATGCATTTAGAGCAGTGTTCATTCAAGGGTTTTAATTACTGTACTATCTGCTGTAGAAGTAGTTGCTGTAGCATTTTGAACCTAACCTGATATGGTTTCAGGAAAAACCCTGATTTCTGGGTCAAAAGTCTTTGATGGTTTACACAACATTTTTCTATTACTCTTTTTAAAAAGTAAAAAAAAATGTGCAAAACTGTCATTACCCTGGAGTATGAAATGTTGATGAATGCTATGTCATTACAAGAGAGTAAAACAAAATAAAAAGATTAATCTAATTTGAGGCAGGATTAACTTATGTGGAAGTTTTGCCACGCTAAGGACCTGAGTTATATATGCCTACAAAGATCCCATTTGCTCTTAATTAGGTCAGGGATGCCTAACTAGTGCTATATTACACACTGTAACTGTGTGATCCCACCCACAACATTCAGGATCCCCTGGAAAATTAGGATACATAGTCTTTAATGTGTAAACAACTCTGAGGACTTGACACACATACAAGTGAATCTCCAAGCAGAGAAATACCTCAAAGGAATTCCAGCCTCTCCAGCCAGTAAGTCAGTTTCATCAGGGTCCAGTTTAAATGCCTCTGTGCAAATGCACACAACATGGGAAATAAACAAGAGGAGTTAGACACATACACATCCCTGAAGGGCTATGATCTTACTGGCATAACAGACATGGTGGGATATACTCTGTGACTGGAGTGTTGGAATGGAAGGATACAGGCTTTTTAGGAAGGACAGGCAGGGGACACAAGGAGGGCCTGTTGTCCTCAATGCCAGTGACCATCTGAAATACACAGAGCTCTGCCCTGGCATGGAGGAGAAGCTGACTGAAAGCTTTTGGCTCAAGATTAAAGGGATAGCAGGGACAGAGGACATTATAGTGGGGGTCTGCTACAGGCCATCCAACCAGGAAGACCGAGCAGATGAGGACCTTCTCTGACAGATAAGAATAGCCTCATGTTCACAACCTCTGGTATTCATGGGATTCCTCAGCTACCCTGGTGTCTGTTGAAGGAACAGCACAGCAGAGCTTAAGCCATCCAGGAGATTCCTGGAATATGTCTATGAAAACTTTCTTCTCCAAGTGATAAAGGACCCAAAAATGAGAGGTGCTATGCTGGGCCTTGTTCTCACCAACAAGGAGGGGTGGGTGGGGAACGTGAAGCTCAAGGCAGCCTTGGCTGCCGTGATCATGGAATGGTGGACATCAAGATCCATAGAGAGCAAAAGAGAAAGATTCTTACCCTGGACTTCAGAAGAGCAGACTTTGGCCTCCTCAGGGACTTATGTTGGAAGAGTACCATGGGATAAATCCCTTGAGAGAAGAGGACCCCAAAAAAGCTGGTCAATATTCTAGGGTCACCTCTTCCAAACCCAGGAAAAAATGTCAGGAGGCCAGCATGAATGAACAAGGAGCTCTTAGACAAACTCAAACAAAAAAAGAATATGAAAGCAAGGACAGGTAGGCTGATAGAAATAGAGAAATTGTCCCAGCATCCAAGGATGAGGTTAGGAAAGCCAAAGCCCAAATAGAACTAAATCTGGTGAGGGACATGAAAGGCAACACCAAAAGTGCGTTGGTGATAAAAAGGAATATTAGGAAAATGTGAGCCCTCTCTGGAAGGAAACAGGACACAGCCGATATATAAATAAGGCTGTGGTATTTAGTGACTTCATTTTCTCACTCTTCACTAAGGGAAGAGTGGCAGAAGGTAAAGGGACTGGGAGAATTATGAACAACGCATGGTAGTTATAGATCAGGTTCCAGACCATGTAAGGAACATAAACATGCATAAGTCTATAGAATTTAACACTCGCAGGTGCTCAGGGAACTGGTGGATGAAGTTGCTAAGTCTCTGTCCATTAGATGTGAAAAGTTGTGACAGTCTGGTGAAGTTTCCACTGACTAGAAAAGGGGAAACATAACTCTCACTTCCAAAAAGGGAGAAAAGGAAGACCCCGGACCTCAGGACAGTCAGTCTCACCTCTGTTTTTGGTGAAATACTCATACCTCAAGAAGCACCTGTGTTAGCAAACAGGAGTGATTAATCTGCATTTCCACCCCCTTTTCTTTTTATAAAAGTTATTTGAAAATTCCATACATGAGTAGCTCGCTATCTCTCTAAGACTGATCTTAGGGTAGAGCCTCTAACATCTGGGAGTCTGAATAGTAAAAGTCTTACAATTTTAACAGCTTTTATTTTCACTCCTTTCTAAATCTGTCACCTTCCAACAAAAGTGAGGAATGTTCCTCTAATGTTAGGTCAGTCATTCCATTAGTAGCAGGAAGTGTGTGGTAATTTAATGTATTTTAGGGAGAGGAAATTTCTCTACAAAATCACATTTCTTTTCCAATCTAACCTCCAAGACCTGCTGAAATCAATACCTTCTCCCTTTGTTTTTGAAAAGGTTGAGGTATTTATTTTTCAGTATAACACACCATATCACTGTTACTGATGCAGAATCCTGAAACTAGATCTGAAGTTGTCTAGGAAAGTTTCTGTAACCACCAATACAGACAGAAAAGCTTCACATGACCTTATCACAAGTTGTCAGGTAGGCGACCTTGATGAGCATCACAGGTGGCAGAGCTGCAAAGCCCTTGAAAGCCCAGTGTCCAAGACCAGTAAAAAGGCAGGTGCTGTAAAGCACTGCTGTCTCTCTCATCTGCCTACATACCATAAACGAGACTGCCATGCTTCAAACTGGAGTGGGGAATTGGACAGGCTTAAAAATGACCCAGAAAAAAAATATGATTTCTTCGTTCTTTGTGCTCCAGAGCAGTTATCCAGTACAGTGCAGCTGAAATACTGAAACAGAGGAGAAAGAACTGGCAATGTCACAAGGTGTGGGAACATCTTAAACCCTTATCTCTAATAGGCTGCTGTAGTAGGAAGGGCATAAAAGGGTCTCAAAAAGACAGATCAAAGCATCAACATACATTTACAGGGGTTTGTCACATAGCAGTCTCAAAGAGGAGCAATTCACTTGTCCAGAAAACCAGGCTTCTTAGAAAATGAAAGAAAGACAAGCTGCTTTCTCCTTTCATTTTTGGATTAGAAAATCTCATCCAAGCTCTTCACTAAATTATTGCATTACAATACTAAAGAGTCACATTTTATATAACTTTAGTCATTCCTAACAAACTCCTTTGAAACTTGTCTTTGAGGTAAGACCAGCCAAAACCTACAAAAACACAGATAGGAAATACAGAAACATTTTCCTCATCCTGAATTGTTTTTATCAAGCAATATTGTGAACTTTGAAAAAGTTTCCTCTATTTATGTAATAAGTGGGGTTTTTTGTTGAATATTTATTACTCTGTTAAATAATTTTTAGTTTTACAACGCTATTTCAACAGCTGTTCTTCTGAGATATCTCTATTTTTCAATTAGTTCCCCTTTTATTTTACTTACTTAGTTTTAGCATTTGCAGCACACTGTAAAATTCAATATATGCACAGGTCATGACAATTTCCAGGAAGAAGAATTAAAATTAAATAGAAACACATGCATATATTACAGTAAACAAAGACATCATCACTTATTCAGCAGTGCTTTGCCCTAACACCAACAGTAAAAATGGCAATGTCATCCATGTGATAAATGGAATAGACATATAAAAGCAGTTATATGAGATATTCATCAAACAATATTAAAACAATTGTGTACTGAAAGCTATGGAGATATAAAAAGAAAATATTAAACCACTAGTAATTACCCAACATGATTGGTAGTGCAATAAAAGCTATTATAGATTAATTTTGGGGGTGCAAGAAAAGGAGGCAACACCCTTATTTGTGATTTTATCATTTAATGATATTCTACTCATATCATTATTAACGAGAAGACAGCTATAAAAAACACAGTCGCATGTATTTAATATTCAAAATGTGTCAGCAAAGTTTTGAATAGGCATAATTTTTAAGTGAAGCTTTACTATTTTAGCATTCTGAAGGGACAGCTCAATGTTTTTGGCCCTTATGTTTGACAGTCAGGTTTCTTAGCAGCTAATGTACACTTGCAGTTCTATAGATCTCTGGCAATACATTAGCCATGACATCCTCAAGCATGAGAAAGGTTATTGATGCCCCCTCCCCAGAAGTGTTAAGGCCAGGTTGGATGAAGCCTTGTGCAACCTGATCTAGTGGGAGGTGTCCCTGCCCATGCAGCGGGCTTGGATCTTGCTGATCTTCAATATCCTTTCCAACCCTAATCATTTTATGACTCTAAGTTGAGCTTTTTCACTGCTGAAATTGTAACAACTACCAGAAAACAAGTCAAGAAGAAGAGGAAAAGTGGAGCAGGGAAAAAGGTTCCATAACCAGTCTATTTATTAGGAATAAGCTCATGGCAGGCAAGGAGAATCTAGCTACAACATGAGCTTGCTTTGTCCTTCAGATATTTTCTATTTAACTCCTATGCTCCTGTAAAGGGGGATCAAGATACCTTCCTAGAGGGGGAAAAATAAGAGTTCTCCCGTTTGATAGCCAAACTCAGCACTGCTATTCCAGTCCAGAGGACGCTTGTCCTGAACAGTGTGAACATGAGTCAGTCCATATCAGACACTTTTGAGAACTTTCACAAATACAGCTTTTACTTTCCTATGAAAGAGAGAGTGAGTGATTTCACACCTGCCCAAGGAGTTTTGTCTGCTAGATCAAGGTCCTAGGTTCAAATTCCAATAAAGAATGTTAAAGCAAGGCAAGTGAAATTGTCGGAAGCATACAAGTTTGTAATGGGTTTGCTTCATTAGAATCAGAATCATAGAATTGGCTGGGTTGGAAGGGATCTCAGAGATAATCAAGTCCAACCCTTGACCACTACCACTGGACCATACAGTTTTGGACCATTTGGACTATACAGTTTTGCAGTTCACAGAATTAAGCTCCAGTTGGTTTGAAGTCCACCTAATTTTCTTGCATATTCATTATTTTTACATACACTCAATTATACTAAAAGACATTTGGACTAAGAAGGAAGTGTGTACTTGTTCCCTATCTGTGTCTTCTTCCTGCAATTCAAGTTATGTCATTATTAAAAATCTATTTATTTTTCAGATGTTTGCACAATTTTTCAATAAAAGAGTATTTTTCTTGCATGCCAAATAAGATATTATCCTGCGAGTACATGGTCTACTTATTTATCCTTAAGGAACCTTCTGAATGTTTGTCATTGCTACTAATGCAAGGCACCAGATCTCACTTAACTGTCCTCTGCAGATATAATTAAGTACTTCCAAATATTTTGCTTAATTGCATTCCTTCATGTTCTGAGTGATGTTTTGGTCTTTTACTTCAGTTATGAGTTGCATTTATAGCTTCCAGTAATCCCACTTATCACTGCAATTTGGTTAGTTTGAAATGTGCTGCATTAATTAGTTCTTTTCAAGTCTTTTAAAAGAAACATCTAGAGATCGTTAATTCTGTATGGGCAATTTATTATTGCTTAGGAGAATTACATATTGCAGTTTGGTTCACTTTTTTATAGACTTCTTTCAGTATTTCCCAGTGTAAAAATTATCTTACATGATCACCTTTCATAAAGTTTCTCTAGTGAGTATCATTGTATTTGTGTAGTTATAAAAGGCTCTCAAGCATTCAACAGCCAATGCCAAACAGCATCAGGATTTTTTTTTTTTTTTTTTTTTTTTTTGTAAACTGTTTTTCCAAAATGAATTTACAAAGCTGCCTATATTATCATAATAAGAAATTTCCATGATTTATTAGTATGTAGCCTGGCAATTATGAAGGTTCATCACACAAAGAAAAACAGGGAGACCACTAACGGAATTATTCTTCATGCAGTTATTAATCTGGAGAAGAAAAGATTGGGGTATATCTCTCTTAAATAAAAGAATGCAAATCTCAGCCTCCATTCTCCTCTGGTTTCAATATTCTATCCTGTTTACAAAATTTACCACTGCAAAGAGTTTTGTGCATTCTTAATTCCAAACATATTAATTGCCACTCTGAATTCAGTGCCTTTAAGAACCAGAATAAGTTTTAGTAAGATCAGTGTTATTCACATGTTGACTCTGGTCCAGGGAAACTTCTGAAGCCACCTTTTCCCCTGCTGAGGAGAAGATGGTGAGGTTTGAGTATCCTGAAAACCTTAGGAAAAAACATTTATACTGCTATAATTCAACAGCAGATCTAAATGGTGGAATAACGTGAATATCAAAGTTGAAAACCAAGGTGATAATTAGTTATGACTACTATTACCTAAGGAAGATTAGCAGATGTGTGGCTTTCAATTTACATAATAAATTCGAGGTGGAGCATGTTCAAATTGTTTTGGAAACAGCCACAGCATTAGTTCCTACTTCTTGTAGAAAAGGCACCTATCTGTTCCCTTTTAACATGAAACTTTCTACCCTTCTGATTATGTTTTGCTAGAGTGAATTGGCAAGATTCCATTCTACTATTGTGCTTCAAAATCAAGCATTTTTCTGTTCAGTTTCGTTGTCATATTTGCTTAGTTGTTTTGGTTTTTTTTTAAATATGAAAATAAATTTATACCGTTATGTGTCAGTTGATAGAGCTTTGTTCTTCTATATAATGGAAAAATACTTCCACCGTTAATATAATAACTAGTTGTTCACCCTGTGGGATTTGTTCATCTTCCTGAAAAAATTAAGAAGAAAATCAGTAAGTATTTACCAGCTTTTAGAATCACAATATCTTTCTTCACCTGGACATGTAATTGGACTATATCATATCATGAGAGGGAGACATTCTGAAGCAGTCTTGGTTTTGCAATATGAGAAACATTTCCATGTTATGACACAGCTTAAAGATGCAATATACAGATTATACAGTTATGAATAAGAGGGGCTTCCAGGCTTTCACTTTAGAAGATCTGAAGAAAAAAATGTTTTTGAGGCACCACATATTAAAATTGCAACATGAATAAACAAATTTCACACATTCAAATAATAGCACAAATTTTGAATTACGAAGAAATTTTTCTCCACACAATTGTTCATATACCAACAGCTTTAAAAAGAAGAAAATCCTCTGAAATATTTAACCAGAAAACTTCAGAAATAAGCCTGGAATTGGATGATCACCAGGAAAAGACTATGTCAGAGAAGACTTCTAGGAAGGAAAAATAGTTTTTCTATTAGAAACAGAGCAAGAAATTCAGGAATTAAACAAATATCACAGTATGATAAAATAATAATACTACACAGAGTCCTTGGTCCTTCTCCGAGCCTTCTCTTACTCAGAAAAGTAGAAACTTCATTAGATTAGGACAGACTCATGTAGTTCTTACCTTGTTTTCCCTTTGGAAGTTATTAGTGTCTATAACATACTGACCTTGTGCATATTTCTTGTGTTTTTGTTGTGATATAGAAGCAGCAGGGTAGGTGACAATAGGATGTTCCAATTACTACTCTCTATACACAATATCTAGTAATAATAGAATATTACTATGCTCTTCTTTATATCTTTTTAAGAATGGATAAGATCAACATCTCTGCAAAGGGTTTCCAAGTGGGCAGCTTTTTTTCAGAACAGTGTTAAGGACTACATGACCTCCTGGGGTCCTTTCCAGACATAAACTTTTATGACTGTATCAGATCTTTGAAAACTTATAGATTGTGCCTTGCTCCAAGTGGAATATTCTGTCATCAATTGGACTATACTTGGGTAATGGCTTAGGTTACAGCTACCTTTTTATATTAATATATCCAGGAATCTTCTTTACCTTTGGATAATTTGCCATTATCCTGTCTGACATGAGAAACACTTTTACATCCTTCTTCCTCAGCAGTACACCATTACCATTTGAAATTTCTCATAGAAATGATTAACAGATATTAAAGGAAATAAAATTGTCAACGTGTATTTTGCTGTGATTTACAATTACCCTTGCAATACTTACAGGGTTTTTTGGCAACACAGGAAATTGAAGTAATATAAATCCTTTCAGTCAAGAAAATTATTAATTACTAGTGATTCTGGCATATGCATTTTAACCAAGTTAAAGGGTTTACAGTCATTTTACCATCTAATCTTTTTTTCTTTTTTTGGTGCTCAAGGATGTAGAGATGCAACTGCAACTGTCCTTACTTGTCATCTACCATATTCAGGAAAAGTTTTCCACATACGTATGCTTCACAAAGCACCTCCAAGACTTCCAGACTACCACAGATCCACAGGTCAGAAAAGTCTACTGCTTTTGTTGACTGCAGAAAAATCCTTATTTGAGCAACTAAATTAATCAGCTGAAACATTACAAAGGCTGTTCTACATGTCCATATATTTTTAATTACATTCAATGCAATATCTGACTTAAAATGCAGGTATTCTATGTAGATCTTCTATAGGACATTTTCTTAACTAATTTCCCAGACCATTCAGTAACTCAATTCAGATTTAAAAGAATTACTGCTCAATAGTGATGATTTTGTACCTACATATATCATAATGCTACCATTTAGCTTGTGAAATACTGCAGTATTACAAACTGTGATGCATCCTTCCACTACTGTATAAATCAGTTCAATAGTTTAACCAGTCTCTTACAGCCCTGAGATACAGATTTTGGTTAAGCAAACACCAGTGCTAGTGAAAAGTGCTTTGAAAGGTTAGAAATATATTGACACAGACTACTGCCTTAAGTTTTTGTCCTGGTTTCACTGGGAAAGTGTTATAGAATCAATTTTCTTGTCAGGGAAGCTGCAGTTCTTGAGAGGACAACAGCACCTGATTCTGAGAAAAAAAAGTTTGTAAGACACTTTGTTGTACTTTGTGGCCAGACATGGTATGCGGGTTTCCATAGTGATCAAGGTCTTCAGCATTTTTGGCCTAGCCAGGGCAGTTGACCCAAGCTGGCCAACAGACCTATTCCATACCATTAACATCACCCTTACTAGAAAATAGGAAGTTTGCTGGGGATGGGTCTTTTCACTCAACGGCCACCATCTCTGGAGGGTATCACTCATTGCTCTGCCCCTGAGGCTTGTTCTTCTGTTTGCTGTGCCTGCCATGCTCTCTCTGGAGCTGGGTCTCTCACAGTGTTTGACATCTGGCAGTCACTACTGTCAGTGCACAGCTCATGACCACTATGTGGGTAGAGTATAACTTTGTATTTCATATTAGTGCTGGGACTAATAGTAATTCTTCATTAATATTTTATTAAATCTGTTTTTATTTCAACTCACAGGACTCCTTTCTTTCTCCCTGATGCCCATTCTTGGGTGGGAAGTGGTCATGGAGTGACCGAACAACTGCTTGAATGGAGACAGTTCCTCTGTAGCACAGAAATTCTTCTTCCATCTACTTACATACTCAGACAAGAGGAGGTGTACTGCAAGCCACCCTTGACTGAAACTCCTATCAGTTTGTTAGTTCAGTTCAAGAAGCCATAAGGATTTACATTTTTTTCCAGTACGTTTTTTTTTTACATTATTACAGGCAATAATAATTCAGATATTTATAGCAATTTAATTATACTGAACTTCTCACTTTGGATCTGCACACTGTCTAAGATGGCAATGCTATCATTAACACTCCTCTCCATTTCTCACCAAGTGACAAGGAATCTTGAATTATCTACAAAATTCAGCACTGTTCTTTTGAACTTACACTAAAGGAGCACTGAAAGATAGCATGTAGGTAACATAAAATATGCATATGTATGCAAATAGATTTTTTTTTTTCAGGGACATGAAAAAAATAGAGGTTTCTACTTATGAATCAGAGACTGATACACTTTGTTTAGGAGATGAATTATTGGTATGGTGGTGATACAGGTTAGAAGTGTGGGAAATTAGTGAGTTAGGATATCAGTAAAGCAGATCAGATTAGTGTACATTATTATTATTGAACTTATTATTGTCCAATGAAACCTCACAAATTCCTTAAAACAGGTAGTACATTGAGAATAAATTTAAATGTTATGAATTATGAAAATTAAAAAAAACTTTAAGAAAATTAAATCTGTGTTACACTACTTTTCTGTTCTCTATTTGGACTTTTGAACATTTTTTTCCATAAAAATTTACCTTTCCTAATTCTACTCTGTAATAATTATAAATGAAACCCTTCCTATGGCAGTCTATTTCTGCAGTAAGCATTTTGTAGAAAAATGTCTGTGTTTATACACCACCTAATGAAAACGAGAACCTATCCTTTGCCCCTTTAGGAACTGCTGTGGCATAAAAGATTATTAAACTGATAGATTTTTCAAAATGGAAAAATCAGGGAGTAATTGTAACTAAATGTGGGAGTTTCTAGCAGCCTTCTTGCAAGACTGATGACATTTTTATCTGTTTAATTACTGGGGCAACATAAGCCATAAGTCATCTGTAAACAAGGCAGTCAGGCTACACTTATGAACAGTAGAACAGATCCTATCACAGAAATCTTTAGTCCTGAAGAGAATATGGAGATGCTAGCTGAAAAGCCACTGAATACAAAGTCAAGTGTGGTACTGTGGTTCAAGCAAGACCATTACATGGGACCAGAACACACATGCTGTGAATAGGTTCCATGCTGCAAAAAGCATGTTGCAGAAGAGAAAAGGTAGGCTAGATTCAGCTACTAAAGTACCACACTTCATAAGACAGAAAAGGATGACTAGAAAATTATACTTCACAGGGGAATCTTGTGTACTAAAGTGCTCCTAACTGTGTCAGAGAAGCAGATGGTAAACTCAGAACAGAAGTTAAACAAGCAAAAAATTGTATACACTATAAAAACACGTGATTAACTATTACAACAAGCTACCAAAGGAAGATGAAAATACAGACATGAGACCACAACTGATATGTTCTAGCCTAAATAAAACTTCTTTTCATGCACAGTATCTGGGATTCAACATCTGAATACTAAGTAAATCTCAACTACTTCTTATTTTTATGGAGTGTCATACAAAATTAGTGGTACCCAAGTTTTCCAGAGAGGTCAGCAGGAGGAAGGCATGAACTGTGATCACCTTCATATGATCGGGTGCAGAGAATCCTGAGGGTGAGGGTTACCTCTCTGTTTAGGTTCCAGACTGACCACACTGAGCAGGCAAATAAAGGAAAGGGCATGATAAAAATATGAGGCTTACAGCACCTGCATGAGAGGGTGCATGTGCTTGTGAGCTGCTCCACTCCACAGTTACACTTCAGCCACTTGAGAAGACACCAGAAACCACAGGCAGCCTTCCCGTGGCAGTCAGGAGCAGATTGCTCCACAAAAGCCCCTGGTCTGACCCTGCTCAAGACATATTCAAGAGAGAGAATGATGTAAGCTGAATTAATTGCTTGATCAGAAGATGACACTCCTAAATCCTTGAACTATATGTAAATAGCTTGAGGTTTTATTATATTTGGGCAGAACCAGACAGTATTTTTCCCTAAAATTTTATTTTAACTTCAAGCATGCTGTCATATAAGTTGCTAGTGACTGAGAATTTCTGACCTCTCATGTTAATATTCAGTCACAAAACCTGAAAAACCTTGATCTCTTGTGTGGTAAGTACCTATAAGTAGTTAACAAATGTGTACAGATGTCCAGGGATGGCTCTTGTTCAGTTCCAGAGTTGATAAATCTGGAGCATAGATTCCACTATGTGACAAATTTCAAGTTTTAAAATATTTCCCTTTGTCCTCCTGCTGCAGATTGTCAGCCATAGTTTTCAGTCATGAAAAAAATTAATTTAAATCATAGTCATTTGGAATCCTGACTTAATAGTACACATAGTCTAAAAGATGCTGCTACAAGTAACAGCACATTCTGCATGAGACATGAGAGTGTGGAGTGGTATTACCTCCCATTGCAATTTTCACAGATCTGAGGCGACTAAAATAAATATTTTGGTTAAAATCACACAATGTTCTTATTTTAATATACTTGTAAGTATACTCAAGGGGTTGTTCTCTTTATCCAGCTTATGCATTGCCATTTGAATGTATTTCTGAGTTTTACACGTACTTGTTCCTTTCTAATAATCTGCTCCTTAATCTGGTGGGGAAAGGCAAATGAGAAAAGAAAGCTGTATTAAATATGATACATGCTATTTAAATCTACTTTTAAATCTATTTTAAATTAAAAACAATCAAACAAAAACCCTACAACCTGTCAAAGCAAACAAAATATAAACCCAAGCTGTTTTCAGAAGAGACTGAAAGACTTGGAGGAAAAATGTGAGACACATAGAACTTCAAGAGCTTCAGAAAACTCTATGGCCTACAGAATGGTCAAGCATGATAACTTTCAGCAGATGTCAACAAATACAACATTATTCTGCTTTCCACAAGCTCACTCAACTAAAAATATGTGCTTTTAAGCCCTTGCAGTTATTGTTTGTTTGGGTTATTTTGAATAACAAATACCCCTCAAAAATGTCATAGCAAATGCCTGTCAAAAATGATCATGGCAACATAGATACATATCTATTCCATGGGCAATATCCAGTTTTATCTTGAGGTTGCTAACACTGTGCCAGACCAGAAAAAAAACACACACAGTTGAAGGGGAGATGAAGGGAGGGATTGATCACAGACTCAGTTCCCAGTTGCTATTACTGCCCTCTAGTCAAGAGTAACATTAACTTAATGAGCTTCCTTCTCTGCACACTTTTGGTCTGAAATCAAGCACATCACCCTAAATCAAAGGTAGATTAATTTACTTGATTGGTAACCGATTGGTGAGGAAGCCACTCTGTCCAACCAGTTTGATTACTGCTCTGATGTCTAATCATATGATGTGAATAATTTTTACCCCAATGGGATGCATACTCAATATGTTACCAGAACTATTAGGCTGAATTATATATTTGAAAAATATAGATGTCTTACTCTTCCTCAAGCAACCTTCCTACAGACAAAGCTTTTTAGTTCATGCCAGTTTGGTTTGGAAAGATGGTTCCCCTCAGCCTTTGGCTTATTCTAAAATTGGCTTATTCTAAAAGAATACTGTCACATGAGTTTTAAATTAACGTGATCCTTGAAACTATTTGAATGGTTTTAAAAAGAAACACATTTTCAGCACATTTTCTCAGCCTACGTGTAGAGAAAAGAAAGACCAGAAGGAAAGTGAGAGCAAAATTGAATATACGAAACCTATAAAAATCTAGAACACAAGACTGATGTTTAGATGATTAAATACTAGTTAGACAATTAAAATAATTTTAAATATAAACAGAAGATTGCAATACTGGGAGAGGTGAGAGAGATTTTTGCTCATCAACTGTTCCAGAGCTATGACTGGAAAAACAAAAACCAAAACAAAAATACCCCAAAAACCAAAAAGCACAAACACCCCCAAAAACCTACAAACAAACAAAACTACAACTAAAACAAACTACTACAAAACAACAAAACAAACTACAAACAAGAAAATCAAATCAAAACCAAAAACCCAGGGGCAGTAATTGCTGGGATAGAATCCACCCACAAAGAATCTGAGAAAGAGGACAAAAAAAAATGCAGGAAATGCTCGATTATGTGTTTTTTCTTGCCATATCAGTGTTTGTAAACCCTGGAGTTAGCATCTATCTCCCAGTGATCCTCTTTGTCATGGAACAAAACCACCAACCACCAGAGATGAAACCAAAACAACTGCAATTTACTGCAAGAAACAAATGCACATGGAGTTCTCAAACGAATTCAGATGATACCAGAGTTGGCTCACACTTCATATAAAAGAGCAGTAAAATCAAGTATGTGCAGTAGCACTACAAAGCTGACCTAAAAGCTTGTAGTGCTTAAGAGATGGGAGGACAGGAGAGGATCCATAGCATGTTCACTCACTGCTTTAGGTGAGGGCACTCAGTCTCAAGAAGTATCCATGGTAGGTGTTCCTTGCCACAGGGAATACCTCATTTCACAGACCTGCTGCTGCAAGGAGGGCTCAGAATGACAGAACTTAATTTATACCCAAGTAAGATCAGTGCTTGTTGTCATACACAGTATCTCACTTGAAACTTCTGACTATGGCATTTCGTTGGCCAAGAGCCTTATCCATCAACTGAAGTAGTTTTACCTGTGGAATGAGATGGATACATGAGAGTGCTAACTAGGGAGTGCTGTGACTGTTGTCAGGAAGTCTCTAGTGTTGTGGGGGCGGGTCTACCTGTTACACTCTTGCACCACATCTTCAGAAGTGCAGGAAGAGGCCCAATGAAGAAGTAACATTTACCATATTCCTCTCTGCAGAGTTTTAGATGCCATAAAGATGATGACTTTGAGAAAACTGCAAAGATTTTTGGACCATGAACAACTGGAAGCTTATTCTTAAATTCAAATCTAAATCCTATTCAGTACCCTTTTCAGTTCTCATCCATCTTATTTTGGCTTCCAAGGCAATTACTAAGGATGCCGGCAAATGGTGCATGCATGTCTAATGAGCCTAGTGATTTTTCTGAAGAAAAGATCTTAGAGGCAGGAATACAGAGGAACAAGAAAGAAATCTGAAGACTAAATAATTAAGACAGGGAATAGAAAAGGCAGGGGAGATTATGAAGAAAGATTCCTGAAGACCTCTTAATCCTATAGTGGTGTATATCTGCACCAAACAGAAAAAACCCACACGAAGTCTGAGATCTAAATTTCTACTTACCGCAGTAAAGTAAAAGTGATGTAATTCTAAGTATATCTGTCTCCTCTTTTCCCAATCTCCATTTTTTTGTCAGTTTCACAAGAAAATTCTTTTTTTTTTTTTCTGACTCTGCTACGTTATGTAGATTGTGATGTCATTGTGTTATACTTTGATTTTCCTAAAATAGTTCTGAATATACAGCAATTAATTCTCACTTGTCTTCTGTGGGGTTTACAATATTTTGCTTAAACTTCAAGCTCATTATTTCACGAACTGTCTCCCCACCTGATCAGATGAAGCAAAGAATAACTGTCAGACAAATAATAAATTTTAAAAAGTACTGAGATAACTTTTGCTGATATTACCAATTTCCATCTTTAGATTTCAATAATATTTCTTCTTTTCTTTTGTCCTGGATAGTATCACACAACCTTTACAGATGCTGGTCTTGATTACTTGAAACTCATAATGTACTGCTAGGGCCATTGTTTATTCTGATAGACTCATCTCAAATGTTATTATTGTCAGTTTTTTGTCTATATTTGTATATGTCAGTCAGCTCTGAGGAGGGAACTCTGGGGGAATCACCATCCCTAAAGTATTTAAAAACCATGTAGATGAGAGACTTCAGGACATGATCTTGAGGGTCATACAGTTATTGATATATATATTTATTTGTGGGGGGTGGATGGTGACAGCTGGATGCAGTGATCTTAGGCATCTTCTCCAACTGTGACAATTCTGTAATTCATTGAGTAATCATTATCATAATACTAGAATTACTGACAACTTTGAACATGACATACATATTTCCATATAGCACAGATAAAAGACTGAAAATCTCAGACTTACCCCCTAGAAAAGCAGATCAATAAAGCTGACCAGCAAAGGATGATCAGGTAAATTTTAGTACAAGATTGCCATTGCTGTGGAAGATATTGCCACTTCCAAATTCCAGTCTAAAACATGCTTTCTCAAGTATCTATATCACAGAAATCCTAAAGGCAATTAAAAAACCTGTTAAAAAGGAAGTGGTTTAGCCTTCTAATACTACCGTTGATATACACAGATGATTTTGTCACCATAATTACTTGCTGTAACTGAATTGTGCTGTCTCCACAGACTGAGGCATAAGTTGCAAAGCAGCTAGATGTTTACAGGTCTTTTCTATGAAAAGCAAATGCCTCAACCTGATGTAGAGCAGAAATCACCAGATAGTGCTTTATAAAACCAAGATGTCTAATAGCCAAAATGGCTAGCTACTTTTTACTTTCTAATATTGTTAGAACACATCCTCAATGCCACCTCAGCTTATTGGACAGACACTTTAAATGCTCATCTGTCATGTTAACCTCTACACAAAGCACAAATATTTCTTTTGAACTTCAGGGAATGAGAACCTGACAAGAACAACAAGAAGGAATGTTTTTTGACAGAAGTTAACAGAGACATGCAGACTGGAAAGCTTACTGATGTGCCCCAAAGGCCATCTCACTTAACCTTTGAAATGTTCTGGGGTTTTTTCCCTTTAGGAAACTCTAAGAGAAGGTAGTTGTATCCAGAAACTGTGTCCAAGAGGGAAATTACTCACACCACATGTAGTAGGACTACAGACAGACAGTGTGACCTTCTGAACAGAATTGTGAAGCAGTAGTTGGGAATTCAAAGAAACTACTAAACTTCCTAAACAGCTTGGATCTTTAAACAGGTAAGGGCAGAGCAACACTTGGATGAAGAAACTGTAAAATATAACCTATGCCCTTTACAATACAGCCTATGTACATCCAACATCATGCCTGACTGGTTTTGATGATACAGTTTTTCTTCTTTTAGCTCACAAGAACCAAAACAGCTAGAACAGAAATGGAACTTTATTATTTTCCTCAAGTCAATTTAAAAGTCAAAGAAGTTCAAAACAATAGATTCAAGATTCCCTCATGGGTATAGTTTTAAGGAGAGGATGGCAGTACTGAGTGAGATCAATAGCTGAGTGAGATGACAATCTGCAAATGCAACAGGAAAAAAAAGAAAAAGAAAAATGAAACTATCATGGGTATGTGGAGGAATGGAAAGACAGATCTACAGGGAGTTGTATATAGACAGGCCCTCACACTAAGCCACAGGAGTTTCAGTGGAGCTAAAAGCATTCCTGTGTGTTAGGCATCATCACACTGGGACACTGTGTGTTCACAAACAAACAAAGGAGGACTGGATGAGGCAGCTCAAGAAATGTGAAAGCTGTCATTAATGTATTTGCTATACACTGAGGAAAACAAAAGCTTTGGTAGCCATAACGATCATATCTCTGACATCCATTTCTCTTTTAACATTCAATTTTGTTGACCAATTTTAGTTAAGTTTGACATCAGGTTAGAGATTCAAGAGACCTTGCTAGCATGAGGAAAAAAAAAACAAAACAAAACCAAAAAAGCCCAAGTAATCAAGCAGATGCCCCAGAGGAAAGACCAGATTGTAGCCTGAGTCCAACAAAATTACATGAAAGTAGTAAATCTTCACACAAGATAAAAACACTAAACTTAGTTTTGTAACTTCTTCCAGTCATAACTTATTTATAACCTAAGTTAACATGAAAAAGAATTCCACTTAATATTGTGGAGCATGCAGACATCACCGTCATATTTAAAAAAAATAATCTCTTCTTTGGAAATAGTGTGTTTTTACAATTCCAGGTACTGTGCTATTTTGCACATTGTACAAAGAATTGGTTGTGTTCAATATATCCTAAAATCGATATGTAATATATAACTAACTAGAGAAGTAGTACAGATATCCTTGTGTATGGTGAAGAACTTATAGGTACTACATTGCATTTTTGCTCATCTGCTTCACATCTTTACTTTCACATTAATTATAAGTTTGTTTTAAAATGACAAAAATGCTACATGTGATGATGATAAATTCACAGCCAATGTTTAATTGCATCATAAAATCAAATGTAAAAAGTTGAAAAATTTTCATCATAACTCTTAGAATTATAGTTCTGAATGTTACTTTAATGAACATAATTAAATGTAGTATCTGCTTTTAGAAGTGCTACGCTTCAGATGGAAAAGAAGATTAAACTGAAGTTTAGAAATCCTGCAGACAGCACCATCTGCATTAAAACTAAGTGACAGCAAAAATGCATCATACTTCAGAATGATCATTGGCTTGTGTTCCTGGCCAAATTCCAGTTTTGAGTTTATGCTCTTTTTATATTTCTTGCGAGATACAAAATATTTAGAGGTATACGTGTCACTGAGATTTATAGGTGATGTACATGTCTTGTACTGTCTCTCTGTACAGGCATAAATTACATCTTCATTGGGGGATTTTTCCCTCCTTTTTACCTTCAGTCATATATATGACAGATTGATCTCAAGAGAATAAATTCTACATACATATACATACATTTGATTTTTATACCCAATTTCATACTTTTATTTCCCTATCCTGAAGAACAACAAAGTGAAATGTCCTTCCTGCTCCCTAAATTTCCCTTCTCTGAGTTTTGTGCCATGGCACACTGTACCACCACTGCAGTGCTAGAATGGTACTCCTATTTTGCAGTTTCAGGAAAACCATGACAAGCTATTGCACCTTGCCAATGTATGGAAGCATGAACCTTCTCCTAAGGAAGCCCTGGACGTGTGTAGCACTCCTGCATACAATCCACCACAAAAGCCTTTTTACATCAGGTGGACTACACTGGTGAAGAGGAAGGGTCTGTAATTTACATTTGTCCATATAGTGTATTCTGTTCAAATGAAGTAACAAATGCACACAAAATGCAGTGGAGAGAAGAGATGATACTCTTGGAATCATTTGGTGTTCCCTAATGATCAGTTATTGACAAATAATGAAAGTTCATGATGTTTGCCCAGGGCAAATGCAAGTTGCTCGTATGCTGCACAGAACTGGGTTCTTAGTGCTCAATTAGTTCTCCCATATGGATTACTGTTCTTGATGAGTTAACCAGAGCACTGTAAAACTACTCTAGTGCTCCCTGATTTGATCCCCCACAGCAGTACTTTCTAATGCAGCAGATAATATTTAATGCATGTTAAGTATTACTATATTGCAAAAGCTAGATTCAAAACGGAACAGGTTTTGCCTTCCAATGTCACCATGAGTGATGCAAAGTCTGTAATTGGTTTGCTTAAACAGTGTCACTCTAAGACACTGAATTTCTCTAAATAAGTATTAACTAACTGTATATCCATCAGAACAGCCACCTTTCTTCTGCAGAAAAATATACCTATCATAAAATGAAGGATGTCTTATCAGAAAGGGAACTTCTGCCAGATAAGTTTTTCTGGGGTCCTTTAATTTTTCTATTTATTTCCTTACTCAGCCACAAATATCTGCAAATTCCTGTGTCACCAGTCTAATGAATGAAGGGCTTCTGATACACATGCTTTCTTCTTTCTCATGTGTACATATACATTTCATGTCAAATAGTCTGTAAGAAATTACCAGCCAGTTCTGGAAGAGATCTCTGACTACCAAAGTGCATGCCTCTATTCCATAGATAGTGTACGAGTGCTTTGTACCATAATTAATCCATGTAGAAATAACCAGAGCATAGTTAAGCAAAGAGCATGTATTCAATACACACTCAATCATAATTATACATAACAGCCCATTGCCCTGTCCACTTGAAATATGATATACACTAGTTCAGGAACTATACTTCTACTGATATAAGGGTATAGAAGCATATTTTCTAATGACCTAAGTTCAGGTTCCAGGTTTGACTGCTACCAGTGAGCAGTGAATCTGTTGTAAGCAAGTCCCTGCAGGTGTACAGGAGAGCTTTGAACTAGGGCCAGAAAGCCTGCACAGTGTTCTATAATCCATGCAGAACACTCCATTCGATGATGCAGCAGAGGTTCCCAGCATCAGAAGTGTCATACAATTGTGAAGATCTTTTCTAGTTTCCATCATTTATCCAGGCTACCTCCCTACCTGTGCAAGCTATTTCTTACTGCCTTGGTCTAAAATATGCATAAAACGAAAGAATCATACTTTGTAATTTCTCAGTGCTGACATTAGCAATATGACAGATAAAAATACGTGGCAGTCATTTCTGTCTTAATGGAATCATACGGACAAAGCCTAACTCAGCAGTATAGTCAACAGTATAATTCAAATACATAACAGACATTCATAAGTCAATCAGCTGGTTTTATCATGATTGACCTTAAAGCTTTATAATGACTTCCCAATAGAGGCAATGAACATAGCCAACCTAAAGATAAGGGGACAGTGAGAATAAGTGTTAAGAGTCAAAATGTGAGTCCTGGAAAATCAGACCTGTTTCTGCCTCCTGGTCCTGCATGCAGAACTATGACTGAGATATGTTTCCCCTTGTTGGTCAAACAGTATCAACTGATCCCACAGCTCTCTACATCTTTTGGCAGCAAGAAATTTGACTTTCCAAGGTGCTGGCAGAGACAAATCAAGTAGGGCTGCATTGCTGCCCTAAGGAACTTCTCATGTCAATCATTCTGGCAGATGGCTCTCGTCACTCTAGCACATCTACCAAGCCAGACACAAAGATTACCATCATCCATTCTAAAGAAGCAGACTTGTTTTGATAGCTGTAAACTACTGACCTGCATAGCTGGGCTCCACATTTTTTTTTCCACACTAGATTTCTACATCAGATTTCCTTTTTTCCCCTTTCATGTGAAGAATATAAAAAATGACTAGTACAATTAGGCTACTAATTAGGTTTGCACATCAGCTTAATAATAAAATTGAACACAAGTAGATGTTAATACTATTAACAATATAAGTTGATATTATCATTGCAGAAAAGCTACTGTCTGCAGTGTTTGGCATCTTCTTGCCCTTCAGGTTGTCATATGTTAACAAGAAACTTCAGACACACATAAAAGGTTAAAAGAAACTATCTGTACATGTGCAGTGTGCACCACCACATATCTTTACATTCTAATATGCAGCAGGAAGAAAGGAAAACAGTTATTCTTACATCATAAGTATTAGTTATGAAATAGGATGCAAAGTGATTAATCAAACTTGTCACAGATCTCTAAGATTTGGGCTCTATGCTCAAAAGAAATCTCCTGCTGCCTCACTCTGACCTTTCCTATGCATACAGAATGGCCTAGGTAGAGATGTAGCTCCAGTCTCCAGGTGCAAGTGTTTATTATCAGAAAATTCTTACATGTAATTTGCAAAGTGCTACCAAAATCATTTCTCATATAGGAAGTGTATGTGACTTCACTTCATCTGAGTTTGCAGCTCTTTGAGTGTGTTCTCCATAAATGTTCAAGCAGCTGGATATGGATTGCTGACTAGTTAATTAATGCTTATTCTGAATCATGATGCATAAGGTATTTAAAATTGTATTTACCTTTGAAGGTTACTGATTCTATTTTAGACCTCAAGAAGACTTACAAGCTTTCTTTTCTCAATGTTTCTATTAGATCTAATAAAAAAAGCTACCACTTACAAGTATTGCATAATCAACAATTTTACATAAATATTTTTAGAAAGCAGCATTAAAAAAAAAAAGTGAAAATATTGCATAATTTGCAAGCAAGTTTCTATTTTATGTTTTCGTGACAGTTTTAAAACTGAAATTCTGCCCATATTCAGAACTTACAAGCAGAAAGTACTTGGCAAGAGAGATAGTTTTAAGCCATTATCTGTGTTGTATTCTACAAGCTATTCTGCAGTTAGATCTGCAAAATTAACAAACTGGTCTGAAATTAATTTAGAGTTGCACAGTTCTACTAGACTTAAAACAGGCAATTCCTTTAAGTTTTGGCTTTGGGTCTACATCACAGTCTCTAATCAACCTTTTTTAAAAATTAGCAAACCCCTCAATTTTGTAGTAGTGATGAAAATCTGGAAAATATCTTATTCAGACTTAGAAGAACAATAAAACAAACAATGCAAAGTAAGACCTTTTTGCCCTCAATTTTCATACGTTGCAAGGATGGGCTCGTGACTTTTAGGGGGATGACAATCAAACATCTGGCAATCATATCAAACTGGCAAGCAGGGAATCTGGACAGCAGGCCAAGAGCTGGGCTGCCTCTTGCCCATCTCTCCTGCTGCCCAGCTCCCAGCTTCTCAGCAGCCACCACCATTCTCTCCCTGTCCAGATCCCTTATCCTCTGGATGCTTCATTTGCCACCAGTCTGTGTTCTGGCTGCCTGGCCAGTTTGTAGAGGGGCTTGAGTTTGTTTTCCAGCTCCCCAAATACCTAGGTGTCCATCTGCTGTGCTTGGGATCTTCAGCAGACAGATGGACCAAAACAGACCATTTGCCTTTGCCAAAGATTCTTGCTGACATTCAAAAAAACCCCCAAAACCTTTGCAACCCAGGATCATCTGTAAAACAGCAATTCCTTTCTTTACCTATACAAGCTCCAACTAAAAAATAAACACCAACAAAAAAACCCAAACAGGCTGTGAGGCTTTGTTCATTTTCAGTGGTATCCTGGTCAATCCAAAATTCAGTAAGGCCTTTTTTGGAGTGAGATAACACTAATCTGAAATACAGGTGTAAGAAAATTTCTGAAGGTCCATATTCTACATTTTAGTATACAGATGCAACATGAAAAAGAGAAAGGACAACTGTATGCCACCAACACCACGCTTCTGACTACACCAAGACAACTCATTCAGCACCATGAACAAAAACACCATCAGTATCATTCATAGAACCCCAGCAGTTGGGTAGCTCTGATCAAGGTGTTCTAATTTTTCCAATGAAAGTGCACGTATATAGAGGATTCCAAGTGTATGAGTCACACGATTTGTAACATGAAAAATGAATAATGAAATAAATGTGACTCAAAGTTTTTCTAAAAAGTAATGTTAAAAAAAATCAAAAAAATCAAAACGGTTTTAAAAAGTGATATTAAATGAATATACTTATGAATATAAAAATATTAATAATAAAGTAAAATTAAACAAATGCATCAGAACATGTTTTTTAAAAATGAGGTTCAGGACTGTGATCTTAAACTAGTTGTTCATAATATATCTGATTGAGTTGCCTTGATCTCTACTAATTTTTTGGTTTTCTCATTTCTCAGATGCCTTTATCTAACAAAGAGATAACTTGAAACAATTACAGAGCAAGGTGGACACCTATGATTGCAGAATACAAAGAAGGCATGAGATTAATGGGACGGCACATGTTCAGATTTTGTGCATAATAAACATGAAGTCATGTATATATATATATATATATATATATATATATATATATATCAGTTTCCTTACAAAAATCAGAGACCCCTACATCCTGAGGTTTTGGTCACAGTGATGAAAGAGTACAACTTGCTCATCCATGTACAGCTGTCCCAGTGGAGAGCTGGTGGTGTAGAAGTGACTGGCAGAGAGTTGGTTGCAGCACACAATTGGTGACGGACAATTGTCCCAGAAACTCAAAACAACTGATAAACAATACTGAATAAAAAACTGTCTTGGATTAGTGCAGTGGTGTTTTAGAAGTGGGGAGGGGCACAGGGATGGTTCCTGCATGAAGCTGCTGGAAGATCCCCCAGTTCCAACCCTGGGTCCACCTCTGCCCAAGGCTGAGTAGATATGACAAGGTCAATGTGCCTCTGTGAATAACATATTCAAGAGAGGAGAAACAAAATTGCAAAGACATAAAAAAGACATGCAAAACAGATAAGAGAAGGTGAGAGCAATGGTAGAGAAAAAATGCCCAAGTCAGTTAGGAAAAGGGGGAGAAGCAGAGATTTCCTCACAGCTCATGGTGAGATGGCAGCTGTCCCCATGCCAGGGAAGTGACTCTTCTCGAAGCAGAGCATGACTCCGTAGGTAACCCAAGCTGCAGAAGCCCATTCTTAAGAGACTGACTCATGTTGGTGGAGTTCATGGAGGACTCTCTCATGAAAGAGACCCCACACTGAAGCAGGGCAAGAATCTGAGTGCTCCTCCTCCTAAGGAGAAAAGACCATCTGAAAAATTATAGCATTTACATTGCCTCAGATGAATGTGTGATTCAGGTGATGAGAGTAATGTTTTTAAAGTTTAATATGCTATCTTGCAAATATCTGCATGTTATCATCTTTCATCTGGGTTGTGTCACCAGACACAAAGGTATTTAGGAAGCCAGCAAGAGGGAAAAATATGGGAAAGACTGTTCTCAAAGTGAGCAACCATTTTCCTCAATTTACCATTATCCCACACAGTCAAAGTTCTATTTTTTACTAACATATTTTGGAATAAAATTGAATCATTAACTTATTTCCTATTTTTTTTCCATTTGACTGATATATTTCATTCATATGAATTACTTACTTTCCAGAAGAAGCATTTAATTTTTTTAAACTGGGAGACTTTTAAAGGAAGTATTTATTTTTAAATTTACATACATTTATATATAGACACACTCAAATTTATATGTATATAAATTCAGAGAATGACATGAGAGTATTTTAGTTTTACCAGAGATGTTCCTATTAACCTAAAGCAATTCATACTTTTTCCTTTTTTCCTTTTGTTCTGTTTTAGAAGTATAAATTATATATGAACTTGAAGAACATCTCATAAAGTAAAAAAAATTCCTATTCTGCTCTGTTTTAAATCATTATTCCACTCTACTGCTCTGCACCTTTGTGATCAGCTATAACTTGTTCATTGCTCTCATGTTGCTTCTTGTACATGATTATGACGTGTGCAAATAAAATTCCATTCACTGGACACAAGTAATCACTCTCTTTACTTAAATCATAAGACCTCTAAATTAAGATATCAGTCATTATAGCATTTTTCCATAGACAATATCCATAAAAGTACTCATTGCTATTCAGATTTCATAAGAACATTATTATCCAACTTACTACCAAGTAGACATCCATTGTTCTAATAAATAAATAAACAAAATACTGCATCTGAATTCTCATCCATATTATAGTCAAAATGACAATACAGCAATAGTCTGAATATCTCAGAAGTCACAGTTACTTGCTTTCTAGCTTGAGGGCATAGTTAGCTGACTTTTCTGAGCCATATAAATAGTTCATATGTTCAGATGTATAATGCTCTGAGAATTGTAATATTCTTTCATATTTTGTCAAGGATTAGTTTATGACCTCCTAGCAAATTTCTGCTTTTTCTCCTTAGTTAGTGAATTTTGCATTTTCTTCTTTGTCCTCTCTAAAACAAGTAAATATCTTCAATGGTGTGCTTTGTACAGCAGGAAAGATAGGGCAGTAAAATTTCAGAAGAAAGGTAGATGAAATATAATAAGCAAGTGGGATCAGCAGAGATCATTTCAGGTGATAAAACATTAGACTTGTTCACTTTCAAGATAGCAAAGTTCAAGTTAAAATAAACTATTTAGTATCCAAATTGCTATAAACATAAGAAAAGGAGTTAATTCATGCTGTTTGGACACCTGTATCACAACAGCTGTCAATAACCATCATTGCTCATAATAATATGCTTATATACAGAAGTTTCCCATGCCTCTATGAAACACAACATGTGAAACAACATGAATTCTACTTCTGACAATTTTTTTTCTAGTGCTAATTATTTTAAATAAATTTCTGCAACTACCAATATATTCTAAGGCAACAGAAACATTAAGTATTGAATTGTGTGCATACTCATTTAGGGACACACAAAAATCATGCTTTTCCAGCTTCCAGTCTAGGATATTTAGAATACAATGAATAACAATGTCAGATTTAGATAGAAAAACTGAGTTTATTTGGCAGTTAATTTCTGCCAAAGTGAGCCTTGTCTCTTTCCAGCTTTGTCATCTTCTCCCACACATTTTAACTACTTCTGCTATTCTTCTGACACCTCTACTAAGCCAAAAGAAAACAATTTGCTCTCCACCTCCTACCCACGAATTTTTCTGTCAGCTTAGGGAGCTGAACTGGCACACATATTAAGTATTCCACAAGCATAAGAAAGGGAAGAGGAAAGAAAAATATTTGGTCAGGATCAGAAAAAGGACAGAGGGGTACCTGTTACCTGCTCTGCAGGTAAGGTTTTACAGGGGCTAAGCTACATACACATATGTAAAAGTTCTCCAGATCTTATCAAAGTAAAGCAAATGAAACTGCAACTATTTGATGTGTCTAAAACTATGTCATTTTCATGAGATAGCTACCTCTGTTTTTAGGCAACTGTTACCAGCACTTTCTCATCTGCATTCCAATTGTTTTAAACTACTGATAAAACAGTCTGGTTCACTGCTGTTCCTTACAACGAGTGTCATTCTTTCCAGATGCAGAGAAAAGGATAAACTCAAACAAGCTTTTAAGCAGAATTCATTGTGGCACTTGAATTGACCTTTCAAAATTATTAGTGAACCAGTTACCAACACTTAAAAATGTAATTTCTCTAACTGCATCTGGCACTTTTTTACTAAGAGCTTTGCTAATTACCATTAAAAGCATTTACTATGAAGTATAAAAAGTTATGTGCAATACAGCTAATTAGAAGGTTTGTCAATGAAGTGTCTTTTCCCTTACAATTCTGAGACCTAGATAGTTGCAGTATGACCCCATATCCTGAATATGTGAGTATAATACACAGACATGAAGAAATATTTTTCCTATTAGTGTTGATTAAGATCTTTCATAGCAGCTAGTATCAATCCCTAATCCAGATATTTATTTTCCTACCTTACATCATTAGGGATAGTAAAGTTAATTGTTTATATACCCTCTAAGACAAACAAATACGCTGGTCATTGAGAACAGTCATACTAAGGCTTCTTAGCTTTATTATACAGTCCAGAAGTCTTATAACTCTAAATGCACACACCATCACAGAAATATTTCAGACCAGATCCTCTGAAGCAGTAAATCAATATAACTCTACCGAAATCAATGGAGCTCATGTGATTTACAGCAGCTCAAAATTTGCCTTTTCGATTGTGCCTAGTGATATAAAAGGCTCAAGAGGGCTATTACAGTAATATTCAGGAATATATTTTTCAGTAAACTCCAGTTCTTTAATAGAGACCAAGGAAACAATGCACAGACACTGCACTGTGACACTGTTTTAGCAGAGGATTAGCAAACGAAGCCTGTATTTCTTCCTGCAGATTCTACATACCTGTGATTAGGCACCAAGCCAGACACCAAGCCTACCCTAGATGCCTATTCCTGCTACAGTCTGAAAGAGAGGTAGGTCCCATATTTTCCCTGTTCTATCCACTGGTATGAATATTCAGGGATGCTTGTTGGTTTGCTTTACTGTAAGTGAAGCTATGCCACTGGTTTACAGCATACATGCAGCTTCCAAACATCCATACTGAAGGGGAGATCCTGACATGAATCCTGCTGTAGTTTCAGGAGAGCCCAATGGGCCAGGGACTGTCCATGATTTATCTAGTAATATTTACAGTCGTATTTGCATGCTAGCAACTGTTGCATGCAACTCTTGGATAACATTGCCATCCATCCTCCAAAGTGCAGTGCAAGCTGAACATACCCATCACGAGCCCCACTGGTGGTTATGGCTTACACTGTGGGTAAGTGTAAGCCACATTACCATAGCTGCTTGTAGAATGTGCCCTGGAAAACCAGGGAACACAATTAAGATGTGGTACTTTAGTGTATACTCAAATTCTCTTGCTAATGCTTCCTGTATCTTTATTCTTTAAAGGTGCTTAGAAGCTGAACATACTATAGCAGGTGTTTTTCTTAAGAATTTTGCCCAATGTTTTTAAGTGACTGTATACCTGTTTTGCTGCTCAGGACATGTTCTCCTTGTGGAGGACATAAGCTCACCTTAAAAACTGCTTTGAGATGGTTTTAAAATACATTAAAATCGAGAGCTAAGATAGCAAATGTGCCTGCAAAGTTAACTGTGGTTTATCATTCGGGCTTTTTCTGCCTGTAACATTAATGTAACTATCCTTACTTGAGGACATAAACACAGCAAAATATGGGAGAAGAGCAAGACAGTGATAGTATTTCTCCTATGTCTCAAAAAAGCAGTTGTCGTCTAGAAATGGACAACATAAAGATAACAAGGAGACATAATTTAGAAGATTTTCAGCTCAGGTAAATGCACAGTTTTTGTCAGCCAACGCTTGACAGTCTATAAACTTACAGGTGACTTTGGAGCTTTGTTTTTGTAAACATTTTGGCTGTTTAAAATGTGTAATAAAATAATGGATTATTTCCTCCTTCCTTAATGAGACTTTCACATCTCTTACAACACAACTTGACAAGATTAGGGATTGAAGAGAGAATGTTTAATTACTTTCCCAGGCTGTTTATTGTTTGCAAAGGCTGCTTAGAACAGTGGATGAAAAGAGAATAATTATAATTTAATTACATAATCTTTAAAGAAAACAAGACCACGTTTTGTCTTTGAACTGTATGTATGATAGATAACAGAACACTTTGGGGTTCCAAAATACCTCAGAAATCATTGAAAGATAGCTATGTATCTCCTATTATCAGTTCACTGCAGTAATGCAAGGGTACTAGACCTAAAAAGAATTTATGGAGATTCTGTGGTAGGCTAAGCTCTGCTAAAACTTTTCTTTTTTAAGGTATTTTGGACTGGCAAAAAATACAGTCACACAAAGGGTAAACTGAATTTATATCCTAAAAGGGAAAAATAAGAAGCATTGCTTTAATGGATAAAGAAGTGATTAGAAGTGATTAGGTAATGTCTGTTATTTCTTACACTCATTCACAGTCAAAGTCCTTGCTATATTCTTCAGTGGCATTTTTCAGCAAGCTATGACAGAAATTCAATGATATGTTCCTTCTAAAGCAGGGGAGACAGGATTACAAAGAAATAACTTTTTAATGTATTACCAATTGCTAAGATGCAGTCTCTCCTTTCAACAGAGATATGCAAACTTATTAAGTCATAAACTCAAATGTTCAGGAAAATAATTTGTAATAGAACTAGATAATTCTAGTAGTAGACTGTATCTTGTAAGATCTGCCCTAATAGACTTTCCATAAAGCAGTACCTCTCTTATACTGCTAAGGCTGTACTTCATTAATTCTTGTTGTACTTAAAAAAAAAAAAAAAAAAAAATTAGTCAGAGGGAGCTTTTTCTACAGAAATCTACAGATTTGGTACTTATTAATGGAGGAATGTATTAAAAGAAAGAGGGGAAAGAAGTATAGTATTTCCCAGATGGGACAAAATTTGCTGTGTTCCGGTCAGCCTAAAGATTACTATAAATTCTGGGGTTTTGTTAATATGTCTTAAGGTGTGTTAACTCCATTCTAGAAACTATTTTTAATAATTTAACATACTTAGATGAACCTTGATGGGACTTCAAAATGAAACTTCAAGAAATGAAACATTACAGAATAAGCTAAAGTCTAATCGCTGGAAACCTTGGCATATATTGTTGGCATGAATACTCTCTTTACCTTTATATATACATATATATAAAATTATATACATAGTTATATATATATAGCTATAAAGTGAACATTCATATAATATTAAATGACTTAATGACACTATGATGGGTTGACCCCAGTCAGCAACTAGGCAACCACACAGCCACTTGTTCACTACCTCACTCCCTCCAGCAGTGCAGTATAGAGAACAGGAAGAGAAAAAGAAAACTTGTGGGACAAAGTCAAAGTAGTTAAATAAGTGATAATAGATGAGAGGATAGAAAGGAAAACCTCTTCCAATAAGCAGACTAGTGCCTAGCCAATTTCTGAGCAGTAGACACCTTGGACGATAACCTCCCCACCCTATTCTTCTCCTTGACCTGGCTTATTGCTGAGGTGATGTTATTTGGACAGAATACCCCTTTGGAAAATTTGTGTCAGCCCTCATCTTCTTTCCCCCTCTCTATCCCACTGAGATTAAGCTTTGTGCACTTTCAATGTATCCTTTTTCTCTGTCTTTGGACGAATACAGGAACATGTTTATCTGTTCCTGATAGGACTGAGTTTGTTGTCTCGTCAGCCCTCCATAAGGCATGTCCCAGGAGCACATGGTGAAGCATCTGAAGTTCTCTGCTTCTGCCCCTAGGCATCCCACAGTACCCACACAGGTGAAGTAATTTGCTTTCTGAGTGACAGTTTTATAACAAAGCTTTGGGTGTTTTTTCCCTTTTCCTCAAATATATGGTCTTTGGAATAGCTCTTTGCTTGCTGGAGAATCCACTACAGCTATAGATAAAATGTAGTGTACCACTAGAATACTGGAATTTATATTCCTCACTTCTGCATAAAGTCAGGATCTCTAAGAAAATACAATATATGTACTTCTTTATGAAGTGTAATCTTTTGGATCTAGGAGGTTCACTAGCAAAACTGTAGTACTGTGTTGTATACTATCAATGGGATACTTAACTTTCACAGCTGTGTTCACAAAGGCAAGGATTCAAAATCACATACGTAACTGCATTATGTCCTCTCTTGATTTCCTGAAAACACTCTCTCCTACTTTTACCAATAATCTTACATATATAAGTATGTCTGCAAAGAGTCTATCTAACTGGTTGTGTAATACTGTGAGTTTTCCCGCATATGATTCCTCTCTGAGTCATTTGAAATCCTGGTTTCTGAAAATATATTTTCACTGCATCAGATTTGTGACCTTTTCATAGTGATAAAATGTTGTACATTTTTTTTCCTGCCCCCAATTTTGAACAATTTTCATGGATCAGTACAGCTGACACACAAGCTCCCAGGGTCTACTCAACCCAGACAAGTATTTTAAATCAATAACCTCTGTTGACATTTCCTACTTCTACGTGGATGTACATGAGATGTTGTCTTGTTTTGCAGACAACTGAAGATACTGCAGACATTCCTGATGAAATAGCATACACATCTCTGAAGTGATTTGAGTATTGCTTTCCAAACATATCAATACAAGTTCACATACCTCAGCAGAAATTTAGCTCTTCCACCAGGCAGTATTTTAGTCAGTGAATGACTGATGAATATCTTCTTTCATGTCTATGTATTTTACAAATTTTATAGTAAAAATAAAAACATCACAAGTTACCAAAATGATTATTCTGTCATCTTGTCCTTCAGTTTTCATAACAGAGACCCATTGACACACACACACACACAAAAAAAAAAAAAAAAAAGAGAAAAAAGAAAAAAAGGAAAAAGAAAAAAAAAAAGAGAGAGAGAGAGAGACCTTGTAAAACTTGAGAGTTAAGCCATAAATATATCATAAATGGTAAGGACTTTATTTCACTTGAGCCTACAAAAGCCTTATTTCTCTGTCCACAGAGCTGTATGTATATCTACAGATCTTTGCATGCCAAGAGACCTAATAGCCTAATTTGGTGTTTTAAAATTGAAAAACATATGATGTACTAGATCAGACAAAGGCCTAGCTACTTTGGTATTCTGTCTCAAACCTGGACACAAAGAGATGATTAAAAGAGAGTAAAAACAGAACCATTTCCCATTTACTTGTATTCTGTTCCAGGCTCCAAGTATATTCCACATGATACACTTACTCAGTAGGATGTATATTTAGTATTTCTATGAAATGCACACTCACACTATCCATTTATATTTTGTGTCCTTAAATGTTTTTATCTTCCATGCTTTTATCCTTAAGCCTCTGGGTCTGGATATTCTGTCACCATCTACATCAGCTTCTTGCAATGAATTTCACAGCTCTACTCTCCACTTTGAAGAACCACTTGGTTTGCCTGAATTTACATCATCCTATTTCTGTTTCATTACATTGTTTCATTTTTTGCAAATTACTGGAGACCTTACAAGGCTTTTACCCTTGAAATCCCTAATATCACTGCTGCAAAGGAAAGGAAAGAAGAAAAATACAAGAAAGGTAGAAAGTGGACTCTGTGCTCCTGGTGCTACATGGTGCAAGTTAAGAAAAGCAGAGAACAGCTGCAATTTATGCTGCTTTAGCAGATATCCAAGGAGAACTGTCTCACTGTTTCTTATCCATCAAGGGTCGGTCATGTCCAGCTTACTCCATTTGCTCTGTGATATGAATCTAACCATTAAGTGTTTGGTTTTGGGTTGGTTAGGTTTTTTGTTTGGTTTTGGGTTTCTTTGTGTTGTTATTGCTTGTTCGATTTTTTTTTTTTTTTCAAATGACATAGCTGTCAGCTTCTTTGTCTGCTCCCTGAAATGTCCCATTAAATCTTTCTAAAATAGCTGGTTCTCCCTCACAGAAGTTCACCAGCATTTCTGTCCTGGTGCTGTTGTTTTGATTTCTTCTTAAATGCTAAAATCAAGATAGGTGTGTTCCAGACATGTTCCCCATCACGCATGCTAAATATATTGAAAAAGTTGGGAGAGGAAATTCTGTTGTTGGCAAGAGTACTGTAGGACTTATTTAGTTCCTAATCATGTCTCTTACTTTTAACCAGCTAGTAAAAAGGATCATGCCAGTCTCTTCTTTCCGCCTGGAGTTTTCCCTTTGTGAGTGCGTTTGTGATTTTTACAATAATTTAATGGGCTCACAAAACAATTTGCAAACAGTATTGTTTGGTTTTGTCTTACGAAAAGCATATATAAATTATATATAAATATATATAGTGGACCAATAAAACTATAAATTAAAAATTTTATTTGCTAGATGTGTTGCACCCAAAGTCTTCTAACACATGAGATAAATCTATCTCAAAAATTCATTTCACATTGACCCTTGAACTGGAATTACTTTGAAGCATATTCCAGGTACATGTCACTGTCTATTTGCCTTATTCTTAATATATTAAGCATTCATTTTTGGTCAGCAATAGAGATTCAGTGAAAGGCCTTGGTATGACTCAGCCAGACACTCCTAGAACATCCCCTTGAAGTTCTTTTACTCACTGGTATCCCATACTGAAACAATCAGAATATTTGACAGAATAACTTCAAAAAAACTGATGTTTTTCCCAATCATGGAAGTCTTTTCCCAGCTTATGATAAGGAATGTCTTCTTTTGCAACTTCCTTTTTTCTCAACAACCTTCAGAGAATGTGTCTTTCATTCTTGTAGGCCCTGATGTTATCTGACCAAAAGTTTTTTGGTTTGAAAAGAAAGAAAGATATCTTCCTCTTCCCTCCCCCCATTACATATAAGAATAGACTGTTATCTTGAGGTATTTTTTTCTTTCTAAAAAGAGATGTTAGCATGATAAGAAGGAATGTGATTTCATAATCTCAGTGACTCCTGAATGAATGAGGAGAAAGGAGAAAGAAGAGGCAGAGGAATTTAATCATGAGCTTAATCCAGGGTAAATTACTGAATTTGACTACCTTGTTTTTGTCTTCTTTTCTTCCACCCTAAACTTACCAAGCCTTTAGTGGCAGAACTGGCACAGTCATTCCGCAAAAAAGCTTCAGATGTCAGCTGTTTGTTGCCCTTGAGGATGCTGGGTTTTTTTTTCCCAACAGCTTCAGGGTTTTGACACTAGTGTCGTTTAAGAACTCATACAGCAGGCCTCTGCTTCTCCAGTCCTAACAAGGCTGGGAAATGTCAACATACTTAAAACTTGATGGGACAGAAAGAAATAGGTCACGCCTTTGCTTTCTGTGATATTTTTTGAGAGCAATGGAGGACTCCTCAGTTTTTATCTTTTTGCCCTTTGAACCTTTACCACAGGGATCCTCTTGGAGATGGCTGTTTGTTGTTTTTTTCTTTATTAAAGGGGTTTTTTTCAATGAATTAGCAAAAAGTTTTTCCAATGATTCTCTTATCTCTTCCAGGAGAATGAAAGAGGCATTTTCTACAGAAGCAATAGATCTTCTTCCCTTTGTATTTTTCCTGACAGAAGAAGAGAAAGAAGTAGCGATGCCAGCAATATGTTCACACAGCTGAATGTGTAACTATATATGTACACACATATATACATTATTTAAAATATATATATATATATATACATTATTTAAAATATATACATTACTTAAAATATCATACATTGACCTACCATATTCCCCATGCTGGGAGGCAAAGCGGGAGAGGGAGGAAAAAATGAATTCGTGTTTTTATACAAAAGAACTCTGAATTGTTATTTTTTCTTCAAAATAAAGTCAGGGGGAACTTTAATGTCACAGCCTTTAACATCGTTTTAAGCAAAAAATTAACCATTAGTGAGAAAATTGAATTTGCCTCTTTTCCAATACTGCAGAACTGAGCGCAACATGCTACAATAATAGCAACAATACCACAATAAAATCTCAACAATAATCACAACATTATATCTGCTTTACTGCAATTCAAGTACTTTCATACAAACAGTGTCTTGCACCCCATCAGGATATCCTGTGGTGCTCTCTTTATGCAGGAACCTGCACTGTGGGGTAGGAGGGGCAGTGCAGTTGATACTAGTAATTACCTTACACACTTAAGTGCAGGTCTTGCTGTTTTATCAGCAGTTTGCTCAACAACATTCCTGGCAGTGTTGGAGGAGCCATGTTTGAATTTGCCATCCTGATAGTGTTTGCTGTTTATTGTGACAGGGTCTGAGAGAACATGCTCAAGAAAAATACTTTTTCAGACAATGTCAGAACAAAATTTGACAGGGTATTATCAAAAGGGAGTGATTATTACAACACACACTAAAATCACCTCTGTCTTGCTGCATTATCCTCAAACCGCCAAGTATAATTAGAAGGATTTCAATGTAACAATGGGTCAAAATATGGAAAATCTCATTTACTCAAATTGAGATGCCTTCATTACTTGGTTAATGGGCAGCTGTGTAAGAAGAAAAAAAACTTAATATCTATTCTTGCTGTGGATCATGGATAAAAACGGACATCTGAAAATGGATCTACATAACCTACAAGTATGAGAATTAGCCTACTTCTTAATGACTCTATTCATTTAGACTAGAAATTTCAGTCTGCAGAAGAGAACCTAAGCAGCCAAAGGCATCCAGAAAGTAACTAAGGCATCCTCAAAAGCCATAAGGCATTTATTTTATTCTAATAGTGCCTTGTGCTGTAACATGGAAGATCTCAGTTCTAGTTCCCTAGGTACTTCATAGTTCTTTTGTTGAAATGAAAGTGTGGCAAATTTAAGATGTGGAGGAGAAAATAATTCTCAGCTAGTGCAGAAATCTTCATTTCTTTGTTATACACAGAGGAATTTAATAAATCACACTATATAAGTATCTCCCCACCATCTTCAAACACTGATTTTTTTCAAATGCTATTCTGATTTTTCTGTTGCAAACCTGAAAGGTAATTTTTATACTATTCTGTGCTGGTATTCATCACAGCTCAAAACAGTTCAGGTAAGACAGTACAGAAGTACAGTTTTCTTACAGAAAGTAGTTACAGGAAATCATCGAGAGGAGAGGATTTGCAAATGCTCATAAATATATGTAACAGCTTCAGACTGAAAAAATTGTCAGCCTTTGCACAACCAGCTCCCACTCAGAGAAGCACACTGTTTCCCCACCACCAAACATTCAGGAGAAATCTGTCAATTTCACCCAGTCACTGCAGCACATCTGTCTCTAAAATCTGACACTTGTCCTACATAGTCTACAAAAAGCAAAACTAAACAAAACAAAACCCAAAACATAACCCAAACACTGTAGAAATGCCATGCACTTGAAATTAACTTTAAGCTGATTATTTTTAAGCATAAAATTCTGCAATATATTTTTGATTAAGATATTTTTGTCTCTGTATTAAGCTCAATTCCTTTATATCTCTTCCTTTTGATCTCTTTTTCTTGTAGAAAATGTTACTATATCGCCAACATTTTAAAAAAAATTAATAAAAACGATTGGTAACTACTGTAGAACAAGATTATTGTTTTGAAACAAGTAATATTTTCTGCTAAAGGTTTTACATATTCATTTAAAAACCATGTCAAAATGTTGAAAAGTTACTTTGCAAGAAGTCTTTTCCAGTTAGACTTTCTCTTTCAAATGAGATTCACATGCAAATTAGAACTATTACATAATCTCAAATAGTGTTATCAAAGCAGAAGCTTTCTGGTTCAGCTTCAGCCCTCCAAAATTAAGCATTTATCTCAGGACTCTAGATCAGCCCTAGACGGGCAAAGCAGCCTAAGTCTCGAGCCCACATTACTGCATATTTCCATTGGCACAGACAAAACCTGAAGATGTCCCTGTATGAATCTTTTCACTTTGAAAATCTGAACCCAGACTCAAGACGAGTTAACAAAGGCAACAGAGATGTAAACACACTTGGTTGCCCATATACCAGAGATATAAATCTTTTAATAAAAAGAGAAATTTTTATCCCTCTTAAGAGCTTCTTCCTCTTAGTTGAGCTACCCAAAAACTCTTAACCGTTCTGCCTTTGACCCTTTTTCTATTACTGCTGGTAACATGGAAAGCTCAGAAACATTTAGGTTTATTCCCTAAATATTTCCTTGAATTCTTAACAGTAATTCTAAACACCAATTGTGTATCAGTAACAAAAATACTTCCAATGAAAAATTAAATGTTTGAAACAAGCAATTTGTTTGAACTAGTGTTTCCTTTTCAATCTCAAATTTTTCATCCAGCTGAAACATAGAAAACCAAACTGCTTACCAACTTTTGAAGAGGCACAGCTGTATTTTGGTCTCTCATTTTCCTTGCCACCAGTTACAGAGGATCTTTTCCTTTTGACTACTCAGAAAACAAGCTGCCCTAGTAGTACTAGAGTAATATTACTAGTATTCTCCTCTTTTCTTTCAGTTTTAGGCAGTGAAATAGAAAGAAACAGGTGGATCCAGCATGAAAATACCTGCCTCTGAGGCTGTTGTCACCAGCACAATTTTAGGGTTTTTAATCATGTGACAGTGTTTGCCACACCAGGCCTGCTGGGGCTTGATGGGATTCACCTTTCTCCATGGGAGTATTTTTTCTCACTATTTATCAGGACTGTTTGAAAGACCTTTAAAGTAGGTTTTATGGGGGAAAGGGATAAATTCTGTAGGTGTACATGGATCTTCATATGTAGGTTAATCCACCCCCATGGGCTCCACATCATTCTATGGTAGATTGAGACCCTTGGGCCACTAGCCATACTTAGTAGATTGATATGCTTGGGCTCTATGCTGTTCTTTGGTAAGTTGAAATGCCTGGGCCTCACACTATTCCTTGAGATATTGACACTACTGGGCCCCACGTTTTTGCCTGGTGAATTCCCATCCCTAGACTCTGAACCATCAGTCACAGGGCTGTAGGCAATCACTCACATCTTAGGTGATCTTCCTTCTACACTGATTCTTTGGCAGTTTCTTTGTCCCCATAGTGCTGGTAGAGCCACAGCCAGGTACTGCACACCAATGGTCACATGAGCAATCAGAAACACTCTCAAGACACTTTGGTTGGTCTTCCTTCTCCACTGATTCCACTTCTTCCTACTGGGAAGTGGCTTTCTCCTCAGTTCCTCTCCCAGGAACTTCCTCTCTGTTGTCTGATGTGTCCTGGTTTGAGAGCACCAGGCTAAAAATTGCCTACAGCTACACTGACCTGAGACCTTCTAGGACACCTCCCACGCTCCCCAGCTGCAGCTGAGCTGTGGATGTGGCATTTACAACAGGGGTGCAGCTGTGCCTATAGAGAGGAGAGTGGCTCAGGTGACCCACAATGGACAAATCACAGTGTTCCTGACCATGGTTATTACTGTAAAATTCCTCCTTCCTGGATGGTATGCTGGCTGGGTTGAGGTTTGTTATCTCTCCTGTTGCTGATGTTCTTGCATCTTGTTTCTTTGCTAGAGAAAAAAACAAAAAATCACTGAGACCAGCTGTCTCTTCCTGCCTCGCTGAATAGGACAGCTCAGCTGCTCCCAGGCTGTTGTGGACTGTCACTGGAACCCTGGACTCAAACACAGTTTGGGACTTTACAAGTCTGGACATAATTACCAACTGAGGAGTGTGGGATTATATACATACATATTCATATATATATTAGATTTAAATATTTGTATATAATTCATTATTAGTAGTATTTATTATTTCATTATACCTATTCTAGTTGGTTTTTTTCCAACATTAAAGTCTTTCTCCCCTGTTTCTCTTTGATCTTCTCTTTTATCATAGGAGAGTACTGGCAGTGATAACAGGGAGTGTCTGGCACCTTGGTATTGGCTAAAACTGTGACACCGTACAAATCTGGGCATCTATCCACCTTGCAGCTCCAGCTACTCTTTCTTCCAAACATGTCTGGCACCAGGGGGTCTCAAAATTAAGTGAGTTGCCAGACAGCTGCTAAGGACCTTGTTTTTATAGGGCTCACCTGCAGCAAAAGGCAGTCAGGAGGCCACTGTTAATGGTGAACGTGAATGCAGCCAATGCATGTAGCCAAATATGTCTGGTTTTGGAACTGGGGCTTCTGTGGTCTGAAAGATTCCCTACTGTAGTAGAAAGATGAAGGTTATAGGGCCTGAGGGCCACTTTCCTGGGACTTGCTTCTGCCTCCCATTTTGCTTGCCCAAGAGGAAATCTGCCCCTTGGGCACCGGAGCACCCTCTGCCTCCCTGGGATCCATCCCTCTTCTCATCTCATGTCTGGAGTCCCCTCAGTGACACAATAGCAACCAGGTTCCAGGAGGCTTGAGGGACCTCAGTGACACCACACTGATCCTGCACTCTTCTAGTGCCTGAGGAGGGGGCAAACCATCCCGACATCCTGCTGGCAGGAAAGGGAGGCCCAGCTGGCCTATGCAAAGTCTCTCAGCCCTCCATAGCAGAATTGCTCACTGCCAAGTGTTGCATGGACTCTTCTTTCCCACCCCCTGGTCCTGCCCCTGGAGAGATGCAATCTCCCCTTTGCAGAGACCCAAGGGAGAGGGGAGGGAAGATCCTGGCATCCTTTGGGCTGCTGTGCCAGTGTGAAACAAGGAGCCTCTTGGTGGAGGTCACTGAGGGAGGTCACTGGGGCCTGGATTGGAATTGGTTCAGTCTTAGATTAACCCTTGCCTTGTTGGGCATCACTAGCATGAAGGACAAAGTACCTCACCAGTTTTGCTGTTTCTTGCTTGTCCATTCTTAGAAAGAGCTCTCCCATTTTACAGGAAGAATCAAAAGTAGCCCCTGAACTGTCTGGAGACTTCTGGCAGGTTTCAAGGAAGAAACTCTTGTCCTTCTCAGACATCTTCCCAGAAGATCACTTGGAGGTACACAAGGGACAAAATGACACCTGGGACCATCCAGTACAGCTTCACCAAGGACAAGTGGGGACAAGATCAATAAAAGCCTTGGCTTGAAGATATGACCATCCTGCCAATGGCAGAGCAGTGACTACCATTTACTCTGACTGTAGCAAGGCCCATGACACTGTCTGGAAGAAGTTCCCCAAGGAAATAGTCATGGCCTCAAGCCTGCCAATCTTCAAAAATCATTTGAACAATTCTCTGAGAGATATTGTTTGACTTTTAATTGTTCCTTTGTAGAGTCAGGAGTTGGACTCTATGATCCTCATACATGCCTTCTAACTCAGGGTGCTCTATGATTCCATTCCGCTACTCTATATCTCCTTTTTGCATTTTTGTCCCTCCTTTTCACTGTTCTTTTGATGATGTTAAATATCAATTCAGGAACCCTGAGGAAGATTAAAATAATGAACAGATCTATCTGAGCTACAATACAAAACAAAAAAATATTATATGCAATTCCCCTTGAAAGCAGTAGTCATCATTATTCCTTTCTGTGGTTATTTAAAAAGTAAAAAAGGAAAGCTGCTGAAGTAATATTTTCACCTTTGTACATTGTCCTAAAGAAAGTACCATGGTTAAAAAGTCATTGGAAATTCTATTTTCCACTTTCATTGTGAAATTAACAGAGCATTTTGAACTCTATCCACACACTACAACAGCAGTCTCCTGGATTGTTCTCAGTCTTAAATAGGTGTGCTTTGGATAAAGTAGAAGGAAAAAATCCTTCAATAGATCCCAAACTAATGACATACTAAACTTTTAAGAAGTTTTCTTTCCATATTTATTGAAGCCAGGCAGTTAATTTTGTACTCATGGGTCCCAATGTATTCACAGTTTCCTACGGGAGATTTGGGTATTTCTCTGCTTGGACAATTGTGGCTGTAATTATCTATTATCCCAGCAGCCTGAGCCCTTTTGTGAGCACATATTATTAGTTGGTGGCAGTGCTCAAATGTTATCTGACATTGGCAAAGAACAATCTCTGGGCCTAGCTTTTCTTCATATATGCTGGTATGTGAATCAATAATAGCTCTTCAGAACTCAAAAAGCCCACCCCAGAGTGAGATTGGAGTAATGAGGGAAAAATCAGGCTCTCCGGTTTGAAACAGCCTTATTAGAAAAACTAGTTGATACTTAGAAGTGAACTTTTTTAAAGTTATATTTTATTTTTTGCCTCATCTGTGGAAACAGTCTGCTGAGGATGAACAGGGCCAAATAAGTCTTAACAAGAAGGATGTTGTAGACATTACTGCATCACATAAATACAAACTACGTGCTACTCTGCATGTTATCATCTATACCCTGCCAGCGAGGTCACTAGAACTTCTTTGTCTTCATTTATAAAGTGTTCCAGATGACATCTCAGTTAAACTGGCACAAAAATTTTCCAAACCAAGGCAAGGTACAGCACTCCAGAAGACATGCCTTTATCCTTACCCTATACAGCTGTGCACTTGTGACTGAGCATGCTGCTCGTTCAGGGGTGTCCTAGCAGAGATGGGAGGGAAGAGGCACACACATGGTGACTGCTGGGCAGTGATGTGCTTCCAGTCTCTTTCCTGGTCTGAAACTCCTGGATTTGCAGGAGTCCACAGGACTATAGCACTGCAGGATGGACAGTTAGAACAACATCTAAACTATGATTTACTTGCCTGCACTGAAGATATTTCCTGTTTCTCTAGCCTAGTCTACACCTAATCTGTAGGAAAGACTTAAAGGATTTGCTTTTCTTAGAGAGGCTGATGAGTTTGGTCATGAACATGAAACAGCATGTGTATGGTTTCTAGTAATACTAGGCAATGATCCTCCTAAAATTACAAAGGCTCTTTCAAATCTTTAGTCACTTATGAAGGACTGGCTATCAAGACTGAGAGCAGAACAGGCTCTCTCTTACCTTCTGTCTTCCCCTCTCTCACAGATCACACACTCCGCTCTGTAAAGAATTCTCAGAAAATGAAAGGTTTTCCACAGAACAATGAATTAAATAAAAATTCAGTAAAGTATATTAGAGCTTATCTTTATGTTGAAGATTTGGTTAACATAAGCACATTTATATGTTTAAACTCTTACATTTTTTCTGCCATTTTCTCACTGATCCTTTAGGACCTTTCCCCTGTATCCACTTTAGTAGTACAGAAGGAGTGCTTGGAAGAATTCACAGAAAAAGAGGTTGCATATATATATGATGTATTAAGTTCAGCTCAGAAATGTGGAATCTTGAAAATACAGAAGAAACTTAAATTTCAAATTTATGAATGGTAGAATTCTTCTCATTTTGTGTTCTACATTAAATGAATTCATTAACAGATTTCTTAGTCTAGGCATATAAAAATGCATATATGAATGTAAATACAGTTATTACATAAGTATAAGTTTAAGATTAGGAAATTAATGTGGATATGTTATAGTTTCACCTGGTTTTGGCCCCTTTTAACTGATGCAAGATAAGACAAATTACAGTCAGTGGTCAGAAGTGTAAATTAAGTAGACAACCTCTTTAAAAATACTAAGGCACAATTTCCCACCTTGCTTTCTAAAAACCAAATCCACCTAAAGCATGCTTGCTGTGTGTTTGGTCTCATAATGAAATTGTACATTGAAGTGAATTGCAGGAGTCCATAAATTTCACAATTCTGTTTTCTACACTGTTAATTCATTAAAGCTTGGAATTATATTATATGAAATATAAAACACCATGGCTCTGAATTAGCCTATGAGAAAGACAAATCTTGCAAGCATGATGAAAAATGAAAAGTTGGCTTTGCATCTCAAACTCATTATCACAGAAGGGTGACCATTCTTCCAGGACTGAGAGAAACAACTATGAAAACTTAAGAGACGTTAGAAGGGATACAAACAGCACTAGACTAAGTAAATGCTGCCTTGGGTGATAGATGCAAAGCGTACATTTTAGTCATCAGACAGGAGTGCTTCTCTGAAAAAAAAATGTTCAAAAACATCTGACTTCTGCCAGAGTCGAGGAACATATCAGGAACCAAAAGGAGAATTCAAAGAAGTCAAAGCCTAAAGTTGAATCTGCTGTTTGTACAGAAATTTGCTACAAAATAGCACAAGGAAGTTCCCACACCACAACTTTCCTTTATTCATGTGAAGAATTATAGAATTAATTTGCTTTAGGAGAGACCTCTTGAGGTCTCTTGAAAATGCTAACAGAGGATCTAAACTTCTACAACTCAGGAAAGAGATCACAGAATGACTGTCAAAAATTCCTTGAAATGTCATCTTAATTGGCAGCAAAATTTCATGTCCTCAGCAAGGTCAGGTATAACTACCTGAATAAAGGGCTGTTTATCAAACAGAATATATCTGCAACAGCTTTAAATAAATCAGTAGTGTACTGACGCAACACAGAACAACAGAGGAACACATTGCTGCAGGAAATAGTGAACAACAACTCTACAAAGAGATTCAGAAGACATTAATCCAATACCCAAGGACAGATCCACTGGGAGTCTTAAGTACAGCAACCCTGGGAAACTCCAGCTTAAAACACTGCCTGCCAGGACCTTGAAAATTGTTTGAAGGAATACACACGTACCAGGAGGACACCTGCATTTGCCAGGAGACACTGACAGAGACAATATATTGACCCAAATGAATCTTTGCTCCAGATCAGGGCAGAATTTTTGTTCTATGAATATTAAAACATGAATCAGATTTACATTTCATAATTCATTCCAGGGTTTCTATGTTAAATGTTTAGTGTAGCAAGTAAGGGAAAATAAAATATTACATTTAAAAAACAATCTTGAGAGAAAAAAATATTTGGAGGGATTAGAGTTGTTAACTCTTTCTAACATCATTTGGGCAAGTGAGTTGAGGCTATTTTGAATTTAGAGATTTTCTAAAGATAGACCATAGTCTGGACTAAATTATTGTTGGTTTGTTTGGAATCTCAGAGAGCTCTCCAGATGAGGTAAATGAGCTGGTATTGAAATGACCAGGGCTTGCTGCAACCATCACCCCTCAGCATTCACAGAGTGCATTTATATTTTACTGAGTTACTTATTAAGATAGTTTGTACATTCAGAAGGCAGATGTAATGATATATAAAGAATAACAAAGAAATACCTTGCCTTTTTCAGTCAATAGACTGAATTATGTTTAGTCTTAATTTATGAAATACAAGAAAGCATTTGTAAGATGATAAAATCATTAGAACAAAATATTGTACACTAAATATAATCACATTTGTTATTTTTACACTAGTAGTATACAAAAGACACAAAAGATAGCATCTTTCATCTGTTCTTTAGCACAAATTTACTAGATGAGCCTAGCTATAAATTAGTATCTAACTTCCACTGAAAAGACTAGTTAATAAAGACAAAATTTCCTGAATCCATTCGTGCAAAAAGTCCCCAAAAAAAAAAACCCAAAACCCTATAGAAAGACAAAGCTTGAGGAAATTGAATTTTCTCCTAAACTTGTGGCAGAATACAGGATGGAACCTGGTTCCTTCATATTAGAATTTGTGGCAAACACATCCATTTCAGTCATAAATAATCTTGATACTTGTGCCTTTTGGTATGAAAAATGTTATTAGGATATGATGAAACACAGTCAAGCTAGAGCAGTATAATAAACTATTATCTAAAATTTAAAACACCTTACATATAATTGCACATATGTTCAAAACCAAAAACATGCTAGCTTAAACATCAATAGAAAATGTTAAATTTAAAAGAGTCCACCTTGCAAGTTTACAGACACATTGTCTTACTGCTACTCAGGGTGTTTATACTGTCAGCTATGGCATCATAAGAACAGTCAGTCATTGAAATGCTGAATTAAATCATATTCTATCTTTTACTAAAGCTCAAAGGGCACCAGAACTTGGCTCCAGGCTTCTCAATTTATTATACTGATTTTGTATTACAGAAAATTAATGCTGGCTACAAAATATACTGAGTTCATAAAGCAGACAGAATAACAGATTGGGAAAATCATACATACGCAACATTAAGCAAGAGAGCATGATTTATCTATTAATCACGGCCAAACTGAGAAAGATTCAGTTGTGCAATTCAAGTAATTACCTGAATGATGCAAACTGTTTCTGAAGTATTACCAATCTTGCAGGAAGAAATTTATTTTCAAAACTTTGGGTTTCTCCTCAAACGGTAAGTACTTCCATTTGTCATATCAGCTTTCATTGCAGTTGTACAGAACTGTCCTGCTGCAAAGGACTTACAGAGCCAAGAGAAACTTTACAAAAGCAAAAGGGGTGCTGAAAAGCCTGTCACCACTGTTAATCAAAGGGAAATTGTTCATAAAGCACTTAAGACGTTGAGCCAAAAGACCCCAGATTCCAAATGAGTTTTCATTTAATATATATGTCTGGATCCAGAGTTCTGTGCTGCTCTTTCACCTCCTTGACTGAAACTATTAGCCTTGAGACACTAAGGTTTATTGCTTTTATTACAATTTTTTAAAAACATAATTGTAGTTTCATTTCCTTAACAACTACATGTCATCGAACAAAAGTATTCTTAACCTTGCTAAATTCTCTGAATACAGGACTGTTGTGGTCTCATGATTGCCAAGATGGGACAAAAAGTAGCTCTGTGGTTATCTTTTTCATGAACTCACAGCTAACAGTATTCTGTAGCAATGGCATGAAATTCACCTTGATTTAAAGCGATCACATTTTTAATATAGTGGTTTTTTTTCCCAGAAAGTGCATGGGAGAACAACTCTTTATAGCTTCAATCATGCAGAATTTTAGTGCCTAGCCTGGTTTACAAAACTGGTCATCTAAATTGCCTAGGCTTAGGAAGGGAAGAGAAGAATATTTTTGAACTTGTACCTGCACTGACAGAGAAGTATTCCACCCACCTAATATTAATTTAAACACTTGAGGTAAATGTTTGCAACTATTCCAGGCAAACTGTGCCTTCCTTAAAGACAAAACAGAGAACCAGCCTTGTATAAGGAATGAGCTGGCCTTTGCTACCTGGTTCATCTTTTTATTTGACTTCAGCTATAATAAACACTAGTCAGTCCCAGATTGCTTTAAGTGATGTAATCTCAAAAATTAATATGATTATCGTTGATGAGTCAGGTGCATTATTCTTTCAATGTAAATGGTTCTGTTGTTTTTATGCTAAAAATGAGCAACGACAGCAAAGACTTCAGCACAGATTCAACTCAGCGTGTAAAGACAAAATTCAATCTATTATCTGGTCTTTCAACAGACTTTCACTACTTTATACAAAATTTATCAGGGTCTACTTTCTGCTGACAATTCTACCATGAAATAACGACCATTTTGTACTGGTGAAAAAGCACGGGGGATTCAGAGATATGAAAGAAAAAGAGAAACAGAAGATAAGATATAGAGACAAGTACTAAAAGTCCTTATTTGGTTTAGACACAAGAAGTTATAAAGAGTGAAAGGCTTAAGAAATCATCTGCATATTTAAATGCTAAAAAATTCAACCTAGTCCTATACAAATGAAGGTATATTATCCTGTAATAGTATCTGTGGCTTCTCAACAGTCCAGAACTTTAAGTTTCACTGTTTTCATTACTTTAGAATTTAAAAGCGGGAAGATAGCCCACTGACTGTCATCTTTCCATATATTTTATTTTACTCTAGTTAAAAGTATACCAGCTAGTGTTCACTGGCAGACTACTGCCAAATGGTTTAAACCTTTACTGACATAATTTTGAAATACGATAACTTTAGTTTTCAGAGAAAAGATACGGAGATTTCTGTTAACACATCCTTGTCCTCATAAAAATACACTTTTATTGTTCTCACATGATAGTAAATCAAGATTTCAAGAAATATTGCCTTATATCAAATTCAGGACACCATGCCTTCTAATTTATTAATTTACAGTTAAACCATCAGAGAAGGAAAAGTACAACTGGATAGAAAGGTTTTATCATTTGAGCTTGACAACTTTCAGGACTTAGCCAACACATGAGGTTAGTTTGCTGGATAATCCACATAAAGTCTTCAGTAACATAGTTTTCACAGCTTTCTGTACTGTCTTTACTAAGAATGGTCTATGAATTATTTGATTCAGCTAAAGAGAGATAAATCACCAATTTGTAACATCAAGGAAAAAATCTAGTGCACGATCATGACTCATTAGCTCAGAGCTCAGCACTTTCTCATCCCCTAAAGAAGTGATACAGGGCCAGCATTTGAACTTCAGGTACATATCTATAGGCTCTCTTTGAAAACAAAGGCATAATACATTATAAAATATTTGGATTTATGTTTTAGAGGGATTTCTTTACATTTTCAGTTTCTTTGTTAAAAATAGTTTAATACCAGGTTTCTCTTGGAGTCTTTCCATTTATTATAAATTACCATAGTTTGCACTGTTTACAAGTTTCCATTCAGTTTCAAAGTGGTTCTATAAGTCTATGGGTTTATATTTAAATAGATTTTTTTAAAAATCACAAAAAGAAAGACTGCAAAATATGTGAATATCCATCCTTGCATGCACACACAACATTCACAAGAATCTGAAATTAAAGAGTTAAAGATGCTTTTTGTATGTTTTGTGTGAACAATATGCAGATATGAAAGCTGAATATGTGCTTTTTTACCTATGAAATACAGTGGTGACATTTTCAAAATCACTTCAAACTGACAGCGTAGAAGTTACAAACCCACTTACAAAGTACAAAAACAATGACTTAGTTTCCAGGGCTCAGACACACCACAGGGTATTCATGCGTGCAGGCTGCTCTGCCTTTAAAACATCTAGCACAGAATGACAGGCATGCTGCTGGCCTATATTTCCACTGCTGACAACCCCAAAATGCCAGAGCTCAGATCTTACTATTTTCCCTTTGATTCTGACAGACAAAAGCACCTAGGCGTAGAATGTGTACACAGATGCAGCTGGGACAGAAGTTGTTAAATGCTTAATATCAGCCCAGACTTTTCTTCCCAGTAAACTGGTTAGCTTTTTCCACTCTCACCTACTTCCATCCTCTACTGACAACAGGGTACATTTGCTCCATCTCTCCACCGAGCCCTGAAAGTACATGTACTTCTACTCTGGTACTTGCCAAGGTCATTTTATCTTCTTTTTCCTGACACTGTGGCTTTTCCACAGCCATTCCCATTTAGCACCACAGTTTACTGGTCTTGAACAAAATTACCATCCTCAAATGTTTGTGACTGGACCTCCCCCAGGCCTCTCAAGGTGTCCTCTTAACACCTACACAGGTACTCCCTGAAATCTTCACTGCACTTCAGTCCCTCCTTGCTCTCCCCACCAATTCATCCTAACAAGCAGTAGCCAGTTATTGCCATCAGTTATTCAAACAGCCTCTTAAAACCATACATTTTAATTTCCCCACCCCTCAAGTAGCCCTCAGTTATCTTGAGTATATTATTTTGTTCTTATCCACCCACTCTGCATAATTCCTTATTCTTCCCTTGGTATTTATTAATACACAATATATTTCACATTAGTAATAACACTAATCATGGTGTTATGGTTGTATATTAATATTTAGCCAAATTTTAACTTTTCAAATATATAACTTAAAATGTTGTAAAGATTAAAGTTTTAATCTGCACATATAAGTGATTCCAGTTCCCAATGCCTGACTCTGAAAGATCTCCTTCAATGACTCACTCCCTTGTAAATTTTCCCTGGAGTGTTAACAAGAAGAATGATGACATGTTCTTTGCAATTAGGCCAAGACCTTCTCTCCCAAAACTGTTTGTATAAAGTTTAGGGAAAGATGGGGGATGGCGGTGGGAAGGAGGTCTTGATGGAGGTGGGGTGCAGGGCAGAATTTCAGTCTATTACAACAAGTATAACTGAACTGAGCTGAGTTTACAGCACACAATGAGGCTCTTCAGTTTGAATAAGAGGAGGTGTAGTCCAATTGGTCCATGATATCTAACTCACAGAAAGCTCTACTATTCTTATTGCGAAGTTTCTTGACAGGCTTGAGATGTGGGCCCATGCCAGCCTCATGAAGTTCATCAAGGCCAAGTGTGAGGTTCTGCACACAGGTCAGGGCAATACCAAGCACAAATACAGGCTGGGAAGAGAATGGGTTGACCTGAGGAGAAGAACTTGGGAGTGATGGTTAAAAAGAAGCTCGATAGGGGACAGCAGTGTGCTCTTGCAGCTCAGAAAGCCAATTGTATCCTGGGCTCCATCAAAAGAAGCACAGCCAGCAGATCAAGGGAGGTGATTGTCCCCCACTACTCCATTCTCATGAGACCCCACCTGGAGTACTGTAAATGTGTGTCTTGCATCAGTGCAGTGGTGTTTTGAAAGTGGGGACCCACAGGGATGTCTCCAGTGGGAAGCTTCTGGAAGCTCCCCCGGTTCCAGTTCTGGCCCCGGTTCCAGTTCTGGCCCCGCTTCCACCCAAGGCTGAACAGACACAGCAAGCTGGATGTGCGTCTGTGAATAACATATTCAAAAAAGGGGAAACAAAAGTGCAAAGATATAAATAAGACCTTCAGAGCAGAGGAAAGGAGAAGGTGAGAGAGCAATGGCAGAGCACAGAAACCAAGGTCAGTGAGGAAGAGGGGGAGAAGGTGCCTGAGCAGAGATTTCCCCTCAGCCCATGGTGAGATGGCAGCTGTGCCCCTGAAGCCCATGAAAAAGCAGGGTGGAGCAATCCTTGAAAGATCATGGTGGGGTAGATCCACAATATGGATTTTGAGCCCCAGAACCATCACAGGTGGGCAGAAGTGCAGCTTGTCCAGGATCACAGGATCACTAAATTAGGGTTTTTTCCTACCCAAGTTGAACCTGCCCATTTTTTGCCTGTTACCATAATTGGGGAATGAAAACCTCCCTGTCCTTGTTTCGATTGAGCCTTTGGGAGGATTTTCTCCTCCCTGTCTCAGAGTGGGTGTAGGGGGTGAGCGAGCAGAGGCCTGGTTGGTACCAGCAGGACCTACACCCTTACAACAAGTCTGGAACCCCCAACACAGGAAGGAGATGGAGCTGTTGAAATGAGTCCAGAGGAGGGACATGAAGATAATCAGAAGGCTGGAGCATCTCTGCTATGAAGACAGGCTGAGAGAGTGGGGTGTTCAGCCTGGAGAAGAGAAGGCTCCAGGGAGCCCTTATGGCAGCCTTCCAGTACCTGAAAGTAGCCTAGAAGAAAGCTGGGGAGGGACTTTTTACAAGGGTGTGCAGTGATAGGACAAGAGATAAGGGATTTATTCTGCAAGAGGGTAGATTTAGATTAGACATTAAGAAGAAACTCTTTACTGTGAGAGAGGTGGGACACAGGCTGCCCAGGGAGGCTGTGGATGCCCCATACCTGAAAGCCAGGGTAGATGGGGCCTTGAGCAGCCTGGTCTAGTGCAAGAGGTTCCTGCCTATGCAGGGGGTCAGAACTAGATGATCTTCAAGGTCCCTTTCTACAAAATCATTCTGTGATTCTATGAGTTTAAGATGTGGCTAGTAAAAACAGGTTATCACTTAACTAGCCTATCTAGATCTCAGTTTTTCTAAACAATTTGAATACATGGCAATAATGAATGCATAAAACCATTCCCATTGGAACAATATACAGCCTGTGCAAGAAATTAACAAAAAAATTTATATGAAAGAGCAGTCAGAACTCTCAAACTGTGTTTTTTAAATGAATGCAGTTCAGAAGGTATAAAGAGGAAACAATTTAAATTGATTTGTGAACAGGGGTTTTAGTTAAGGTGTAGCAGCTGCGGAGGAGAGCAAAATGTGACTATACCAAAATTGTGCTGGATTACAGGTACACAAAATAGAATGGTTTCAGTGATCAGGAACTATATAAAAACTTCCTTTGGTCTATGTAGCCTCATAGTACTCTCATTTCTATAACAGCTAAAGTAGCATTTAGTTACAGTCAGAAACTCTGGTAACTCCATTACTTACTTATAATCTGTTGCCAGTGTAACAGCAGAATTTCAACTGCTTCCTTACAACAGAATAAACCACAGATGTTTGTCCCTGTTTTTTGTCCCAGACTAAATGCTATGACTTCTATTAATTTAGGATTAAAGAGGGTTTTTTTTGATGAAGTTTTTGTTTTTAAATAAACAAATGTATTTATATTCTAAAATTTAACAAAACACAAACTGCCAAAGAGTTAAATTTTCTTCAAAAGATTTCTGCATGAGAAAACTTAATTAATTGGTGTATAAATTAGATAAATAAAATCTTCATGGGCTTACGCTTGTCTTGGAGTGGTTGTCAGGGTGGAACGATGTTGGTTTTTTTAAATAAAAAACCTTTCTTTCATTCAAAGGAGAGGCTATGTGAACAGCTTCCTGAATACTAACATAATTTTATCTAAATTTTCTCAAATCAGGTGTGAAGCCCCCTGTGTTAAAAGAAGATTCCACCATCACTGAAATCAAGACTCTTGTGCTGCTTACTGAGTTCTGGTACATGCCTGTTTCCTTCACAAGACAGCTCTGCAAATAGGGCACTCATCCTGGAGACTGACAGTTCATTTCAGAAGCAAGTTGAAACAGGAAAATCAATAGACAGCTTCTCTACTTTAAATGTTGTCTGTGGTAGAAAAAGGATAACAGTTGACAAACCAAAGTGTTTCAGCCTCCTTGGCTTGACGATGGTACTAGTAATTTTCAAATATTCTGTGTGTGTTTGTGTTTATGTTTGGGACAGAGAGAGGAAGACACATAGAGATAGACTGGAAGTTTCTTGATTAAAAATCTAAATAAACCAAACCTTTTTATTCCTGAAAGTAAAGAGAATAGCAAAAATTCAATCTACCTTAGACAATAGCAATTATTTTAGGTTATTTGTTTTCTACATTGTTGAAATTGCCTGGCATTAGCAGAGAGAGAAATCATTTCCAATACTGACAATCCCATGATACATAAAGACCTTTTTCTGTATTGATCAATGTCTATATGAATGAGTAGAGTAGTTGACAGCTGCATGTAAGCCAATATATAACTTCCAAGTAATTTTTTAACCTTTCATCTTAATGTTACCTTACTCAGCAAAATAACCTACCTCATGTATTGGAACATACAACTTAAAGACCCATCAGTTGAGATGAAGGGTAAAGCACTTCTCTCTTGCAGTAATTTTCATGGATATGATAACTCATTAATCCTATTAGGTTATCAGTACACAAGTAAAGCTTATATTTTAACACTATTATTTTAGACAAATCTTAACCTACATACCCCATCTCCCCATCCTCTCAAAGGGCAGAAAAAAATAAAGGGGGGGGGAGTGAGGGAAGCAAAACAAATTTAAGACTATATTTCAGCAATACAAGAAAAATTGCTCATGCTAGTATCATTTCCTTTAACTAATGTAATTTCATGCTGTTGCTACAGCTTTCAGGAATTTTTCTCCAACCCATTATCTTCCAAAAACCTAAAACCCAGCTAAGTTACTTTTTCCAAGGAAGTGAAAGTTCAGACTTGCATTGGAGTAAAACCAGTACCGATATCAGTAAAATAAGTAAAAATACATTTAATAGTTAAAATCCTAAAAAAAAAAAAAAGAGCTCATCTACTTTGAATAAACATTGGAAGATCACATTAGTACAGAAAACCTTCCCTACAGCTTACGCTTTCATGTTTCTCCTAATATTTACTGGAGAAATTCAGCAAAACTGACCCCCCAAAGATTGGGATCTTTAACAAGGACTATCAAACTTCATAACAGGAAGGAACTATCTATCTTATGCAAATCTCAGAGGCTCTCAGTTCTACAGTGCCCATTCTGTGGTGAAACCCCTAATGAAACATCCAGAATTGAAAGCAAGGAATCAGTTAACCATTTTTTTTTTTTTTGGTGCAATATAACAGCAAACCCAGATAAACACAGAGTACATTTATTATGTTTTTAAATATGAAATAATCTCCTGGACTGCCCAGCAAGCACCTCCTTGGTTTATTCACTAGGCAACGCAGAATGGAATGCTACTTGAAGAATTTCCAGCTAGAGCCTTAGAACTAAGTGGGGAGAGCTGCGTGCTGCATCACAAGTCTACACCTGATGTAATTAGTCCTGCACCTCATAAGTGCAGCCCTCAAATAATGTGGCTGCACAGACTATATAGACATCTGTGACTGAGCAAGCAACTCTTCCCAGTGTGGTGATGCTCTACAGACAGACAGACCTACTTGATAGTTCAGCATCAGCCCAAGGATTTATAGTGTAGCATGTATGTTGAGATGACTGTACTGTTTAGATATAGTAGGATAACCTTTTTAGAAAAAAGAAGCATTTCTAGAAGTAAAAATGAAAATTTCCATTTGTTCAAAAAATAAAACCAATATAGCAAAAAACTTCAAGAAAAAAAATCAAGTTAATGGAAAATATACTAGTTTTTTTCTAGGTGTTGTATTCATTTTAAGTGGTTTCACAATGGTGCAATTCTAGTTACTTACCACTCTATAAGGGGCAAAACAAGCTCTTGAGCAGTAGATGGGCCTGAACAAAAATCTCATAGGTAAATAATGCTGAACTGTGGAGAGTTTAATTTCATAGTTACCTCCTGACAGCCTCTCTGGGGGGTTAAAATATTGGCTAGATACCATTTCTACCGTAGTCCCTTCATAATTGTATTTTTCTAAGGAAAAACACACAGAGAAATACAGATGACAAAGGAGAAATGTAATACCACTCTGGGATATTGCTTAAAAGAGAATGAAGTGTCTGTATAAATGAGAAAACAGGTGAGATATACAGAGGTAAACGAGAAAAAAAAAATGTGTTCAAAATTATGAAAAGCCTTCTACAGATACTTTGTATTAGAGAAACTTACATTAGAAAGTAGAAAGGATTCATTCTGCTTAGGGATGATTGTTTAAAATATTAATATATACATGTATCAGTGAATAAAATGTAAAGTTATTTGTTCTAATGTGGAGGAATTTCTCAAGGAATGTGGACACCCAGCATTTGTGGCCAATCCATGTTTTGAGAACTGTGAACCAGACTGAAACTCAGTCCTGAGAGCAGTAAATAACCTGACCTTGAAGAGACTCTGAAAGTGCGATTAGAGCAACTAGTTTGGCAGATGCAGGTGCAGCTTTAGCAAAAACAAGATGCCTAGCCAAAAAGTAGTTAATTGCAAGAATTTGTTATCTAGAAGAGGCGTGCCCCTTGAACCCTATATAACGCTGTGTAACTATTAATAAAATGGAGTGCTGTGTATCAATCATACTGGTTTTAGTCACAGACTCCGTGTTTTCGCGCTCTTCCCGACAAATGGCGCCCGAACAGGGACACGGGGCCTTAAATTGATATTGTTGCCTGGAGCGACGGATGCAGGTGTTGCTTTGAGCGACGGTTTTACCTGAAGTTGGACGTCGGGAAACGCGGACGGGGTTGGCACTACCTGAGAGTCGCGGTAGGAGCTGGAAGTGAGCTGGCCACTCACCCCCGTAAGGTAGGCACTGCTAATTTAAGTGAAAATGCAGAGAGAAGCGGCAGTGCAGTTACTAGGCAGTATACTCTCTAAGAGAGGGATTCCTAGTAACTTGAAACCGATCCGTGAGTTGATTATATGGGCACGGGATCGGGAAATGGTGCCGGATATTCTGTTGCTATTTAGCCCAACCGAATGGAGACAGGTGGGCGAGAAACTGTGGGACGCAGCTATTGTTGGAGGGAAAGACGGTGCAAAGGCTGCTAAAGACCTAAGTGCTACTTGGAAAGCGATAACGAACACTCTCCAAGAGATGCCAGATGTGCAGCAGGCTGCACTGGCTACTTTTCAAGCCTTAGTGACTGTTCCCGTAACTGCGTCATCGGAAAAACCTGCACCGCCAGGCGCGGAAAAAGGTCAATCGTGTCTAAGGAAGTTTTTCTTCGGTTCATCTAAAATGATGCCAGTTAAAGGCGTGACTGCGTCTGTAGCTAAAACACTAGCAGACGTTAAAATGGACAATGGGGAAATACCAGCACCTGAGGGGGCTATACTGATTCAAGCTCAGCTGACTGTGCCATTCGACCCTGGGGTTCACCTGAAAAGTAAAAATTGGGCTGAGAAGCATAGCCAAAAGCGACTGAAAACACCACCACCACCAGAGTTGCTGGAGGACCCAGAGGGAGACAAACTGGAGAACACGGGTGGGGAATCTCGGAATGCAGACCCCCCTTCTCCTGCCTGTCTGCTGCAGCTCCTGGCCACTCCGCCACCTCTGCTGACTTCTCCCACCTCCGCTGCATGATTTATCTTCTTGACCAGCGTAAACCATCAATCTGACCTCCGCTTCCCCTGTCAACACCGAAAATGCCTGCTCAACTAAGGGAACTGCTGAAAAAACTGAAAGAACTGGAGACTAAGGATGAGTATACCTCCTAGTTTTTGCTCCAGGGAACATCCTGAACAACCCAGGGGCATTAATCCATTTTTACCTCCTGATCTGTTCCCTGTTCCTGCTCCTACTTCCCTTAACTCTATAACACCCACTGCTCCTCCTCTTCCAGATCCAACATGGGGAGGGGAGGGTGGTAGGGGGTGGTAGGGGGGGTGGGAGTGTGGATCCCGTAACTAGATGGAAGGGAATGATTCCAAATGCTATAGTTGAAGGAGTAAGACAAAAATACAGTCATGAGAATGAACGTGCCTTTTTGGAGGCAGTGAGTTGCTGTTCAGAGAGTGAGAGCTGTGCCAGGTACAGAGCATTCCCACTCCCCCACTCCTGCCTCCGCGGCCGTTTCTTGCCCCCCCTCATGCAAGGGCATAGCTCAGATGCGGCCGGTGAGCTTCACCAGCGTATCTGTTAAAGCTGTCTGCTGTCTCTACCCCCACAGACACTGCTGCTGGTCAGAAAGTGGAGAAAAAAAAAAAAAAAAAAAAAAAAAGGGGGGGGGGGGGGGGGGGGCGGGAAAAGCATTAATAAGTAAACAACATTTTCATTCAAAATGCTCAATAGAACAATTTGGCTGAGGATGTAATGAAAAATTCGAAATTTGGGCTAGAGCTCAGAGTGGAGAAATGGATAAACGTGTATGTAAACATCTGACTTGTTGCTTTGCTGTAATGGGTATTCCTCAGAACATTAAAACAGATAATGGTCCGGCTTATGTTAGCTACGGGGTAAGGACCTTCATGAAAACCTGGGGTGTGAATCATTCCACAGGTATAGCGCACTCTCCTACGGGACAAGCTATTGTAGAGAGGGCTCATCAAACATTAAAAAGTTATTTAGAAAAGCATAAGAATGTCCTTGATGTTCAAGAGCGTCTTTCTAAGGTTCTGTTTGTTTTAAACCATTTGTCTGTCACAGGAGACCAAGAGGAACCCCCGATTGTTATACATCATAAGGAAATACAAACTGAGCAAAAAGCAAAGCCTCAAATGATCGTAAATTATCGCGATCCTTGTACTGGTTGTTGGCTAGGACCTGTACCTGTGTTGTTTAACGGGCGAGGCTACTTTTGTGTTTCCACAGATAAAGGACCGGTGTGGGTTCCTAGTCGCTTTGTGAAGCCCGCACTGAACCTCAGAAGCCAGCACGCAGAAGACACTGATAATACTGACCTGCCACACCTGCCTATTGGCAGCACCACTGGCGATTGATCCCAAGCAGAATATGTGGGTTACCTGGGTGGATCTGTTGCAATGGCTTCTGCCACTGGTTCCTTTATAACATGTTTATTAGGGTTACCATATTTAGATGTGAATAGTTTTAGTAAATACAGTGTAGGCTCATGTATCAAGGTTGATCACATAGCAGAGTGTGCAATAAAGTTAATATAAGGCTTGAATGCTAGTTTGTCATGGGATCCTCGGGAGCTCAAGTCATTGGGATCACCATCAGTGGGCAATAAATTGGACATAAATCTGCTTAGACTTTGGTGAGACTATAGTGGGGGGCTGGACATACTCAATGGGCCTGGAGGGTTAGCAGGCACTCAGTCCACTCCGTAGCCGGCACAGAATTGGACTGTGACTGATGTGTCCATGGCCTTGTCCTATGGTCCTACCAAACTAAATGAAACAAAATGAAACAAATGAAAAGATGAAAAGGGATCCCTGAGACTTCACACCTGTGATGACAATGCTGAGCTCTTGAGTGAACCTGCTAGATTTGCTTTAGCAGTTTTAAATGCCTGAATAAATTTTAAGTGCCTGCAATTTTAACTGCTGGAAACGCTTTAAGAGAGTTTATGAAATTAACCTGCTGGTCAGAAAAACAAGTGAATGTTACCACACAGGTTTTGGAGGAATCGTTGATGGATCAAAATAGCTTTTACCATGCTTTGTTGCAAAGTAGAGCTGTTCTTGATTTTCTATTGTTGGCTCAGGGACATGGCTGGGAGGATGTCTTTGTTCTCATGTCTTCACAGGACCTCAACAAAATATGAACGAGGCATGGATTGTCCAAAAGAAAAAGGGGGAATTGTGGAGGAATTTCTCAAGGAATGTGGACACCCAGCATTTGTGGCCAATCCATGTTTTGAGAACTGTGAACCAGACTGAAACTCAGTCCTGAGAGCAGTAAATAACCTGACCTTGAAGAGACTCTGAAAGTGCGATTAGAGCAACTAGTTTGGCAGATGCAGGTGCAGCTTTAGCAAAAACAAGATGCCTAGCCAAAAAGTAGTTAATTGCAAGAATTTGTTATCTAGAAGAGGCGTGCCCCTTGAACCCTATATAACGCTGTGTAACTATTAATAAAATGGAGTGCTGTGTATCAATCATACTGGTTTTAGTCACAGACTCCGTGTTTTCGCGCTCTTCCCGACATTCTAAGATAAATTAAACATTAAGAATAATCTTCACCTTACTAGAGTCAGTGTAAGTTTCTTCAAGTGACTTTGGCACTCCTGATTTTGACCTTTGGATTATGATGCCTCCATGTGCCTGGATTTTCAGGAGTAACATGAAGAAAATACTTCAAATTGATACTAATATCTTATGACCCAATCAGTTCTTATTCCTCTAAAAGACATTTATGTATGTTACAGTAAGAATTAACTGATTACTGATCTATAATGTTTACTATATTTTGAAGAAAGCGACTTAGTTTTAGCTATATTAGTCTGCGATAGAAGGTTAAATTGTTGCCTGTGTGTTTTAGAATTATTGACGGTTTTTTCATATTCATCACTAAAAACTAGGACATAAAAATGCTGCTTTCAATCAAGCCAATGCATCATGATTATTTCCTGATTGACAAGATGTCTGGATACAATTTATACCTTGTCTTGATGATTTGTGAAAGATCCTTTAAAAATTATTTTTATCTTCCAGTGTGCAAGCATACCTGGGTAATGTTTATCTTGCCTTAAAGGTTCCTTCTGCCAGTGAAGTCCTAATAGATTTTGGAATCTCCTTATGTAAAAGCACTTTTTTTAGGTTGGTTGGTTAGTTGCTTGATTTCCTGGTGTTATGGGTCTTTTTTTTTGTTTGTCTCCACAAAACCACTGTCAATGGAATAAAAGAATACTAATGAATTGGAGCATTTGCAAAGGAAAAGGAATGACTTCTTCCACCACAAAACCACAATTTTATTAACACATTATTTCAGAATCAAAGAATTGCTTATATTTTAATATAACATGGAAATTCTTCACATATTCAGTTCCAGTGTTTTGATTCAAATGCCAAAAATTACTGTAAGATTGCTATTAAGAAGAAGATGCAATAAATAATGAAAGATCATCCAGACTAATACCATGGAAACAGTAAAGTTGCTGAAAGCAGCTGAAACAAGAAAACTAAACTTTCTTCTCTGTTCTGCAAGAATCTTTTTATGTTTTTTTCTATTTCCATTTGATGTGGATAAATAATTGGGCAAGCACTCACACTCACTTCTGTGAGATTGTGCTTTTGACCTCAGGCTCCAGTCCATTAAAGCTTTCAAGTGTTTTGAGTCTCACCAAAATCAATGATGGATTATTCACACACACAAAAAGCCTGTGTTTAAACTTCTGCTTGGATCAACTATGTAGTTGATATTCCCCTAAGTATATAGCCACAAAGGTTGTACATAGTTATTAAGAAGACGTGTAAAAATATCTACAGTTGGAGCTTTACTTCTCTGTTCTTTATATGAACCTACTCTTAGATGCATATAAAACCTTTGAAAATGAAGCCACCTGAGACAAATTTTTTCACAATCAGATGTCTGCCTCAATTCCCTCTCCTATCACAGCATACCCACATAATTATTAAAACTCAAGAGGGAACCCAGCAAGGTGCTATTTTCTACCCCTTTCTCAATGTCTTGATTTCCATGCAAAGGAAAAGGGATATATAAAAGGTGAGAAGAACAGAAGAGATGCCACTTTCAAAAGAATCCTTCAGACTTCAGCTTCCCTGAAGCTTTCCTTTTCTTCTACACATTGCAGAAGATGGTCCATGTTTATCTTGTCCAACCTGTTTATCTTGTCCAACTCAGAATAATTCAGTTATCTAAGTGTATCCATTAACAATTTGCAAAGAAGACAATTCTAGCATGGGCACTCATCGTCCTCTCAATGAACATGGACCTACAAAAGTCATCCGTATCTAGCAACCATGGAAATTTTTAATTTCCACATGAACAGTGCAACATTTTGACACTGTAATGTGACTCTAAGTGAGTCAGAGATGTAAATTAAGCCTACCTAGATCTTCTTTTTACAGTTATTTAGTCATGGGTAACAAAAAAATAATCCAGATTTTATTGGAATGTAAACAATAATATTGCACACATAGGAGTAAAATAGGTGCTTCAAAGTACCATGGTGAGAGAGAATACAGGGAATTAGGGCATGTTCAGAATCAGTTCTCCTTGGGGCCAATATGCAGCTAAGCACTTGTTTCTTAGCTTTGTTTCAGTAAAATATATGATTTCCTAAAGATTCACCATATTAATTTTTAAATTAAAAAAAAAAATATCAGAAATCTCTTTAATTTTATCCCTTGCATAAGCTTGGAGGAAATCTGTCTCATACAAAAGCTGCAAGTCAAGAACTACCTTGATGCTTATCTTATTTTGACTGTCCTTTGGTTTTTTATAGGTTTGCATGAGGAAGTTAACTAAAACAGTGTAGCAGCTTTCATTTAATAAATTAATCAAGAAATAGGGCATTCAATGCTTCATCTTATGCAGCCTTTAAGAATTATTAATTTTTTAATAGCTGGATACCAGCATTCAGATCCTGGTTGCTGCACAGCCACAGGGAATATGACCAGTACAATCAGGTAAAATATTATGTCCTAAAAAGGAGCCATAAATATGAACTCTGCAGATCTGACAGGACTCGCACTAGAAGTGCTGATAGCCAGTGACTCTGTAGTAAAACCAAAAAGGCAGCTGAAGGAAGAGTGACAAATTTAAGATGACATAAGAGAGAAAAAGATGATGTGTGATGAGTTTGCTCTTCTCTTCCCCACTTTCCATCACTCAAGAAGATCAAGAAATGAAGAGGAAAAAAATAACTTCATAAGAGTTATGTTTTTATGAGGCTTTATAATTCACTGTAAGAAAGCCCTGTAGTGTTGTGCCCCTTCCCATTCGAGGCTCAATTTAATGGCATTCATATTACTAGGCTCACTCAAAATGCAGGGAAGACCTATAGAGTTATTACTGTCCTACACCATGACATTGCAAAATATGCCAGCACCTCCAAGGGAGGCCTACCTATTTAATTGTGAAGTTGGATGTAATTTACTGCCCCTTATCAGTCACAAATCTCATTTGTCACCATAGTTCCTTAGGTTTCTCTCTTCCACTGGGATTGTACCACTTTCCCACTATCTGCATTTCCAAGAGATTAATTATATTTTGTTGCTTTCCTGCCCATCTTTCTGATTTCCTCAAATTTTTTTATTGTATTTTGACCTTAATGATATTTTCAATGTCTCTTGATTTAGTATCATCCAGGCATTTCATTAAAAATCTGATAATAGGAGATTTTATAGAAGTTAGACATTCTTTCCAACACCCTTTCTGTTGACTCTGCCTTTTGATTCAGTATGAAAATATGAGAACATTCTTCATCATTATGCCAAGGTCATTTGAAACAGAAGAACCATGTAAATAGTAATGTCTATGAAATGAAATAAAAAAGCTTTGTAAAGTAGTCCAAGAAAAAAAAAAAGTCAAAGTATTCAATGCTTAACTGAAAAATTGCTGCTTTTATGCAAAAAATTAAGTAAGCAGAGAACCTGCACCATAAGCAATAGAGAAATTTTAGGTTTTATGAAACTATATCAACATTTTTCTCTAGGGAATTCTACCCCAGAGATAGTTCCCATTTTTCTTTTTATATTTGTTGAATTTTCTTCTTAAGGAAGCAAAAATACTGGCTGTACATCTCAGTATCTTTTTTTACTTGAATATTCTATAATTTTCATTTTTTAATTTCTGTCTCAACATTTAAGGTTACCTTTGTATTCTGTCTTTCTGCTCCCTGTTGAATATGTCTCACAGTAATTCTGCACCCTGATTAGCTGGTTGGCTCACTATCATAAAATCTCTGCCATCCAGATCTGCCAATTTGCATGTGTTCAAATTTTCAACACCTTCAGGTCTTTTCTTATCTCTTGTTAATCAATATTTCTAAAACTGTTTTGACTCCTCTTCCCCTTCCTTTGGCAGTAAATATGGAAAAAAAAAAAAAAAAAAAAAAAAAAAAAAAAAGTAAAAAAATTTTAAAGTCAGAATTTCAGTGATCAATATGAGAACAGTTTATCTGATTTGTTGATCTGATTTTTTTATGTTGTAACAGATTTATTATGTAAACTACCTAAAGTCCATTATTTTCTTTTATTTATCTAGCAATATTAAACCATTCTTTTCATTCCCCTTAACCATGAGGAAGAAAATTGTGAGGAATTCTATACAAACTAAATAATTTCCAGTCAGATTTATATTCATCCTGCATACATAGTATACTATAAAAGCTCACCCCTCCCCTTATCTGCTCTCACCTAGGGGGAAACTGCTACTTTCCACTACAGCAAAAATGCTAGGGATTACACTTGAACCTAGGTCCAATCCAGGTAATATGAAGCCTTTCTCTTACAAACCAGCAGAAGTCCAAACAGCCTCCGACAAGATGCTTAACTTCACACTTCACAGCTCTCACTAGTGACTGCCAGAGTATATTTTCACTTTCACACACACACACAGATTAAATCAGATATGAAGTTTGTTATCACACAACTTCGGGATATGTGCAAACTCTAAAAGGGGATGAAACTTTATGATTTCTCCATTATCCTGTATTCAGGAGTGTGTCTACTATACCAGACAGCTTTAAGGAGTACGAGAGATTTGTTAATTCCCTTGAAAAAAGACTACAGCTGGTGTAACATGGAGTCAATGAATGCTTAAGCTTTCATTTTCTCCAAAACTTACTATATAATTCACTGTATCCCAAGAGTGGTGCTGTAACTTTACACTAGCCAAATCTGTATTACACATTAGTCCATCAGGTTTTTTCAATTTTCAAATTATCACTTCCATTTATTCTACTTTTAGTCTTCACAGCAGGTGAGAAGTACCACTTGCATTTCTGCTTGTAATACATTAAAATATACCAGTGTAAGGATTTAGACCATTTATACCACATTTTAATTTTAGTCCTAAATGCTGTCCTCTGCAACCCATCTGTCAGATATAACTGACAAGCACAAAGCAGCAGTCCTAGTAATGCATGAGACTGTCTCTTCAATATTAGGAAGAATAGAAATTATTGTGAACTAGAAGCAGAAATTCCACAAAAAAAATAAATCTCATGTTGAGATTTTCTGTTTGGTTTTTGATCTTTTGGGCTTTTATTTGGTTTCTTCTTTTGGTTTTTTTTTTGTTTTGTTTTGTTTGATTTTTTTTTTTTTTTTGCCTTGTTTTGTATTTGTTAAAACTTTTTACTTAACCAGTATCTTAGGAAGAACAAAAAAAAACCAAAAACAAAATCCCCCCAAACCCATCTGTTTTCAATAGGAGTTCTGAATATTTACACATATGCTTTGCTCCTTAATGCCAGTAATTTTTTTAAAGCCAAGCTTATAATGCACTAAATGGAGAAATGCTGGAAAACTTTCTCTCCGTCCTCACGACATCTCAGGCAGTGTGAGAAAATGTCAACCAAAGCATGAATTACTTCATTCCCAGGTTTAGTAATGAATCACTGAAGTAAGTACTGGAATAGCCATGATACTGCTGGCTTTTATCTTTCATTCTTACTCTATTTTTTTTTTTAATTGTTTTGAATAGCAACAACTTTTCCAGGGTTGTGAATGCTTATTCAAAATGGGCAGCAACTGTTCTTACAGTGAGAGGGGAAGAGATGGGCCAGAATTTCTGGTTGAGAGACTGAGTACAGTGTTAGTGTCATCCAGAGGCCAGAGAGCTCTTAATAATAAGCCTTTGAGTGAGAGAGTGATTTTTGCCCCCACTTTAATAACTAACACTTGTGTCTTTCTGAATGGCCACCCAAATTACCTCTACAAATGTTTTTAGCTGAAGACCCACTGTGGTCATTTGGGATGTCTGCATCAACACCTAAAGATGAGTGCAGGAAGGTTTAACTGCAGGATGCATGTAAGTGAATGGACTGTATGAAACCAACTTTCTGGGAACAATACCAGCCTCATAAACTCTTTTGTCCTTACAATTCCAAGAAAAGTTTTCAGCACAGGGAAGCACCACTTCTTGTGACCAAGAATCAGTAAATATTTGAATATATTTGTACTTGGACTGGAATGGATAACTCTGTAGCTTAAATTGTAAATTCATGTAATATTTTGCATTTTTCTAGGAACATTATATAAACCCAGCTTTCAGTAAAAAAGTGTAGTATATCTAGAAAAAAAATACTGTATCATTATTATGTATGAGGCAAGAGAAAAAAAAAAAGTTATCAAATTATCACAAAACAATAGAACAGTTTGGGTTGGAACAGACCTTAAAATTCATTTATGTCCAGCTCCCCCTTCATGGACACTGCCGCTAGATCAGGTTGCTCACTGTCCCATCTGACCTGTCCTTAAACACTTCCAGGGATGAGGCATCCAAAACTTATCCATGACAGAAATTGTACAGACAGGGTAATTTCAGGCTTGGTACAGGCTTTGGATACTCTGGTTTCTGCTGAAAGAAATCCAGCTGGAGGCACACTGTAAAAGAGTGAACAGACTGCTGTGCCAGGGGTAGTACAAGCTCCATCAGAGCCTGTTAAGGGAGAACAAAAGTGGTAGAGCACTGCACTAAGTCAGAAGAATCTCTTAATGCACCTGTACACCTGTGGAACAAGGAGAGGCAGGTGATGCAGACACATTTTTATTCTTTACGAGCACTGAATGGTCACAGCTGCCTGCACCCTAAGAGTTCACCTAAAATGAATGAATCATGCTTGGTATAGAATTTCCCAGGAACACTGTAGTCCCATTCACCTTTATGAAAGATAGTATCTAGTGATGAAACAGAACAGGTAATCTGGGAATTTTAGAGCCTGTGAGAACTAAAGCTTTCTCTGTTCTCAATAGCATCAATGTAATTCCTTTTACCTTAGTTAAAACGGTTCAGTTTCTCCTGTGAACTAAAATGAGTATTACCAACCCTATACCTTCTTTCAACTTTGTTGAAATCTACTTATGTATTCTTTTTTATTCCTAATAGCCTCTGCAGTAGTCAAAAGTAAGCAGCAATTAAAGCCTAAGCATTTGTAGTTCTGAAATATGTCTCTCCCTGCTAGTCAAATCAACTGAAAAAAAAAAAAAAAAAGGTTGGAGAAAAATAAAATGCAATTAACTTATCTGCTATTTCTCCCTTTATTTAGAACATGCTAAACACAGGCATCTCAAAAATTCTGTGTTCTGGAAGAGGAAAACACCTACTTGACTGTTAATTCTTTTGGTCAATAATGAAGTCTACTGTTGATATAAACTTTATAAATATTTAATATCTACCAGTTTTTATGTATTAAAAATACTGCTATACTGGAAAAAAAATACAAATCCTAGCATAATTTAGAAATTATAAGAGTTACAAGAAAGAACAGGAATATATACTACAACTTAAAGCATAGAAAGACTATATGATTAGTTTTCCCCACCATTCCCAGAAGTACAATAAATTTTACTGTAAACTGTTAAATTTTAAGAATGAAGGTTTTTATACAATTAACATAGAATCATATCATAGAATGGTTAGTGTTGGAAGAGACCTTAAAGATCATCTAGTTCTAACCCCAACCTCCCACGGAAAGAGAGACCTTTCACTAGACCAGGCTGCTCAAAGGCCCATCCAAACTGGCCTTGAACACTTCCAGCGATGAGACATCCACAGCTAGGACAGGTAGAGATTGTATTTGAAACTGTACACCAGCACTCAAGTGAAAACTCACACCTTCAAAGACAGTGAAGGGTCTTACACTTATATGCTCACAGATGACAGATAAAAGTGGAGACATCTCCCATGCTCAACACACAAAAGACAGTGAAAAGATGGTTGCTAAAGCAACCTTAAAACCTCCAATTTCACAAAGTAACTAAAATAAATCAAAGAGAAATAGGTAAGTATGATCTTTGCAACAAATGGCATCACCCCAGGCAGCTTTCTCTCTTGTTTTTTCTTATGCTGACCTAGTTTAGGCAACACTTAAAGGTTATGGTTAGTTTGTTTTCTAAAAGGTCAAACATAAGCAGAAACCTTTCTAATGAGCTCTTTCGGGAGCAATTATGCCCCACACATTTCTTTGTGATATGAAAAATATAGGTAATAGGTGTCCAGAATTTTTTTCAGTGTGATCTCAGTGTGATCACTGTTCTTCAGGGTCCTGTCTTGTTCAACTGAGTTTTAGATAATTACATAAAATTTACTTCAAGTGAAAAACCAGCAAAAGCCAGAAAAAAAAAAAAGTTTCCATCTTCAGATGTCAGATGTATATTTGTACATCTTGAGATGTACAAATTGGCAGCAAAATTAAATTTGGTCTTGATTAACCAAGAGGTATTACATGACCTTGTCCAGCTATCCTGTTGATGTGGAAAGTATTGTCAACTGTAACTAAACTGAAAAGTTAGAAAAAACACTAGTTTGTCCTTAAGGAAAGCTTTAAATAATTTGCATTATTCTGGCTAAGAATTATTCAGTATTATTCAGCCAACACTGAACAGTAATCTTTGAAAAGGCATGTGATGGTTGAATAGGTTATTTTATCTTTATCTTCTCTGTTTCCCTATTTAAAGTCCGTTTCCAATGGAGCTGGGCACCTGAGCCGTTCTAAAAATGCCATTACTACTTCTTTTTTTCACATTGTCCTACAAGAAGTTTGAAAGAAGCTTGACTATGGGAGGCTTGAAAAAAATTGTATGAAATTCAAAATAATCCTTCTCCTAAGAACAGTAGCATAAAAAGTAAATTTATTTTGGTACATTTTCTGTTCCTAAGTAGTCTGACTACTGGGAAAAAGCATACTTTCCAGCAAAACTTAGTTCTCACTTTGAAACTCATGCATTCTTACTGTCTTTAAAAAGCAGACATTCTTCAATGACTGAGAACTCATTGCTTAAAGGACAATGAATTTGTTCTATTAAAGGAGGATAATTTTTTGCATAGTGGAGAGGAATTTTTCTATTACTAAATTTGACACTTTTAGGATTTACACTTCACAAATTCAAATTATGGAATTCTTAGCTTACTAAATGGTTGTTTACTAAATGGTTGGTTCCTGATATTATGAAGAAAGATCTACCACTAGACAAACCAGAGTACTTTTCCATTTTGTTAATATTTGTGCATTCATTTTAAAGTTATGTTTTGAGTTACTACTATGCATCTAATAGAGGCTTTTATTCATTTCCTCATACAATGAGGTCAGATCACCATTAAAGCACAGTGGAAGCTCATTATTTAGTGTCATTTGTTGAAAAAATGTCTTAAAAAGTAGTTTTAGGTCTATTCCAATAGAAATTATTTTTCAATTAAACCCAAAGAGAATCCATGACATCCACAATGGAAGGTTTTTACAGTCAGCAAGATTTGGGTTTTGTTTTGGTTTGGTTTTGTGGTTTTTGGTGATGTTGTTGGGTTTAGTTTTGATTTTTTTTGTTACTGTAGGAATTTTCATCAATAGCTTCTTCTATAACTACAAAGAAATTCTCCTGAAAATTCAGCTTGTGTATATATGAGAAACACAGCAATCACATTGTTTTTTGATATATTTTTAAGCAATGTTCAGAAAAGAAAAAAACTATTTAAAGCATAGAGATGAGATCTGGGTGTGCACAGAAAAATTTCTTTTATCTCTCAGAAGAGCAATTCAGAGATGATTAATGGTTCCATGTAAAGGGCACAGAGGAAACATTAATAGAAAACATTTCCATTCCAAAAAGATCTATTTGCCAGCTCTCAAAGCAGACTATTATATTCTGTAGGTAATTGAAAGTAAAATAATAATGTTCAGAGAATGCTAGATATTTCTATTTTTTATCTGAACACTTAGAGGTTTACAACACTCATAACGCTGTGTCTACAATATATAATCGACCTCTAGCATTCTCATTTGGTCATTTAAGTATTTTAAAAATCATTCTTCAACATTAGTTTTTGAATAATATATAGTTTCAGTGCAGAATTCCAATCAGACTTAGCTGCTGAAGTTTATAGACCAGGGTATTTAATTTGACTGGATAAAAAGTTCAGTTTATATTAATAATGCACTCAGCTAAAATTACAGGGAACCTACCAGTTCTTCTGATGCTTCTGCTCTAGGGGTGTAACACAGCACAGAGAAGTGAAAGGCAACTGAAAGTAATTAAGCTCTTCAGCCAAAATAGGCAGCTGATCAACCAGTCAGAAACTGAGAGATTTCAGATTAGTTGCCAGATAATGGAAAGAAACAGTCACCTTAAGAAAGCATAAACAAGTACACAAATTACATGGATTGCCATTCCATTTAAAAAATTCACTTCATCCTCTGCCGGAAAACAAACACCACACACCACCCCCCCTCACTCTTCCAACAATATGTTCACACTTACATTGGTGTGGGAATCATACTCCAAAATTATCTATTAAAAATTAAAAATTAGTGGCAAAATAACTGTTAGATTTTTTGGGGTGTTTTTTTCTCTTTGAAATTCAACTTCTATTAGGAATTTTGTTAAATTCATTCCTTATTATGTCAGAACAACAGAAACTGGTTTTATTCACCTTCAACACAACTGGTGACAGCTCTTAGTATCTTCACCAACGGCAGATAACACTGAAATTATGTTTCCAGAAATCAGAGAGAAAATACTTCCAGGAGCATGTGGTGAAAGGAAAGCATCTGATTCTATTTTTCTTTTCATTAAGAATTTATCTCTACATAACTGTAGTAGTAGGAAATGTAATTTATATTAAGATTATATTATAACATATCATTTACATGTCTAGGCCTTAGGTATACAAAAGAAACAAAGACTACCACCTCACACACTGGTACAAAATAAAATCCTAAAATTCTAAGCAACACTATAGTTTTTAATATGAAGTAGAATTTTTCATTAAAAATATAGTTTTTAATAAACTTTCAGTCACAATTGACCTAGACACTCTCACTCTGCAAACTGGAAGGAAGACAAATGTGATACCAAGTGTTGAAACTGTGTTCTGTTTCAGTGCTAATTGTGGCACTCCTATCTTAGCTCTTTCAAACCCAAGGAGGTGCAAAGTTTTCTTTATTTGTTGTTTGACACAGAATTTACTATTACTGTCAATAAACCTCTTGCTCCCCAGAGCAGAAAAATGGTTTCTTCCAGCATTTCTCAGTCCCATTTTAAAGCTGCTTGTGGGGAAAAAAAAAGATTAAATAGGTAAGGGTTTTAATAATGAAAAATATTTTTCTTTACTGTCTGCCAGACCCTTTACAATCGTTTTTTGGTTTGGTTTTGTTTTTTTGTTTTTGTTTTTTGTTTTTTTGTATAGCAGGAATGGTTTGATGGTTTCAATTACAGAGTGCAACATTCCCAGCTAAACTGGGACACAATGGTTCTTCAACTGTGTTTTCTCATTTTTCCATAAAACTACATTGTTACCTTTGCTCATGGAAGACAGATTAAAGGAACACTTTTCCCCCCTTAATTTTACAGTTAACCACTCTGTGGTTTTTTTGTTATCTACCTCAAACCACATTGATCCTGAACATTCTAATCAATTTGGTTAGAATGCCCCCCAAAAGTCAAAATTTACTTTTAAGTACTTTATTTGTAGATGCTATTGCAGCTCTGAAAAACAATTGCCCTTTTCATGTCATGTGCACAATACTTCAGAACAAAAATGTTTCAGCTCTACACAATCCCAGTGATTTAAAACTCACCCAGTACTTACCTCTCTGGTGGAGGGGTACTTGGCTTGCAATACATCCCAGGATGCTGAGGGAAAAAAAAAAGAAAAAACTGCAAATTACACCACTGTAGGTCTCTAAGGACTTGTATGTGTTCAGTTGTATGGAGTTTTTTTTTCTAAGCTGAAATATAGTGGTTAATTGCTTTTTAGTTAACTTTATTTTGTAGAACTTATTTCTACTATAATTCCTTTATTTAGCTGATAATTTGAATACATTTATCATGTTTTTTTCCCAAAAAAATACGGTAATTTAAAGTTGAGCATTGACTTCATGCTACAAGATGTTATGATAGCAAGAGTCTTTTCTTATCTGTGACCTGTAAAATTTGACAAAAATTATATAAGTTGTTTTTAAAGTTGAATGTTTTTAGAAGAATTATGTTTCCCATAAGATCCTTAAACAATGGATGGATATCAGAAAGTGAGAGAGTACCCTGAATAAAGCACTGTGGAAATATTACAGAACCAAAAAGCAGCTGATGGGTGCCAGTTGTGCACCATAGACTCTCAGCTGCAATGCAAGGTTCATGAGCAGTTCATGTATATAAGTTGTTCGTGCAGTTGTCAGGCATAGCATGCATGAAATTATGATTTAGGGAAGCTGGGTCATGGCCAAAAAATAAGCCTGTTAACAGGAGATGGGGCTGGAAAGGACACAAAGTTGTAGTTGCACATGAATTCTCTCCCACGCCCAATGATATGCATCTTGGGTATTCCTGAATCCAAATAATTCTTTTTGCACTTAAATCATTTTAATTAAGTACCTTGAATAAACATCTCAATCCTTTGCTCATTGGATCTACTAGGTACTCATCATTGGCTACTCTAGGTACTCATGAAATACAAGGCACACTCAACATGAAGACTTGGAAACACCACTGAGAATCTTTCTGTAAGCACTGTGTTTAGTCAAACATATCTGCCTTCTAAAACATTGATCTCCCATCTTAGCAACCTATTTAAATCAAAACTAAGCTCTTTTTTTTTTCTAGAGATGCTAAAGTGTTTCTTCTTGTCCTTATCTTATTTTCTGTAGAATTTACCTTTGCTTTTTATGTCATCAGTTGTCTGCATTTCATAACTCATAATTTATAACCACCTCTTTGAAACTCAGGTTTTTATAACATGCTATATATTTAATATGAAAGAGATGCTTTTACTCCTACTGCCACTTCCAATGAGGACATTAAGGCTTTACTATGGATGTATCAGAAAGCATTGCAGATGAGGAGAAAAGCACCAATAAATTATTCAGATCATTCTAAGTGAATGGAAATAAAATCTTCATATACAACAGCATTCCTTTTGTAATTTAACATTTAAGACATTACTCTAGATTTAAGCATTACTTTTTGTAATATGCATTTAATTTCCTCCCCATTTCTGCATAGGTGGAGGAAGATATATTTAATTGCCATACACTAGGAGAAAAAAAAAAAAACAAAAAAACCCCCTCCATTTCTTTTCCTTACAATAACCTATTAGAAGACTTTTGCATAAAACACTGCTGGGAAGTACTTCATTTCTTCTGAATCCCAAGACTTGAATACATGCTGCATGGTCCATTAAAATCTGACTACTTTTCTTTTGAATTCCCAAACTTCAGAAATTATATTCACAGGTTGTGATTGTGGATATTAAATCTTGCCTTAAAGTTAGTCTGTCTCCCTATGCAACACAAGACTTATATTTGCTGTAGTGTGGTGAAAGTCAGATTTTGCATTTGTAAAAAAAGGGCAAAAGGGAATTAATTGCTCAAGATGCCATTAACCACACCTAGGAACATAGTACTTGGCAGAGAGGCAATGATATGCAAAATGTGTAAAATGTATATGATTAATTCAATTTATTGTACAGACATCAGCATTACATTCATAGCCTGCTTCTTGGATTTGTTAGTCTGCAATTTAACATACACATCAAGACATAGCCCTTGATCATGTCTTCCCAGAGCAGGAGCCTAAAACTTTTCATCTTCAGGGCTGCAAAAGGTCAATATTCTCCTCAGAAATTCTATATGAAAAGCATATCCTTTGACCAAGCAAAATTCAGACTGGAAAATTTAAAAGTTCAGTAATCTGGAAATACTAAGATTATAAGGATATATGCTTACATTCTGGGCAAACTTTTGGAGAGATATATTGACAGAAACAAAATACTGCCAATACACACACACAATTCATCAAATAAGATTTTGTTTTCAAAAACAAAAAAAAAAATAAGGCATCTGTAAAGTATAAATTTATTAATAGTAGTCTGATTATAGCCCCTCCTCTTGTCATCCTCTGGAAACTCAGTCTTTTCTCTTGCTCAATAACAGGGTTATATTTTCATAAGCAGTCTGGAATAAGGAGTACTATGTTGAGTGGCCAGCTTCAATTTGTGCTTTAAGACTAAATTACTCCAAGAATTTTTAGTATTTCATAGTCTCAGAGTTTGATATTTAAATTTTCAGAAATATATTTTTAAAAAGAGTCACAGAATGGTGGGCTAGGCACTACATTGCAATGACAAAGACTTGAAATATTATTTATATCTCTACTGAGATAACACAAATACAGGTCATCATCTCACTGTAGGCAAGAAAAGCAACATTTCCACATTAAAATATTAGATTCTAATATACATTGGACTATACTTTGGAATAAGTATTGCACTGTGAGCACCACTTAGACAAAGCATCATGAGACAAATCACTTAACATTAAAAATGAGGTTGTTCATAAGATTTTTCTCTGTGTCCTGGTTTTCTGACAGTCATCTGGCTTATTGTCCAAAGAAAATGTTGATGACTTGCAACACTTGACACAGACCTTTATTTACAGATGTTTCTGCCTGGGTCTCTTCTTAATGAACCCTTTCCTTCAAGCTCAGAGAACTGACTTAAGCTCAAAAATTCAATCTTGACTCTGAAGTTAATATACGGAATGACTGAAATGTGACCTTCTCCACTCCCCAACAGGCCCCCAGCGTTTCTGATTTTTAGTTTTGTTTTTGAACACTGGATTTCAGTGTGGACGGGGAGGAGATCTTGCCTGTCTCATAATGTATAGTTATAAATATTTCTTCTTTACCTATTAATGAATTTTTCTCCATTGTTAATTGAGTTTACAATATCTTTTCTGCCATGAATGTTGCGTTCTTCCCTCTTATTTGTTGTGCAGGATATCCTTAAAAATCAATAAAACTCCTGATACAATGGTTTTGATGAAAGCTGCATTGTCATAAAAAGGAAAGATACTTATTCCTGAGATTCTCCTGCTGGTTCTGTATCAGCTGCTCAAAACACTGTGCTTGCCATAAAGTGTAGGTGGTAATTCACTCAGGAATCTCCCATGTGCCTCCCCTGGAGTACAGTATCCCCTGACTATGAAACACCACTCTGTTTTAAACTATAGACACTGGAGAGCTGTTTGAAAACAACAAAAGAAAAGATTACAGACCAATATATTTGTCTGATTCTTTCTATATACCTTCTGACTAAACATAATACACCTCGTATTATCTATTTTTAATGAAATTTTAAAAGACACCATCTACTGGCCAGCATGTAACCCTTTCCACACAAGCCTCCCTAATTATTTTGACAATGTCTAATACACTGTTTCTTACAGATACAGCATCTCAAGAACACTTTGTAAAAAAAGTCAAAAATTGGCAAAACATGCCACGGCTACCTGTCATCTCAAGTCAATGAAAAGAAGTAGTTACATCATTTAAGAGTGTTTTATTCAAAATTCACAGGAACTGTAAGGTCAGAAGAGATTATATTTCTGCAACAGTCTTCCTTTGAAGCTGTTGTTCACTAACTCATAATATTTTCATGGATATTTTAAGGAACATTCTTCCCTCATGGTGTATTCAAAAGTTAAAGTCAAGTTTCATTTAAAAAAAAATCATATCATTAGACACTAACACAGAAATGAGAAATTTGTATTTAAAGAACCATATGAAGAAATTATAGGTAAGTAACCCAACATTTAAAAATCAAAAAAAGATTCTTTGAAATGTGAGGTGTAAATTCAAGTTTATCCCATGCAACTGATAACTGAAATGGTTTTGAAAAAATCCTAATTGAAATATATCCTTTTCTTAAAAAACACTCCAAATGCCTTGTGTATGCAAATACTCTTTGTTGCTAAGGAACTGCATCTCTAAGGAAGTGGGCTTTTAAAACCAGTAAAGTTGAGTTTTGTCCTTAGCTTGACTGTAACAGCAGGCAAGGAAGCTTAATTGAAAATCTGTCCAGGATTTATCTAACAGCAAGTTTCTACACAGGTTAAAAAAAAAATTCTGGAATAACAGCTCATAAGACATTTCTGGCCTTTCTTATTTCAGTACGATACAAGGTCTAATTTCTACATGTTTTATCAATCTTCCTTCTGTCCTAGTTAAAGTATTTCAAAGCTGAATATCTGAACACGAAAACACTCAGTTTCAGACATACACAGAATAGCACTCCAAATTATTAGCAACAGACAGGCAGTGCTGAGCCACAAGAAGCGTGGGAGAATTTTGCATGCTTTGGCTTATCTGTTGTGAGCCATAAGTGAAGAGTTTGACACACTTGTAAAATAATCTCCAGTTCCTCCTTTCCTTTAAAACCAGGTGTACTTCTTTTGATAAATAAATGGTCTTATCAGTTTAAGAGACGATTTTCAGCTCTTGGCCCTAATTCTGAGGACACTTATATTGCATTTTATTTCTGTATGGTCTTTCATCTACAAGAAAAGTGCACCTGATTACCATGAATGCTGCTGTGATAAGTTTATATCTGGATCTTCATTTTTCGTTAGAAAGACAGAAGATGTAGCTTTGAAGTGCATCTCCATATACTCTTTTTTTTTACTTTTTCTCTGCTCAAACCAAAAGATTATCTTATGACTTTAGAGAACATTCTAGCCACTAATCTCTACTTGGGATTTATAAGGTTTCTTAGATGTGGATAAGTAACTTGAGAGCACTGCATGTGTCTTCACATTAAATCTCTGACCCTTTTGGCGTTTCACTGTCACTATTAATTTTTTCTGTGGGGAAAAAAGAATCACTTATTCTTAGAAACATAAGCTTTAAAAGTTTCTTTCCCCCCTCTCCCTTAAAATAGGTTATCAGTGATGTTACATTATGAAGCACCATGATCCCTGAGGTGTATGATCAGTCTCATATTTCTCATTGCTCAAAGAACACCCCCCCAAAAGCTCAGCAAGCAGATTCAGCATGTACACAGAGTGCTCAGATGTTCAAAATAGCAGCTTACCAATGCAAATGTTAGTAGACCACTGATCAAAGTGACCCATAAAACTGTCTTCCTGCTTTTCAGAATTTTTTACCATCAAAAAAAAGCTTTTAAGTCATCTTTTCTCATAACTGCACTTATACCTTCAATAGCTCGTAATGGAGGAAGGTAATGGGAACAGCATAATTGCTAGAATCAAGAGAGAATGTGTCTAATACTGCACTGTTCAGTCAAGTGGGTGAACAAATGAAGGTAGATAATGATGAATTAACTCTATAATGGTGCTGAATTCCTTTTAGCACTTCAACCAGTATTTAAAAAAACCTTGCAATTTTTTGCTACTTAGAGACAGAAACTGTGATATCGCAACAAAACAACCATCATTATCAGATGACAGACACAAATATGTCACTCTGGAAGCTGCCTATGCACTTCCCAGATGAGACAAAAAATCATGAGAAAAGGAGGGAGCCTCTAGACTTGCTCTCCTGAGATTTGACACAGAAATATTCAGAGTGGCACTGGCAACAGAATAGAATTGTTGGGTTTGACAGCTAGGAACTTGTAGTGCTGCACTGAGATGAGGTGAGTTTAGCTTTTGATTTTCTCCTGATTTTGGGGGGAGAAAGATAGAAGGCTTCCTGTGTGATTTTGGGGAGATTAGTTTGCTGTGTAGCAAATAGTCTTAATTCCTATTTAGAGTCTGTAATATATTTTATGCATGAAAATTGTTGGTATATTTATTTAGCCAGCGTTAATCTACTTTTGTTTTTTTTTTTTTAAGGCAAAGAAGAAAAAAAAAGAACAAGTGGCACTCACCTTGTTATAAGATGACAAGATGACATACAGTTTTAAAGATTAGCTCATTTATTCAGTTAAACAATCATGAAAAGTCACTTGTCTCTAGTAAATGGTACTTAAATATATGCAGTTTCTAGAATACAGTGAGAAAAAAACACTGGGAATTGAATTTTTTGAGGTGTCTCATTCACTGAATATCTGAGATTCTGTAGCTTGTGTTTTCTAGGTGGTTTAAAAAAAAAAAAAAAGGAAAGATGATGTTTTAATTTTTAAAGCAGTTATCATTGCAGTTGGCAATCTGAAGTGTATCACAACATTTTGATGACACGATTGTCATTATTTATAACTGTACCTGTGTTGCACAGTACCTCTACCAAAGAAGCAGCTACTTTCATTGCCCAAGCCAGTTTGCAAACACATAAAAAAAGAAAAACACAGCTAATGACTAGGAATAGCAGATCAGCACACTCAGACCATTCTGTCTAGAGTTCTTTCACTGACAGATATTATGAAGAAGTCGACTGCATTTTCTCAGCTGGAGACATGACCTTTCTAGACTAGTTCTGATACAAGTAATTAAAGACAGAATAAGACTGTGTTTCCCACTCTCCAGACTCCTATCTTCTTAAAGCACATCAGCTGGCACTGGATCTCCTTGAATTGCCCCAACTCAGGTCCTTCCTCAGCTGGCAGGAACAGCAGCTAACACAGCAAGGACCCAGAGCAAAGTGTGGATCTGGTCATGTTTTTTTAATAGATGTCTCAGGTGTCTGAGGAGGTGCATTCACTGGCCAAATATACCATAGGGCAACTACCAAGATAAAAAGTCTTGTGTTTTTACTAAGTAAACTAAAGTGCGTGGGGTTTTTTGTTAGTTGTTAAGAACTGATGTTATGATGTGTACTTCTGTGAGAATTTCTTAAGGGCTTGACAAAGCGTTTACGTGAATAACTGTAACTGATCAAAGAGCTTGGCCCAGGGTCAACGTAACAGTGGTAAACGAATGAGAAAACTGAAAATGATATCTTGTATTTTCTTCCATGTTTCCATTCTTACAAACATAATACGACTTTGCCTATAAATTGCATTTCAGCATTTGTGGAGTTAAAAAACACAGGTTCAACTCAGTAAGCTACCTCCATGAGGAGTTAGCACAAGAGTCAGGACACCAAAGTTCGTGAGGTTATGCAAGATCATATTTTTTTGATTTTCACTGTCACTGTCTAGACATTCATGAGGTCAGATTCTCAGCTAGCATTGGACAGATTCTCAGCTAGCATTGGAGTTTAAAACACCTGCTGATATTGGGACTCTGCTTCTAAGTTATTAATTTTGAATACACTCTCACTAGTGATTCTGAGTTTAACTTAAATCATTAGTATTAATTCCGGAAGAGTTCAGAAATACAGATTATTTCAAATACGTGCACAAGGAAGTACATAAAAATATGTGGAGTAAAAATAACCATGAATCAAAAAGTAAATCCAGAAAATGTAACTACCTTATGTACCTTCATATGCATCTCATGAGAATGGTTGTGTAGTAGCGTGCTGGCTTTGGCTGGGTTTGAGTTAATTTTTTTCATAGTACTTGGTGTGGGGCTGTGTTTTGTATTTGGGGTGAAAACGGTGCTGACAACACAGGGATGGTCTGGGGTTTAATGATCAGTGCTTTTACAGTGTCAATGACTTTTCTGCTTCTTACCCCACCACACCAGTAAGTAGGCTGGGGATGCACAAGAAGTTGGGAGGAAACATAGCTGGGACCACTGATCCCAGATGATTGGAGGGATATTTCCTATACTGTCATGCTCAGCTTAGGGGAAAAGAAGGAAGGGGGGATGTTCAGGTGATGGTGTTTGAATTACCAAATAACCATTATACGTGATAGAATCCTGCTTTCCTGGAGGTGGTTGCCAAGGGGAAGAAATGAAATAATTTGCTTTGCTTTAATTAATTTGAATTAATTTGAATTTTTTCTTTGAATTAATTCTTTGTTTGCTTTGCTTGCAGGTGTGGCTTTCGCTTTACCTACTAAATTGTCTTTATTGCAACCCACAAGTTATTTCACTTTTACTCTTCTAATTCTCTCCCTCATCCTGCTGGGGGTGAGTGAGCAAGTGCCTCTGAGTTGCCAGCTGGGGTTAGACCATGAAAAGGAGATTTAACTTCCCATTACTAAACAAGAGGAAATGAAAAAGTCTCAATTATTAGTGAACCATTCACAAGATAATCTTCCTTAATCTATTGAATTCACTAAATTGGCAAAGGAGCTGAAGAACTGGCAAATTTGAATTGGTTTCACAAAATCTTCTGTTTCTTGCAGAGTTCAGGATTTATTTGTTTTTGGGGTTTTTTTGTTTGGTTTTTTTTTTTTAATATCCTGTGGCTAAATCCCGTATTTACAGGACATAAACATTCTCAAAATCATAGGGAAAAACTGCAAACAAAATACCCACCTCTCTAAAACACTTTCAAGACAGAAAATGAAAGCATCCTTGGTCTCAAAAAGTGACATCCCCCCCCAAAAAAACCCACAAACCGAGGCCCAAAAACTTGGAACTTGGATTTCATACATGCCAGAGACTGCGTGTTCATATAATATCTAATTTTGGACACCCACATCTTTGTAAACACAGATCTTTTGTAACACTTCTTTGCATAAAAAACAGCTGAGTGCAGGAATGGAATATTTCCAGACAGGACTCTCCCTCTTCTGTGACTGCAGACCACAGTCCTGCTGAGTTTGGTCACCTTTTCTGTTATTAGAATAGAAATAAAAATTCAGCTGCAGTCTTCTACTGTCTGTCCACGTTACTCTATGTAGGATTTCAGGGTGGAGATAGATCAGATGGCAACAGATCAAGAACTAGGATCTAGTTTGAGGGCTCCTACCTTGATACAGCAAGATCTGTAATATATGGAGCACAGTACTTTTTCATAGTTACACTACAAGACAAAATTGCAGGGACATTTAAAGCATATAAAGCAAAGTACTTTGTACAGAGATCTCCACAGAGTTTCTGAGAGACTTCACCATGAAAAGAACCAGATAGGCTGTTAGATGCAAGCACAGAATAGATTACAAAACAGGAAAGATGAAAAATGTGATCGATCTAGGAACAGAAAATATATCTCTACTATTTTCTTTGGTGATGTGGAGCTATTGGCATGTCTGTAAACCAAACACAGGCACCTGCATACAGACCTAATCTGTACCATTAGGTAACCAGAGATTTATTTGAAGTCATAAATCCACATACTCCATTAGTCCAGTTTTACAGAGCAGCTCCAGCAAAGTCAGTAACTTCTAGTAAGCATTAAGCTGTCCTAGCACAGTAGAGGGTCAGGTTCTTTATTGTCCCTCACATTCTTACAGATGGGCAGATGGAGGAACTCCTGTTACAGACTGTGGTTTGATGTGTGGGTTTTGGCAGATGGTGAGTGTTTTTGCAAGGAATTATTTTACTGTAATTTAGCCCTTATTGTAAGTCATGACACATCTTTTTGTGCTAATTTCTCTGTTTCAGCTTTTAAAATTAACAGATCTTTCTATCTTGTGTTTCAGCTCATAAATTTTAATATTAGTTACTGCAAAAGATGACCGGAAAAGGATTTTAAGCTATTTGCTTTTTGCTTCTTCATTCCTTTACAATGAATAAAAATGCCTAAGAGATTCTAGACTATTTCTATATCATATATCCCCCCTACCTTCCTTTTTCTGTTTTTACTTTATGCATTTCATCTCTCACACTCCAGCTTCCTCAAGTGAAGACTGCACATGATATATCCCTAACAGTCAAGCTGAAGAAGTAATAAAGACTTTTGGGACAAGTGTCTGTTTTCTTCCATGATCTGTTATATGCATTCTCATGAGAGTTGTGCTACTCTGGCTACACTATCTGTCCTTCATCTCTTCTACATTGGGCATGAAACTCTACAGTCATTCTATTAACCTGTTAGACTCTTTGTTTGATGACTGATGATTTTGGTGTGAGTTTCTGTAGAGGGAGGTAAAGGGTACTGTCAGAAGACATCCACTTCCCTGCTAAAGAGCAGGAAAGTGGAGCACCCATGTACAAATATATCAGTTAAATGTACCATGTACATGTACATTTGTACCATGTACAAATATATCAATTAAAACAAAAAATAATCTCTAACCCCCAAAACCTGATTTACATCGCAAGGTAATACTTGTGAGCTTTATTAAGATGGTTTCTTTTCCTTTTAAGAAAGAGATCAGGATACATTAAAAAAAAAAAAAAAAAAAAAAAAAAAAAAAAAAAAAAAGAAAGAAAGAAAGAAGAGTTGGATTGTAAATTTGCAGGAGGAAAAAAAAAAAAACCAACATACAGAATCCTTAGTTCTAAAAAAGACTGCTACACAAGGATGTTCTCTCACCCAAAGCCAAGTCAGAGAAGCATCTGCATCCAGGAATGGAGAGTACTCCTTAATCTTTCATTTTATGTGCAGAAAAAAAGAGATCAAGCCAACTTCTAAAGCACCTGAGCAATAGTTTTGTTCTGCAAAGAAAAGAGTTATCTTTTTCATATTTGTTGAACTGAAGCATTTAAAAAGTGTTAAGTCTCTACTGGGAGTTTAATGTGAAAATCCACTTAGTGGTGCATGTTTCTGTAGGAAGTTAAAGTTCTAGCAACCTGATTAATTCAAGTTCACTTATTTCATCAACCCTAAAAGATGAGAACATTCAGAAATGTACAGTGAAAAACCTTTATACAAAAAGGATTTTATTCTATGGAAAAACAAATTAGAAGACTTTTTTTTTGGGTAGAGAGCTATGCATGCTGTAAGAATGCTGTGTCACTAGACCATGAGGCTCCTGCACTCAGAAACTATTTGAAAATCCACAGGTGGGCAATCATCAAAATTCATTTTAGAAGAGGTGCACCCTCAACCCAAAGCACAACACTGCTTTGTGAGGAAATTCAGTTGCATGCAGCAGCTGAGTATCTCAGACCTCCAATGCAAGGCAATGTTAAAGATCTTCAAGTCCTTGCACAGTCCCCAAAAAATCTGCAGTAGTGGTGTCTGAGGACATTCATTTATCTGAACAGTTCATAATTACTTACTCTTTTCCAAAATACAAGGCTAGTTAAGAAACACTCCCTCTGCAGTGAAATTTAAAAGTAAATTTTGGTCATCAAAATGTTTCATTTCACAGTGTTTTGGGTTAGTGCACCAGGATTTTGGTAGCAGGGGTGGGGGGAACAGGCATGGCTCCTGTGAGAAGCTGCTGGAAGCTCCCCTAGCTCACTAGTAAATACGATTTAATATTAAAATAATAAAGGAGAAGAAATATCCTCCTGTAATACATATTGATAAGATTTATTGGATACTATAAATTCTATTCGCAATCATTTGTACTTCGGTATGAACCTGTTTTAGTTCAGAGCCCCAGAGAAGGGAGATGCCTTCATAATAAAGAGTAAAAAAACCCAAGAAAACATTTATTACAATCACTGAGATGTGTGTTGGCAGTTTCTTGTTTGTGTTTAATTAGTTTTCCAAATTCCCTATTCAATCTCTAAGCTAGCATACCATCGTTTTTAGGAGCTATAATTTCCTTGAAGTATTTATGGGATTAAAGCCAGAGATCATTGGTCATCAAAGGAATAAGATTAGACATGAAAATATAACACTGGCAAAAAAGATTTCAACAACAATACTGAGTAGCTGCATAATGGAACTTTTGGTATGTTTCACTTTTGTTCCATCATCTAGTTAAAAGGTGTTTTTTTACTGACACTGGTAATAGTGTTTTTATACAGACCAGCAGTGCACTATGCAAATAGTCCTTGAAGAGATGGCAAGCTTTTCATTGTTGGAAAAGCATTCATTGTTACCTGTTTGTTTTTGACAAGGTCAAAAAAGCTCCTTTAATTCAACTTTACACTTCACCTATGATGAAAAGAAGATGCATGCTTGACATAAAACAACCTACAGACTTCAGCATCAAGTAATAAACCTTATAAAGAATTCCTACTAATAATTGTATTTGGAGCAGCAACTGAGCAGAAATACACATCCCTGTCAAACACATGGTTGTGAAGTGTTCTGTTAATCATTTGTAAGCACTGAGCAACTCACCAAAGTCTATTTCTATTGTCTGCATTTCAGATGAACAATAATTCAAACAAACAAAATACATTCTGTGAGTGTTGAATAGCAAATTTTTTAAAAACTGCCTTCTTGGAAAAAAAATAAAATAAAAAATTCCAAACCCCACAGATCAGAAACCAATCATTAAAACAAAACCACAGAGATTAGTTCTTACTTTCTTATGTGGTGGATAGGACACAGAAAGCTAAGAGTGAAGAAGTTTAAATCCTTCCAAATCAGCAATAACAGTTCAGAAATTCCACAAACAGAACTAAACTAAGCTTCCTAACTTTTCACTTACCAACAGGTATTCTCTCTTCATTGCATAAGTGCAGAACTTTTGAAGAGGTGCCCATGTGATTTAGACCCTCACCTGGGCACATTCACTAGTGGGAAACATTTCTAAGAGCAAGCAGAACATAAGACCCCTGACAAAGTTATGTTAGACAGTGAACAAAGACACTCAGATGACTAAACATCACTACTAAATATTTCTTGAGTTAGTGTGCCTGAGAGCAACAACCATTTGTGTGACAATGCAACTGAAATTCTCTCTGGAACTGGTCACACAATTGGTCTGCATATGTTTTATTTTCATATCTGAACTCAAACCAATACTACTTTATTAATGTACAGAAAGAATAATCAGTCATAGCTATTAAAAAGAACATGCCCTTGGATGTTCTATTCCTTTCCTGTTTCTCTGATTTTGCAAAGACTTTGGAAGAAGTTATTTTCTTTTATTAGCACGCAATAATAAATTATGCAACTGACATCTGAAAATCCAGCAATAGTCATTTGCATAAGAGAACACTTACACTGGCAGCATTTATTTTTCAACAAGGTCAAAAATCTCTGTCAGTTCTAAACCAAGCCTATTTAGTGATGAAATGGAGCCCTACACTTCCATGGTAGAAATTCCTCATTAATAAAGAATAAACATTTCATTTTATGTGTACAAGTGGTGCAAAAGATGACACTTGAGGAAAACAAACTTTTTCCTTCACTACTTCCAAAAGATTGACTTTTCCTATATCCTCTGAGGCACTGTCATTTGCTTTATATTACAGTCCTATTGGGAAAAATCCACTAAATATCATCTTTACCTTACACTTAGTATTACTTTCATAACCATTAAAAAACTGATTATTCTTAATAGTTCTGGATCCAGGTCTGGCAACCTCAATTTACTTTTCAGTACCAAGAGAGTCCTTTCAACTGAGTATATACCATTTGCTAATCATGTCCTTTGGTGTGTATTATCCTTCAACTTTATTATGATGTAAACTGTTACCTGTTTGGGATTTTTTTTTTATAATAATAATAATAATATAGATCTCAATCTTAGCCCATAAAGCAATATTGCATGAAGAAAGCATCTAAAACAAAGCTGTTGTTTTAAGAAAAGTGTAATTAACTTGGATAGTTGTTTTCTTTACCTAACAAATATAGTAAGAATGGTCTTTCACAATTAACAATGTGTGGAAAAACATTTGTGAGTTATAAAGAATTGGAGGTTTCCAATATGTTGGTTTCTAGCTCATCCACTTCTTGTTAAGTAGAAAACTCAAGTAATGAAAGTAATGCACAGCTCAAATAACTCTAAGTAAAGTAGTCTTTAATTTTGGTATTAAAATCTTCAGTTTCATTAAGACAGCTCACATTTTCACAGCTTACTTTTTATGTCAAAGTCCAAAAGTCTATCCACTCTGCACATAATCTTTCACTAAATGGAAAATCAATAGCCAGCTCCGTGTGTTATTTGATCAGAGGAACAGACTTTCTTCCTGCAGAGAGCCATCTGAGAAGCAAAGCTGCATGTCTGAGCATGGAGAAGGGCTCTGAAACATATGATTACAGTCATAACTGGGCTCATACAGCTACCAGTGTCAAAATTTTTTTCAATGTGGGGTCCATGAACCCCTGGGAATCTTTGTCATTCTTCTGTTGAAAGTGATCATGAACAGTATTTTCATAAATGCTACAGAAACCTAACTATCAGATTTCTTAGGAAGGGTGCACACACTCTTGAAAGAAAAGAAACAAACTGTACAGGACAAAAATTGAAACTTAAAGGTAAAGCAGTGATTCTGACACTCATTAAAGCTGATAAAATAACTGAGAAGATTTGAAATATTTTCATATGTGTTCAGACTGATTTTTCCGGAAGACCTCTTCCACTTTACTCCTAACTATACTTTCCATTCCCTTTTTATTTTGCTACTGGGAACAGATGGAGTTCAGAGATGGGAAAGATCATGGAATCACAGAATGGTTTGGGCTGGAGGGGACCTTAAAGTTCATCTAGTTCCAACTGCACTTCATGGGCAGAGACATCCCCTGCTAAATCAGTTTGCTCCAAGCCCCATCCAATCTGGCCCTGAACACTTCCAGGGACTGGTCACCCACAACCTCCCTGGGTAACCTGTCCCAGTGTCTCACCACCCTCACAGGAAAGAAGATAAATAAAGGAGAACAATAAGACAAAATTTAAAAAAAAAATACTTGAATCCTATTAATTAGTTTAGAATCAGTCTTTATCAAATTTGATATAGTAAAAGAAGCAGTAAAGTAGAATTTGAGCCTAGCCTGTAAGCCACGCATCCCAGCCTTTCTATGAGGGTCCTTTCCCTTTAATCATATTACAAAAGGGGTCTTCTGGTGTTGGTCTCTCCGCCAAACTAAAAATTGACAGAAGAAAAGAAAATGGCCTCAAGTTGTGCCAAAGAAAGTTTAAACTGAATATTAGGAAAAAAATAGTTACTGAAAGGGTTGTCAGGCAGTGGAACTGGATGCTCACGTAGGTGGCTGAGTCATCATCCCTGGAAGTATTTAAAGGACATGTAAAGTAGTGATGAGTAACAGCAGTTTAGTGGTGGATTTAGCAGTGTTAGGTTAACTGCTGGATTTGATAATCTTCAAGGTCTTTTTCAATCAAAAATATTCTATGCTTAATACATTCTTCTCCATATAACAGCTGCACAAGTTTTAGACTGTTCATTTACAGGTATAACAATCAGATTTATGTAATGGAGAGGCTGGGAGAAGCAAATCAGAAAAGCAAAAATGTATGAGTTCTGTAATTCTTCTCCTAACAGAGCACAGCTAGATTGATCTTATTTAATCTCCCAGATTCAATGGTGTTTACTGTTTCACTGATGTTCTCCCTTTCCTAGGAAAATGATGGTGTAAAGAATTTATTTCTCCACTCTCAGAGAAAAATAAAATTTTCCAGCTTCTTAAAAGAGGCTACTCATAAATAGCACCTTAATTCTAGCACACAATAAATCACAACCAGAGATACAATTCCCTAAAATACAAGTATTCTCTATTCTATCCTCTATTTTTACATTCCACCCACTTTGAAGCAACTCTACAGCATAGCCCACAGAAGCCTACATCTAAGTTAGCTCACCAACTATTTTCCAGTCCCATGTATTACAGATATTTAGGTGCATATAGAGTGAGATTCTACATTATTCATTACATTAGTAAGTTTTAATCAAGGAATTTATCAAGAAAGTAGGGCAAGGCCAGTTTGGTCAACCTCAGGCTGATTAGTCCACAGATGCGTTATGATTCACTTTCTCAAGAGGTTCTGTTTGGATTTGAGAGCAAAATTATTCCTAGCATCAATCCACATGTGTCCTTTTTTTTTCTTTTCCTGTTCAAAGCTCAAACTAGCAACTGTGATTAAAAATGAAATGCAAATACTTCTGAAAAAAACAACATGATGGGAACAATTTCATGATTTCTCACTGACATCATCAGGCCTGCACATAACAGTGCAATTATGGTAGATTAGGTGAGCAAGGCTAGGTACAAGTGGGAGATCTTTGCCAGGCAAAAAAAATCTGTATAGGTAATTTCATTCTACATAAGCACAGACACCTTTCAGACAGAAAGATAAAATTTTATCATGGTATCCAACTGCAGGGAAAAAAAAAAGAAAAAAAGTTAAAATAAGATTTTCCTTTCCAATTTCCTAAGATTTTAGACACCTTGCTGATAGTGGCTACATAAAAATCCAATTGAAATTATAATCCTATTTTTTTTAATAACCTCTTCAAATCACGATTATATAAAAGATAATGAATACAAGAATATTATAAAATTATCTCATTACAAAGTAAATGCTTCCAGAAAGATTTAGCAGAATAAAAATGGTAAGGAAATCAGAAAGGTAATCACCGGCTTGAAGTGAGGCTTCAGTGTTGTTCTGGCTGTAGTTTAGCATGGTTCAGACATCACCATTTCCACTTACCTACTTGACACGGCTTCCCTTTCAAGTTACCACACCACCCTAATAACCCAGAATAAATGTAGATACAGCTGCTCCCTGACACCTCCACCAAGTAAGCTGAAGAACTGAACATATACCTAGTGAGGTCAGGGTGTGTTGGTTGCTGTCATCCTGAGCTGACAGACAGGAAAGAAGTATGTACCCAGGGAGCCTGACATACCAAGGCAGAGGACAGGCAGTATCCCACCTCCTGCACTCAGTTACAACTTGACTCCAGTCCTGCAGGAAATACTCCAACTCTCCTCCCAGTCACTCCAGTCTCTGTCATCCAAGGCCCAGTTTCAGTCCAGCCTTGTTTCAGACTTCTGTGAAAAGCTTCTACGTTGGCAAGCGAGGGAGGTGAGAAAATAGAGTAGAGCCATATCAAGTAAGGAAGTTAAAGGCAGATGAGAGAGTGCTGAGACAGAGGTGGTCACTAGCTCAATTCAGAGGAAAAAAAAAAAATAATAAAAAAATGCTGTTGTTCAGTCTGTCCCAGGGATCAAGAGACCAGTCTCTCACTCCTTGGATGACTCCCAGGATGACTCCCTGGCTAACCAGACTCTTCAGGTGACCTGCTGGAGGGTGGTAAATATATTAAACACTACTCACTGTCTCATAATTACCAATTAGGTAATAAGTAATTATTTATTGCACCAGGTGACAATTATTACTTTGTCTTCTTAAGCTGTGGAAATATACTTTGGACACAACAAAACATTTTAAGGAAAGCAGAGAAGGAGGATAACAATAAATGAGTTTCTATTATTTGTATCTATCCAGACTGGAAGCTGCCTAATGTAAACTGGGTTAAATATGCCAGTATCAATATCACTATTGATATAATGATAGCAATATATATATATATATATATATAATATATGTATTGTAATTTTCTATTTTGGCCTCCTGCAGATAGATTAAATTTTTCAAATATAATATACATAGCATTCGTAATAAGGCAAGAGAGTATATATTTGGACAATCATAAGAAAAGTAATTAAGTCAAAAGGATCTTTTCACATCTGCAAGTCATTGCATCATTCAGACATACTGTAAGAAGGAAAAAACCAAACCTACCAAAACAACCCCCCACATACTTGGCCACCTAATATTTTTTTATATTCCAGAAACAAAAACTTTTCAAAATGTCACCAATTTGGAGGGTTCTGGAAACTGTAGTGCTTGATCCAGAAGCTGTTGTCAGTCATTCAAAGCAAGAAAAATCAGTTAAGCAGAAAATCAAGGTAAACCTCAGATTTTTAGAGCTCCTGCTACATCTATTAAGACTGCTTAAGACAGAAAGCTGCACCATAGACACATCATGCAAAATGAGTTCTTAGCCCCATCAACCCCAGGACTTGGGCCTCTGCTATTAAAACCTCTCAGCATACTTAGAAGTCAGTCTCTCCTCACTCTCTGGGAGATAGTTCCTCAGGTATCCTTATTTTCCTCCCAAAGACAGTGAACTCTCTTCCTGACACAGATCATCAATCCATTTTTCTCCTCTCTTTCCTGCTTTTCACTCTGCCTACCTTATCCCTAGTGCTGCTCTCAACCATGAATAGAACTGAAAGATAATGGAGGAAGGAAGAAAACAACTTTAAAAGATCTTAGTGCCTTCATTCCTCCTCCCTTCCATGCCTCTTGAATGTTTAAATAATTTTACATTTTGCTTATCTCTTTGTTTCCTGTGGTTATTTCTGTCTCTCTCTGTTGATGACCTCCATGCCAGGAAATAAATTCAGCTTACAGATATGAAAGATTGATAACACACATACAAGTATTTCTACTTCCTTTTGCTTTACAGTACTTTTCCTCTTAAGAGACACAAAACCCACCTGTTCTGGAAATAAAAGATATCAACAGTCATTCTTTTTCCTTCCTGATAAAGCACTATTAAGTACACTAAAATTGGAGGCCTGTATTCCTTCTCCTTTTGCTTCAGTTCTTCAAGTGTTTCTCATGATACAGCAACACATTTTTGGTCTATTCTCAATTCAGTTTTGGTCTGCAGAGAGAAAATAAAATGTTTGCAATATTTACCCTGAATTTGCTATAATAACATAGTCTACATAAATACTGTTTCACAGCAGTTTATTACAAATAAGAATTGTTTACAGTATTATATGTGCTAAACGGTTATTCTCAATTTTTCAGCTTCTCCAGAAGCCAAGCTGACAACTTCCATAGCTTTTTGACTTACAAAACTCTTTCTGAAGAAACACAGAGCTAACTTTGTCACAGTACCCCATCACAAAGGTCCAAATTGACCCTAAGTAGCTGACTGGGTCCACAAAATAGCACACAAGAAATCAACGAGCTAGAATCACTTCTGACACATCTGATCAGCTGACCCAAATTATAAGATAGCACATTTATATCCAGTCTGAGAAATAAATAATCTTTGGCAAACATCTGGAAGACTACTTCAATTCATATTTCCAAATGATCAAAGTTACTCTGAATGCTCTTAGTAGCAAATGTGGCTTCTAGATTGTTTTCATCTGCGCTGTCAAACATGAGAACATTATACTTTCAAAAATTCCAAAAGGATGTGGGACACTAGCATAGTTCTTAAGGACAGAAAAGTAGATACAAAGATACGTGGAAGCACACAGGAATGTCTCCACATCCTTCTGGACAGACTGCAAATAGGTCATGACACGATTGGATATATGGCATGTTCTGTGTCAGATATGCTAAATAATTAAAAACCACTGTTTCCTCTCACTTCCAAACTCCTTTTTTTTTCTAACTACATCTTTTCCTTTTGCTTATCCCGCTCTCTCATTTTGCTCATATGCTCCTAATTTGTGAATTAGTTTTTTTAATCTAAAAAACTATATTTAATCTTCAGCTGCTCCCCTGGGTCTCTCAAATGTAAAAATTAATGCACTCCATTAAAAGCCTCCCAGATGTTACACAGTTCTTGCTTGCCTGCATTCATCCATCTTACCTAAACCAATCCAAGACTTTTACTCCTCATTACCAAGCAAGTTTCTTACAGCAAGGCAGAAATGCAGAAGTGTCTTTGCACAGCAAGTGCTCCCCCTGTTTTCATTTTCATATCCTCTGTGTAGACAAAGATGGTAGAGTAAGATTCTCCTGGACAAGCTTATCTTCCAAACCCCACCTACCCACAGCTGCCTTGAATGACAGGCACACCTCACCCGCTCCAGAGAAGAGATAGAGAATTTCTCTGACAAACATGCTGGAGTCACTGCCAAGATGAACACACTCTTTGGCTCCCACTAAATAGCTGGGAGATGCCCTTTCCCAGCCAGATATCACTCCAGCTCACGTTTAAAAAAAAGTCACAGATTTTGGTGCTCATCTGCTGTTCCCCAGGTGCCAGGCTGGCAAAATAAATATATAACAAAATAACTGTCTGCAAGAGACATGTTTTTCCTGAGGGATATAAGCAAAAGCAACAAAACCAGAAATAGAAGAATGCTTGTTGGACAGTGGAAGAAACAGAAAGGCCAAAACCAGATTTGTCCTGGAGTTTGTCATGTCTCTTCAAGTTATAGTTCATGTTTCCTTACCACAGGGTATATACAAATTGTTCTTGTTCTTTTCTACTCTGTTGAATATTCTCCAAGACAGCAAGGAATATGTGTTTGCATGCACATATACACCCACAAGGAGTATTTCAGAACAAAAAGTGAAATATGAACTCTCCTTCAAAACAAGGCATTTATCCTCACAGACTGATAGATTGCCAATTAATGCAGATATTCTGGGCAAAGATAACTCATGTAAAAATTAAAGTGCTATGTACAGCCCAAAGAGACATGTTGTAACATTGAAGATGTGGCTGGTAAGATACTCAGGGAGTACTATGTATGGTAATGAATGTAAGAATAAGTATTTCAGTGCAATATTCAGTGTATGAAAAAAAAAAATGTATGTGCTCAAAGTGACAACAAGCAGAGCACTTTTGCATCCTTCTCATTTAAAACAATATTCTGGGTTGTATCCCAAATAGTTGAGCCTATGAATTACAAGAAAACAGGAACATTTTGCATAAAAAGATTTCAAAACAGGCAGAAACAGCATGAGAGGCTTTAGATGATAATCTCTACATTTGTATTGCCAGTGCCTCTAAGGTCTCTTAATTTTGTTTTTAAACTAAATATTAAGCTATTTTGTGAAACCTTAATTTATATATTCATTGAATTATCCTCCTGAGTTAAGTCAAATTTCCTCTAGAGTCAGACATGTATTTCCTGCAGATGTCTCTGGGAGCCATCTGTAGGCTTTAGTAAATAGCACTGGGGGTTACCTTCTATCTCAAGAGATGAAAGCAGCTGAAGCTGTATGAATGGAGAGTGTTGATTTACCACAGAAGCAAAGGACACATTTAACACTAAAAATCTAGTCAGTAGCCACACTGTTTTCTATTCTACAACTCCATAGCCTGGTCTCTTCTCCCAAGCATGTAAGGCCACTGAAAAGCAGAACCAGAAACACTGTACATATCACTTTAGAAAACATAACTTAGAGATGCTTGTGTTTACTCATTGGGAAAAATTAGGACAAATAAACACTCACTAACCAGTCAATTCATAACAGAAATAGACATTTATTATATCTCACAAAATAATTAGGTGATTTTCCAACTGGAAACTTAGATGCCAATTTGACCTGGACTAAGTTGAGTTAAAGGCAATGCCACTAGTTCAGAATTCTATTGCAGCTGGCATCAGCACCAGCCCAAGAGAAAAAAATTAAAAATAAACCAACTAAAATAAAATAAGCCATTCACGTTTCAGAGGTTTGTATTTGGTTGGTTGGTTTTGATTTTTGTTTGTTTGTTTCTTTGGAAGTAGCTTTCATGAGTGATTCGTGATCCACCACATGTCTTAATCACAGATAAAACTGAACTTGGGGCCCAAGAATCAGTGAAAAGCTCTTTTGCAGAATCTTGAAAAGTAGTGATAACCCAAAGAAAAGCCTTAGTCATCACCACATGGAAATTTATATCCAGACAGCCTGAAATGTAATTGCTCTCAACACTCGAGTAAGAAACAAGTATTGCATGCAAGGACCTACAGTTTAAGAAGCATTAACTAAAGTTCCTTAGGAACAGTAGAGCGTGAATGTCAAAATGTCGATTTCTCATCTCTGCATTTTTTCTCCTAACAAAGAAGAAAACATTGGATGGCTGGTTCCTCCCAGTGGAGATGCCTTTTTTTTTTTTTTTTCTTCATTCACAAATGTACTTATGAATTCCTTATGTTTGTTTTTGTTCAAATGCAGGTTATGTTGAAATGCAGGTCTTGAAATATGAGCCATCTAATTTTGTTGAAGTATTAATAGCTCATATAACCATCCCAATAATCTGTGACATGATTGATCTATATTGAAAACAAGGAGAACTATGGAGAATGAAGAGTTTTTTCACCTAGATAAACAGTACAATTGAATAATTTTACAGTGCGACTTTGAGTAAATAGATCTACTTTAGGAATGACAAATGCCTGTTTACTAAGAGAGTTCTGAGCCTTCCTTTTGAAAAGTAATACTTTCAGAGGGGAAAGTACTGGAATACTTACAATGAAAGATTTTGTGAACACATCAAAAGGAAATTCTTGACTTTTTAAAACAGTCCTTGAAGTACAATTAAGTTACTAGAGATTCTCTGGGGAGTTTTAAGGACTTTTTTTCAAGTCCTTCCAGCATAAACATGGCATTATGAGTGGATTAGGTGAGTGTTCTTTTGCAGATAATTAAATAAGCCCAACAATATCCAGTTGCCCTTAAATAGAGGAAAAAAGCCTGTTCTGTATCGAGAGGTAGTGCAGCAAGTATATAATTAACTAGAGCCATAACATGAGAGATATCAGAAACACCTTTTTAAGTACCATGCTGAAAATCTAAAGGATACATTGTTAATCAAAAAAAAAAACCACAGACCCCCAAATCAATGTATTTCTATCACATTCCTTTTTTTAACTGGAAACTATCAAGATTTCCAAGAACTCAGGCAGATGACCCTTTCATGCTGACAGAAAAGGCAAATCTCCTGTAATAGTCAGTGAAAACAAGACAACAAACAACTGTATTCTTTGTAGCTGGTATGATAGGCCATAGGTTCATAAACTTCATCATTTACTTAGGTAAAACACTGCTTTGATTTAATGAGATTTAGGCTTCAGAAAACACCCTGTGAAAAGGTCTAATATGTATGAATCTAAACAACAAATAATATCTTTAAATTAGTGTCACAACCTTAAACTATCGAATTCTATACCTCACCTAACTCTATTGAGATTATAATTATTAGAGTATGAATCAGATATGTGACCACCTAATGTTTACACAGCAGACAAAGGAACGAAGGGCTATGGGACACCTGGAAATAAAATTTCCTTTTGAAGCTGAAGTTCAAACCCTTTAGAACAAATGTTGTGCCTATGAATATTGGCAACTGAAATAAAGTAGAAAAAAATATCACATGAATCGAAGTATTTTCAACATTTGCTGCACAGATCTAACACAAATACAACCTAATCTTTCATAAAAGCCACTTTCTTAAGATTTAAGCTACAACCTCTGACAAGTTCAAAATAATGGTTCATGGATGTGTTGCCTGACAAATAATTCCAGCTTTTTAATAAGTCACTTGGGATTTGTTATGTATCTATCAAAGAAAGCTAATGATATTTGACACATCTCAAATAAAGGGTGGTTGTGGTTGAATCAGACCTTATAAATATATGCCTCCACTACTGCAATACACTTTAAACAGCATATAGTATGTTATATTGTGTTTGGAGGTTTTGGTTTTGTGTGGAATTTTCAGTGGGTTTTGGTTTGTTGGTTGGTTGGTTGTTTTTTCCCCTCATAAGTACAAGATTTGTACAAGTAATTTACAATTCCTGCTTAGCTATAACGATTGCCTTTATTTTTGTGTCTGTGTTTATTAAATATATCTTTTGATGACCTAACCATATTGATGGATTGAAGCCAAGCAGTTAACTTTAAAATTTGGATGATATCGCAAAAAAGGTGTTTGGTATTGTCTATGTCCTTCATCAGGACTGATGCATGCATACTTCAACATCTTTCTTATGTGCTCTCATGCTAACTTTTAATAATTATTTTCTTCTTAGTGTATCCACTGATGTAACCCAATGAAGTTTTTGTTTTTTGTTTTTTTTTTTTTCTACCACTTTAAACTGAAAAACAGTTTGAAGAAGGTGGGGAAACAAACCCCAAACTTATTGTCAAAGTTATCACTACCACCTCCCACCCACATCTGGCTTGGATCTTGAGCTGAAAGAGCTCCTGCAGGCAGCTAAGGATGACCACGTTAAGCATTTGGTGAGCTACTTTACAGACAAATTTGAATTTTTCTGGGTAACATACTGGAAACCATTCTGAAATACGTGTATATTCTGTAAGCAAAATTCTGAAGGCACACACCTAAGAGGATAATAAAGAAATCATCTTTTCCTCAGTAGCCAAGCCACATTCACACCACTGTTATTGTTGTCTTATTGAATCCTTCTAACTCACAATATGTAAGTCAGTGCTACTGAAAACTGGAGTGACCTCTGCAGATCACAAAATTAAATGAGACCATTTTCTGGATGAATAAAAATATTCTTCACATAATAAAATTTTTGGATAAACTGAAAACCCTTGCTACATCTTAATTAAGAAATGACAAACACCTGGGGTTACTACATGTAGGGATATACATGTTTTATTGCTAAAAAAGGATTTCAGACTCTAATAAATTTTATACTGTAATTTTACTTGTCCCACAAAATAAGAATATATGACTTAAGAAGAAGAGGAACAGTCCTGAAGGGATTGTCCTATTTTAGGTGTCTGATAGTTATAAATAGCTGTGCCCTTTGCAATGTTATCAAGTTTATTCATGAAATACAATATTAGTGAAAGGTGGATATGCTACAGAATATTAATGTTCAGGATTAAAGGAGTCCTGCTGCAACAAATGGATCCCCATATTCAATGATTAAAGAGGACAACAGAGTTAAAACTGCCCTACATTGATTCTACCCCGAAGGTAAACCAGATGCATTGCAATGCTATAAATTCTTGCCTGGAAACAACTGCTGTCTGGAAGCATTTTAGTGGCTAGAATTCAGTGTATCTTGGAGACAAATGCTGAATAAAAATTTTATAGTACTGGAACTCAATACTGAGTACAGTCAACCATGTACACTTTTGCTAATACACAAAGAGAAAGAAGTGTGAAGGCTCATAAAGAAATCTTGCATCTATTTTAGGATCTACAACATACTAAAAAAATACCAAAACCTCCCCACAATATTTGTTGCTGAAGATAAAGACTTCAGACTTGGCCTGATATTTACCCGGAGTTTGCTTGGGATCAAATTGTGTCTTTGGACAGAAATTAGAAGTATGCCTAAACCAGTCTTCTTGAGGCCATACATGTCATTGTAGTATCGGATCATATCAATGATTGTTGCAGGGAACCTGATTGTTCCAGGTTGACTGGAAGTCAACCTCAGACTAAAGAAAGCATCTATATCCTCTTACATGACTGATTTTGATAGGTATTTCATCCTTCTCTCTTCTCAAAGGAGAGACTGTCTCCATCCACCTATGTTCACTTATAGGTGTTCAAATCCATTGATGTGTTCAGGACTGTGTAATTTTTAAGAGTTTTTTGGAACATTTCTATTTTTGTTTCTCTCAATTACACAGAATATTTATCACTGATATATATGTATCATAGAAGTGCTTATAAACCAGAAAGTTTCAGCTACATCCATCTATAGAAATGTACATATGTCAATGCTGAAAGAAATTAATTCACAAATTATGAGTTCTTCCAAGGCACATTTTTTCTTAAAATTATCTATACTTTCTAAAAGTGCCCATTAGTTTGTTGTTTTGGTAAACAATGTTTAAAATCAAGTATTTTAGGAGACAAGTCTAAAAATAGAAAATCAAACGTAAAATTTTAAGTAATGAAATGCTTGCACTACATGAAGACTTGAATATTAATAGAATATTTACAACCAAACTGTTTTTTTAAATTTTAAAGCAATTTGTATCAATGAAAACAAAACTAGGGAAGCAAATAACCAGTTAAGCAGTAACTTCTGTTAGAAAGAATAATAATGCAATAATAATCCCTTCAATAATATACTTAAATATTAAAAACAACAGCCACCCTAATGACTGTATTTTTCCTCATTAGAAGTAGAATAAAGGTGGCTGCTAAATTCCTAAACAAAAGCTTCACATGTGTTTTGGCAGGTAAATTTTGAAAGAGATAATTCCAAGAGGCACACATTTGATCCTAAAAAAAAAAATAAAAAGAATTAAAAATTGCTTTCAAATTCCAGCCCTAAGGACCGCTTAACAGCACAACAAGTTTGAAACTAACAATACAAGAGGTCCATAAGTTTAATTTTCTATTATAGCATGCTAAACAATACTAAAAAGGACTTTCATATAGTAAGAGCAAAAAGAACTCTACAATAAACATTACCAATACAGAAGAAACACAGTCTTCAAAGGTTTAAATAGTTTTTAGGTTCTGAGATCCCAAACAGTGGAAGAAGTGGAGAGCAGAATACTTTACTTATCAGAAAAAATACCTGACATAGTAATAACAACAACAACAACAACAACAATAATTCAGTCTAAGAGACTGAATTCATGATACTGGAAGCTTTCATCTATTAATTTATTGATCTTTGGAGCAGATCAGAATGAGCTCAAAACCTTCTTCGTCGAGCAGGATGTCTGAAGACCACCACAATATGAAGCTAATTGGACTTAGAGGCTAATATGTGAATCTAATTGATGGATGCACTAGAGTTTTAAAAAAATAAGTATATTTTGACTTAAATAAAAAGTTGACAGCAATGTCTGCAGAAACACCCTAAGCAGCTTTGCTTTAGGAAAAAAACATACGCTGTAAAAACAGGAAGGGCCAAAATAACGAACGAGAGCACATTTCTGTGAATGTCTCCTAGTGAGAGAGGTGACAGTTCACAGTATGTATTTGTAGATTAGGTTATTAGAAGCACATGAAATATTTAGAAGCAATGAATTTAAAAGCCATTTCCATATTAGAGAAAATTAAATGTAGAATTTTTAAGAAAGTTTAATGAATTGTTATCTAGTTCTTTGTCATACTCATTTTTCAGAATACTTTTTTTCCGATTTCCACATAGTCTTAGATGATATGCTGAATGAGCACTATCCTGAGCAAAGAAATAACAATATAACTTAGTTATGATTCAGAGGTATCAATTATCCCTCAGCTCAAACCCAGCAGCTACCTTTATTTTCTCATACTGCTCAAAACTCATACAGTGCCAAGCAATCACATTCTCGTTATATTAATGAAGAATAATTAAGATGTATATTCACACCACCTAACACTTTATGTGAGGTTTCTGACTTTATCAAGATAACCATGTAGTCTCCCAAGATTCATTAAGAAATTATTGCAGAAGTAATCTAACTGAAGTGCCCTGGACAGGCTGATCTCCACTACCAACAGGGAAAACCAAGACAACAGATTTTTTTTAAATTTTATTACATATAGCAAATGATTCCCTGTCATTAGTCCAGATCCAATGCTATGTTTATATACCAAAGCACTAAAGTGTGAATGAGGCCTGTATGGAATAAACTAAAAGCAAAATCCACCTCAACTCATCCAGAACAAAGCCATTAAGAACTCAGTTCTTATTCTGAATAAGTGTTTCATTAACAATTAACTGAACTTGTAATTGAATTTGTCTTCTGCATATCAAGCCAACTGCTTCTTGCTGTGTCAATACGTATCTTAAAGTCATTGTAAAAGAGAAATTTGTGTTCCTGCAAAATCAATTTCTTATTAAGTAGTACCTTTTTGGAGGCTTTGTGGTAAATGTAGTTAACACCCTTTTGCTCTGGGGAGAGATGCTAAATTACTTTTCAGTTAGGATCTGTTACTTATCTCCCTGTATCCCCTTCAGGTGAGAGCTCAGAAATCCTGTGCCAAAATTTTTCCACTCATTTTGCTTGCTAAATGTATATCAACTTTTATTATAAATAGCTGGATGATGAGTCCTTCACACATTCCAGTGAGGGCTATTTTATTGGCAGTGGTATTGCTCCCATCCTCATTAAAGGCTCACCCTGACAAGCCCAGGACAGCCTCCAGCTCTGGCTATCAACAGAAAGCAACAGAGATAAAACTTGGAGCAACTCATTACAGAAAGATAACTTTAAAAAGGCCCAAGGTTGGTATTGCATTTCAAAGCACAAGTAACTTTAACCAGTGAAGAAACTTTTGCATACAGGGTCATGGGATTAAGCACCTGGAGCAGCTGATTTATAGTGAATGTGACACTAGTTTGCCAGCACAGAAAATCAGTCGTACTGAAGAAACATCCTGAACTTGTTTCCAAAATAGACTTTTGTGGTTTCTTACACTATGCCAGTTTTCCAGAAGGGATGGAAGTCTTATACACTGCATAAGATTCAATCAACTGTAAAATAACTTCAGTCAGATATTTTGTATTTTCAGAAAGTAATCTATTTAACAAAATTTTCAATAAGCATGTCTTGTCACCAAGGACCTTTTGCCTTTTGTGAGGGATTCCATAACAAAATGAGGTATCTTCAATCTTATATCTCAATAAGCTCAAACAAAATACCACTAAATAAATTTGGACCCCTAAAGGAAGACTTCTCAGATCTTCAAAAACTTGCTCAAAACCTCAGATTCATAGATGAGTCCTGTCAGGTTTGATTTTCTAAAATAAACTATCAAATACAACAATTTTGTCAATGAATATTCAGTGTCTTCCTTATTCACAAAATTATAGCATAGATTATCCTGGCCTTCCTCCTTGCCTCCTAATGTAGTCAAAGAAAAGCTGAGTTTAGCTAAACCATTTATTTTAAATGTGGCTTCATTTTTCTCTGATGTATATAAAAGTTAAATGAGTTATCAAAAACAATGAGAGAATCCACTGCATGTGCAGGAGTGCTTTTACAATTACAAATCATTTTTTAAGATTATTTTGTCAGTAGACAATAGGAATATTTTAAAAATTATAAGGATTAACATCTCTTTCTAGACACCTGCAAAACGTTCCTAAAAATAAAGAAGTCTTAGACTATACCTCAATGTAAAAATGGAAAGCTGAGCACTTTTTGGCCTGAAAAGTGTTGTGAAATAAGTTATAGGGAAATATTTTGTTCAAAGGAACTGAGGGGAACATAAGTAAAACAACAACCACAGTTACTTCCAGTGTAGTTTTCTACCTCAGTGTCCTCTATTTGACATCAAACCAATATGTGTAGGTATTTTTCTCCAAAATACCAATAAAAACCAACACATTTTTCATGTGTTTTTCTTCTGGCAGATGTAAAGGGAGAAGCAATGAGTAACATTTTTTTCACACATTTATTTCTCCTCCTATAACTTTTCATTTTTCATAGTCATAAAATTCAGTCATCATCTGAATAATGAAAAGTTCAAGTGAGGATGTAAACTTCAGAAGGTTAACAAAGAGCTTGCTGACCTTTTTTTATTATATTTTCATGCCCTTCTTTTTTCTCTGATTGTTTTTGTAGTTTTTAAATAGACCACATTGTAAGTCTGTGTGACAAACCTGGATTGTTCACCACTGTTGACCATCATTAAGTTAGGAAGCAAAAAAGAAGCAGTGGGTTTTCTTCTCTGACAGCCTTTGCATGCAATGTCAAATATATTCATTGACACAAGTTCTGTGTGCAAACTCAGTGCCACTGGATGCTAAATTGCCAATACTGGACATAAGTTTTGGAGCAGACAAAGGCAAAAAGAGTGCAAAGGTATTTCTATGTTAGCAGACTATAGTGAGAGTCCACAGAAAGAATGAAATGGTTGTAGCTGAGGACCTATGGTACACAGGGTAGGCATTTTGAGGATTTTGTGAGCCTATCCCAATGGGCTAAATCCCCTTCAGCAGTTGAAGCACATCTTCTGATTTAGCTACATTGAAAAGCAACCCAATACATTCACCTCAGAATTGTCAGGATGCAAAACAGAAATGCAGTCTAGAAGGGACAATGGAGAGACATTCTTCCAAAGGTCCATATTTCTAACCACAATGTTAACATGCACACACCCTGCACTTAGAATAGAAGCTCAATCCATTTCTCCAGTACCGAAGTTCCCAATAGTGCTTCAATGTGTGATTCAGGACACAGGGACAAAGATAAATCTAAATATCCAGGATGCAAGTAGTCTTTGATATGCTAGTACAATACCATTACCAATGACTGAGGGAAAAGGAAGACACTTTAAAAATTTCAGATGTTCTAGAGGCTGGCAGAAAAGAATCCAGGGGTGCTCTGCAAGATTTGAATTACATTTCAACAACTTAAGACATGCACGTGTAATATTTTTCCCACTGCATTAACCAAGTTAAAAGAACTGTAGAACTGTGTACGAGTAAATGATAACTTGCAAAAAAAGAGGATGCATTGTATCTTACTTTCAGTAGATGCACTACACAAATTCAAAAGAGTGTCAAAATAGGCACATTCAAGAAAAAATCCAGAAGCATATTTCCTCATTTTAGGACATCTATTAGCTACTTACTGCTATTAATAGTGAAGACTCACCTGCTGATGCTAATCCTAGACCACTATATTACTGTAAAACACTGGATGAGGGTGACAAAAATTAATCAGATGAAGATTCACTAATAAATTGGTTTATGCTATCACTTAATGCTTATGATTAAAGTTATTATACTTGTTCATGACTTTGTAATGATAAATACAATGAAGCTGTAACATCTATTGTGCATTGGTCCAAACATTCAGGAAAAACCATCTTCATGATCACTAGGTTTTCCTCACTCAACCTCCCATGTTCTGTACTCTTCTGCAGCTATTCTAAGAGATTACATCTTCTGTTCAATTCTTTTTTCATTAAAGTGACTTCTCTTATACCTTCTTCGGAGCTAGGTCCACAGAAGGTACACCTGCATTAGTGAAAACGTTATAATCTATAATCCTTTGAAAGATTTTGCCTTTAGTATATAAATTAAACCTGCTTATCCACTCCCTAATGTAATAGTCATAAATGTTCCTTACCACTCCTATATTTGCCTTCCATTTAAGATGAATAAGGATGAAAAAGACCAGTTTTACCTATCTATCCTAAGCTGGAAGCTCTGTTATGGATCTCTGCCCCATCCTTCTTCCTACCCCAGAAATTCTGTGCCTGTGGTGGAAGTGAGATATGAGTGCAGCCTACTCACTCATTTTCTTTAACTGAAACACAATGATTAATTTTCTACATTTCATTCTACAGAAACATTTAATGTCTATGTCCATGGCCTTTAGCCTTTATTAAAGGTCAAAAAAAAAACCTCAAAACCACCCAGAGGCCTGCATCATGCTTCCAGCTTAAAGACATGGACCACTAATCATGAAAAAGATGCAAACTCAGATAGAAATACTTAAAGGTACATATTTGAGAGCTGGGTGAATGACCAACTAATTGCCTCAATTTGTGTTAAAGTTTATTTCTGTGAAATCCTTAAAATCAGCTATGATAAAAACAAAGCCCAAGTACCCTTGGACTTTCTGAGACCATAAAAATATCTTTAAATTCTATAGATTTTTCTTAGATTGTGCCTTAGGTTTGAAGAATATCTTGTTTGATGACTGAGAACTACATGCAGTGCAATGGCCGAGAAAGAAAGGAGAATGAAAGGGGACAGCTTTTAGTGGTCACTGCATCACGGAACTGCTTCTCAGCCTTTTCCATGGAGGCCTCCTTTTTCCCCAATACAAACTGATTTTTCACTCTCTCCTTCCACTAACAGAAAAACAAGAATAATATTTTGCCATTTTAAGAAATTTCTATAACATGCAACACTGCACTACTGCAGGCATTTCATGTTCTCATGCTTCATAAATCAAGGACTCTAGCCCACAAGCTGGCAGGTCTAATAAGGAGGGCTTTAAACTAGGCTCGAAGGGGGAAGGGGTTGAAACAAGATTCTCCGGAAAGGAGCCCAAGGGTGGACGGTGCAAGTTAAGGGACAAACCAGCAGCCCAGCTGAAGTGCATGTACACCAATGCACGCAGCATGGGCAACAAACAGGAGGAGCTGGAAGCCACCGTGCAGCAGGAAAGATATGATGTAGTCGCTATCACAGAAACGTGGTGGGATGACTCCCATGACTGGAGTGCTGCAATGGGTGGCTACAGGCTCTTCAGAAAGGACAGACAGGGTAGGAGAGGTGGAGGGGTAGCCCTGTATGTTAGAGACTCTCTTGACTCCATAGAAATTGAAGTAGGTGATAATAAAGTGGAGTGCCTGTGGGTCAGAATCAGGGGAAAGGCCAACAAGGCTGATACTGTGATGGTGGTCTGTTACAGACCACCCAACCAGGAGGATGAGGGTGATGAACTCTTCTACAAGCAGCTGGCACATGTTTCAAAATCGTCGTCCCTTATTCTCGTGGGTGACTTTAACCTGCCGGACATCTGCTGGGAATTTCACACAGCAGAGAGGAGGCAGTCTAGGAGATTCCTAGAGTGTATTGAGGATAATTTCCTGATGCAGCTGGTAAATGAGCCTACCAGGGATGGAGCCCCACTTGACCTACTCTTTACAAACAGAGAGGGGCTGGTGAGGGATGTGGTGGTCGGTGGGCGTCTGGGACTTAGTGATCACGAAATAATAGAGTTCTCAATAATCAGGGATGCAAGGAGGGCTGTCAATAAAACCTCTACATTAGACTTCCGGAGGGCAGATTTTGGCCTGTTCAGAAGACTAGTCCAGAGCATACCCTGGGAAACAGCCCTTGAAAACAAAGGAGTCCAGGAGGGATGGACATTCTTCAAAGAGCAAGTTTTGAAAGCTCAGGAACAGGCTGTCCCGGTGTGCCGAAAGGCGAGCCGGCGGGGAAGACGACCACTCTGGCTCAACAGAGAGACTTTGAAGGAAATTAGGATCAAGAAGAGGGCCTACCGGTTATGGAAAAAAGGGCTATCTACTCAAGAGGAATTCAGGAATACAGTTAAGTTATGTAGGAAAAAAATTAGAGACACAAAGGCACAACTTGAACTAAATCTCGCCACCTCTGTGAAGGATAACAAGAAGTCCTTCTACAGATACATCAGTGGCAAAAGGAGGGGCAAGGAAAACATTCATTCTTTAATGGACATGGACGGGAATGTAATTGTCAAAGATGAAGAAAAGGCTGAGGTATTTAACGCCTTCTTTGCCTCAGTTTTTAACAGTAAAACGGGCAATCCTGAGGACAGCTGGCTTCTGGAGCCTATAGGAGACAAGAATCTAAACACCCCCCCTGCAATCCAGAAGGAAACTGTCAGTGATCTACTGGGCTGCTTGGATCCCCACAAGTCTATGGGACCGGATGAACTCCATCCAAGGGTGATGAGAGAGTTGGCAGAAGAGCTCGCCAAGCCTCTCTCTATCATCTACCAGAAGTCCTGGCTCACCGGGGACATCCCAAATGACTGGAAGTTGGCGAATGTCACGCCAATCCACAAGAAGGGCCGGAAGGAAGACCCGGGAAACTACAGGCCTGTCAGCCTGACCTCGGTGCCTGGCAGGGTTATGGAACAGATCGTCCTGGGAGCAATCACACAGCACCTACAGGATGGACAGGGGATCAGACCCAGCCAGCACGGGTTTAGGAAGGGCAGGTCCTGTCTGACCAACCTGATCTCCTTTTATGATCAGGTGACCCGCCTGGTGGATGAGGGGAAGGCTGTGGATGTGGTCTATCTGGACTTCAGCAAGGCTTTCGACACCGTCTCCCACAGCATCCTCCTGAGAAAGCTGGCTGCCCACAGCTTGGACAAGCCTACTCTGCACTGGGTTAAGAATTGGCTGGAGGGTCGGGCCCAGAGAGTGGTGCTGAATGGGGCTGCGTCCGGTTGGCGGCCGGTCACGAGCGGAGTCCCCCAGGGATCAGTGCTGGGCCCAGTCCTGTTCAATATCTTCATCGATGACTTGGATGAGGGGATTGAGTCTATCATCAGCAAGTTTGCTGATGACACCAAGCTGGGGAGAAGTGTTGATCAGCTGGAAGGCAGGAGGATTCTGCAGAGAGACCTAGACAGACTGGAGAGATGGGCTGACTCCAATGGGATGAGCTTCAACAAGGCCAAGTGCCGGGTCCTGCACTTTGGCCACAGCAACCCCATGCAGCGCTACAGACTGGGGACAGAGTGGTTGGAGAGCAGCCAGGCAGAAAGGGACCTGGGAGTCTGGATTGACAGGAAGCTGAACAGGAGCCAGCAGTGTTCAAGAAGGCCAATGGCATCCTGGCCTGTATCAGAAACAGTGTCACCAGCAGGTCCAAGGAGGTGATTCTGCCCCTGTACTCAGCCCTGGTGAGGCCACACCTCGAGTACTGTGTTCAGTTCTGGGCCCCTCAGTTCAAGAAGGATATTGAGGTCCTCGAACAGGTCCAGAGGAGGGCAACCAAGCTGGTGAAGGGACTCGAACACAGATCCTACGAGGAGAGGCTGAGGGAGCTGGGGCTGTTCAGCCTGGAGAAGAGGAGGCTCAGGGGAGACCTCATTGCCCTCTACAACTACCTGAAAGGAGGATGGAGCCAGGCGGGGGTTGGTCTCTTTTCCCAGGCAACTCTCAGTAAGACAAGAGGGCATGGTCTTAAATTGTGCCGGGGTAAGTTCAGACTGGATATTAGAAAGAATTTTTTCACAGAAAGGGTGATCAGACATTGGAACGGGCTGCCTGGGGAGGTGGTGGACTCTTCGTCCCTGGAGATATTTAAAAAGAGACTCGATATGGCACTCAGTGCCGTGGTCTAGTGACTGTGGTGGTAATTGATCAAGGGTTGGACTCGATGATCTCTGAGGTCCCTTCCAACCCCGCCTATTCTATGATTCTATGATTCTAAGCTGGTGGAATGTGAAAGCTGACCATAAGAATGTTATTTTCATCTCAACTGTGATACAGCAGAACTGTATTACACAAATTACAATATACCCTTAAAAAGTAATAAAAATAATAAATAATAATAAAGTAATAAAATATAAAGTTTCTCAGTAGCACATCTACAGCCAATGACCACATATACCCTTTTATATTTATAACTACTTTCGAGACATCATGATAAAGGCAAAGATTTCCCACTTACCCCAGTCATCTTTACACTTTTAAAACCTATACAGAATAAAAACTATCTTGCCCCTTGCTATAATTTTTCTCTTATTGGCCATTTCTTTTTCAGCTTACTCAAGGTCCTTATTTTTTTAATTAATCATTGGACTAAGCTATCTAATTGATATTATTTTTTTATCCCTGAAATTCTCTTGAATGCCCTAGGTTTTTTATGTCCACTGATTCTCAGTTAATTACTATACATAATATTAAGTGTTGATAATTTGTTTACTGAAATTCAACATACACCTGGGGATCTATGCCCCCAAATACCTCCAGTACTTTCTTTCAACCCCCGTAGAGATTGATTGTGGTTTGGTTGTTCCTCAAACTTTTCCTAGTAGTAAGTGATCGTTCCTATCTGTTCTTATCTATTTCTTATCTATTTCTTATCTATTTCTTATCTATTTCTTATCTATTTCTTGTCTTACACTGATAAATCTTCATCTTGCAACTTAACATTTGCACTGACTTTACATTGCAAATTTGTAATCTGTTTTGTTCTCATACCAAATACTTTGATTTCTACATACTGTTGCATTTTTAAATACTGTGGACACTCCCCTAAGCATTAAATCATTATTTTTTGTGGTCAGCAAATGACAGTGAGACATACAAAAATTACTAAGAAAGGAAGAAAGATAAGAGACCACCCTCACAGTTGAGAAGTATTCAGCTGCACAACTCTGTCTACTTAAAAGGACACACACACTGAAGTCAGAAAACTAGAAAAAGTGGCCACATAAGCATTTAGCAAGGAAAGTGGTAGGAAGTTACTTAATTATCTATTATATGGGATCTGTAAGGATCAGCTACTGAAAATAATCCCTCTCTTTGAGCCTCTGTGTAGGAGCTTCTACTTAATAGTCTGTCATCCTTTTCTGACCTTAAAATCTATTACTGTAAATCAGGCACTTCACTCTGGTATCTAAAAATATGATCTAATACTGAATGTTGAATTAAAAGATGCAGCACTCTAAAGATAAAAGAAATCAGTATCATTACTACATATCTCAAAAAATACACCATATTTGAATTTAAATAATAATGTTAATATTAGAAAACTATAGCATGATCAGTTGTGCTTCATTACACAATGTTACTGTAACTGCAGCAGTATTTTATTTTGATACAATTACAGAGACACTTGGCACTTTGAAGCAAAAAAACACAATTTTTCAGTTTATACGTAATATCATTTTTTACTTCCCTGTAGGCTATGCAGTTTGAAACATGATTAAATCTCAAATCAGTCATTTAAAATAAGATATATCAATATGACAGTTACAAAACCCTATTTAAACACTTTTAAACAGAAAGGTATTCAATTATTTTATTTTACTACTAAAGACTCAAGGGTGACATGTGGGTAACATTGCAGAAACCAAGCTTCCCCAGAAACACTCTTCACACTAATGTATATTCATGTTCAGTCATGACTATAAAAGTTAATTAAAAGTCAGTATTGTAACCAGTTCCATACTTGTTTGGTCTTGGAATAAAGCAATATTACAAAAACTCCCAAAGGTTTTCTGACTTCCCTAAAGTTCACAGAGAAGGTTGTTTGGCATTTGGTCTTGTTTTGGTTTATTGCTGGGTTTGGATTGTTGGCTTTTTTTTTTAATTCCAGATGCAAGTCAAAAAAACCAAGAAAACAAAACCCAACACAAACATAATTTTTCTCACACAGACCTTCCCTTTCTGACCCCTTCCTTACTGTGTAAACATAGTGTTAGTTTATTAAGATAAAGTTAGCCTCTGTGACTACTTTGCAGTTTGTTACATTTGTTTTTATATTTTGTATTTTGCAGTTCTGTGTAGGTAAAACAACCTGGAAATTTTCAGTAAGAACTTCCAAAAATAAACAGATAATCAAAAAGTACAAGAATAACACCGATACAGATTTTCAAAAGGCACAAATCCCTGTCTACTTTTGTCACTTTTGTCATTTAACTGAGAGAAAATACATTGTTTCCTAAATTTCCTTTGACAAGAATATCCTTCTCCTCCTCTCCCATTACTTACCAATTTTGTCAAAATCAACAATCTTACACTGGTGAAAATTGCTATATATGGTGTAAGAAACATGTACAAATACAGTTGCAGTGCACTTGTAGGAAGCAACAGATTTTAAGAAATAGAGTTGACAAAAGTAGCACCCAGACTCCTGTGAAAAATATGGTTTTGCAAATTCTACTTGAAACTGAGATCCCACTCTGGATATTCAGAATGATTTTGTGCAGACATACTAAAGCACGCAGTTATACGGAAGAAAGGGGGACTTCTGTTTTTAATCTTGCATTAGCAGGAGCTGCTGTGATGTTGTTTCCCCAGAGAAGACTCAGTTCAAAAGCAGAGATGAAGCAGGGGGCTGGAAGAAAGGCACTTCATGAATGTCTCTCCTGCCAGGACCAATCATCCCTCCTTTATTTTATAGAACATGTCATACAGTGATGAGAATATTATGTCCTGTGTCAAATCAATGAAGCCAGCACTTTGTCCTGCACTAAAGCAACCATGATGAAAAATTAATCTGCACAGCATGTAACCTCACTTCAGTCCCATTATATTCCCAGGGAGAAGATTCTTGATTGTGTCTCAACTCCAGGCAATACAGGCAGGCAGCACCTCCAAGCAAGCTGGAGCCAGCTGGGATGCTGTAGCCCCAGACAGAGTTCAAACCAAGGCTTACAGGCTACCCCACCTTCACAGAGAATGCTACAGTGGCTTGAGGTTTATTCCCTGAGAATTTGAACCATTAGTTAGGGCCTCAATAGTGAGTGAAAATAGCTATTATTTCAAGTTTTCCTAATTTTAATGCCTATATTTGCCTACAAAGTATTCACTAGTGAGCAGTATTGTGGGTATCAACATATATTTATGTCATCTACAGACACTTACTGTGGCACCTAAAGGTGTTTTGTATTTTTAAAATAAAATTGATTTACTAGTTAATTGCACATTACCTTTTCCACTGCATGTGTCACATGCAAATTCAAAGATTGGTAGCGCATAAAACAAGCATTTTGTTGTTTTTGAAGGGGGACGGTAAAGAGTTTTCTAGTCTGGATATGGAATCAGTTCTTGAAAAATCAAACAGAACCTTTGGACACTTTTACTTACCTTCTGTGTTTCTTTATGTATTAGTTTCCAAAGTTCAAAGGCCACTGTCTTGCAAATGGAATATCTAGTTTTGCTTCAAGGTGAAATCTAGCAAGATATTTTCCTCCTTTTGCTGCATTAAACACTGGAAATTAAAGGGCAGAAAGTTTTAAAACCTTAATTAAGGTCTCAAAATGCTTAATTTAAGTGTCAAAAATTGTCTTGGACAGAAAAATGACAATTTATGTAAGTAGTCTAGAGAGAACATTGCAAAACAAAACAGTATATTTTAGTCTATTTGCATGACACTGTCTAAAAGAAGTGATTTTGGTTGCCTATATACTCGTCATATCCTCTTTTAATGAGCTGCCTGTTACTGGCAGCTAACGACTGGCACCAAAGCAGTAAAGCTTTGGTACCATAAAGCATCACGGTACAAATTCTGCTCCTGAATTTCATATATCAGACTCTTGATGATAATGTTAATAGATTTTGGGAGGTTGTAGTCAGGTGGGGTTGGGCTCTTCTCCCAGGAAACTAGTGACAGGACAAGAGGGTATGGCCTGAAGCTGTGCCAGGGGAGGTTTAGGTTTGGTACCAGAAAGCACTTCCTCATGGAGAAGGTGATCAGACATTGGAATGGACTGCCCTGGGAAGGGGGGAAATCACCATCCCTGGAGGTGTTTAAGGAAAGGCTGGATGTGGCACTTAGTGCCTTGGTCTAGTCAATGTGGTAGTATTGGGTCAAAGGCTGGACTTGATGATCTTGGCCAGCCACAACAGTTCTGATTCAGTAATGGTACTTTGTAATTCTGCTCTCCTAATCTTCTTACCTGCAGTGAACCTGATCCTCATTAATATGAGTCATCTGCCTTTTTGATTTCCCTGTCTGCTGTTCTACTGACAACTCTGGATCCTTCTCTAGCACCATAGGGAAGGATAAATGCCAGTACTTTTATAAAGCCAATTCAAAATATCCTAGGAGTAAGAAATTGAAAGTACATACAATAGAGTGTTAAAAACCACGTGTCAACTCTGAGAATAATTTAACCTGAGGTAAGCATGAGACTACCTCTGTTCATTAAATTTTACAGATAGTTTAAGGATGTTTTTTGGTTTGGTTTGATTTTAACATGTTAGTTAACAAGTTCAGCTACCTTCTCTCTTTGTTCAAATTACTCCCTCATTCTTCATGCCATTCCTTTTCTCTCTTTGTTCAAATTACTCCTTCATTCTTCATGCCATTCCTTTTGGAATCTTCCCTAAAATGAGCTCCCATAATTCTGGGTTAAGACTCTTTGACCATTTGCTAACATATCTAGCAAAGAGACATCCTTCAGCTAAGCCTCCAGGTTGTCTCTTTCAGGTCCAGGAAGTGGGAACTGCCTGTCTGGGCCAGATCAACTGTACTGTCTCTCCATCAAAAAGGGGAATCACCTTTCCTGGCATCCTGGGAGTGAGTCAGTAACCATGTACCTCACTGTTTAAATTATCTGAGGATAAGGGTGATTTTTCTGTTTGTACTTTTGCTTTCAGCTAAGTCTCTTGTAAGTAGTTGCACTTGCTGAAATTAACAGCAAGTTTTCAGACAGTGTCTGCTTCTAGGACTGATAACACTCAATGATTATAGTTACAGCCAGAGACTGGTGTGCAGAGCCAAGGACACTGCTCAGCTCTGAGGAACATTTTGCCTTCCAGAAGGAGTAAGGAGGTCCCACCTGAAACCCTCCTCTGGGGAGGACCGGAGAAGATAGATGTCAGAATTGACCAAACAGAGTATTCCATCCCATACACGTCATACTCGGTATAAATTTGAGGGATCACAAGGGTCAAACCCCTCTTCCTGCCCTTCCTCGCCTGTTCCCTGTTTTGCTTCAGCATCCTGGGAGAGGGACCACATCCCTCTGCCTGTGGTCCTGATCCGTGCCAGCCCATATCTGTGTGTTCCTGCCTCCAGCTCCTGACTGCTGCTGACTCCAGGATTCCAGCCTGGACTTTCCCAGGGCTGCCCTGCAGCCTCAGTGGTGACGTGAGAGTTATTGGGGGGAAGGGAGAAGGAACGTGGTATCACTTTTCCTGTATATTTGAATATATTTAGTAATTTTTCCCATTTATCATTACTGTTTCATTAAAGCTGTGTAGTTTAGTTTCCAACCCATGTGTGTCTCTCCCTTATTCTCTCTCCTTCCTTTATCAGGGAGGAGAGGGGGATTAATAGAGAGCATCTGTCATTCGGTTTAATTGCCGGGCCAGTGTTAAACAGTGACAAAGTTACATATGCCACTGTTGCTGCTCTTGCTTTATTGACCTGATGAAAAGAACCAGTGACAAAATCTAGCTGAGAATAATTCAGTTTCATGACTTTAAAAGCACCAAAATCCATTACTCTAATAATAACTGTTGAATCTATGACTACAACATGTCAGTGGTAATTCTTGTCATGTGCCATTTCAGAAATATGTAGAATGGAAATAGGTAACTTTTTTTTTTTTTTTTAATTGAATGTATAAAAGATGCTGTGGAGAATGGGAGATCCATTTAAAACAAAATAATTGGAGCAGATTTTTTTTGTAGATGATTTATCACTTTCATTACAGGTGATATCCAAAACTGTACAAATGTACAAGCTTAGTGTTCAAACTGTCATTAAGGAAGACAATTATGACATGATCCTATCCTGTAACTTCATGTTTTGGTTTTGAGCAGCATTCATTATAGCTCAGGAAAAAAACCAAAAACCACAAACAACAATCAAAAAACCTCAGTCTTCACAACTTCCTGAGAGAGAGGTTATTAAAATGGAAGGGGAATGAAAATGGAAGCAACAATAAGTTTATGCACCATTTCTGAAGGAGGAAGAAATAGTTAAAAGTAGTTACAAAGAGTTAAAAGAGTTAAAAATAAAACAAACATTTTCTCAAACTTTCCATATCATACAAGCCTAGTGATTGCCAGCAAAAAAAATATAACTCAGTAGATATCTGTCAGACATATCCTGGAAATGATTCACTGTCTCCAGTATATAGTAACTGTATGAAACCAGACATGAATCAGGTTAGAGTAAAACTTGAATTAATTACTATTTTCAACCAAGAAAGAATGCCAGATGCTGTCTGCATACAAGCCCATATGCACCACTGCCACTCCTTCCAGGAGTAAGTCTCTCTCCTGGAGATGCTCCCATAAGTGGGAATCACCAAACTGTCTGCTTTCCAGATAGAGATATAACACCGTCTGTGCATGCAACTATCACCCTATGCCAACAGTATTTTTATGCTAAATACACATTAGTTCTATCTCCACTCCAAATCATATGCAATTATAATTCTCTTGACTGGGCCACATAAAGCAAAGATATTGCAGCTCAGTAGAACAGTATCCTGAACTCCAGATGGCTGTTATTAAAAGGCTTATGCCTGGCTCATAAGTGATAACAAAAATTAAAGCTATATCATGTCTTGAACAGTTTGCTGTTCTGAAAATTTCCCAGGCCATGTAACAACTCCTATATACAAGCAAGAACTCGTACATCTGGAAGATCACCACTGTGGAACCTCATATCCCACTGCTTTCTCCCTCATTATCACTTCTACCTCCACAGTTGCCACCCTACAAAAGCCAGTCAACACAGAACAACGCAGGCACTCTGTGGTGCCAGGAACCTGCCATCACATAGTTCTGTCATTGCTACCTTCAGGTGTTCACAGAAGCGCAACCCTGGTTGTCTTCTAACCAGTCCCTAGAGATGCTCTCTTCCTAAGGACTGGCAGTTAACTCAGACTGCACAATCACAGGTGTCCCTAAGACATGGTGGGCTCACAAAGTCACAACAAACTCAAGCCACCAGGCTAAACACCTACACCACTTCCAAAAGTTGCCTCAGGCACATTCCATCTACCAATCCTGATATAGCAGAAGCTACATCAAAATATTCTAGAAATTACAGGAAGCCATCAGCACCTGAAATGGGACTTCAACTACTAATAATAATTCAAGTCCAAAGCAACCTGAGAAGCCTTTACACAACTATGTGTCTCCTTCAGTAACTACAGCTGTGACATTGAATACAGCCAGCTCTGAGTATCACGTGTTTACCAATAAGCAGTTCAATGCTCAGTTTACATTTAAGTCCAACTTAAAAACAAAAAATAAGACCTTTCGCTACCTAAGCTGGCGAGGGACTTTTTACAAGGACATGTAGTCAGAAGACAAGAGGTAATGTTTTCAAACTGAAAGAGGGTAGATGTAGATTAGATATTAGAAAGAAATTCTTTCCTATGATGGAGGCAAGACACTGGAACAAGTTGCCCAGAGAGGGTGTGGATGTCCCCTTCCTGGAACTGTTCAAGGCCAAGCAGGATGGGGCTTTGAGAAACCTGGTCTGGTGGGAGGTGTTCTTGCGCATCCAAGGGGATTGGAAACAGATGATCTTTAGGCACCCTTTCAACACAGAATTCTATGATTCTATAATTCTAATTCCTCAAGGGAGTAAAGAAAATAGTCTTGGCACCAAAGGCACAGCAGACCTCAATAGCCACAGAAAATTGGAAAGCAAATTAAAAACACAGGTTCCTCATCTACCTCTAACTCTCTTCCTGAAGAGAATCAAGTGCAAATCAGACAAAACAAACAAAAGCACTATTTTCTGACACTGTTCTGAAAATAACTACCTGCAAAAGAGGTTTCCAAATTATAACTTCAAAGAAAAATAATAAAACAAGTACTTACCTACAAACTCAAAGTAAAACACATAGAGAGGAGGACTGAAGATTTGCCCCTTGCTGCAACCCTTGTAATTAGCTGGGTCTGATACAGTTGGCTCCTCCTACCACCTCTTCCAGGTCCTTTTTGTAAATTCTTCACCTTGCTGACTGAGTTCATGCTTTAATTTCTGTTAACCCTTTTATCAAAAGGAGCCTTTTTCTATTTAGTGCTGTAGCATGACCTCAATTTTAATATTTCTGGAAAAAGTATCTATTTTATTCTTGCAGTAACTAACAAATACTTGTTTCTCCATCTCCTGGCATTGCTTTCTGGAAGCAATTGCTGACTCTAGCAGTAGGGTCTGAAGCCAGAACTGGGGCTGGAATAGAGCAAGAATCTAAGGTCTCCGATCTTGACACAAAGTAGAAAAAAGAAATAATTGTTTTTCATTATAGGTGATGCCATATTTTAGACATGAATACAGCAAACTGATGGATGTGAGCAGATCCACCTGTGACTTGCTGGAACTATAGGAAGGAAAATGACTATGCAGACAGTCTGAGCACTTAGGGGTCTTAATTAGAAAGTAGAACTGTGCTTCCGGCATCTATATAGTTTTGCCTGGTTTCCATTAGGAAATGTGTCTTCTAGTTTTCCTCCAGGTTGTCTTCAAATAAAGCTTTCTACCTGTGAATGTGATTATTAAATTAGATTACTGTGTATTTAAGACTTAAAGCTTAATTCAACATATTATTACAGTATGAATTAATTTAAATCACATGGCTTGTCTCATTTAATAATGCATTAATGGGATATTTCACCTGGTCACAGCTAAATTCTCTTTAAGTGCTTACCTTAAACCTTTTAGTCAAGCATAAGAGAATCAATCATTTTATTTTTCCTTATATTATACTATTTCATCTTTTCTCTTTGCTTCAGAAGAAAGTACAACAGCAGTAGTTTGTTCTTTTTTTTTTTTTTTTTTTTTTTTCTTCAAAACATAACAATGAGTTATAAAGGCATTTTAAAAGAATTTTCTGGGTAGGTAGGGTATTTTTGAACTCCTGAGTCATAACAGTGATTCACCTTAATGTCAAGATGAGACATTTACTGAAGGAAACTGATTTATGCTTAGATATTGTTGTGCATATGCCAATGTCCTGATTTTTTAATGTCTGAAAAGCTGAAGAAAATAAAACAAGTAACCTGAGAAGGTCTTCTGATATAGTGGATCCGATGTGTAATGGCTGTGCTACTCCAATTTTTAGACTGTCAAGAGTCTGTTCATTAGTTGAGATAACTGCAAAAATATTCTACTTGCTTCCTTATTGGATTAGAATGGTGACATCTATCATTCAAAAAAGTTTGCTGGTGGAATGTAAGGAATATATCTGAAAGTTAAGCTCTTAAATATTTTATACTGTAGCCTCTTTGAGTGCTTTCAAATTCTCAGACAAGCACAAAATCAAAGTAACAACCTATCCAAATGGGAGCAAAATATGTTTTTAAGCATTGCTCATACTTTGAGAAAGAACATAGCTCAAGGCTGTTTCTGAATCTGTGTGTACACACACACATATTTCTACCATAGGTCATGCAAGAACTACAGCTGTAAGGAATTAAAGCAGCTTAAAGAAATACGGCTAAGAAAATTTCTGTGAATAACCACTGACTTTAATGGTGGGACAATAAAAAAAAAAATAATAAAAAAAAATCCTTTATGAATACTTTTTCCTACTCTAGAAAATAAATAAATGTGAAATCTTGCACTACAATCAGACCAGTGATAATAAGGCTTAGGAATTGGTGTTGACTGAAAGGATTGTCACCTGAAGCTAAAGCTTTAAAAGAGCTGGGTAACATTTAAACAGAATAAGATATGACTACCCATAGTCCAAACTCTTCTTTGACAAATCCAGAGTATTTATTTTTTCAAATTGTTTTCAGGCCTAAATCCTGATGTTCTGTCTCTCACGTTGTTGAGAACAAAAGATAGAAAGTAGATAAAAATATAAGACTTTCAGAAAAGACTCAAGACTTCTAGCAGCTGAAGTGTCCTGTTTTTAAGTAAGGCTGTTCATTGCAAAATAAATAGAAAAAGAACTACCTATAGCAGCCACCGTTAATTTAATAGAGTGAATATCACACAATTTCAAACTTTTCTATTTATAAGAGTGTGGTAGTTTACAGTAAACTGCTGGTCAATATCAGAACCCAGAAATCTTTTCTCATCTCTACATGAAAACTGGCCTCCCAAGACAAACTGTCTTTCTCAAAACTGTTAAGTGAAGAAAAAAAAATAAAATACTATAATGAAACTCAGTCTACAACATATACGTATGTACTTTATGAATTGCATCAGAGTAGTCATTATCTTTCCTCCTATTTGAATACATACACCAAATTTACAAGTATTTTCAACTTAGAGTATGCTTGACACTCCAGTACTGGTATTTCATGATAGGCTTTGTGTTGGAAATAAGAGAAATAATAAAGCTCTAATGTGGTATCAAACAGGCAAGAGGAGTCTGAAAAATGAATATTTAATACTAGTTTTATTGCAATGGGAATGGAACAATTTATTTTGAGACTTGTGTTTGCTTGCAATATTTCTCTATATCCTTCTAGCATGTTGACAAGTAAAAGCAACTTGTTGCATTTGGTGACCACATCACCACTAACACTTAGTTCTTAAGCAGCATGTGACATGGGCCACCCACAAAGACCACAGTCATTGCTCTCTTGGAAGAGTGCAAATTATCCTGGCACTGCTAGGAAGAGCAACTGGTGTGTATTTTTGCACCTTTCCAGCAGACCTCTCTAGCTGTGGTCAGGAAACTTTACTCAGTCTGAAATCTTCATTCATCACTACAGATGTTTCTTACTCACTGACACAGGAAAAATTCTAAGCCTGAAAAGTATCTTAAGTAAGGTATCATAATGTGTGCAGGGGCTCAGAGGAAGCAAAATCTTTGCATTTTCTTTCAAGTGAATGTTACTGAAAAAGACAGGTTTAAGTACAACTTGAAACTTCCAACAATTAAAAGTTTTGATATCAACTAATTCAGAGTGTCTTTTGTTCTTCCACTATGCTGAATGCGTGGTAATGTGACTTAGCACGACTGCCTTTTGTCAGAGGTCACGTTAAGTGCCATTCCCCCCTATTTCCCTTGAGCTAAGAATGAAGCTACTGCAGCTCAGCTGATTCATGGTAACTGACTGCAAGCAGCAGCTTGAATGTGAACTTGACCTATCACAACTTTCTTTTAATGCCATTCCTCACAGTTATTGCTGTGGGGTTATTTTTATTTTCTGCCGGGGAGAAGAGCTGTGCCGTTTTCTGGTTTTTATTTTCACAGAAACACAAGTGCACAGCTTTTATGTACAGCTGTAGTGACATGTGTGTCATGCTATTTTAACTAGAAAAAAAAGGACTGTTTAATTTTAGAAGGGAGAATGTGTTCATGCTGTGCACTGGATTCAAAGGAAAGGCAGCATGGGACTCTTGATTTTTCTTGGAGAGGATATGGCCCAGGTCTTCTTGGCCAGACACAAGAGTAGACAGCACGGGTTAAGTGCCACATGCAGAACTGAAGTGAGAGAGGCCCTCAGGCTTCCCTTTCTCCTACCTTTCTCCAGTCTTCTACCTTTCTCCAACCTCAGTCCCATGTTGATTCTTCATCATGAAGAAGAGATATGTCAGCTTGCAGACTGCAGGTGCCTATTCTGTCTGCCCTGTGAATGCAGCAAAATTTATCAGCCATGAAAGCCACCCTGGAAAAGTTCATGACTGTCTGATGTAGAAGTTGACCATTTAGCCTGCCATTTCCATGATGTTCTGTTCCCAGAAATATATTAAACAGAGAGGATAGAGAGTATAGCTACATAGACTGAGTTGAAATGAATTTCACGTGACAAAGTAAAATCACCCCAAAGGCTTGTGGCCATCACTGGAAAAGCTCGAGGAAGTTAGAAATCAAAACAAGAATTTGTTCTAATGGAAAACGCTGCACAACTTCAGTGCATGGTCACCATCCATTATTTCTACCATTCCAGTAACAGTTTTCAGTAGGTCTCAGGTATTTCAGCTTCAAAAGTGCACATCTCATTTAAAGACTAGACAGAGGATGTCATTTTCTCCAATGACACAATGATTTTTTTATGTACAATATTATTCTTTAGGCATTGTTGTCTTTCCTTATCACATTAAACTTTCATTTTTAGAACTGTTATGTCAAATGAATGATATGGCTAGAAGTTATTCTTTTCTCAAAATGAATGGTAATTTCATTTTAAAACTAATTGTGGCATGTACCTCAAAGCTATCTAAATTTGTTGAAGAAGGAAGGGGTACAATTATCTTTGTTACTTCATAGTTTCATTACTGTAATTTTAAAGATAAATAAATAAACTTTAACAGCTTTTTACTATGGAAACAGGACATTTAGTCTCATTGGGTATCTTGAGTGCTGCATTCTAAATTTGATATTTCCTTTTTTTTTCAAAAGAACCTGTGGGGGAAAATGATTAGGATGAAAGAATAGGTCTAGAACTTCAGAATGATTTTAACAGCAGTTGCCAAACTTTTGAAGCCTCCATGAAACACAGCCTATTGGGGAATACTCTAGCATTGATGACTAACATGAAAAAAAATAATAGATAAACTATGAAGATAACTGTAACCCTGAAGAAAATGTAAAAATATTGTTAATTCACAATAGAGTATAAATAGCAAGGAGGAAATATAAAAAAAAAAAAAAAAAAAAGTCTTATGAAAATCTTGGGAAGAGTTTGCACTTTTCTAATATCTAAAATTCATGAAAAGGCTTTACATAAAGCTTCTGGTGTTTGGAAAAAAAAAAAAAAAAAAAACACAACAAAAACCAAAAAACTGTAGGCATAACCTAAGGCTTTTGAACCAAGAAAATGGTAGAAGATGCTATAGGAATGGGAAAGCTTCTGTGCAATGTAACCCCAGGCCCATGGTACAGGAAGCAGTCAATGAGGCCAGGCCTCCAGCAGGGCAAGGGCCACCCAGGACATTATTTACAGTCATTGTCTTCTCCTGGTAAATGTTAGTCTGCTTCAAAGAAGCCACAAAGCTAGAGCTTTATCTGTCACAGTTTTCAAATGAAAACCAAATTTCTTTTGCAATCCAGAGTAACTGGGAGCTGGGATTTTGAGAAAAATATCAAAACTTGCAAATCTGCAACCAAAAAAGATCAACCTAGGAATCATCAGAAGCACATTAAAGGTGCATTAAAATCAAGCAACTCCAACTGGTCTCTACCATAGCCAAATAATCCAACTGAAAAGGATATTGTTTGATCTCTGCCTACAAGAAGTCTCACTATGCCTGCTGAAACATATATAAATATTCTTTAATTTCTTCACTTTTTTTTTTTTCTCTACTTGAAAATATTAAGAAACTAAAATAATCAGAGAATAGTAGACAGGCTAGGTTGGAAGGGACCTCCAAAGATCAACTGGTCAAAACTTTATTGAGAAAGAGAGTCGACATGAGGTTATTTGGCACCCTACCCAATTGCATCTTGAAAAGCTGTTGTGATGGGAACTCCACCATGTCTGTGGGAAAGTTTTTCCAGTGGATAATTGTTCTCACTGTAAAAAAAAAATACTCTTATATCAAGATGAAACCTCTCCCAGTGCAACTTGTACCTGTTGCCACTTGTCCTCCCTTTGTGGATCCTTTTGAAGACAGAGCTTCCATATTCCTTATAGAATCCCTTTAATTACAAGACTTAGATGAATTACCCCCTAAGCTCTCTGTTCTCCAGAAAGAAAAGGTTGTCATGCACAATATGCACGTTACTTTAATACAGTTTACACATTCCTTTAATGCACAGTATTTTAGAAAGAAAAGAAACTAAAAAAAATATATATCAAGCAGTTGGCTTCAGCTAGAGATTAAACAGTAAATAATAAGGATGAGGTTCCTACATGATGTTTAAGTGAGTTGCTTCTCCGCATTCCCCTTCCCCCATCCAGCCAGGCTGACTCCACAGCAGTCTACACCAATCTAACTACTGGTTGCTAGAGCCCTGCTCTCCCCTTTGCAGCACAAACCCATCCAGCACCATCCCTGACACTATTTCTTGTCAGTGTAGCCCCTTCCAGTATATAGGAAACCACCTTAAAATTTTAGTATGTGTGTGGTTAGTTGGATTAATGAAGATTAAGCTCCAAGTGGGGAAGGAGGCCTCCAGAGTCAACAGGAAGCAGGAACAATTATCACAAGCATCCAGATGTTCTTGTGCTGCTATTGACCTCAAATCTAATGTTCAGTACTGAAGAGCTCTTGCAGGTACCACCTCCAAAATAATTATTAGCAAAATGAGAGAATCTCTAAACTCTGCATTTTCTGCCATTGTAAATTTTTTCCATGTTTATGTATTTTTTTCCTCACGTTCCTGTTATTTTATAATTTTTTTTTTATTTTTTTTTGTCCTCTCTGTTCAGATATGCAGCCTAATTTGGTAACACAACACATGCTAAAGAGACAGTGCAAAAGCCTAACAGGGAATGGCTGGTTCTCCAAACATGTTGATGATAAAAAATTTTAATTGCTTCAAAGTGTCAGCTGTATGTCAGCAGTTTTCCTAAACCATTATTTATGCATACAGTGTTTCAAATAATTATTTTAGAGATAAGGAGCACTCATATTGTGGTTTCTGAAATGACAAATGGAGGTATCTTTTTGAGAACAAATAATCTGGGACTGCTGAATAGTATTATACTGCCTTGAATTCAACTGGGAGAACACTAGAGCTTTTTATCTGATGCTTCATTTAAAAAATAGCTTGCGCCTGAGTAGAACAAGAAAGAGGAAGGCTGTTCTTAAAAGTGTAAGTAATGATTCAGACACATCTTCCAATTTCTTTTCATCGACTACAAGATGGTCAAGATACATGGTTTTTTTTTTCCCTGCTGTGATTATGTCTTTATAAAAGCTGAAACATGAGAAGCTTTAAAGTGACATTAAGAATCCAGTTGCCCCTTTCTATTCAACATTTATATGATTCACAATAAGATAGCCTACGGAATACAATAGCAGTACCTGAGCTTAACCAAATACTGAAGGAAAGGTTACTCACATCAGTACAGAGTTCAGGGTGAGCTGCATTGCCTTGTTTCTGGGATTAAATCCAGCAATTGTTACACATCTGAGTAAAGGAGTCCTATCTTGAAGTATGGTGTCCAAAGTTACAAAGGGCTGAAAACAGCCACTCTGGGAACTGCGTAGATTCCTTACTCACTTTGCTTAGTTGCTCTAACAGTGATTTAGCTGTCTCCTGCTCAGCTCCTTAAGAATGGATCTGAGCTTTCCATGTCTAATCTAAACAGTGCTTGCACTCAGCAGCCACACTATGAAACTGGCATGCTAGAATCACGATAGCTTCACTCAAAATCAATTTAACCTTAGTAATTTATGTGAGATGTTCATTATTCTTCATGATTACTTTTGTACCAGTGTTGTCCCATCTTTCTTCATAACTAAAGAATGGTTGCTAGATTATTCTGAAAATTAACAAAAAATCCTAATTTCTATATGGGAACAGCAATATCTAGTGCAAGCATGTGCATTATTAGTTCCATTTCAAGGACAAGGCTCTTTATGTCTCTTCTTGGTCATCCCTTCCTATGCTTCCTAGCTACAGGGGAAAAATTACAGCATTTTAATATTGGAATAAAGTTCTCAAGGGAAGGGAAAATGAAATAGAACAGTTTACAGACTGAAGAATAAATATTGATCGACCGAGTGAGAAAGATTGTGACTCTAGAAATTGTTTAGTTCTCCTTATGGAGTCCTAATTGAGAAAGTATTGAATAAGGCCATATTTCCACTGCAACTTCTTTAAGGCACACTTGCAGCTGTGTAAGAAAACTGATTTTTCTGTTTTTCTGCAGAAAGGATTACTATCCTTGTCCAGCATTCCTATCCATCCAAGGACCAAATAGAAGTCTTCTTTCTACAGGGTGCTTTGTTCAAACAACTCTATGTAGCAAATTGTGTTAAAAGATTGGCATTTGGGCTTCACTGGTAAATTTAATGGTTCATTTCATAAGAAGAACCATTTATAAAGTTGTTCAATAATAACAGTTCTGCTTCAGACTCCAAATGAAATCAATACATATGGGAAAAAGAAAAATGAAGAATAATTTTCTCTCAATTATCTAAAGTGTTTTGGTTCAAGTTGGTTTTGAATTTTAGACTTAAAGTTCAGGCCAATTCTTGTCCTATCAGTACTGTTTTTTCTGGCTTTAATGCCTTTGTTTTCTATGTTTCAAGGATGCACAGAGAAATCCCAGAAAATTCACTACAAGACAAATTGGACAAGGCAAAATTGTTTATCCTCCTCTCTTTGTAAAAAGGATTTTGGTTTTTTTGTTCTTGCATCTTACAATAATTTTTTTAATATTACATCCACTTATTTTCTCAAAGTGCTGTTGCCATCCAGTATTCATGCAGCTGCATAATATTTTCCCACTGTGTGCATTCTACAATGAAAATTGCATTTCAATAAATCAAACATATTTTAGGCAAGCTTTAACTCCTTGCATGAGCCAAGATGTTCCACTTAATGTAAGAGATGATTGACTGCTAACAATGGATTAGGAATTATGAGTGAAATAAGTTTTAAGATTACATGAATTAGCAAAACTAATACACTCCCAATGCACAAGTCTCTCACAGTTCTATTTTCTAAATCTTGTAATACAAACAAACACAAAGTATATTTGATACATTAGGCATTTAAGAACACAAATATATTGGAAGACATCAGGGAAGTTATTAGATCTATTTTTCTCCTAAACAATACAGGAGGATTTTTTTCTGTAGTCCTGCAATATAAACAATTCTGGTTTCTCCTCTAATTTTTTATTCATAGAAAATATCACAAACAAAGGTGATTAGGCCTGGGGGCAGAATCAGAAAAACATTCTAAAAATCAGTAGTTAGGAAATTAAAAAAGGAACTTTACATAACAGTTGTTTTAATGAGTTAGGAATACTGTTTTGTAATTGTATCTGTAGATCGTATAAATGCTACAGGAAACTGATTAATCAGTTGCATACATATTTAACTAATGTACTTCTGTTTATGCAAGTATTGACAAATATGTCAGTGACAGTTCTTCAGAGTAAAGCTGCAGTAATATTTTATATGGACAAAATCAGCTATCTGATATGGAAATCTTGTGCAAATCAATTTTAAAGTGGGTTTATTGGCCAATTATAATTCTGTGGGGAAAATATAATAATTTTTCTGATAGTCTATATACAATTGTTGGTCTACTGCTGATCTGGGAAGAAATAATCTTTGTAAATGTTGAAGTCAGCAGAGGAGGAGAATGTCTTCCCTTTGTTCCTCCAACATTTGCTGACCCATTCTCACAAGAGTGAGAATATACACAGCTTTTCTTTCATCTCCTTTGGAAAAAAACAAATGCCTTCATGTTTCTGTAGGACTGCTGAAAGAGGAACAAATACTGACCCTGGACATGGTCACTCACACAGAAAACCAGTTGGATTTTCTTCCTCTCTTCCTTTGCCATACATGTAATTTGCTCTGTTTTGGCACACCAATTAAAAATAACTGTCTTGTTTAGGGTTGTCAGTCTGTACATTATTTATGGGGCACGAGTTACATGTGGTGCAGAAATTAATAAAAGATGCAGAGGAGCCTTGCTCACACTGGACACTTCAATTTCAGCATGATGGGAAAGACTTGCTGAAAAGATGACATCTGCTTTGTGGAAAAATCCCAGTGCAGAAGCAGCAGCTGAGACCTGACTTGGAAATGTTTAGCTCTGTGGTGAAGATACTGACAACCCAGTGTGAAAATATTGCTCTGTGTATAATGGAGTAGAAAACAACAATGGTTATTGCATGTGATTATAGGTAGTAACTATGAAAAGGCTCGTTTCCACTTATTTCCATGAATATGAAAAGCATGTTGTGATTGCATTGTTACACTGATATATTTGTTGCCAATAGGGTAGAGCCAGCATATCAAAAACTACCAGAAGTCTTCAGAGATCAAATCAAATTGCTGTACGTTCGTTGTTCAAAAACCTTGACCCACAAAACTAAAAGTGGGTCAGCACAAAAGTGCAGACCCTGCCTGTCTGGGGAATTTTTAGAGTGTTCTCTGCTGTTCTCCAGCTCCTAAAGTTTGTGGTGAGAGTCTCTGGTCTGGCCGTCACTCCTGAGTATGAAACAGTGCCTTGATGAAAATACATGCCAGACTCAAGAAAATATATACATAGAAGAATTAACCTGTTGGATATCTTTGTTTCCTGTTAGGCCAATTACTCGCTCCCTTTTCTTTTTTCCTTTTAATCTGAGGAGCTAGCCAGTACATTTAGCAATATCTTCATTAATCAACAATCATATAAAAGGAATATTTTGCAAAACCAAGACAATCAATCAATCAAATCAATCAATCAACCGCTTATAAACAGATATATTTGCCTAAATTTTTCTCCAGCTCTTTCTTTTCCTGTACTCTTACAGGAAGACATAAAATAAGTTCTATGTCTTCCATTTTTAAAAACAGCAGACTACCAAGCAGCAATAATTGCTTTTTTGAAGGACTCACACTGCAAGCAGATATCCTTTTGCTGACAGAACAGACACAGATAAGAATTACTTTGTTATTGTTTTAAATGCTCACTTTAATCATTGTATGTAAGCTTGCCAAAGGACTTTCCCTGAATTTAATGATGTATATTATATATATTTACTCTGCGTGTTCAAACCACAGTTTTGGGGCCTTGCTTATGCCCCCAGGAATTTGTTATCATCTTCTGAACCAAAGGTACCGCAAAGTATGCACACCTTACCTTACCTTGCCTTGCCTTACCTTACATTACTCAGTGATTATTAAGGTTGAATGACTGATGTTGTCCCTGGTCTTCTGGGTTAAAACTGATACCACTGCATGGATTCTTCACAGTCCAAGGTCTCCCTTGATATCTCAACAAACTGTGGATCATGATCTGTAGATATGGCAGATCCTTTGTGGTAATACATAAATTGGAATTTCATTATTATAAAGGGCCAATTCTTGAACAGTTAGAGAATAAGCAGTGATAAAAAATATTGCATAAGATAGCTGCTCTGGATCTATTTTACATTTAAGTGGTAACTTCTAGTGCAAGAAATTAAATTTCTTTGAAGGCATTTTACATGCATGGATCCAGAATGATCTTTTCTGAACTCTCTCATCATTGCCTGAGTTTGGGTGTCTGAGAGAAGAAATATTGGGGTCAAAAGTTCTCAGTGAAAGTTCACATCATTGCAAACTTGAGAAAAGCTGATGCTAAAGTTATATGCCTAAGCAAAATCTCTTCCTTTCATAAGCATTCATCTAATTCCTTCACTCATCTGTCAATTTATCATAAAAAATGAATGCATTGATAGAAATTCCTAAAAGTGAGGCTAGTTCCATTTTTTGGTTAAAAGGAAAAAGTCTGTTCACATGTTATAACATGGTAAAAGGTGTCAATGATAGTAGGAAACTCAGAAACTATTAATATGCAAATTCATATTTTCAAAATTACTCATGTTAGGCAGATTGTAGAGAGCTTTGGAAAATTAAATTTAACATAAGAAATATTAATTAAGGTTTGAAGAAGCTGAAGTCTGTGAACATGTGTTGTGACAGGTCAGTAAGATTAATTACAACTGCCTAAAAACTCACTAGTTATAGAGCAATTCCCAGCTTTTTACTAGGATCATTATTCCAGCTACTATAGTGCAGAAATATCAGTACGTGGGCTTCTGACTGAGGACCCAGGCTAAGGACTGGCTAAGGTCAGAATCTTGGCTTCAATCGATGCTGGTGGTTTTCTTGGTGCTGCACCTCAGGAAAAAAGCTTGGGCTCTTAGTGGCAGGCACCTTCTGGTACTTGAGTGTGCAGCCCAGGACAGCTTCTCTTTCTGGCTTCTTGTCAAATCTCACTCGCCCCACCAACATTGCTATTCAAATTCTCTATGAGTTTTGATCATGATACCACTATGCCATTCCCAGTCCTTAACAGACCAAACTTCTGTGACAGTCTATTACTTCCATCCTAACACAGTAGTACTAAGTCTTTCCTGTGCTTTCTGTGTCTAAGACAAACCTGTCACCTCTTAGAAATGTCAGCTGAGTTATTATTTTTCTTCAGTTTCTTTGTATGTGTCCTGGGCTCCAGCTCACAGCAAATCTAAATAACTTACTTGCAAAATTCTGCACAGCTCTTTCTGCCTGGGATGTGTTCATACCCAGTTACTTCATTCTCGTAATGCCTGTTCAGAATAGTTATGTGTATGAGACTTGTAAGACTGAATGCTCAGTGCAGATAGATAATTTTTTTTTCGCTTGAACAGGCATATAGAATTTATTGAAGACCAAACATTTGGACAGGAGCAATAAAAATCAGAAATCTAAGGCATAGCCAAATTCAGTCCCTACTTCAAAGAAAAGGAGAAGAGACTTTTTAGCGAAAGCTTGTAAAAGCTCTTACCATAGTCAAAGTAATATTTTTTTTCCTCATTCCATTCCAGAACTATCTGAACAATTAGATTATACTAGCCTAAAAATCACCCAGCACAGGGTATTTCAACCCAAATATCTCAAGTTTGGCAGTCACAAGCAACTGAGACCTCAGTCTTACAAAAAGGAATGCCAATCAAAGTACAGACTGGAAAATACCATCAGTTCAGTTTCTAAGAATAACTATAGCGATTATTTTAACTCTCTGCATTCATAGGTTAGTTGTTTGATACCAAAATTCAAGTAAACTTAAAAATAATTTATATTTAAATAGCTGCATTTTACTGTTTCAGTCTTGAAAGTAACATTCAGCTTAGTTAGTTGGAAAAAGCTATTGGATTAATTTACAGTTCAACAACCCTTAAATCAAATTATGTCAAAATTTTGGACTCAGTCACTTGGATTCAATGACATGATTTAGAATAAAAACCAAAGAGCATGCTTGGAGTGAAATGAATAATCCAAAATCAATCTAAAAGCAATTTGATTAAGCTAGAATGGTTTAAAGTTTACTGATTGGTATTTACATAGGAACATTAGATATAGGAATTACTTTTACCACATTTATATTTAAATTGTGTAAGTATATTTTTAATCAACTAGCTATTACTGAAAAGGCTAAGTTAGAAAATAAATACATACCATTATCTGTGTCACTTGCAGGGCAATTTATCACTCTTATTATAGGTTCAAGCATTCTAAGACATATTAACCCCCAGAGAAAACAAAGGTAATGTAATGCTTCAGCATATGTCAAATGCAACACTTAAAATATTATATTATTTACATTTTAGTTCCCTTTCCACACAAATACATATATAGAAATATAAAAACAATACAAATATTCACATACATATACAATGTACATACAAATATAGAACAGTGACTTTAACATTAGATTGTGGCTGAAACATCAAGCTCTAGATTCTTCTGTGCAAGTCTCAGGTCATTTTGGGGGAAAAGACTCTCTGGAAGTCAAAATTTAAACATGGAAGTTGGACTAAATGTGGGATTTTAAATCCACTGAGCTGCTAGTAGTCATTCTTTAAATGAAGTGTAAGTAGTACTGTCCCAAAGTAAGACGATTGTCCACAATATACTGCAGTATAACTTCATTAGTGATGTACCTTCAGAATAATTCTAGTGTAAGATAGGGGAAAGCTTCTAGTTTCCTGATCTGGCTAGATATATGGGATATATTATGTATGGGACAGGAAGGGAAAACTGTTAGCATTGTGTCAAAGTTGGAAGACTGTTGCCTTTTGAAGCTGAGAAATCTGAAAAGCAGTTAAAGGAAGAGAGAGAGAGAAAGGAAAAAAAGAGAGAGAGGAAGTGAAAAAACATAATCTACCAAATCACAAGGTTTTCTTATTCTTTCAGCTGTTATATGGCTTCTCTGTAGGTCTCTGACCAGGCCATAAAATTACATTTTGAGTAGTGTTCTAGCCTCAGGAAAACATGAAAATGTATGGTGAAAATTAAAGGACCCAAAGAATAATGAAGTGACTCTAAAGCACTTTTGACAATAATCTTCAGAGTCTCAAGGACAGCAGGTAGAACTCAGGGTGTGCATTGACTGAAAATAATAAGGTTTTGGTAGTAGGGGCCAGGCTGGGAGCATTCATAGGAAAAGGTCAGGGTCTGCACTGTGCCACACATGGCCTGTTCCAGCCTGTGGTGATAATAAAAAGGGAAGAGAGGTGCTCAGAGTGAGTGCCTAAGTCTGGGTAAGGGAATAGGTATTTTAAATGTTTTGGAGGCTGCTTTTCTTCTCCCTCATTACCCTAATCAGTAATTAAATATTTATGGTAATTGGCAACAAATTAAGTTAAATTCCCCAGACTGAGTCTGTTTTGTCTATATCAATACTTGACAAGTGATTTCCCTGCCTTTATTTCAACCTGACAGAAGACACGAAGGCACAGACCCCAATTGCTGCACACAGTCAGAATCAGTTTATTGAGTGGTTTGTTACACTTATATAGTATCCCAATATCTATTGATTGATCTATACTTTACACCTCAAAGTGCTCTTTCTACTAACATAACACCTTATCTATCTGTTCCCACCTGGTACAAGGACATAACATTGTCCAGATGGCAAAGTCCTGAAGTTATTTACAGGTCTTTATTCTTTTTCAGGGTCAGTGAGTGCCACGGAGTCTGCAGCACTCCTCTATCCCACACAGGCCTTCTTCTCTCCTCTTCTCCGACATCAACTCACATGTCTGCTCTTCCTATTTTCTCCTCCATCCTGATGGATGGTTGGGGACTGTGAGTGGCTGGCTAGATGCTTGGCATCCCCATAACAGGATGCTAGGACAATTAACAGTTCACAGATAGAACAAGTAACATACAGCCATCTTCTCCCAGCAAAGAACCTTAGAAGCAGGGAAAATGGGCTCCAGAAGTCATATTCTTGTTATCACCCTGCTCCAAACATTTCAGTCCTGAATCTCCTTACTCTTCTAGTTAACATTTATTGCTGTTTATCATTAATGGTTACTTTTACCTTATGCTAAGGAAAATTTTCTCTGCAATTTTGATGACTAGAATGGGTTTGGATTTTTTTAGAAATGTGATCTTTATTAATGAGGAAGCTGGGAACAAAACGCAACTGATGTTACGTATCAATGGCATGTGATACCACACAGAATGAGATAAACACAGATAAACTTCTAATGCTTTTGTAAAATGTAAAGTTGTAGATATTTATGAAAAAAACTGATTTTGAATGTAAATATTTACATGTCATTAAAAAGGAAACATTTTCATAGATAAAATCAAGGTCTCTTCAGCTACTTGGAAATCTTTTTCTACATTATTTACTACCTGTCATTTGTAATGACATATGTATATATACATCTCTATAAAAGGCAGTTTATTTACTCATACATGGAGCACTCATGACATTATCTACATTATAATAAAATAATGGCTAATATTTGGGTACTTTTATACCATTCAACAGAAAACAGCACAGAAATTTTACAGAAAGCTGAGGTCATGGCTGCTCTAGAACCAGATGCATTATAACTGTTTCAGTGCAGCTTTGAACCTCAGCAGAGAGCTTACTCTGAAGCAGAGATCCAGGCAGATACACTTCTATAGGAACCAAAGTACTACCCTCTGCACTTTGCATGGCCTTGCTAGCCCCAATGGTTTTTGGCCAAGTTATTTGTATGTAGTCCTCCATTCTGCAGTATAAGCAGGGCTGAGAGTGCCCCTGGTGAGCAATGGACCAGTGGAGCACCCCAGCCTCTTCATTAGTATAAAATGCAGCCTCCCTGCCATCAGCAGGAGATGGAAGTATTCACAGGTGCTGTTCTCAGCAAAGTGTAGAATTGGACTACACAGTAAATCACCTTGTACAGAAGAATTGTCTTGATGAATGTTTTGGAGAGCAGTAAAGAAGCCTAAAAATCACACAATTCCATTTCCACCTAGCAGTGAATCAAATGTTTCGCCTAAGTATATTTGAATGCTGGGCTGTATGAAAATAACTGGGATTGCATATAGTTAAAATCCAGTGTGATTAACTTACTTGCTTTTTATTTTTCAATATGGTAAACAGAGTGTCATATCTAGATAACATATGCAGCCACAAGCTGGGTTATAGCCAGAAAACTCTAAACCAGAATACATTTTGTGTTTTACTTCCATAAAAATTGCTCCACTGTCTTGCTGGAGGTGTGACATTTTATACAGAACAAATAGCTCTGATTAAGGAACTAATGGTTTCTGCTTAATTTAGTTTTAAGGCTGATCACTCTTTTTTTCTTATTAAATAACAACAATAATCAATGAGCACGGTACAAAAATGCTGTTTTCCTTTCTGTGAGTTTATATTAGTATTTAAAATTATGCACAGAGATGGTGAGTAAGATTTTAACACTAGAAACACGAGAAAACTTCCATCTCCTTTCTTATTTAGAAGAGTGCCTATTCTCTCCACATTTCCTATATGGTAATATGAAACAGAGGCAAAAGTGCTGAGACAACCCTTAATCCCTAAGGACAATCTGTAAATTTATTCACTGTGATTTGACCTGAGATTGGGCCTTGAATTTAGCACTGCAACCCAGATCCTGAGCAGAACTTCCCACCATTTCAGTTTCAATTAGACTGAAGTCTTGACTTGGACCTTGAATCAGCTTCAGACATCAAGTCTGTGGTGTCTTCCCAACAGTGAAGATGCTTGGTTTTAACATTTTTTTGAGTGTCTGTCCTCCTCATCCTCTTCCCCCCTTTCCTTTCCCATTATCATGGTATATTGCTGTAAGCTTTTTGCATCAGAGAGCAGATTGAAGTTAAGTACTCCTGGAAATGTTAGATCATTTAGTACCAGTTCCTAGATATTGCAACAGGTTATATTTATTTTTAGTGGCTTTCAGATTCACAAACAAGCCATGATAGTATAAAAGGATGCTTTTATAGTTAGGATGTAAAGCCATTTTTTACAATTTCTAGAAATGAACATTCATGATAGAATCCTATTATATTGATTCATATATAATACGGTGATACTATGTTATGTAAACCACTTATACTCATTAGTTATGTAGAGTGGAATAAAAACATGATCACATGATTGTCTTCTCTTGTTTTGCAAGTTCTTTTAAAAGGACCAGTAATTATTATAGCTGGAATATAAAATCTAGCATAATGAAAGCTTCAAGTAAGCAATATTTGCTTGTTTATAAGTGAATATTCAAGAAAATTAATTTAAATGCTAGCTACGATGCTCTAAACTCTCCTGATGAAAAGCAATAAAGTAAATAAAAGAATTAAATCTTAAAAGTACTACTACAACCAACTTGAAGGAGCAAATTACATTAGTCAGGCACAAAACAACCATACTCAAATTAAGAATTTTAGTTGCTATCCTACTGAAAAAACAAATCATCAGAAAGACACGTTGGGAAAAAAAGCTTCAATAGAAAGTGAACTAACACCTAGAAAGTGGGACTCGAGTTTAAAAAAAAAACAAAAAAAAACACATAAACAAAACCAACACCCTATATTTTCCTATTATCAATCTCATTTAATCATTATAAATCAAATAAATGAATTACTGTGAAAAACCATAAAAGGTTTGTTCCATAGAGATTTTCTAGTTTCAGAACAAAATCTAACTAAATCCTTACCTCTTTTGTGATATTACTGCTCACTTTCTTTGTGCTGTCTGATGAGGAACATTAGGTCTTTATGAGGATAATTTCCATGTAGGACTTCAAGTGTGCCAATGAAACACATGTACTAAACTCCTTAAGAGAATTATCTATTATTAGAGACAGCAGAAAACCTTAGTTCAAAGTAAATTCAAGGTGATAGGTCCTTCTGCTTTAAAGTCTCCCTGTTATATTCATAAACACTCTGCTAGTTCTCTCTTCTTAGAAGCGTCTAATCATCAGCCTCGTAAATTAGTGTAGTGCTAATGGAGGCACTGGGACTCTGATGACTTATACTGTGGCAGGGTCAGACATCAAGATTCTATCATATTCTGTTCTGGATCAACAACCAGAAAAATGTAAAGGAGAAGAAAAACACTTTGTAATGCAACTTAAGATAAAGGGGAGGGAAATATCTTGAAAAGTGTTGTGCCTAATTATTTATATTGTTAGGCTTCTTCATATTTGAAACACTATTTAGGTTTAATAGCTGTCTGAGGAAAAAAAAGGAATTTAAAATACTCAGCTCCCATCTACCACATAATTCAGAAAGTATCTTTGAGGTACTGTTTTCAACCGAAATAAGATACACTTACTATTGCTTTTCTTAATAATAACCTTGAATGATCAGTAATCTGGACAGTATCTTTTACTTTCTTGCCAGATTTGTGTTCCTTCTGGGAATTTAATCCAAGGATTTTAGTATAACCTTATTTCAACTAGTCTGCAGAGTTTTTTATGGTATTCATGTGGCTAAAGGTACTCCAGAAGACCACAATCAAATATGAATGCATCTCTCTATATATCATGCTTTTCTATCTCTTTGTGCCTCAAAAAATGGATAAGAGATCAAGATTATAAATATGCAATGTGGAACAGATTGGTATCTTTTTTAAAAGCAAGATTCTATCTACTACCTATAGGAGAAAAATATATATTGAATAAATATGAATTCTTTTTCTATTTGACTAATGCAGAATGTTTCAAATCATGTGTAATTCACAACTGCTTGCTTGTTTGTTGTTCATCAATGAAAAATTCAGTAAAAACTTAATTAAAAATAAAAGATGTGGTACCATAAAGTTGAAACAGGAGTGTAATCTCAGAGATACTCGTATTTCATAAACTTATATTTGTGTGATTTATAATAATGGTAAGTTGCAGAAATACTAAGACTGTGTGGTTTTGTTCTAATGAAATATTATCTTAAGAAAAGATACTTAATTAGCTAAAAAAAATTATGATGGTGAATATAAGGACAAATAAAATAAAATAATAGAAAAGATTTTGAAAAAATATAAGTGGAACTATCTGAAAAAGAAAAAAAAAAGAATTCTTATTTAAAAAAAGAGCAATTGGATAAATTATTCCAATAATGTTCCTATAAAAGCTATCAGAGTAGTGTCAGTAATATGCACATTTTATGAAGCAGGTGCTACTGGAATGATACTATAAATTGAACAGCAAGAATCAAATCATTTGCCAAGTGATTAAAGTATTGCAATTTATTATACTTTTAATGTAATATTTTTGTGAGGTATGAATAAGTTTTACAACATGTAATATAGCAATTTCACTCCTTGTGATCAATACCAACTTAACTGTAATAGCCTGTTCTAGGATTTATTATCATATTTTGCATCTCATACATAGATAAAGGTAGTTATGAGAAGAAAAATGGAATCAACTTATTTTAAAAAATTTAAGAGATTCTACTGAGGAAAGAAAAGTGTTCCAATATGCCTCACATTTTCACAGAAGTTCTACCTTAAGTATTTCCTCTTGTTCCACTGAAGTTAATAGTAAATTTAAAACTAACATCAGTGGATTAATTTATGGATTTATACTCCAGCATCTGATTTGTAGAATTTTGTGCTCTTAACACCAGAAATATAGATAGAGAGCTCTAACTATAGCTATAGATTATATAGAGATAGATAGAGAGAAAAAAACAACCCATGGCCCTGGTTCATTAATTTGTACTCTACATCCAAATTTTTTCTGGTTTTCCATATTTTAATTTAATATTATCTTTTACAGTCATTGTAAGTACACCACTTGAAACAAAAGTACAGTCTTGAAAAGAACTGAACACGGCTGTCAAATGAGTGTCAAATGTTTAACATGCTTTATTATTATTAGCGTCAGTGTAATTTGAAGATGTTGAATGTCTTACACCATCAAACTATAATGTGGGATTGAATTGCTATCTTTACTTCTTGTAATTAATATCATATTCTACAGAGTTTTGTTGAATGATATCGGCCTATTTAATCAGAAGATGAGGGTGACATTCATAGTAACTAATTACAGGAAAAAAAAATTCAGAAGTATGGCTGGTAGAGGAAGGTCACGGTGCAATGCTTTTTTCCACCATTTTTTTTTTTTTTTTTTGTAGTGTCAAGTTTTGAAATCCACCTGTGCTTTCATTAAAGAAAATAGTTTCCTAACATTTTATACTGTAGTTCTTTTTTTTACAGAAAGACAATCTCAAGCTATGATGCTGACTCTTAAATTATGAGTTTTTTCAGTGAAGCTCTAAAAAGAACTGCTTTGAACATGATCAGACAGATCATCTATACATCTATTTTAAAAATAATCTTCCTCTCTAGTAAACACATTGTATCTAAGCAAGTTTACAAGACACATAGAAAATTACCATCATCAAATCTCTTCAGGTGGACTACCTGTTCTTCAACACAACTAGTACTACTGCTTTTTTTCTTAGGTACCAGAAAACATCTTCAAAAAGGTAAACAAGCACCTAAGCACTTCAAGGGTAATTCAGAATGTGCACTCAAAGAAGTATTCAGTGTATTCAAACCTGATATCTGCATTGGCAAATTAATTGCCTAGAATCCCTCTGTAGCCACTGAAAAGGAGGAAGCACATCTACAGGGTATATCAAGCAGTCCCACGTTCAGTTGCCATTCCCCATCACTCTGTCTTTCTCAGTCATATTATGAAGAATGACCTCCTATAATGAGCCAGGAACTTCTGCAGAGGAATAATCTTTCCCAATTGTGTTAAGTATTTAGTCGACCTAAGAAGAACTAGATATATTCCACCTATCTGTCACACAATTCCCATGCTATCCTTTTATAAAAGAACTATGCCTATTCTTAAATAGTCATTTTCTTTTAAAAAATAAACAGACCTGTCAGATTCTAGAATGCTTAAATACAATTCAAATATCCCTAAATGTGAACTTCATAGCTAAGCATACAAAGTCAAATTTTAATAAAGGGAGATTGAGTAGTAAATAGGACCATGCTCTTCCATTGTGCTGTCTTCCTGTATGTGATATTTTATGCATTTTTAATGATTTTTCCCTCAAGTTAATATAAAAAATACCAATTAAATTAATGTTACCAAACATATAAGTAGACTACTGTGGTATTTTTTTTTTTTTTTAAATCTTCAATATTCAAGTGAATGGCACTCGGAAAATGCACTATGCATAATGTGCTGAAAATATCACTTATCTGTTATGGTGCTATGGTGAACTTTGCAAAACAGAATAGAAGCATATTGCAGGAAAGGTAAGTCTTAAGTTTCCCACAAAGAGCACAGAAATTGAGATACACAGATGTAAGTTGACAACTTCTGAGAAAAAATAAACATAAATTATGCTGCAAATGCTATCTCAGTTCCCTATAAGATGAATTATTTTCTACCTCATTCCTTGATTTTTATTGCATTCTTGGTGTCAATGATATACATAAAGCATAAAAATAAACCTTACACTATATTTCTTCCTTTGCTGGTTCTTATCTTCTCTCTCCTTATTACTTCTTTGTTTCTCTTAATAAGACACATTTAGTATAGCTGAAAGGATAAATCACCAAAGCAGATCAAGACTTCCATTAAGTTTTGTAGAACCTAACTCAAAGTCATACCATGTGAAAAGAAAGCAATCAAGGGAGAAGGGGAAAGGAGGAGGCAGAGAACGAAGCAAAGTAAACAAGCCACCAGATCCTGAATTTGATGATGTTTTGTTCCATTTCCAATTTCCATACCATGAAGGATCCTCTAGAAAAATACAACATGATGTTCCTTTTTATTGCTAAAGGCTATATTTAATGAAATCTTTACATTTTGTAGATACTTAGGGACTGTAAGTGCCTTAGTGCTTTAGAAAATAAGTGAAAATCGATTGAGGAAAATGGACTTTAAAAAACATTAGAGTAGTTGCATTTCTGACTTCTGTTTATTGTTTACACTTTTTCTCATTAGAGTTAAGGTCAGTTAGACAGTGGTATCTATCTAAGTCACTAATGCATTGGCATGCTTCTAACATACATATGTTACTTGCATTTTTATTCTGTATTTAAATGGTTTTACATCACATGCTGCTGAAGAGGTACACAAAATAAATGACCAGCATAACTTATTTGTCATATATTCAACATAAGTGCTTGCAATAAGACAATTTCTAATATCAGCACATTTAATAATCTTGATGGTTTCCTTTCTTTGCCAATCTGAAGATATCATCTAATTAACACAAACATATATATTTACTATTGAACAGAAATACACAAATAACTACTCCAACAAAGTGTTCATTCTGAATTGTACATTTGCTTGTAAAAAACTGTTATTTGGCATTTGCTTATTGTACAGAGTCTCTTTGTTTAAGTCCTGTGGTATTGTTCCCATTTAATTAGATGATACCCATAACTAAACTGATCATCAGAAATAGTTGTTCACATTACAATCACTTTTCTTCTTAATGCCTCTTATGAAAGCTAAAAAGTATATCTCCTTGACCAAACCATCTCAGTTTCACTAGGAGAGCTTCGTAGTTTGTTTTTTGTTTGTTTGTTTGTTTGTTAGTTATTTTTTCCAGGGAGAAAATATGAAATACTAAAAAAGTCAGAGTGAAGGAGAACATTGCTTTTCTTCCTTAGTCACTCTTGATTTATGTTTTTTCATTTTTTCCTAATTGCAAAACTACTAGAAATGTTTTTTTGCTGTTTTATCACAAATTTTCATACAATTTAAGCATTTTTTGTTATTTTCTTTAACTTCAGGAGGTAAAAAATAAAAACCAGGAAAAAAGACCAGGAAAAAAGGACTCATTCTTTATTCTAGATGACCTAGTCCATTGTTTTTCTGCAGATGAAATAATTTTGTCAGAAAAAATGTATGCACTCTTTGCATCTATTTAAAAGTTTTATTTTAAAATCCCAAAATCAAGAAAAAGTAATGTGTTTTCTGAGAGAAATTGTAATTTTACATAGGGATGAAAGTATCTAATAGAGTACATATAGATTTTATCAGATTACTTTGTTTCCTTATTGTCATGAGCAGGATTACAATAGTCCATGGGTTGACTTTAGTCTGTGCTGTTATATGACTCTGTCTAAACTTAGGAGGAGGGCACATGGCTTTAGGGGGCTATGAACTGTGAATGCTGTCCTACCAGCCTTATTCTAGGCATTAAAAAAAGAGCTTTTTTTGTCAAAATTAATACCTTTAATAGCCTGCATTTATATGGTTACGAAAGCAGCACACTCATGATTGATGCATTTTACTGTCCAGACGGGATTATTACATTTCTGTATTTATAGGTCTCTCCCAGAATGCTGGCCATAAATTGTGACTCATTTGGAAAGCAACATCTTAGGCACTTACAGAGATAAAAAGAATAGACTCTTTTTTTTTTTTTTTTCCAACCTAGCTGCATTGCACTGGCTTACTATTTGACAGTATATTGATTTTTATTTCTTATTAACTGTCTATTATTGTTTATTAGGTAATGTCCCATCATACGCATATCGCCTGATAAATACTTGCTCTCCTACCAGTTCATTATGATCCACTTTAGGTTATCAGCTGTTGGCAGTAGAATATTAGCATTTTATGAATTACAATGCTGAAATTATTCATGGCAATAACCACTCCCTGACATACCAGTTTAAAAAAAACAAAGAGAAAAGCCTGTGACTCACTTTGTGTTTATGCATTAAGACAGACTATTGTAGACTGGCAGTATTCTAGACCATATACTTCTTAAACATTCAGTAGTCTGTGAAGTCCAATTCCAGTAAATACAGAAACCTTGAGAAAATATCCTTCTTATTAAGCATATCCATTACCTTTTTATTTTATATCTGTTGAGGTTACTTAAGGCCTGTATTGTCCTTTTTTTGTCAGCACTATAACATACAAGAGTAGAAATTGCTGTGTGACAGCCCAACATTAAGAGTAGAGATGATTTTTCTGATAGCAATTAAAATGTCACTCCTCTAGCATTCTACTTTTAGTTATAATATGAGTTATAATATGAGCTCGTATTAACCTTTGATTTAGCAAATTCTTCAGCTAGTGATGTTTTATTGAATCCCTCCTATAGTTTACTGTGGAAGTACTCAGGCACTTTTGTGGGAGGTGAAAAGAAAACACCTTAGATCTTTAGCCTCAATTTTGTATGTGAAGCAATAACACTTAACAAAACACTATTTACTAGTACATGGATTCCTAAGCTAGAATTCCTCTCAGTGTCATTAAGATTTGTGTGACTGTCACATCAGGAAAAGAGTTCTGGTTTATTATATATTCTGTAAGTGTAATATATTTACAGGGAATCAGATTTTGTCAATTAAAATGTTACCATACTGCTGAAGCTGAACAGTCTCTTATCTTTCGATATTTTTGCTGATAGCTATCCTCAATGTTTAAATCTTTATCAGGTCTTTTAAGACTTTTATCTTGTAGCAATTAAGTACATTATAACTAATCTGCCTTCATCTTTTTCCAGAGAACAAGAGCCTATTTCCAAAACAAAACTAAGGGAGTGCTTCAAGCCTAGGTTTTAGAGAGAGTGGTGTCAGAAAAAATAAAAAATAAAAAAAATAAAAAAAAAAAAAAAAATCTTTTTTAGTGTCTATCAACATTTTTCACATAAAATCCTCAAAGTTTAAGAAAAATATATATTAACATTCACTATGCAAAGAGAACATGAAGAAATGAAGTGAGGGGAAAGCTCTGAATCACTCAGTGATTCACACTAGCTGGGGAGATAAAATGCAGAAATGATGGGAACTGTTAGTAAGATGATAATGACAGAGGCAGAAGATGATGTTTATTCTCCTGTTATTGAGCGTGTAGCCACAAGGTTTCCATTTTTCCGGCAACAATTAATTTTTCCCGCAGCTATGCCAATTTCAACTCAAGCATGACCCAAAGTTGTATTCGACTGGCCAGCCTATAAATGGTGTATGCTAAAATGTCAGAAAAATAATTTATCAGCTGCTACTGTGACTACTGAATGAGAAACACCAGCTAGCACCATCCATGTCCTGATAGCCCTCCAAATTATTTCCGTATTTTAACATATGTGCTCAGAAAAGACAAATGCAGATTTTTCTTTTTTTTTCAAAGAGAAAAAAAATTGTACACTGGTTTATTTCAGCCTAAATAAATCCTAATGTCCACACAAGAATTACAGACTGAAGGTGGCCAGGGGTACTGTTTTACACTATGGGAATGGCCTCTGGGTGTGCTGCTCTGGTGCCAGCTGCACTGAGGCAGGAGACTCCAGACACTCTTCAGCACCACAGGATGCCAGCCCTGATGATCATCTGGCAGAGCAGTTCCTCTCTGTGCTAATCTTGTTGGAGAGAAAGTCATTCCCATTCCAGTTCAACTACGTGAAAACAGGAGAAGGTACCATTCTATGTGCATTAGATCATGTTCACACAGACTCAATCCCAGCTATCAGGACCTTTCAGCAGGACCTGTCTAGAATGAAATTTAAGAGCAGCATCTCCAATGTGGAAAATAAGAATCATAGTAGAAAGGCATTTTAGACTTTGTCAGGCTCTGTCTTATCTCTTTTTGCATGTGAGCAAGCAACTTTTGTCTTTTTTTTTCTTTTTTTCCCCCCCTAGAACTATCATTTATATATATTACATATTATTTAGGGATTTAAGCTATACCAATACACTATGTTTTTCTTTCAAAACCAGTATCATCACACCAGCTTGAAGTGCAAAAATCCATCCCAGCCCACTGATTTAGTTATTTCATTTCCCTTTGGTATACGGACAAGGTTATAACGTCTGTTTCTGAATTTCTTAGCAAGCTGGTATACTGGAGTTAGCCGTCAGGTCCTGTATTTGCTGTATTCTAAGTACAGTTGCACAGCAGCTTGCTCATGGATAGATCCCCTCTTAAAGTCCTTGTCAATAGACATAAAACTACCTGGACCTGTGCAAAGCATTCAACACTGTCCTGCATGACATTCTGGGCTCTAAACTGAAATAATATGGGTTATAAGGATAGACCACTCATTGGATAAGAAACTAGACAGATGGGTGCACCCAAAGAGTTGTGACCAGTGACTCAGTGTCCAAATGGAGATGTGTGATGAGTGACATTCCTTGAGGGTTGGTACTCAGACCAGTGACATTTAACATCTGTGCTGGTGACATGGACAGTGGAATCAAGAGCACCCTCACCAAGTTTGCTGGCAACACCAAACTGTGTGGGAAGTCTGCACGCAGGAGAGAAGGGGTGTCATCTAGAGGGACCTTAACAGGGTCAAGAACTGCATTTATGCAAACTCAATGAAATTCAAAAAGGCTAAATACAAGGTTCTACACCTGGGGCAAGGCAATCCCATGCACCAGTCCAGGTTGAGAAAGGATTGAGTACAGCCCTGAGGAGAAGGACTTGGGGGTAAGTGTGGACAGAAGCTTTACATGAGCTGTTTATGTGTAGCTGCATCCCAGAAAGCCAACTATGTCCTGGGCTACATCAAAAGAAGCACAGACAGCAGGTCAAGGGAGGTGATTCTCCGCCTTTATTCTGCTCTTGTGAGACCCCACCTGGAATACTGCATCCAATTATGGAGTTCCCAGCATAAGGACATAGAGCAACTTGAGCATGTCCAGAGGAGAGACACTAAAATGATCAGAGGGCTGGAGCACATTCACTATGAAGACAGGATGAGGGAGTTGGGGTTGTTCAGTCTGGAGAAGAAGAGGCTCTGAGGTGACCTTACAGCAACCTTCCAATATCTGAAGAAGGCCTACAAGAAAGCTGGGGTAGGGCTTTTTACATGCTTGTGTAGTGAGAGGGCAAGGGGCAATGGTTTAAAACTTGAAGAGGAAAGATTTAGATTAGACATTCATAAAAATTCTTTCCTGTGAGGGTGGTGAGATGCTGGAACAGGTTGCCCAAGGAAGTTGTGGCAGCTCCCTCCCTGGAAGTGTTCAAGGACAGGTTGGATGGGGCCTTGAGCAACCTGGTGTAGTGGGAGGTGTCCCTGCCCATGAAGGAGGTGTTGGAACTAGATGATCTTTAAAGTCCCTTCCAGCCCTATCTGGTCAATGATTCTATGAATTATTCTTATCTTAACACTTAAAAGGAAACAGACTGTTTTATTATTTTCCTACTGAGTGCAACTACTCATGTGTTGCAGAATTATAATGATTTGGCTTCACTGACATGATATGCAAATCAAAATATTTATGAAATGGTAATAATGAATTCTCCATAAATGCATGCAGACACACAAGTATTAAAAAACTATTCATGGGCAATACCATCCTGTAAATCCTTTTCTTTTGTTTATCATTTCATTTCTAAAGTACTCAATGTAGCAAAAAACATTTTAGAAGCAGTGTCCTTTTTTCTCCAGTGACAGATTAGAGATACCAAAAAATACAAAAATTAATTTTAATTTAATTAATTATATTTTTTCATGACACGGATTTCACCAAATCAAAGTACTTGAAATACCTGAAACATATTTATTCTATCAAATCAGAAGCTTTTTTTTTTTTTTAATGTAAAACACCACTTTATTTTTCATATAAATTACTCTCATTGGCACCATGGAGAAATCTGCAGCATCTCTGCCTTTGAAATACTTGTAAGACTTTGTTTTTTTAAGAGATAACTTTTTTTTTTTTTTTTTTTTTTTTTTTTTTTTTTTTTTTAAGAAGTGGGGAACCAGTTCAGGGGAAAAAATGTTTCTAATACTGCTTAAGTTGCACATGACTGTTAAAGTAGGTCATTAGAAGGATATGGATCACGTAAAAATGTGATATCACCTTGTTTGAGAATTATTTTTAAGCAGATGCCCAGAAAGTAATTAACAAGAAAGTATTTGTTTGACTAATTCAGACTCTTATTTTACCTGAAAAAGGCTCATGGCAGCTCTTGATTATGTGTTGATTCTGTGAATGCATTCTACTACCAGAATTCTGATACCTTACAGAATGGAAGGTTTATTACAATGGTTCCAGGGTTTATTACAAGCATCAGGATTAAAGGTAGATTACTGTACTGTTAGATAAGGCATGTGATACTGTTTTTGAGTTCCCTATGAATGAAATCCAGAAATTTCCCTTGAAATCCTCTTTCAGTTCACACATATAAGCATACAGTTCAAAGGTATCTTGAGATTCTTGAGAACAGGTATGATAGACCAATTAATGTTTTCTAAACACAAACATTTAAAAAATCATGCTAGCATTTAAAGATAATGCTTTCCATTATTCATCCACTGCTTATTTCAAGCTGCAATTTTCCACCCTCCCTTTGAGAAAGTATTTACTGAAGTATCATTCCCTGTTGCTACCAGTAGGAGCCATTAAGCTGCTCTGCTTTTACATAAGGGGCTTTGGTGAGAGTTTTCCTCAGTGATCTTCCTCTCCATTTTTGTTACTTTATTAGTGAGAAGTTTATTTTGGCTTTTTGATATCCATCTATATTAAATTCCTACATTATTGGTTGGTTTTTGGTTCAAGGGCCTCATGTCCTTTTCATATGACTCTTTCTGGCAAACAGCTGTCTCAATGCGTTAAAATTATTGCCTAGAAGTTAGGAACTGCTGTAATGGATTAAAACAGTCATTCATCTAAGCAGTCAGACCTTTTGGTCTCATACCAATATTTCTGAAAGAAGTAGGTGTTCAGAATTCAAGCACTCAGTCATGACTGATGTTTTGTGTAACAGGAAGAAAAAAAAATATCAAAATAAAGAGCTTAAAACTATTGCCTTTCAGCATCAAGTTTAACCATTAACACTTCTTTCAAAGTAGCCCTGTAAAGAGCTCTGTAGCTTTACGGAACATGGATTAATTTTTTGAGGGTTAATTCTTCCCTACCTTTTCCTGTAATGAAGCTCCAGGCACAAATGCTGTCACATATTCAAGGAGCACCAGAGCATCCAGGGAACAGCTAGAGGAGGATAAACACTTTGTTACATTTAACAAAAGAACTGGAGAAACAACAAAAAAACAAACAACAAACGTGACCTTGGAACATTCAGTTCCCTAAAAATTTCTGAAAATAGTTTTGTTCTTATTACTCATGCTTTTTTTTTTTTTTTTTTTTTTTTTAAGGAGTGGGTTCATGCCTATCTAAATTAACAGCTGATATGTTTGGCATCAAATCAAATAAAAATCTGAAAAAAACCTCACCACTAAATGTGTTGTCACATTGTACGAAGGCACTCTGCAACTCATGACTTCTTGACTTATGGCCAAGGCCCTTATCATTGGAAACCCTCCAGTGTAACATGATGCAGCATATTCAGAATATTTCTTTTTTTTTTTAAATCTACGACAAAGTCATTGTTGAATACCAAGAAACTTTTATCACTAGGTAACAGATGATGATGCCAGTTAAATTCACTACAATATGATGCAATTTATTTTTTAAAATTATTTTTAAAGTTGTGGTTTATTGTCCTTTTTGGAGGAAAAAGGTCTACTGGAAGAAAAGATGCTGCTAGACGTGGAAATGTAAACTACACCCTGCTGCTGTCAGTCTCCTGTATCTCAAACACATCTGATCCATTTGCAATCAGAACATGAGAAACAGGACAGAGATACAATTCTAAAAACGAAAAGTTTGTATTATAATAAAGTGCTATCATATTCCCACTGAAGCAATTAAGAGATTTCCACTGGCATCAATAGGAATCCTGGGATCTCTTCATCTAGACCCAGCAAACTGTGAAGTCAGATGTCTGCAATTTAGTTGCAGAAGAAGAAATAAATACTATCCCAGGCTCTACCTGCCTGTCAGTATGACACAGTAGGTTTAACTCAGAATAACTATGTGAAATCAAGAGTTATTGCAACAGAAATGAGTATGCATGAGGAAGATTGAGTAATGTCACTGGATTAAAGCACTAGTCAAAATGGGAAGTGTATTTTCACATGTAAGGAAAGTACTTCATGTGCTAGAATTTTTCAAGAAAGAGATGCAAAACTCACTAGAGCATCTAAAGCTCCATTTCCAAAAGTCTCTGAGCTTTGGTTTTCCTTAAAAAAAAAGTTTATTCCTCCTAAATTTATAAATAGAATCTTGAAAAAGTGGTGTCCATCATGGATATAATCTTTTCAGGCATCTCTGTTTTGTATTTATGTTTTTTCCAGAGTAACTGCACCACCAGGTAAGCAAGGGTAGAGGAAATAACATGAACAATAATAAGGGATACAGTGAGACCCTCTTAATTAATTTAATTCTCTTTTTCTGACCTGAGAATGAAGAGGAAAGTAATTTTCTGACAGATCTCACTGTGATATCCTATTATGTTATTATTACATTACTGTTATGAGTTTGGCCTATTAGATTCTGCTTCTACTGGTTTTATAGAGGTCTTGGTGGATATGCTGTGAATTGAAGTGCACGGTTTTATCAACAGAAACTATGTAGTGTTGGAAAGCCAAAGGTATTTTCCATGATATATTTTACAGCAATTTGCTAAGGGCAAGATAATTTTGTTCATTAGTTCATTCTGAGTTTTCTGAAAATTCTGGGGGCTGCTCTGAAGACCTTCTTCTCCCTCTTTTCTATGAGAGCTAGAAGGCCTTCAGGACATCATGGGACAAAATTGAGGGGAAGAGAAAACATCACATTTTCGAGTTATTGGTCCTTTCAACAATTATTAGAGCAAAAGAAAGATAATTGTTTGTTTATTCCTTCAAGCTATTCTCTCTCCTTCCCACTTACCCCTATTCACAACCCCCAACCCACCACCACAAACATATTTTCATAGTTTTTCACATTTATTCCTGAAGAGGTGGTTTAACAAATTCCTTTCAACCTACTTTCTGCAAATACCCATAAATATCTGTACGTCACAGTTTGTTTCTATGTCATTACCATTAATTTCAAGAAAGCATGTTCTACAGCTTGACTCTTTGACACAGCTTACAATTTTTATTTTTTTTTTAATTTAGAAAAACTTCCAGCAAGCAAAGTACACACTTCATGAGATATACTAGTCAGTATGAAGCATTGTCTGTGAAATACTTTGGACAATTTGTCAATTCAGGTACAAGTATTGCAGCCACATAAGTGAACGAGGCATCCTGCAAGATGAGTTTAAGAACACATCCACAAACAAGAGAGCAAGATAAGCTGCCAAGTTTTCATGCACTGTGACATATTCTTTGCCACAAGTGCTTCAGAACTGATGAGGTGATCAAATTACTATATGTAAAAGAAAGATAGAAACTGTTCATATTTTATCATTAAGTATATCATTCTACAAATCTGAAGATGCTTAAGTGAAACAGAGAAAAACAATACTGGAACAAAATTTGACAGGCAGCAGGAATTTTAAGACAAAAAAAATGCAGGAGGGAAGGAGGATGTGAAACTGTTGTGGTTTAACCCTAGCCAGTAACTAAATGCCACACAGCTGCTTGCTCAATCTTCCCCAGTGGGCTGGTGATGAGTTTCAGAAGAGTAAAAGTGAAAAAATTCATGATTTTAGAAAAATACATAATATAAAGTATAATATAAAACATAATATATAAAGCAAAGTCCATATGCGCAAGCCAACCAAATACAGAATTCATCCACTACTTTCCATGAGCAGGCAGGCGTTCAGCTATCCCCAGGAACACAGGGATACATCACAAGTAACAGTTACTTGGGAAGAAAATCTCCGTTACCTTGAACCTGTTCCTCCTTACCCACACTCTTGTTTTCCCTCAGCTTTGTATGCTGAGCACGACATCATACAGTCATGTATGATTATGAATATCCCTTTGATTAGTTGTGTCAGCTGTCACAGCTCTGTCACCTCCCAACTTCTTGTGCACCCCTAGCCAGCTCAACTCTGGGGTGCAGTGAGAAGCAGAAAAAGCCTTGACTGTTCAGCAATAACAAAAATATCTCTGTACCATCCACATTGTTTTCATCACAAATGATGAAAACACAACCCCATACCAGCTACTATGGAGAAAATTAACCTTATCCCATAGAAATCTAACATAGAATCAATGACAGATTGGCTTTGAAGGACCATTTTTACCATTCACTTGACCATCAGTTCTCTAATATTTGTTAATAACTGTGATCAAATAAATTATGATGGCATGGATCTTGCTGCCTCTTTGTCATTCACAAAAAGATGACAGAATATCAATGACAACCATAAAAATGTAGAACCAAAGAATAGTTCTGGCTTGAAAAGGCCCTTAAGATCATCAAGTCCAATCATTAAGCTAACTCTGAGTCCAGTGCTAAACCACGTCCCTAAGAACCACATCTTCAAGTCTTTTAAAGACCTCCGTACTCCCCTGGACATCCTGTGCTTGATAACTCTTTCAGTGAAGAAGTTTCCTCTAATATCTAAAGCTCCCCTAGTACAACCTGACTCCATTTGCTTTCATCCTATCACTTGTTGCTAGAGAGAAGAGACTGACCTCCCCCTCACTACAAATTCCTTTCAGACAGTTGTAGAGAGAAAGATTTCCTCTCAGCCTCCTTTTTTCCAGAGTAAACAACCCCAGACCCCTTAGCCAGTCCTAAATAAGACTCATGCTCCAGGTCCTTTCCCAGCTTCCTTGCCTTTATCTGGACTTGCTCCAGCACCTCGATATTTTTCTTTTAGTGAGGGGCCCAAAACTGAACACAGTATTTAAGGCATGGCCTCACCAGTGCTGAGTACAGGGGGCCAATCACTTCCCTAGTCCTGCTGGCCACTCTATTTCTGATACAGGTCAGGATGCTGCTTGCATTCTTGGCCACCTTGGCACACTCCTGGATCATATTCAGCCATCTGTCAATCAACAGCCCCAGGTCCTTTTCCTCTGGGCAACCTTCCAGCAGCTCTTCCCCAAGCCTGCTACACCCATGATTAATCCAGCCACCAACTGATGGCCACAGGTACTGGGACATGAGTGCTCTAGGCTTGGTTATGGCATAGGACTCAAAACCACCATCATAGATCTTCCTTTATCAAGTATATTTGGTATGGTAAACAACCAGAACATTTTATTGTTGTTCCTAGTCATGCAGTCAGTTTTTAGAGAATAGTTGTTAACAATATTCAAATCTTTAACTCCTTCAACTCAGTTCTGTCAACTGCTAATTAAAGAGGGGAAGCCTATAATATATGCATAAGCACAAAATATGCAAATTACCTCTAGTTTTCTTCATTATAATGGGAAATTAGGAACAGAGCTGTTCAGATTCATTTATAGATACAACATCAAATATATTCCTTCCTTTGATGGTAGCAGCAGCAGGCAAATTCACTCCAGGCCTTGATTAGAGCTCATCTTATTAAACACAGAATCAGAACACATTAAATATCTATTCCAAGGACCAAGTTTATGAACTAAAGAATAGATCCCTGAAGAAGAAAAAATGTACTTCCACTGAAACTAGTGTGACCTGTAAATGCAACAATTTTTTAAAATTACAATGAACTCTTCTTCATTAATATGTCTGTGCATCAATAAAGTATAATCTAATGCCAACTTCAGTCGACATTTCAGTGCACATACTGGATTAATATCAGGTGAAACTAAACCCACAGACTCTCTCCAGGAGCCCATCTAATGGCCTTCATTCAGTAATAGACATCAGTCTTCAGGTTCAGACTAAAGCAAGTTAAATATAAATCCTCCAGAGCTGTCTGCTCTTGGTATTCCACTTTACATGTCTGTCTCTACAGAGCTGCAGTGATAGGTAATGAAGAAATGGCCTTGAAGAATTCACCTAGGGCCTATTATGCAATTTTAAATTTCTGGACAGCAAAAACCAAAGTATGGCCAGTTTACTCTCCTTGATCTACAAACTGTGAGAATGAGGTTGATGTTCTGCCCATCCTATGTTCCTAATTACGTGACTGTGAATAATAATAATAATAAATTATCTAAAGGCATCACAATTACAAAAAAGCTATTCCTAGAAGCTCATATTATTACTGATTGAAATGTAGGCATGAGCTCACCATGATCCAAGTTGTCTTACACTGCTTAATTCCAAAAAAACTTGTTTGCATACCAACTGTAGTGATAAGATGTTCCCTTAAATGGCCATTCAGCTGCATGAGCTGCTTGATTAACTGACTGATTGATGGTGTGTTCAGTTCAAAGACAGATAATCATGGCTTGAAAACAAAGAATAATTGTAGTGGGCAAAAAGTGTCAATCACATGAATGGATTATTGTCCTTCCAAGGAAAGACAGTTTAGCTCCAGGGATGCTGTGGGAGATGGTGCTAAAGGTCTTACTGAAATCAACATACACCATGTCTACTGCTCTACCATCATCCATCCACCTGGTTATATGCTCATAGAAGGCTATTGGGTTGTTCAGACATGAATTCCCTATAGTAAAGCCATGTTGACTGCTCCTGACAAGTCTCTTGTCCTTGATGTTTCCAGAGACAGCACCAAGAGTGAGTTGTTTCTTTCCAGGGATGGAGGTGAGGCTGACTGGTCTGTAGTTACCTGGGTCCTCTTTCTTGCCTTCCTTGAAGACTGGAGTGACTTTTGCTTTCCTGATATAAATTTCTTGATATAAATGATGGGGACAAGAAACAATAGATTTTAAAATCAATTTTTCAAGTGTGTTTAAAAAGAATTAGAAGAATTGTTTGCATGAGGTGGAAAGAAGTTTTAACCTACAGCCTGGACGGTCCTTTTCAACCCTGTGTTCCTTTGCTTCTGACAGTTTTTCCTTCTTCTTTCATTGCTCATCTGTGCCCCGAGCATGGCTTCAAAGAGCATTATTTACTGAGGTGACTGCAACTAAAACTTTGAATGGTATTTCAAAGGGATTCAAAGAAGTTGTTCTTGAATGGCTCCAGGTGAATAGTTTCACCTAGTGAATAGTTTCAAAAATAGTTTGTTTCTTCTCTCTAAACTTTTTATTTCTTCTCTAACATTCACTAACTGCAGAAATATGAAGAAAGGAGCAGGCTAAAATGAGCACAGGTAGAAAAGGGCAACTGTGAGAAGACAGTCATTTTTAAGAACTGGAACATTAGTAATTACAGTAAGATGTGACAAGGTGCTTATAGATAAGTCTTAGCAGAATACACAAAATTTCAATAAACTCTAAGTTGTATGTTACTTCAAATGTTTTAATCTTTAGCCTCAGAGTAAAAAAATAATTTTCATATAGTTATAGTTTGTCTTGGACAGTTTATTATTCCTTTTAATTTCCTACCTTTGCAACTGAATCTAAATGAACATTACATGATGGTAAATGATCAAAAGTTGCCAGGCTAATTTTCTACAGCTTAAATCTATTAAGGGTTCTGGTCTATGGAGCTGATCATGATATGTACCTGAACGTTCCATGACATTTCAGATCTGTAATGTATTGAAAAAATAGTTGCTTGCACATGTGATGAATCAGTATTAGCAGACACAATAGGTTTCTTACATCTGTTATTATTCACCATTGAATCATTTATGATTAGCATTTTAATTCAGGATATAGGTGGCTAAATAACAGATGTGTACATCCTTAGAAGGATACTCAAAGTATTTTGGAAATCAGTAGTCCATTTCCTTTTGAAAAATTGTCTTGATCCTATTGTTGTAATTAATAATTTGAAGTCAACTACTCTTTTAGAAAAGGCCTTTCAGAGTATCAAGTTTCATGACTATTATTTTACAAAGCATTCAGCACATTCAGTCCATTGGTTTTAAGTTGGCGTACCTCCTGAGACACGAGATACAGTGATATAGAATCATAGAATCATAAAATCATAGAATCGGCTGGGTTGGAAGGGACCTCGGAGATCATCAAGTCGAACCCTTGACCACTACCGCTGTGGTTACCAGACCATGGCACTGAGTGCCACATCCAGTCTCTTTTTAAATATCTCCAGGGATGGAGAATCCACTACTTCCCTGGGCATCCCATTCCAATGTCTGATCACTCTCTCCCTGAAGAAATTCTTTCTAATATCCAACCTAAACCTCCCCTGGCACAACTTGAGACCATGCCCTCTTGTCTTGCTGATAGTTGCCTGGGAAAAAAGACCAACCTCCCCCTGGCTACAGCCTCCTTTCAGGGAGTTGTAGAGAGTGATGAGGTCTTCCCTTGAGCCTCCTTTTCTCCAGGCTGAACACCCGCAGCTCCTTCAGCCTCTCCTCATAGGGTCTGTGCTGGAGTCCCTTCACCAGCTTGGTTGCCCTCCTTTGGACCTGCTCCAGGACCCCAATCTCCTTCCTGAACTGAGGGGCCCAGAAGATACAGGGACAAGAATCATAGAATGTCAGGTTGGAAGGTCCAATCCTTCTAATATTATTGTCTCAGCACTCTGTCAAGATAACACTTAAAACTTTCCAAAATAGGGGAATACACCACTTGCCTTGGAAGACCATTCCAATGTCTGACTGTCCCCATGGTGAAAAATTTTCCTCACGTCCAATCAGAATTTCCACATGACAAACTTGTGCCATTAGGCCTTGTTTGTCCATGTGACTCCTTGTAATAGAGAGTCTCCATCTTCTTCGTAGCTTCCCCTTAAGTACTGGAATATAATAAGGTCTCCCCTAAGCCTTCTCAAGGCTGAACAGACACGGTTTTCTCAGCCTGTCCTCACATGGCAGGTGCTCCAGTCCTCTCATCATCCTCGTGGCTCTTTTCTGGACCCTCTCCAGCCTGTCTGCATCCTTTCTGTACAGCAGGGACCAAAACATGAGATATTAAAGCATCTGGCAAGAGGAATACGGGAAACTTTTAGCAGTTCCAGAAAATCTATGGAGAATGTTTATACTTATAAAATGTGCTGGGTTGTGGTTTTGTTGTGTGTTTTTGTTGCTTTGGTTTGGTTTGTTTTCCTAAATCACAAAGTTTAATTCTTCTGCAATGGCAATGCTATATAAATACATTGACTATTGTGTTGTCATTCAGTCAGGAACAATAGCAAAGGCATAATATTAAGAACATAATATTACTGCTTCTCAATAGTTAATAATTTGTTTTACACATGAAAATCAATATACACCATATGTCTCCAAATGTTATAATACCTAAATATATTCTTAGCATAGACTATTGACATACAGTTCCTTTCTGAGACTTCTTAGTTGTAGATATGATGAAGAGATGCAGAAGAAGAGAGATTTTGACATTTCCACAGAAAACAGCCTGCGAGGCCAAAGCATCTGCAGTTTAAGTCCTTCATTCAAACCCTTTTAGAAGAGACTGAGCAATCTACACACCCAAGAACATTATCCATTTTTCACAGACTTTACCATAATTTCTATTTGTATTTCATTCTTTGAGCTCATTTTGGAGTAATACAGATGCAGCCTTCAGGAACTAATGCTGGCTGGTGGAAAAGTGGCCTGGCAGCAAGCAAGTCATGTCTTCCTGCATAAGTGCATATAATTTCATAAAAGTTAGTTGGTGAACTGAGTGAAAAGTGGGGGTCAAGGAGGATTAGGGTTTAACAGGATTATGATGTGAAAAATAAAGGATGCAACATCATAACATGGAAGCAAAATAGCAGCACCAAAAGTATATGGCATACACCAGTTCAGAGGAGAATTTTTTTTAATATCATGATAAAAGAGCAGTACCCTGGCCTATGACACTACATACTCACCCTTTTTAGTTGTTTTGCAGCACTGACAGTTTTACAGTTTCTTATAAATTTCACTGATTAATGACCCTGCATAAAAAAAAATGTGTTCACTGCAGTATTTGAAGTCGTTTCTTTCTACCACCTTGTATTCAAATACTTGGATTAGAAGATAACTAAGTAAGAAAATGTGGCTTTCAACTTTGTAATGAAATTTTAAATTCTAATTAAAAAAGGTTAATAGATAAATTAATTTGTTAACTGACACTCACACAACAAAATTTTCTAAAAATGCATTACTTAACCTAATGCAATATTATTTAGGGGAATCCCTTGTTCCATTACCTCTTGGGAAGGATACAGTAAGAATGAAAAAAATACTTTTAATACTGTTTTCTAAAGATTCTTTCACAATTTCTATATGTTTATTCTTTTTTTCATTGTTCTTCTGAACAGCTTTTGGACAATGTTTCAAGGCTGTTTTCCTGACACAAATTCTTGAAACAGAATTGGTTTTCAATGCACTGCTAAAAGGCGTTCATTTAAGGTGAACAATGGCTTGGATAGTTTCCCCTCTTGACTGACAATAATGTGGAAGAAAGCATTTGCTTTTGAGCTTACTGTTTCAAAAAAAGCTTGCCAGATCAAATAAATCTGCATTTGCACTGAACTGATCCTTGCATCCTTGCTTTTTGCCCTACAGAATAAATTTGAGAAAGCAAACTTGAACTAAAACTCCATCAAATTAGTACACAGACCATTATTTCTCAAGTCTCCTTGTTAGACTTTAGATTTAAAATAACTGCAAACCATCAGCAACCATCCTTTGCTCTCCTTTCTAAGGTTTTCACTCTCCAAGTCTGTTGCAAGACAAACCTTCTTGGGGTATGACGCTCTGAAGTCAAACTGGTGCTCTGGCAGAAGCTGACACCTTCAGGGTCAGTCAGTCTGGGTCAGTGCTGGTGCTCCCAACTCAACCAACCTCTCCTCTGGCCTGCTCTGCAAGTGAGCTGAGCTTGTGCTGGAGGCCAGGCCTTTTATTTGCCTTTTATTGGCCTCCTGATCCCGCCCCCTGCGCACCTAACCAGGCACAGGTGGGCTGAATGCAGGCTCATGCCCCCTGCTTGGTGATTAGCAGCACCTGGGTGTTGCCTCATTTCACTACACTCCCCCCCACACACACACTTCTTTTTTTTTTTTTTAAAAGGAACACAAGAACTATGTGAAGTTCAAAGAGAAGCATGACGTGTCCTAAGCACGTGAGCTTTTTTACCTGTTAGATGATGTGTCGTTGTCTGGAATGGGTGTCGGGTTGTCTATTGGAGATCTGGTCATGGCAGGGCCTGCCCATTTACTGGGTACCCAAAGAGGCCCGGAATCTGTAGAGACACAGCTGTAGCCTCTTCCAGTAAGCAGTAGAGGCTTGGGCCCCACCCACTGACCTGTAGATGGATCCTTGTATTTAATTTGTACTTCCGGCATGCGGTTAATCTTCTGCGATGAATAATGCAGTAACACGGGAGGTTGCTGGGAGTCACGGCTTAGACTAAGAAAATTCAATGTGAAAAGTACTTTGCTAAGCCGCATCTGTGGGTCCATATCTTTGCTGTCCTTTTGCCTTTGTAGATATGTCTTCAGGGTGCAATTGGCTCTTTCTACCATCGCCTGGCCTGTAGATGAATGAGGATCCCTGTGATGTGATTTACTCCCCAAGTAGCAAGGAACTGCTGGACCTTCCTGCCTATATAGGCGGGCGCATTGCCAGTTTTTACTACTTGGGGGACCCTCATAACAGCAAAGCAATTGGTCAGGTGACGGACCACATGTAGACCCTTCTCCCCTGTCTGAGCAGTCGCCCAAAGCATGCCTGAAAAGGTGTCTATCATCAGGTGGACATATTTGAGGCATCCAAACTCTGGAATGCGGGTGACATCCATTTGCCCGCATTCTCCACCAGATGTTGCAAGACGAACCTTTCTTGGGGTATGACGCTCTGAAGCCAAACTCTTGCTCTGGCAGAAGCTGACGCCTTCTGGGTCAGTGCTGGTGCTCCCAATTCAACCAACCTCTGCTCTGCAGTGAGCTGAGCTTGTGCTGGAGGCCAGGCCTTTTATTGGCCTCCTGATCCTGCCCCTGCGCAGTTGGGGCCAGCCCTAACCAGGCACAGGGGGGCTGAATGCAGGCTCACACCCACTGCCTGGGGATTAGCAGCACCTGGCTGGTGCCTCATCTCACTACACAAGTCCCATGGCCTGCATGTCTGTGTGTGCTTTGTGAACAAATGGCATGAGTCACAAAGGCCAGACAAGTGAAGAAGATGACAACACCTAAGCCTTTCTCAGAGTAAAATTCTCTTTCTACATATGCTGGCAAGCTAAGAGTCCAGGTCTTGTCTTTCCTCTGAGCTGATATAGTGAAGGATGTTTAGATAAAAGCTCAAACACCTTTTTGTTAATGAGAACGTAACCATTGTATTCAATGTGTTTTGAGGGAGACCTGGAAGTGCTGGGTCAGGCATCCAGCATTCCACCATAGCCTAAGGCAGAGTACTCACCTGGGATGAGGATGTTCCTTAGATTTCTGTCAAAGCCCATCACACTCTAATTGGGAAAAGCCACTGTGGGATATATTTTCCTACAACTTCCAGTGAGACTTTGTGGAATGTACACCTGTTTGATGTGTAGAATTATTTTAAATCTGACATTTCACCTTAGCTCAGTCTGCAACAATAACTTCATTTGGGCAAGAAGTCAGACTTTTTCCTCTATCAGGAGAGATTAGATTCCAGCCACAGAGCAGAATTGTATAGCCACACTCCCTTCATAAGCGAACCATCATCCAGCATAGAAGAGGAGCAATGCAAACAAAAATTTGAGATGATATTCACAGACAGAAGGCCTAGAACAACTAGCCTACTCCTCTTAGACTTTCACCCCAATTCTATCCTATTTGTATCACAGAAAATCTGGGATCCTCATAATTCTACGTAGTGCACAATTTTTTAATACAAGATCAACTGGTTATCCTTAAAGAGCTTACAGTCAAACTTCACAGAAATCACAGAAAGTTAGGGGTTGGAAGTGACACTGAAAGATCGAGTCCAACCCCCTGCCAAAGCAGGGTCACCTACAGCAGGTCACACAGGAACACATCCAGGTGGGTTTTGAATGTTTCCAGAGAAGCAGACTCCACAACCTCCCTGGGCATCCTGTGCCAGTGCTGTCACCCTCACAGTGAAAAAGTTTTTCCTAATATTTATGTGGAACCTCCTGTGATCAAATTTGTAGCCATTGCCCCTTGTCACTGGACATACATTTGCAAAGGATAAGACAGTGAATGGGCATAAAGCAGGACAAAGAAATCCATCCAACATTCTCTAAACTACCATAGAATATAAGGGAGGTCAAGAGACATCCACCTGGTTCTCTCCTCTGCCTCTGCCTGGACAGCCTTTTACATCTCCATGCCCTTCCCTGCTTCAGCAGCATCAGTTTCTACAAAGTCATTTGGGACACTGAAGGACAGTGGCTGGTGGTAGTAATTTTATCAGACTTTAGATATAGAAAGTATATCTAGACTGTAGATAGGCAGATCTCAAAATTATTCTGCTAATCAAATACGTAAAATAACATGTCCAATTTGAGAGACTTAGAAAACGCCTGTCTCAGTAGCTATTTTTTTCATTGAATATTCCTGGTCCTTTGACCTAGGTTCATCAGATGTTTCAGACTGGAGTTTTCAGAGATATTTTGAGCAGTTGGGGACCACTAAATTGTACAACTTTCGTTATCATTAAACAATTTAGCTGTTTTCCCCTCATCCACTGAAATTCATTTAAATTCTCTTCTACCTTCAGCTGATCTATTAAGCTTTTGCTGTGCATCATGGTCATGTTGCATAAATGCCTTATTTCCTCATTTTTCTTTAAGTCAGTTTGGCTATACCTCAGAGAATAGCATTTTCTTCAGGGACAGAAACACTGCAGTTCATTTTAAGAAACTAGTGTATCTGTAAACTCCCTAGACCAGAAATTGAAGGAATAAGACTAGAATCTGATAAAAGCAATATCACTAGAGAGAGGCTCTTCTTTTGCAGACAATTTGACTTTAATTTAAACAATTTGCCCTTGTGTTTTTTGACTTTTTTCCCCCCCTCAAGCAAATAAAGTATTGAGAAAACAACAGAAAAAAGCTGCTTTGATGGATGGACATAGACCAGATTTTACTGTTTCTCTATTTTTAGATTTTAATGCATAACAAATTCTGATTATTATCTTTTAGCTTTAAAATACAGTTCTGTTGTTCCTCAAACTGCATTTTAAACCTGTTTTCCTGTCTCAAACAATACGACTCCTGTTGTATCTACAAAAAAAGATAGAAACTTATGGGCTCCTATGACCACTTTTCTGTATCACAGGTTGAAAGCAAGGAAAGAAAAAGCCTGTATAACCCTGGGAAATATAAGTAGAGTCAGAAAATTTTTTGTAGTTCAAATTCTAACATGGAGGCAAATAAAATAAAATTAAAAAAAGCATGCCATTTAAGTGAATTTAGCATTCCTTTTAAAATTTTGACCAGTGATTTCTTTATGTTTACACAACACATTTTCACTTGCACTTACACAATATTGTTCTGTACATTCATTTTTAGAACTCAACAAATGAACTTCTAGTTCTAAAAAGACTAAATAAGACATTAGGAACTGTAAAAATTTGTATCATTTAAACAATTATTAAGATCTATCATTTCCAGCAAGATTTTTTCAGTTTTAGATATGCTGTCATGCCTGTTAAAAAGCAATGAATCACAGAATCATTATGGCTGGAAAATATCTTCTAGGTTATCAAGTCCAACAGTCAAGCCAACACCACCATGGCAACTAAACCATGTCCTGAAGTGCCACATCCACATATTTTTCAAGACCTCCAAGGATGGTGAATCCACCACCTCCCCGGGCAGCTTGACCACTTTTTCAGTTAAGAAATTTTTCCTAATATCCAATCTAAGCCTTCTCTGGTGCAACTTGAGGACATTCCCTCTCATCCTATCACTGGTTACATAGGAGAAAAGACCAACCCCACCTCACTACAACCTCTTTTCAGGTAGTTGTAGAGAGCAACAAAGTCTCTCTTCTTCAGCCTAAACAATTCCAATTCCCTCAGATGCTTCTTATAACACTTTTTCTCCAGACCCTTCACCAGCTTTGTTGCTCTTCTCTGGACATTTTCCAGGAACTCAATGCCCTTCATGTATGGAGGGGCCCAAAACTGAACACAATATTTGAAGTGCAGCCTAGAATTATTGGATCTGGCATCCTTCAAATGACCTCTTTCTAGTATTTCTGGAATTTTTTCTGCTTACCTCCTTAAAAGAAATATGTGTAGTTTGTTCCCAACTTTTCCTCTTTTTTGCTGGTTTGGTTTGGGGTTTTTTGTTTGGTTTTTGTTTGGTTGGTTGGTTTGGTTTGGTTTGTGTGTTAGTTAATTTTTTGGGGTTTGTTTGTTTGGTTGGTTGTTTTTTTGTGATTGACAGACAGAGATTTGAAACAGTGGTTTTGGCCATATGAACACCCATTTGCTTCACTGAGACTGTAACAGCTCTTGTCAGAACGGGAAAATGGAGAACTGATGAAAAAATTCTGTGAGAGTGCTTTGCTGGTTTGAGGCCTGGGGGAAAAATATTTATAATGATCATGAACCATTATTTGTTAGTACCTCTAATCATAGGCTATCCATTACAAATAAAAGTTTGACATGATTACAGTATCTGTAATTGAACTTAAATATAATAATGTAATCTCATCATACATCCTCATTAAGAGAAGTAATATGTTGATGTTAATGATTGTTAATAATGTTGCAAGTAGACAGAAAATTATCCTTGACGCTATTTCCAGCAACACAGGAAAAACAGCTATGGCGTTTCAAATGGAATTTTGGGCTCTTTTTATCTTCAGTGAGATTTAATATTTTAAGAAACTTCCAGAGATGCAAATGATGTCTTTCATACAATCAAATTTTCCAAACAATTTTTACTGGAATGTTAGTGGTTAAACAGTCTATTTTCTTCTTGCTTCTAAAACAGTTCTCTCCCTGTAAATACTCTGGATGCTAGAGAGAAAATTTCATAAGAATGGGTGTATGTGCTAAAAAGTAAGCAAGAAGTAACGTGAAAGCAATATAGAATCCTTGGCTTCAAAAATAACAATTAAAAAGCAGTACATGAATCTTGTCCCATAATTATGTCAAAGAAAGAAGGTAATGTTTGGCAAACTACTTTACTCTTGATTCATTCACTGAACATCCTTCTTCGTTCCTGGAAAATGTGCTGACAATTGAACAGCATTCATTTTGCACTTACTAAAATGCAAACAGAAACAAGACTTTCATAAGGACATGTGTCTTATCTACAACTATGAAGCAATTTCAAGGTACCATACAGATAGCACATTTATTCCACCCTAAGGGTTACAGTGGACCTTCTCAGAGGACAGAGATAAGTTTTATGAGATGAACTACTAAAGATATGATACATATCTTGATCTATATAAAATGTTATCTTTCTTTTTTATTATTTTTTCAGGTATATTATCTAAAGAAAGACATTTTATTCAGAAAAGCAAAGTCCTTTTTCTTAAAAAGTCTCATAGTACTTTATAAGGTTTCCACCTCAGTCTTGCAGTGCAGATGTCAAAATGCTTAACAAGCTTGTGGGTTTTTTTCCCTGCTATGAAAACTTTTGGACAATCTGATTATTACCCTTTCCATCATCTCATGCTGTTCAGCTCATTTTGCAAGAACTCCCCTGTACTTCCATGCCAACGAGGTATAAATAGTAAACACTAAATCATCTGCATGAGTCATGTACCTATATAACATTTTGATTGACATAATTAAAAGGAATTCGGAAGCTGTTCTTGTCTGTAATAACAAATGCAGAAGTATTTCAAAGAGCTGAAAAAATTAGCTGGACAATCGCTCTTACTTTGCCAGTCTTAAACACAATTTAAATGTGAATTTGCATATTGGCATCTTTATTAGGTATGTTCAGACAGTGGATGCATAAGGGCCACTGAAGCCACAACAGTCTTTCTGTGTTTGGGTATCATTTGTGGCAGAATGCTAGGCTAATGGCTGGACTCAATGATCTGAAGGGTCTTTTCTGACCTGAATGAATGTGTGATTATATATGTTGTCTTCTTTAACAAACTACTAAGGATGGCATAAGGTATCATATAATTTCCCCTGCCATAGCTGTTAAATTCAGAAGCACTTCCTGTTTGAAAGAATTGAGGTTGAAGCCTCTTCCATTCTTTATATGCAGTACTTGGTAAAAGAGATAAATTCAAGACAAGGAGGAAAGCAGCGAGAGTAAATAAGAAGAATGAGTTTTGGATTAAGGGTTATCTCATTTTTGCAGGTTTTCCAGAGCATGAAAGAACAGAAGAAAATTGGAAACTCATTTTGCCAGAAGCAAATTTGATAATTAAGTGTTCCCTTGGTGTTTTGTTTTTGTTTTTAATTTGAAATTTACATTTCTTTCACTTCAGTAACAAGCTGTCCTTTCAGGTCAAGTAGGAATTCAGAGCATACAGCTTTAATAGACAGCCCCTGGCTCTTAATGTGGCAAAACTTTATGAAGAATTAGACTGTCTTCTTCTGGACTACAAACAAACAGAAAGGAAATTTATCTTTTTTAAGTTATTAGAGAGAACATCATAAGTAAAATGGAGCCACTGTACTTCAAATATGTATTAATTAGAATGGAAAAATGGAAATAAAAATATGTATTCTTGAGACACCTATTTAATATCCTACTCTGATGACCCACTGTTGAAACTTTTCACTTTCATGGTTAACTATGCAGGTACACGTAGAGCTTAGTCTCTTAATTTAGGTATCTTGAATAACATCCCTAAGTTTAGCTGTCTCTTCCCAAGGTTTTCATGGACACTCATCTAACATAAAGAGTCACAACAATGTAACCAAACATAATAGAAAAACTGGTTACCGTGCTTGCTTGCTTTCTTTAGTAATGTGCTAAATACTTGCTTTTAATGACCCCTTGGTTTCTGCTAGTTGTGCTGGATACTTTGCAAATGTCTATATAATGTCCTGTAAGAAGCTGATATTTTATGTGATGTCCAATATAAAAAACCCCAACCCACGGCTGAATGGTAGTCATGGTAATCATAGAAATGGTCATCATAGAAAAATGGTCAGTAACAAAAAAATAAATTGCTTTTAAGCAATTTAAACCAGAAAATATAGTCATAGTCTCATTTAATAATTTTTTTTCTGATTCTTTCATCAGCAACTTTATCTGGAAGGAGAATTATATGGATATTTCTCAGGCCTAAGTGGATTATCAACAACATAGCAATAGTCCTCATCTCATATAGATCAGTGGAAGGGAGAAGCAAACAAAACAGGGAGAGAATCTACCATTTAAAGTAAGTTAACAAACTAGACTCAAGGTGACTTTTTAGAAGTGACATAAAATCTTGAGTCCTATAGCAGAAACAATTAAGTTGGGACAAAGTTAGCACTAGCAGGAGAAAAATAAAATAAAACCAAAATAATACAGGAAAAGATTTGTCAAAGCATGATACAAAGTAATTACAAAAAAAAAAAAACAAAAAAAAAAACAAACCAAACAAACCAAAAAAGTAAATCCTAACAAAAAAACCTCATACAGACTCAAATGTATTTATTGGAAATGAGCAATGCTACGCATTCATATAAGTCATGGCATAAGCACATCAAAGTAACTTGAAGAGCACTATTCCAAGACACGATGCGCAAATGGAAAAGTATGTTTCAAGGAACATTTAGAAGCTTTTTTTATTATTATTGTTTTAAAAGTGTTTTTAAATAAAAAAGTTAGAGTAAATTATGTACATCTGTGTAGGATGCTGGTTTGTTCTCTGTATGAACTGAAATTTTTTTGCAACAATTTTTCCTGAGCTGTAAACTCAGTGACGTTTCGTCAGTGCAGTGGAGTTTTGGTATTGAGGGGGAAAGGGCTGCCCCATAGATGTGGCTTCTGTGAGGAGCTGCTGGAAACTCCTCTGGCTCCAAATCCACCTCTTGCCTGGGCCAAGCTCATCAGTCTCGGTGTATGTGCCTCTGCGATTAACATATTTAAGAAGGAGAAAATGAACTGCTATAAGACCAGAGAGGAAGAGAAGGGAGGGATGTGAGAGCAATACTAGAAAAGAGATACCAAGGTTGTTGAAGCCCCTGAAGCCCATGGTGAGATGGCAGGCTGTCCCACTGCAGCCTGTGGAGAAGCACAGTGAGCAGATGTGGATCTGCAGCCTGTGCAGGATCACAGAGAGGGTCAGATGTGTCTCTGCATCCATGTAGGAGCCGGTGCCAGAGGAGGTGACTGCTCCCGCAGCAGCCGTGACTCTGTGTGCAGCCCAGGCGGGAGCAGTCTGTGCCTGAGGGACTGCACCTCTGGGAGGGACTCATGGCCCAGGGGTTCCTGAAGGACTCTCCCATGGGAGGGACCTTGGATTGGAACAGGGGAAGGCTGTGAGGAGTCCTCCCCCTGAGGAGGAAGGAGCAGAAGGAACTGACCCTAAACCCCCACTCCCTGTGCCACTGAGGGGAGGCAGCAGTGAAGCAATTTGGGCCTGGGAAGAAGGGAAGAGTGGGGACAATGTATTTTAAGACCTGGTTTAGTTTTCTCTTTGTCCTGCTTGATTTGATTGGTGATAAGTTAAATTACTTTTTTTCCACCCAAATTGAGTCTGTTTTGCCTGTGACCATAACTGGGAAGTGAAAACCTCCCTGTCCTTGTCTCAATGCACAAACTTATAGTGGGATTTTCTCTTCCCTATATATCAGTGTTGGTGGGGTGGCGAGTGAGAGGACATTTGGTTGTTACTGTCTGAGCCTAAACCGCAAGGCTCAATGTAATTATACATAACCAGCTGCTTTAAGATGTCTTCACTCAAATCCTAACAGAGATCTTAATTCTATTTCAACTGGAGCCATTATCTCAGAATATGGGGGAAAAATAACACACATTAGACAGTTGTCTCAAGACGGCTTGCTCATATTGTTTTTGCCTATATTTCTCGTCCATATGTTTTTTACAGATTAGGAAGGCTGAAATGCGAATTTCAAAGCCAGCATGTGCTGAAGTGCCCAGAATGGGCCTAATACTTTCAGAGAGGAAAGCAGCTTTTCTGGCTAGCGGTGTGCTTCTCTAGCACACTAATAATGCCTATCACATTTCCAAAACATATCCTTATTTTAAAATGTGATCATTTTAATACTTAGCTGGAGTGCAATTTTCTGCAGCCTGGCTTTTGACATAATTGTGGGAGGTCGTTTTACAGGTCCCTTCACCATGTCTCCATGTTTCCATTGTGCTTTTCAGAAGAGATAACTTGCCCTTTTCAGACTAATGGCACAGTCTCCGTATCAGCACAAACTATCTTTGTCCTAACTGATTCTTCTCCAGAGCCCCAGAGGTAAATCGCTTTATCTTCCTCTTTCTCCACTATATTTTCCTCATTTAACCTCTTTATATGCGAGCTTTTGGACTCAGAGACTATCCTTGTGTCCCGGTTTGTGAGCACCTAGAAAAAAATTGTCTACAGCTTTAGTGACTTGAGACATTCCAGGGTCCCCCCAGCATGTCCTGGGTCGGTGCTGGTGCCGGTGCCAGTCAGGTGACCCCAAGGGACAATCACAGCGCTCCTGCCCGTGGCGCTCAATGTGAAATGGCTCCTGAGGGAGCCGGGCCCCGAGTCTCCGTGGTTGGGGTCAGCCTGGGATAGGGTCTGTCTGTCTGTTTCTATTGCTGCCCCTCCTCATTTCCTCCCTGCAGAAGAACACCATTCATAGGGCCAGGCTGCCTTCTCCTCCCTCCCCAGGTAAGGCTGGCTTGGTTGCTCTCAGACTGTTCCTGGGACGATGGAGTCGGGCACCTCCATCTGCTCCTGAGTCCAGCATGGGACTTTTCTGGTGGGGAAGTCCTTGCCAACTGAGGAGCATGGGTTCCCTATTTACATATTTATATATATTTGTATTTCACAATCTTTATTGTTGCTTCAGTAAACCTATCCTAGTTTTTTTCTTACAATCTTGAATTCTCTCTCCCTTATCCCCTTTTTGTAGCTTCCCCTGGAAGAGTGTAGTGGGGGACTAATAGGGCACCTGTCACCCAGTTATTGGGTAAAAACTGACACTTTGTGATGTTTATTTGCAATTCTTAACTACAACAAAAACTTAAATTTAAAATGTCATAGTCTGGATGTGATATAGGAACAATACAAGATAACTGCAAATGCTTCTGAAGAGCTTCATAAATGCGCTGTTGATTTAAGGCAAAATGGTTTTTATTTTGAAAATCTCATTAATGAATGAGATTTGATGAGTTGTTGGTCCACCTATATTTTATTCTGATAGGATGGGAAATTGAATCTTCATAGCTGAATGAGAGCAGAGACATTTGCAATATGAGTGATAAAGCAATATTCAAGTTGAGCTACAATGGAATTTAAAAAGTGAGAGAAAGTAGAAGCTTACTCTTCAGTATACAATACTTACATAGGGAGGGCATTGACAAACAATAGTTCCATTTTTTTTATTGCTCTCAAGATACCCTTGGCTACTTTCCTCTAGCTGATTTATTCAAAAGAAAGGTCAGACATGAAGTTTGCAAAATAGTGCACTTAAAACCAATGCTTAATTCATCTTTATCATTACCTGTTTACAACAACGTGTATAAGGTACCACCACCTAGCCAGTGAATAAAGGGTGAGTAAAAGCTGCATTTAAGAGTGGTTACAGCTTTCATTATTTTTCAGCTACAGTAATTTGGGAAGGCAGATGACTGAATCTCCTTTTACTCTTTAAATGTTTTACTTCAAATTTAAAGACAAAAGAGAAATGCTTCTCTCTTCCACATCACTTACCTCAACGATCACTTAAGCATAAAATTAGAGAAAAGAGAAGAAAATCAAGGATGCTGTCAAGTCCTAAGCACTATGCTAATGAAATCACTACCTTCTGCATGTGCTTTTTGCATAAAATTGACTCAGAGTCTTAAAATAGCTTTTCCAACACAGTTGTTCTGACATTATTGTTTCATTAAATCATTGCCTGGTTAATTGTATCCTATTGATGATAGCAATCCATTGGTGCTCTGTTTTCTTTTTATCAAGTGAAAGGTCACATCAGCTGAAACCTGCTATTAAGCAAATAGCAAAGAAATTGAAAGCAGTAATAATAGTCTCTTCCTGCAAACACAAGGTTGGTGATGAAACAAAGGTGGAAATACACATTTAAAACTAACTCATCTAAAAATATTGCAAGAAAATAGTGCAAGATAAGCTGTTCTTATTCATACAAAGAAGCAGAACTGAATTTATAACAGTAATGAAAACTATATACTGTATAATCAGAGAAAAAATACAGTATTGCTATCTATCATATTTGTGTCTTGATAAGTGTTGACAAACAACCTCAGGAACTCAGTTACACTTATAAATAATTCAGGTTATAATTGCCTTAAATAGAATGCTCTCTTGGGAATTTGGTTTGTAGGAGGAGTGTAACATTACTAGCTCCCACAAGGAGGGACATTTTACTCTTCACTTCATAATTATATGTCCTTAACAGTTACCTTCCATCATTATAAAACCAGAAAGTAGTAGGCCTTAAGAAGAACAGCAGATTGCATAGCACAACTGTCAGACTATGTCAGTCACAGAGTGAGGTTCACTGTAGATTCCATATTTTGGTTCCCTAGCAGTCCCAAAATAATCAGATGAAAAAAATGTTTGTAGATAGCCTGAAACAATTAACTTGCTTAGAAAATACAGAAAATTAAGAAGCTAGTGAAAAAAAAAACAACAAACCAACAACCACAACTTATTCACATTAGGAAGATATTTTATTTATTACCCTTTGGTGTTGTTTAAACAGCACTGAAACTTTTGGAAGATAAAAGACTTATTCTTAGCTTAAAAGTAAATTAGACATTCCAATTGGAAATGTCAAAATGAAACATTTTCCTTTTCCTACTTTGCATTTTTCCACAATACAAACACTTCAGTGACTTGAAATGAATTTAGAAAATATTTCAGCATCACCAAAGATGTGTTCATTTATTATTATTACATGAAAAAATGACAGTCAAATTATTTCATTCAGCTCTGCTCTAGATACCCATTCTATTGTGCAGGTATTATCTGAGCAATTCCCAGTCATCTTGAATGTATTTATAGTCACAATAAGTCTCCAAGGTAGGAAAATAGTAGTGGTATACACACAGGGACAGCTCTAAAAAGGGGTCATAACCCAAGGATTTTCATTACTGAGTGGATTCATGTGCCTGAGTCAAGCATCTAACACCTCTCTATATAAAAAGACAAGAATTACATGACAAAAAAAAAAGAATCTGCAATCTCCAACATGCTGAAAGAACAACAAAGGTAGCCAGTGCTGAAAATCTGAACAAAATTTTCTCCAGCACAGTTAAGTATGTATCTGTAATTGTCTGAAACCCATACATTACTCATGCAAAAGTTGAACAACAAACAAACAAAATGGAAAAAATAAAAGAAATAAACAAACAAAACCCTTAATCCAGCATTTAAGCTCCTGTTAGCCCAGAAAATTACCTCACCATGGGTCTGAAAATATGCCCCCTTTAGCCAGCAGAAGTTATGGAGCAGAATGTCACTCAAATTCAATATTTAAGAGATGACTGCAGATAGAAAACCAAAACTCCAATCTGTGTCTCTGCTCCTTCTTACAGCTGATGTAAAATAGGGTGGCAGCTGGGACTGCCACTTGAAATTCCCCTACTCCCCTGTGTGTTCTTACACAGGTTTACCTGCTGAGGTACACTCTAAATGAAGCTTCCATACCTCAGCTGCCCAATTCACTCAAGGCTGATAGGCACCTCTGCACAGTTTCCAACCCCACTCTTCCAGCTTATGCTTCTCTGCTCTGCCAACATTTAAAAATACCTAGTTTTAAGAAATATTTGTGAGTAGTATTTAATATAGGTGATTTTTTTTTTAAGTGGCACCATATCATGAACCCTGATGTTGAATTGGTAGGTCATAGGAAGAATTCTCCTTTCCCTAAAGTCATCTAAAGAATTGTCATTCTTCAGAAATCAAGTCTGAGAGAAGTGTCTTTAAATGCATTCATGGAATCATGGAATGGTTTGCTTTGAAGGGATCTTGAAGATAGTCTGGTTCCAAGTCCCCTGATATAGGCAGGAACACCTTTCACTGGACCAGGTTGCCCAAGAATACATTTTACCATGCAGTCTGTAGTGCTAGCATCTCCTGAAGACACTAAAGATGTTTTTAGTCTCTTCCTCCAGTCTTCAGCTGGATTCAGTACTGTAATGAAAATCTTCCTTTTCTTGTAGTGGCACGGACTGCTGCTGCTGACTGGGAGTACTGTCTGGGCAGCAATATAATGACTGGTAAGACTATAATCCAACCACACTGTTGACCATATTAGTTTTAACAATTCTTAACTTGCTGCTCTTCTTTCAATCTGGTAGATCTTTAAGGAGCAGAGGCAGTAAAGAATAGAAAAAGGAGTTAAAAGGTGCTTTTACCCATTTCATTTAGAGGTCCACTCCCATGTCTTAATCTGACAGGGAAACATGAGAATTATTTCAAATAAGTATGGCAGAGGATGTTACTTGCATTAACAATAATAGCTAACTAATACATGAAACTCATTGCACAGAATTATTTTGCAGCCTAGTTATCACAAGAACAAGACTGATGGAACATGTTATTATAAATTATGAGTTCACATTTTCAGTAAGTTCCAAGTATTAATTACCTGTGGATGTACCTGTACTGCTTCTAGGCATGTTGACAAACAACTGAAATTAGAGAATCAAATGAGCTAAGGCATGATCACAGTGAATGGGGCACAGAGAAGGAGAAGAAGGTGAAATATGATGGTAATGAAAAAAAATAAAATCCCAATTACACTTTCAAGTCAGAACTTCAGAATTAGTGTGTGTGAGCCTCCTAAGATGATTGCCATACAAAGACAAAACTGACTATACTTTAACATAATGTTACTGAAAACTAAAGCAAGCAGATTTTTAAGTAGGAAAGGTTATGTACAGGTGCTCCATATTGGCCTTTGGTATCTGTAAAACATCCACAGGATTTTCAGCCTTGAGGAGAGTGATGCACAATTCTATACAGCTGTCAAAAAAAGCTGAGAATGGCTCTGAGTGTGTTAATAGCAACTACCAACTTCACTGCTATTAGTCTGGCCACTATAGCAGGTGGCTGTAGTTAGCAAGGGATATTAACACAGGTTTTTTTTCTGTACTTCACCATATGGTTCCCATTACTTTAATACACAGAGAAAAAAAGGAAGAATGTTTGTCAGGAAGAAAATCTTCCTCATTAAGCTCCTTGTCCAAACCACAGGTACCTGTGAGATAATTTTGATGAATTAAACATTATGACCCACATGCTTTTCCATGTAACAAGCCATAATGGATATTTTAACAAATCTGGTGCAGCCTTCTCAGGCTGACACAGTGATGTAAGCCCTTAACAAGAACGAACTTCACAATGCAGTAGATGGCAGTAATAGTCATACAATGTCAGATTCAGTAGTACATTATAGAGCCACAGCTTATATTTGACAGCTCATGGGACAAAAAAAATTGGGTCCAGCATGAAGAAATTCTCTCCTGTGTTGCTAGCTTGCACAAAGTGATCTGTTTCCACACTGCTCTATTATAACCAAACAAAATCACTTGAGCTCATGGGATTTGGAATAGCAAATGTGCCTTAAAGGTATGCTGGGGAAAGAACAGTTTAGGGAAAAGATTAAAAGGCTGTAAAAGTAGAAATATTTTAAAGAAGATGAAGAGAACTTAAGCATTAATCACTGTCCAAACAATGCAGAAAGAAGGGAGTGTCACATGAAGTGATGAGGCAGCAGGTTACAAAGAGAGTGCTTTTTTCTACTGTTTAATTGCTCCATTGAAGCTCATTGCCAAAAGATGCTGCGTATGCCAAGCATTTAGGTGAGCTTAAATGGCAGGGGAAAAGAAACCATTGATTGAATGTGTATAAACACATTCTTCTAAATGTATATTAGTGGCAGGGAAGAATTGCTGTTTTCCCTCTTTTTCTGGACACTGACAGAGGCTTTTTGGCTGTACTGTCTCATCTTGAAAGGTGCTTCCTGTGTTATGGAGAGTTGTGCAAATAAATAGATGTAAAAATCAGTTCTTTGCAGTATACATCAATCTACTCTCTCTCTCATTTTAAGGAAATATGTAAATTAAACTCCTTTTGGATTAGTTCCATTGGGACCAATTTAAAACGAGCTTCAGATATTGCATTAGAAAAATGCCTTTCTTAGTATTCAAGAAGAGTATCCACAGTGTGAATACACTGGAATTTGGATAGCATTTAGATTGTTCATAACCATAAATAGCACTATAGAAACCATTGCCAATCATCAATTTTCCAGTTTGACAGATTTGCTGCAGTAGTATTAACTGCACTCTGACTTTGGCTCACTTAGGTTTTTCCAGTAAAGATATAAACTCTAAACTTATTCATTAAAAAGTTTTATGATATATGCGTGCAACATGAATAAAAATCACTCCCATGTCAAGCACTTGCCTTTGATCCATTATATCTGTACAGAGGAGTCTGTCTGGCCTTAATCTAGTATTATAGGCTGTAGACAGACAACTGGATGAAATCAGCTTCTGAACTGGTTTACAGTCATCTCTTCCAAGTCTAAATTCCTGCAACTGAGTGTTTTTGGAAGATTTGTGCAAAGAGGTGAGCCACCATTTTTATTAAAAGCCTAATCACATTAATGGGAGCAATGAGCTGTGGAATCCCCCAATCCATCATGAAACAAACCACTCTAAGGTTATGAAATCAAACAGAATTTTGGTGTTGCAGGAATGATTTTAAAAGGTGTGAATATGAAAGGAAGGACAGAAGATAAACTTAAATTGAGGAGAGAATGCCTCAATAGAGTCAATTGAATATTGGCTGAATAGAAATTATTTCTTTTTACTGGGCAAACTAGTATAATTCCCTCCCAAATGTGAAGTATTTCTATCATAGGAACATGTGGAATATTAGCAAAATAAAGTTTCTGACACTTCTGTTTTTGCATTTCAGAATCTTTTCTATACTTAGACAAGCAAGTTAGAACGATCCCTTGCATGGGGGTCCTGTCAGAGTTCTCTGTAATCTGGATGTTGCAGTGGATTTTTCATGGGGTAGAAAGGCCTTCAGTCAAAAACAGACTTTGGCAATGATTTGCATTAGGTTTGTTTTGCTATTCTGTCAAAGATTTAGCATGCCGGTCAGTGTAAGATGTTAAGTCATTACTTAAAATTAATCATAATTCATTAAAAGTTGATGAGGATGGTGAACCTCAGTAATGAGTTGTGGCTGACACCAAATGTTTTTGGCTATACTTTCACATGCCATTATTTTGAATGCTCTCAGGGCATTCATCAGAAGAACTGCTGTTTCTCTATAAATATATGGGATAATAGATGAGATACCACAAAATCATTCTGTTGAAGGGCTCAGAATAATTCTGTTGAAGGGTCCTGATGGCATCACACTCTAAAAAAAACCCTCAGAGCTCATATGATGTATTATCTTAAGAGTAACCAGACTGAGATGGTTTCATGTTTTATGGTAGCCCATTCATTTATTTAAATAGTATATAGAGCTGTGGCTTCCAGACTTCCACAGAGGCATGGCAGAACTCTCTTATTTGTCCTAGCATGCAACTAATTCTTGATGTGAGCAAGATGCAGGAAGGTACAGGTCTTTCTAAAGACTCCAGCATTACTTATTGGCATTGCCAGTATCTGTGTATTATGTGCCTGAATGAGAAGTATGATAGCATTTTCCCCTGCAGTACTGCCTGAGAAGGTACAAGTCTGATCACTTCCTGACTTCTAATGCATTTGCCAAATGTGATTTTTTTGTTGTTGTTTTGTTTTGTGGGGTTTTTTTTGTTTGTTTTTATTTGTTTTGGAGGGTTTTTTGGTGGTGGTGGGGGTTGTTGTTTTTTTTTAATTATTTTTTTAATTAACATATTTGTTAGGCAGTGTGCTGGCTATTTTCTCCTAACCTCAATGGACAAGACAAAGAGTTTGGTCCTGAGTGCCTGTGTCCACTGTGACTCCATTCTCCCAGATCACATGATATTTATAGGAGAAAGTCCTTATGACACAGATACAACTGTTTCTTTCATCCTCTTGCTTCCCACACCTTCCAGTTGCAGAAGAAAGTTGTATTTACATGACTGATATCATCTGAATTTTTCCAGGGTGCTTTGCCTGCTTCTTCACTCACAGAAGTTCATTTCCTTTATAAAAAAAAATTCAAAGAGAAACTGAAAGTTGTCAAGCTTTAGGGTGTTAAAGAACAGAAAAACTTTCTGTTACCTCATAAAAGTGAGGTCAAGTTCCTCCACTGCTAATTTGAAAAAATAAAGAAGCTGATTAATTTTGCACAGAAGATTCAAGGCAATGTTAGAAGACTGTGTGAAGATCAGAGAGCTGTGTAGATGCCTTTATCCTATTTCATGAAAGCTTATGTTCTTAAATGGGACTGAGAAAACTGCAGAAACTGCATGCTTGTGGCCCCCACTGTTAGTATAATTTTAAAATGTCCCCAGAAGCAGTTGTGCATAAAGTCTGTAAGGTCCAACCCCCAGAAATACTGAGATACTTCAGTGCCAAAAGTTCTACCAAGTTCTCCTCCCAAAACTTATGCACCATGACTAACCTTTACCACATACATTACCTGTAGGGTTTTTTCCATTGAGGTCAAGAGGAAATGCCTTTGTGGATCTAGGCCTAGTCTCATCTTCAGCAAGAGATTCTGGGATGCGAGGACTTGCTGGTCTAGTGTGCCAGCAAGATTTTCAAATGCATTCAGGTAGCTGTGTAGAGATTCCCTCTGTAATTTCCTAAAAGCGTCATGGAGGGTGTCTTCCTATCTCTCACATTACCATATTTTTGAAATCCTTCTTTATCTTTAGCCAGATATATTTTTTAGTTAACCTAACCCTTGATCAGCACGTGAAAAAAATTATGAGCAATCATAAGAGGAGTTTCTGAAAATCTGTGTCAAATAAAATTTGTTAAAACAGGCACCACAGGCACAGAATACATGACCTGCAGCTATAACTTGCCTTGGTAGTCATCTTTACTTATTTTAAAGCCTGTACACATTTGCACACTCTGAGGCTTTCCTGCTATTCATGTCCTTAGAGGAGGAATGCTTTCATGTGTGCTATTGAGTTTGGTACTTTTAGGTACTTGATTGCTTAACTGCAAAAATTTAATCCTGTCAATTCTGTCCTTGTAACAGGCCCAAGAACATTTTTCTGATTACAGAGCAAAGCCAGTCTAGGTAAAATCCTGTCCTTGCTGAAATCAGTGGCAAACTTCCATCAACTGACTTGTTCATCCTCTTAACCCTCCTTTAATCCTCTGTAGGGCTAGATCAAATGCAATCCTTTGAATTGTACCCAGAAAAGAAGGGGAAGCCAGTACAATTATTGTTGTGTAATGCGTTCCCTCTCACTCATCCCATTTGGCAGATGAACAGCCACCACTGGAATATTTTGTAGATGTGACTTTTGACTTCTCTGTAAGGTTTGCCCTCTTCAACGTGCATAGCAGAATTCTAAATCCCAAGTTAAGAAGATCTGGTTCATTGTCAAACTAACCTGAAAAGAGAAATACATTTCATTTTTATCAGACATGTTATGACAAGGATAAACTTCAGAAAAGCAAAGATCAACTTCTTTTTCCACTTTAAGCTCTATGTGAGGTTCTCTGGCTTCTTGAACAAAGGAGTAATTTTAAAAATAGGACAAAAATATGTTTCTATAAATGCTTCCCTGGTGTTACCAGCCTCACTTCTGTGTTCTGTTTGAATTAATCACCCTCCAGTTAATCACAGTCTGAGCTTCAGTTGGTCACTGAGAAAAACACTTAAGGTGAATCAACCTGACGAAGTATGACTTCAAAACTTGATGTCACCTGGCCATCTATGATCCTACAACCCAAACCAGATGTCTGCTTCTTCTATAATTGCTCATAAAAGTAAGTAGCAAAACATTATCAAGGCTTACAGGAAACTTGATACCAACTGAAACATAACATAAAACTACTGTAAGTTGTACTAGATGCTACTAGGCTGAACAGTTTGGTGTAGCACTGTCTCTATAGCCTGACTTAATACACACCACAGCAGCCTGATAATGCTGGTAAAAACTAAATGCATCTTTGTTACCTACTCTGCAATATCTCATACATTTACAAAGTAGATACAGCTATGCAGTTTTACATTTAAGTCATAGTACAGAAGCTGTCTTTGTGGTATTGCCTCAGTGCAAGTGACACAGCAGTTTAACACTATGGGCTGATCCTCAAAATACCATAGCTCTCTTCATTTTAGAGCTTTCTCTTTTGTAATTTTTTTATAGTTTTAGATAGCACATATTTACTTAATAAATAGTAGTAGTCCATTCCCGCATCTTCAAAACCATAAGACATACTACCTAGACATTGATATTTTTCTAAAAAGAAAGAATACAGCTAACAAGGGTGTTGGTTTTTATAGCTTTTTTTTACCTTACAGAGCAGAAATTCATTGAAGATCTACTCATTCCTTTACTTCATATGTATTCTGGATATATTATAAATATTTAGGAAGTTACTTTGTATTTTCTTGTGCCAAAGTTTGGGATTAGATCAATATTTAGAAAATTACGTCTTACTACAACAGGACTCTGGTTGGCTGTACAGCTTCTGACAGCTGGAAGTCGGAAGCAGAATTTACTGAGATGTGGTGAAAAGTCAGAGGGCATCCTCATGCACCTTACTATTCAAACTTTAATCAGCTCTCAGAGAAATAATAAAGCAAGAATCGACTGAATATCAGGAAGGTTTGAATGACAAGGTGCTGCAACTTGAATGCCACAGGGCTGGGAAAATGTCAGATTCCACCCTGCTATCATTCTGTCAAACAGCCTTCTGTTCTTTCTAGTTCAAGCCTTTTGAGTTAAAGCAGATCTGAACTGAAATCTCAAATGTTAAGGAGAACAAAAGCAGAGGTCTTTTACTCCACACAGAGAAACTAAATGGTTGGTTTCTTAATATATGGTTGCGTTGACTCTAGAAATAAAGACAAGTCTGTTGATTTCACAAGAAGTTGATCCACCTGACTTTCATTAGCGCTCCTTCTGAATCACATTGGTAGACTTTACTTCCCATTTTAATTTTTACCTTTATTTAAACCTGGAAATTACCTCTTTGGACACTTTGGAACAACTAGAGATACATATAAATTGATTTTCTTTTTTGTAGAATAATTAATTTCTGGTCATAAGACACAAATAGTCACAGATTATTCACCAAGCTTTTCCATATTAAGTGAATATCTAGAGCAAAGTAAGAGTGACAGGGTTTTTTTCATTTCCTTAAAACTCTTTAAAGGAGTATTTTCCATTTTAGAAAAAGTGAACAAAATGAAATGCTGAAGGAAGATTTATACTCTTAAAGGAGTGGTTTCCAAAGATCCAACTCTTTCACTTCAGCTCATTGTGATTAACTTCCAGGCTGTGTGAAAAAGTGACTATTTTGCCATTTTTTAAATACTGACTTTAGACTGTTTCTGTCTGAGGAGTGTGCATGCAAGGAGAGCTAAGACCTTGCTTACAAAATACTCTACAGAGCTACATCTCATTCCTTTCATGTTCAAGTAACCAATAAAAATCAGTGGAGTTATGTTACTATAAAACTTATATAAGGATGAGGAAATCTGACCCTGTGAGGTGTGATCCCAATATAATGGAAACAGACATCTTAATTTTTATTTGAATCTCCACTGAATGCTAACTATATGGCAAGTAAAAAAGTGCCTTGCAAAACTTTTCAGACTTGTGAAATGAGACTGTATTGTGTACATCAACGAATAGCAATCACAGAGTTTATCAGCAAAATCCTAACAGCCTGTAAATCTGCAGGGTGATAGATCCTGCACTTTGTAATTTAACAAAGTTCAGAGATGCTGGTTTAAAATAAAGCTCTTTTTTTTGTATTTGTGCGTTGCTCATATGCCCTCTTATCAGCAGACATGGGTGGAAGGGTCATAAATTCATTTCCAGGAACCATTGGAGATGAGACATTAAAGAGGAGGTTAATGGGACATACTCTTAGTTTGAAATAATGTGGGTTTCTGATGAAAGCACTGTCTTTGGGCTCTGTGTGCACATAATGATGTTTCTTTGGGTTCAAGTGCAGAATTTGAGCTTGAATGCAAAATATTCAAGTTACATCCAGATGATGGGTCCTGAGAACTCTTTTCAGTAGCCAAGTTCCAGTGCTCACTTACTGGAAGCAGACCAATGTATGCACTGCCACATCTCCGTGCCCTGCTACCTGTAGGAAAGAAATGTGGATGCAGAAGGCACCTGAACTATCCTCTCATGTGAAACTAAATCTAAAGTAGAGGTGATCAAGATCTTGGTGTATGCCATAGATTTCCCCTTCTGTGCTGGCCTAAATATTGCTGGGCAGAACTAGCTATTCCCTTTCTTATTACAAAAAATTACTAGCCACAGGTGTATTTTAACCCAAGTAATCTGCAGAAAAACTTGGGTAGTCATGGAATAAAATGTTTTCCTGTAGAAGTATAGCACAGCTTATTGGGGAGTATCTTTGGGCAATGATTTTGATTTTTTGTTCTTGTTTAGCACCCAAGACAAGTACATGATAAGAGTGATACTGATGGAGGTATAGTGCTCCTGGCTCATTGGGTGTCTGTCTTGAAAAATGCTCATCATTTTTTATGCTTCAGGGAAACATGAAGCAGGGCTGTAGAAGGTGATTTCAAGAATAGTTTTTTTAGAAGTTTTACCTTTTCTTAGGATGTGGCTACAAGTGGGTTAGCTTTCTATTAATGGCTTTGCATTCAGGAATTATCAGCTTCTATACATTGCGGTTCACTTATGTTTTGTCTATGATGTTTAACTGTGTGACTGGTAAATAAGTTGAAAGATAAAAAAGCTTTGTAAAGAAAATTATTTTGCATTTGAATTTAAGCTGAAATAATACCAAAGAATATATTTATTTAATAAGGAAATGAATGTGTAGTAGAATAACAACATTATGATGTAGAAACCATCTAAACACCTTCCAGTGTTTATAATAATAGATTATGGAGCATCCTCCAATTTCCCAAACTTTGTAAAATATCTGTCTCTCTCTGCTCCTTCCTTTCTACAGAAACATTCTGTGGCTCACCTGAAACATGCAAGGAGAGTTGGCATCTAACATTAAGACCAGCCCCTACTCTCTAGAAGGACAGCCATAAATGGGCAACCTTGACATTTTCATAGCATCTGGCACTGTAAGCACTGCAGCCTAGCTTCACAGATTCTCTTACGCAGCCAGTGAATCATACCCTTTCAGTACAGTACACTTACTAGAAGCCCATCATCAGATCCTTCATCTTCATTCAGAGCTGCTCTTCAGGGTGATTAATCTTCTTCAGAACCACTGTCACTCGATATGTATGTATTTAAACATTTCTGCATTCATCTGTATAATAATGAATTCACGCAACTTGTTCAGCCCACAACTGTAGGTAAATAATTCCACTCTGGTTTATGTTTTTTCCAAAGAAAAGTGCTGCTTTTCAAACATGAAAGGTGATTTAAAATAAGTAAATACATAAACCAAGCAGATTAGCTTTTTGGATGTTAGATCCCTGCAATATGAAGGTAACCATTCCAAGCACATATTAGAGAACATCAGGTCAGTTATTACTAGTCATACAGGAAGGGACTGAAGACATTATATTTCTCACTTGGGGGTTTCCTGGCTACATTTTGTGACCAGATTAACAGTGCAGTAGCCACACACATTAGAAAAATGAGTGTTTGCATTGGTTTTGATGCCAGTATAATTATATGCAAATATACAAAAGAAAAGTTTAAGGAAAACTTCCCCAGGGAGGTAAGATCTTATGCTAAAGCCATTTTACATGGTTTAAGAAATTTAAATCCTGAGCATTGCTTTAGTGTTACAAAAGACTGATTGGATGTAAACCCAAAGTACCTCATCAAAGTAGTAATCTATGTACTTGGATTCACTGTTTATCATATCCTGTGCAACTCATTACTGTTATCCATCTTTCTTTCCTTCACTGAGATGCAGTCTCACAGAAGCCATGCAAGCTGGCAATTGGCAATTTATGTAAGTAATAAGCAGGAATAGTGATCACATTAATTAAAACATTTTAACCTCTCAGACACCAGTGTATTTCCAGTGGATTTACTCTGTGCATCCAATAGTCCAAGTGAGATGAGCAGCTTTCTGTAAAGCATAAAAAATTAATTTGGTTATTGGCATGCTTGAGCCAGTTTCAAGCACAAGAAATGTCAGCATCTTATCAGACTCAGAGGAAGAGGTTATGGGATTATTCAGTTCTCAACTCTGACTCTCTGTTACCCTTTTTTCAGAAGGAGCACAAAAAACAAGTATTTCAATCAGAAAAGGCTGCCTAACTGTCTTGCTCCACACAGAGATCCCAGGAGACAAACATCTCAGAAGATCTTTTCATTTCCTGGGATCAGAAGGCATAGATGTGGGAATGACCTTCACCTGTATCGTGAAGAACAAGGATCTTCATTCTCTCAGAAAGACATTTAGAGCGAAGTTATATTTCGGTCTTTGAAGGAGACCTGAGCTACCATTTTATCCTTCTGTCAACTTGTTAAATTTTATAGCATGAAACCCCTAGGGAACCTGAAGGAAGGATTGTGAATCATTGTCTACCGTTCAATCAAAAATTGATATTAGATCAATAGGTAGTCATTATGGCTTAGATTGATTCATTTTGAAAAGCAAACATACTTTGTGTTTCCCTCTTTAATACTGGTATTATATCTGAATTAAAATCTAGTTTTAAATTCAAAGAGCCTGTAGTATATATGTCACTTCAATGAGATTGGCCCTCTATTTTTCAGAGCAGGAAGATAGGAATTAACATTACATCTTTTTGCATCCCTTGGGGGTCACAGTCTTCTGTGCATTATGTAAGCTGAAAACATTTACATGTGAAATTACAGTATGATCAAATAGATTGTGATTTATATAAGTTCATGTAGAATAGTAAGTGCAATTTCTCCTTAGATCGCAAAGATTACTACTTAAAACATGACAGCTGAAGCAGTCCTAACTAGCAGTGTTTTTTTTGAGATCTGTCAGTATTTTAATAACTCTTATTTTTCAACCATGGCAATATGCTTATAATATGTTTATAAGGTCTAAAAAAAGTAAATCTGTAGGCCAATTTAAGAATACATATATAAACTCAAAGCTGAAGGTATTTGTTGCTTTAGATGCATTCTGCTCCATAACACATATCTTTCTGAAATATTATTTCACTCATAAAATCCCACAGATATGGTTGTTAGGCAGGTTGAAAAAGCATAAACAGATAGGAAAATATAGCCAAAATAGCAGCCTGAAGACTGCTAGTCCATACTGGTGGTCTCTACAATGTATGAGAACAACTAACAATAATTGAACAAGGACTATAAAAAAACCAAAAAATAAGTTATCAGCTGATCCCCATCGTCTGGAACTGAAATGCTACTGAGCAGTATTGTGTTTCATTAGAAAGTCATATGGGATAGAATTGCTCTGATATTTCTTCACAAGAAAACACAACTGCTGAAAAAGGTTAGTAATTGTATTTATCCACTGAAAAATTACCCATCCTAGATGTGGGTTCTCCTTATTGCCTAAAATGAGTTTTTCCATTCTCAGATTGTGTTGATTTAACTTGAGATTAGAAAGGGTTGGAGACTCGGCCTTGATTCTGTGCCAACACTCCTCACAGCAGACAAAACATCGGTGTGTTGTCAACACTAATCTAGTTAACACCACAGCATTATGAAGACTGCCATGGGGAAAACTAACAGTCCCACAAAAAAACCCACAAACAAAATATGGTTGATGAATTAGGAATGTTTTCTTCTGTTAGAGAAACATGGGTTGGCTGGCAAAGGCAACTGCTACCTACTAATCGAAGATAACAGGAGAGAGGCAGATCCATTAGCCACACCACAGAACAGCTGGAAACCTACAAGCACCTGTCTTGGGACATAATAGATTAAAGGGGTCTTTCCTTTCTGGTCAGCCATAGCCATTGAGTCCCCTTCAATCAACACCACCATGAAAAAGGCAGACAACTTCTTATGGCACCTAGAGGTCCAGGAATAATAGATAGAGGCTTGTGCTTTTTCCTCAACAGAGAAGACTTAGGAATTCTGGAAGACTTTGTCCCTCTCCCTCTAGCTTACCCTTAGGTCAGGACATTTTTGAAATTAGCAGGTTACATTGAGGAACAACTGTTCATTCCCATACGTTGCTACCTTGCATTTAGTGTCAAAAAGTTTTTTAGAAAGTGAAAGGATAGAAACAACCAGCTGGGAAAGGGAGAATGTCTGGCAAAAGAGTTCAGTTCTTCTGTCTCATTCCAGTCTGAGGATCTTTGGAACTTTAAATTCTGAACTGTGTTCATCTCCTTGGTTTTAGGATTTTTTTAATTAGTTACCTCTCTGCCTCAGCAGAGGGACTGTAATCTTCATTTGTGCAATTTACCTTATCAATTCATTGATCACATGCTCAGACAAAGCTCAGTTACTTCCCTTTTTCATAGGTTTCCTGCTTTTTCCTTTTTAAAGACCTGCCAAACACTAACGCTGTAGCAAAGGTCATGCAAAGTCAATCAGTTTCATTCTGTGCTAGTGTGGGGGTTTAACCCCTGCTGGCCACTAAGCTTCACACAGCCACTCACCTTACTCTTCTCTGGGGGGATAGGAGAGAGACTTGGAAGGGTAAAAGTGGAAAAAACCTCATGAGTTAAGATAAAGACAGTTTAATGGGTAAAGAAAAACACATGCACACAAGCAAAGCAAAAAAAGGAATTCCTTCACTTCTCCCCATTAGCAGGCATGTGTCTACTGTGAAGAAAATTGACCATCTGAGCCAAAACTATCACAGATAGGTTAAGGGATTACCTTCTGTTTACTGTGGCTGCTCCTCGTGATTTGTTCTTTTTTTAAAAAAAAAAAAATTATATGTCCAATATGTGCATCATAACTCTCTCTCCTGAGAAGTGTTGCCTGAGTTTCTAAGTACTTGGGAACAGTATCAATGCCTGCAAAGTTATTATGTCTGAAAGGACTTCATAGCACAAGTGGCTTCAAGGTTAATTATCTTATTTCCAAATAAATACTCAGCCTTCTAGCTACCTCAGCTACCTGCCCCAATCTTTGCCTTTCTACCTCTTCAGCTCATTATGCTTAGATAATTTCATCACCTTTTTCTGGGCAAGACAGCAGATACATTTTGTCATATTTCTTGTTCTCCTCTTGCTCACTCCCTCTTTTGACATCTGGTGCAATTGTCTTTGTGACAAAGAACATAAACCTCTGTCTCCTCTCCTATTACATAGACATAAGAGATACATGCTATCTCATTAATTGATGTAAATGGAGAAACCTGATATGCACATAGACTTCTAGCCAGTGACATAAGCCAGATCAAACCCTCACATTGCTCATTGAAGGAATGACTGGTGAGGAATCGATGAGCTTTCAAGCTGTTATTTCTGCAAGTTTAAATATAGCCATACAAGCCAGTGTTCAGAAGCCTGGCACAAAAAAGAACCAAAACTGGCATATAAAATGTACTTTTGTATACCAGTTGTTCTTGCTTCCATCACCATGGCACATAAGGTAGACCAACTTGACTCATTTTCACATGAGTGAGCTACACATACGATCTTGCAAAGTCTAAATGAGGCCTTAAATTCATAGTATAAAAAGTAAAAGAGTTCCAAGGATTCCATAGCTGGCTATCACTTGTGTTTTGGTTTTTTGACTTCACTTGTATTTAATGTCTGAAAACAAATATGAGAGAATGTGAAATGCAGTCAAACCTTCAAATGCAGCACAGCAACAATGTTAAAGCACATACAGAGAGAATATCCTTTGTACCCTAACTATAAGAAAAAAAAAAAAAAAAAAAAAAAAAAAAAAAAAAAGAAAAAAAAAAGGTTCTTCCAATCTTTCCCTTTGAAATGAATTGGTATTGTTACCAGCCAGAGACAAAACAAGTGATTGCAGAGACCTTTCCCACAGAAACTGACAATGAAGTTTAAATCAATTTTTTTAACAAGAGTGTGTTAGGGGGACTGTTCATTCTGAGTGGACAATAACAATAACAATTGAAATCATTCTCATAATTATAAGTCACACTAAAAGATGAATCTGTGGTAGTAACACAGGACTAGGAATTAGAGGACACTTGGTTTCCCTTTGTGTGCCACAAAATCCTATCTTGACCCTTTATAAAAATCAAGAATAATGTCATAAAAATTTGAATGATCTAAAAGCTGGACATTAAGATAGGATTAGAATGACATGTACTTAAACTGACTTCTTTTAATTTTCATGTACAGCTCTCTTTCAACCTATGGGAAGAGATAAGCTGGCAACTCAAAATATGTATGCTCTATGTTTGCTAATTTTTAACATATCTTAAATAATCAGGTTTCTGTTTACTGTGGATCTCAATTTCTTCTCCATCAAGACAAGGGAAATTTTACTGCTTAAAAGTAGTGTCATGAGACCCTACAGGGGAAGCTTTTTGTAATTTGTAGAATATTCTATTTAGTTCTTGCAAGAACATTGGCTCACAAGAAAACAAACACAAACCAGTAAAAGGCTCTTATGTTGAAGCAAACTTTTAAACTTATTTTGTGCTCCACGGGGACCTAAACCACATTTTGAGTTTTGTCAATATAATGATTTTCATTCCTAGATATTTATTACATACTCACACAACACACACACTCCTCCAAAGAAACTACAGAAAGATGAGTTTGGTGTTTTTGAGGTCAAGACTTGCAGTTATGATTTACCAGATGATACATTTATCATTTGACTCCATGGTGTGTTGGTACTAGGTCACACTTCACTAGAGCAGCACACACTAGATTGTCACATGACCCACGTCTAGAATATAGGACCAAATCTATAGGCCCTGGTCGGACTCTAGTCTATAGCCAGTTAGCTCCACTTTCTCCTCAGATCTTATTCATGTTTTCCTTATTCTCACTAAAGTCTTCTCTTCCAGGTACCATTTCAAATTTTCACTTAGTAGTTTTTAGGGGTAGTTTTTTCCAGGTTAACTTGTGTGCCATTGAGAAACAGTATAATTTTTGCTGTTGCTTGAGAAATTGATGAACCATTTTGACTGCCATATTTTCAAAGACAGCCACATGCAAATATTTTTAATTGAACATTTAAATCAAAATGGCTAAATTCTGATAAAATTAACACTAACTAAAAATAGAGCCTTTCAATGGGGATCAAGACATAGCCTCAGAAGATGTTCTTTTTATTAGCTTTCCCAAAAAACTTGTTGGTTGAAATAAATAGCAGTTTCTCCAGTTTCTTATTTCCTTTTTCTTTTTTCCCAAAGAGGAAGCACACTTGCAGAAAGGCACTATTAATTTTAGCAAGAAAGTTACTCCTTTTCTGAGATTTTTTTTTTTTACAACTTTATATAATTTGAGATAAAATCCTCCTTTTTTTTTTTTTTTTTTTTTTTTTTTCTGTATAGAAGACTAAGCACACAGTTAAAAAGTACAACAGCCAGGACAGTGCTTTGTATTCAGTCCTAGAGGTTAGTAAGAGTAATTTCTGCAGAACATTATTGGTTTAAGTTGTATTAGGTTTTTCCCTAAGAGCTATTTCAATTACCAAGCAATTTGGCTTTAGAAAGGTTTCCTCTTAGTAGGCAATTGCTCCTGTATTTTCCTGTTAGCCAGCTGTCCATGTCTAGTGCCAAGTTGAATGCAAATTTTAACAGCCCATAAGACATTGATGGAGTGGTTCCAAATTCAGTAAAATTTGGTCATCTGATGGCCCATTAGATTAAGTGAGACTCCTCATCTTCTATCAAGCTAAAAAAACAATCCAAAGTTACCATTTTGATAATCAAGCTACAAACAATGTTGAAATTAAGCTTCAGAATGTCCTGGTTTGGGCCAGGATAAAGGTGATTTTCCTTATTCTCTCTCTTTTCTTTATCAATGAGGAGAGAGAGATTAATACATAAATCTGTTATTCAGTTTAAATCTGTTATTTGGCCAGGCCAGTGTTAAACTGTGACAAGAATCACAGAAAAACTTACTCTTATTTTCAGCAAAAGCCAGCAAAAATCCTTAAGGAATTTCAACATACTGCATATGGTCAAAGTTTACCCCCTTCCTTGTAGCTTTTCTATAAAAAAAAAAATAACAAAATTAACCTACTCCTAGGTCTTTTTATTTAGGACTCCACTAAATAAACTCAGATGTCTCCTTCCTGAACAAGGCTTTCATCTTTTCAGATAACCCTGCTAGCTCTAGCACAGATCCAGTGGCTAATATGTCAACTGCTTGATAGCTACCTGCTGTTACATGTCTGATATGAACAATCCATCAGCTTATAGGGCTGCAGGGTCTGATAACTCCTTGTAAAAAAACACATTAGTCTACACAAACATGGGAGGAGTTTAGTTAAAACACCTCATGAGGTGGTGTGAGAACTTCAATCAGTATTAAGCTGGCTTATGCTTATTCTTTTTATATTCTTCAGAGAAAAGCTATAAGCTAAAATACCTTGTCTTTAAGATATAAATCATAAGCATTTAAAGAAATTTTATGATTAACTTAGGTTAAGCTGAACAGCTTTTAAAAGTTGACACACAAAGTACAAACTATATAAATTAATGGGAGGATGCTTTGATTTTTTAAGTGCTTAACATGACCTTATTTGCTTTATTAAAAAGGCATTTGCTGAAGAGGAGAAGCGGAAGAGTTTATGCTTGCCTTGTAGACAGAAACTATGATAAATCTGTATTCAAGAGAGAATAGGAGTAAAAATTGTGTTTATAAACTTGTAGTAGAAATTATATATATATATACACACACATAGATCACACATTGCTATTGTAAACCAAAGGTATTTTATGTCCTCATGTCTCCTTACCATGTTTAAAAAAATTCTGCTGTAATTATGTAAAAATCAGCTGAAAAACTGCATTGAAATTCATAAAGATCTAGTATTCCTGACTTGACAAGCATCATAGTTAGTCTGGAACATTTTATTAGGTCTTATTTTGAGATGAAGCTTATGAAACTGAGACTACTACTTTAATCCAAACTATTAAAGAACAGATGCAGAGTGTTGTCTTTATTTAAAGGGTGATAGGAACAGCTCCTTCAGAGGCCAGTTTCTTCAGTTTCACTGGAGAATATCCCTTGCAGAATTAGTTAAGTTTAGCAATTAGGGATTTCTCTTCGTAACAGGACTGTGCTTTGAATAGGAAAAAAAAAAAAAAAAGAAAAAAAAAAAATCACACTGTTATCACACTGAAAGGTTATTCTGACTATACAGTAGAGGAATGACCTATTGGCTAGGCTCTGTCACAAGGGAATAAATATCATTCAGCATTCAATTAACTCTTATTTAAAAGAATTTATCATTTCATAACTCAGGTTCAGCAATGCAGATAAGAAACACAAAATATTTTTGTGGAGAAAAAAATTGCTTTTTCTAGTAATTTGTCAATCAAATTAATGTAAATACAATTCTGTAGATTATTAATTTTATTAACTATTCCTTTGAGTCTAGACAGGTATGTGAAAGCGTTGGGACAGTTTCAGGAGCAGGTTCTTATCTCCTGTTAAGATGTTTAAATGAAAAATTCTTGAAAATAAAAATACTAGAGTCTTCACTAAAGCAGTAGTGTTTTCTGAAAACACGAACCACAATTTGTTTACAAAGTATATGTAATGCCCTGTATCAGATACGTGGCAACAAAACTCCACACTACACAACATAGATTACTCAGCGCATGCCTTAGTAACCAAAATGTGCTCATGCATACTTAATAATAGACAATGTTCTAAAAAAAGCATGAGAGAAATAACCTTTAAGCTCCAACCTGTTTTGCCCCAAACAAGGTCATTTAGTGACTTTAGGAAAGAAAAAACTTTAACAACCTTAAGAGGTAAACAGACATTGCAATAGAAACATAACTGTGCTGTTTAGTTAACACTCACAGGTCATACCAGTGATGTAATGACCAAAGCAACACCAAGTGAAGTGAAAAAGATTCATGTTGACAACGGCAAAAAATGAAAACTTTGAGAATGAAACTTGTATCCTAGGCTTTCAGGTATGGGAAGAAATTATTCCAACTGGTCACTGACCAATTATTTTACATAAGGCACAAGAGGGACGAGTGTAACCCAAGAGAATTTCCTCCATTCTTTCTGTGCAGCTGAGCCATACAGCTGGGTTCTTAGCTGTACAGAAAACATGAATTCTGCTATCCCTGATGAAGCTTCTTTGTTAATTACTATAACCAAACCCAAACAGAAAGCAGAGGCACAAGAAAAAGTGATGTTTTCCTCTGAAAGAGTGAGCTACAAAACATCTCGAAACACTCCTCATAATGTGGTTGCTTCATGATGTCCAGACCAGCAAATCCCTTTTTCACCCCAGCCAGGTGATAGTAAGCACTCAGCCTTAGATGAAGGAGGGGGAGAGCTTCAATCTTTGCCCAACTGGCCACAGAGAAAATGTTATTTTCTGCTGTCAGAGCCTTTTTTTTGCAGCAGCAGAAACTAGTAGCAGTGCCAGCAACTGCTACATGGCTGCCCCCATGTAGGAGCTAAATTTCAACCTAAAAGAGAGAGTACTCTGGAAGAAGGGCTCCCCCTCTGCTCTCAAGGCTGGACTAAGTCATCTTAATCCCTAGCCATCCCCTGAGGAGGATCCAGCAGTTCACCCCCATGTTAGTGGGTCTGTGCCTCCTGTGTACTTGATGTTCTTAAAGGCTTTTTCCAACCAAAATTATTTTATGATCTTCCCTACAGAGGTATATTTCGTATCTCTATGATGCCAACAGCTGCTCTAAAGTAACAGTTCTCATTCATCTTTACCTACATCTTTTCCCTTACCAGCCAATCAAGTACTAAACCAAGATGAATGAAAATTTCTAGTAAATTATAGAAGAGTGGAAGATAATAATTTTTCCAATCTTTGTTATACAAGGTGGTGGAGAGAGAAAAGGAGGACAAAAAAAACAACAAAAAAAACCCCACACAAACCCCTGTATCATTCTTACAGTAATTTATTATCACAAGTATAATTCTTTATGAGAAACCACCATAGTTTTTGTTTAAATGGTGCATGCTGACCATTTAAATTGTGTTGTGCTGAAACAAATTGTGTTTGGCTTTTCAGAAAAAAAAAGGTCTATAACAACACAGAAAAGTAATTTTAATTACAAATAAAGATTTTTTAATTTACTAAGCAGTACTTAGCCAGTAAACTCACCACAGTTTTGAAGCAAGCATCCTTTTTAAAAGTCTCTTTTCAGTCTCTTTGAACTATAAGTTATTATTTTGACTATTTATCTACAGTATACTAAGAATCTATTAGTAATGCTGAGTGGCTGAAACAAACTGCTTGTAAAATGAAGATTAAATGAGCCCTTCTGAACCTTAATTCTGTATGTTGATGTCTCTTTATTGCAGCCATTTATCATTTTTTACCTTTCAGACGGCATTATAGATGATAATTAAATGGTAATTAAATTGGTAGAAATTAATACATTTCTCTTTCCAAGAAAGTTCATTTTGTATGTGACTATACCGTACACTGTAAAACACAAGCTTCTATGAGACAAATTGGAAACTGTGAAGTAATATATGCAATAAAAGTGATTCAAACCATGAAAATAGGCTGCCTTCTCAAACATAGAAACATTTCATATGTTAGATGTTAAATACTGTAGGACTCACAAAATTTATAAATTGAAAACCTAAGGTGTTTTACTTTGTATTCCAAATTATAGTCATTAAAATGCTCTTGAAATAGTCTCCTTAGTATTAACTGAGTGTTCCTCATTACACAATAAAAAAAATTACAGTTTCTGCCAAGTTCCTCTTTCATTCTTCAGTTCCAGCATTCTTCAACATACAGTAAAGGACTCTGTGAAGCAGGTAAAATGTACATCAATTTCTCAGCCACAGAGCTCTGCTAGTGTGTTGGAAAGTAAAACAAGACCTTACCTTACATAAATATAGGTCAACAAGTTTTCATCTTACTTTCACTAGTTAAAATATAAGCAATTTGAAAGGTCAGTAGGTAACATTGAAACAGCTACTAATTCTGATTTTTCAATATTACCTGTTAGAAGGTATTCCAAATTTGGCATAATACAACACAAGCAATGTTCTTTAGCTTCAAGGCAAATCATCTCATTTGCAATTCTAATAGCACTGAGCAGGAGTTTTGATCCTAGATCTTGAAGATAAAATTAATTTTCACTTTATCTGAGAAAAAGCTATGTGTTTTATGAGCAAATCCTAAGCAAACTTTTATGGATAGGCCATAGGTTTTTTTTATGTATAACACCTGAATTATTCAATCTCAGTGAGGTTAAATACAAGTGATTAATAGGACATTTTGATACTGCAAAACAGTTACCAGTTGAAAAAAGTCGTTCATGGGAAGGTAGGTTTGAGAGTATCATGGTTGCTTGCTGTAATTGCAGTTAAGCTGCAGAATCCACAACACACGTGGATTGCACTGGAAGAGCTAGAAGATCTTCTCAGTCTTGTGCAAGAAAAAAAGAATGAAATTGTTTCCTCTCAAACTGAAAATATTTAAACTAAATCTTATTAATATATTAGTAGGTTGCAGAAAAATGAAGGGAAGTATAATGCATGTCAGTACTATTTCTGGTTTTCTCTTTTAGATTGTATAGCCCTAGGCATGAATAATTATAGCTTTTATTATTAATCTATTTAATAAATCCACCAAAATATTTTAACAGTTCTATTCAAACAAAAAAAATCACAAAATCTTTATAAAAAATAATAAGAGGAAAATCCAAGGCCACCCCCTTACTGTTTTTATCAGTAAAGATGTTGAAAGAAGTCAATTACTGGTTATACAGAAAATGTGGAATCTTTAATGTTCTAGAAAGCCTTATTAAGCTTTTTCACATTGTTACAAATCAATACCATTTAGCAAAGTAGTAGATAGGGTAGAGGGGGAGGTTGTGAAAATGCCTAGCAATTTAAAAGACTTATCTATAACGTGAATCACTAAAATAAACTCTGACATAAAGCCTTAGAGAACTATGAAAATCAATAGTGAAATACTGTACAAATGTGAGTAAAATAACAATAAAATGAGCAGGACCATTCATGGTACCAACAGTGGTAGAGGCTGAACTCAGTGAAAACTAGGTTTGTGTCAATGATCATCAAAAGCCTGAAATTTGAAGTTCCAAGGAGACTTGTAAGTTTCCCCCATTGTTATCTAAACTAACTGAAACAAATTTTATTACTCTTACTGAACAACTGATTCTGCAAAAAATTACTAAGGCTACTAACAGAATTTATCACTTCTTCAAAGACCATTTTGGACAAGAATTCCACATGCTTCTGCAAGGAAAATCTCCACAGAATTACAAAGCACTTTGTCAGAAAAATTTACATTGTTAAATCTCACTCTCCACAGCTATCTATATATAAAAACATGTGAAATACAGAGAAAAGAAATGGATAGACTTGAATTTCCATCCAAAAATTGCAACTATTAAAGAAATGTCAAAATGTTTTTTTTACTAAAAAAATATATTAATCTTTGTACACTGGCTAAAAATTTTTTTAGAATGTTTAGTTTTTCACAATGACTAAAGAACTGACAATTTCTAGAAAACACATGACAATGTGCTAAGCAAATATTTATTTGTAAACTTTTAAAAAATTATTGATATTACTGAAATAATCTTGCCTTTTTTTCTCTCTTGGTCTTTAAAAAACCTCCCCACCGTCACCATTCTCTTATTGTACCTTTAGAAATATAGTCTAGGCAGGAACCATTTCTCAAGCAGAGTGCTGTACTTTCCTTCCATTTCCAAAGTTCTTTTCTTATATCTCAACAAGCCTACAAACATACAGGACATTTCAACTCAATAGGTTTTTGAAAGATAAGCTTTTTCAATTGGTAGCAATGCCCCTTTTGACATAGATCGATTCTGTCTTACACTTCTAAAGGTGAAGGAGCTGCAGCACTACTCCCTAAAGCAGCTTTTTACAGATTTACATGGCAGGCCATGTCCATTTTGACTGAGCAAAACAGATAAAAATAAAAGCTTCCACTTGCCCAACATGGTTTGTCTCTAACACTTCATGTACAAGCAGCCTAAGGTCTGTCTCAGCCCTAAGCAGATGCAGGAAACTGTAATAGCATATTGTGAAAAAGAATCTGTCTAACCAGCAAGACTTCAGATTTTTTTTGTGCAAAATTATAAGTAAAAACCTAAAACAGCTAGCTGATTTCTGTGGATAAAGCAGACAAAAAAAGCACTCATTGCTGACCAGGTAGGCTAGCCTCTCTTTTTGAAGTGTGTGTGTGCCTTGATAAATGAAAATACAAAAGCAAAAATTGAAAACATGGAAAGAAAAATAAATTATGAGCCATGAGGATACAGAGGTCAAAATTTGCAAAGAGCCTACCAGCTTGAGTAAATAATTCAAAGTTCCCCAAGGCTTTTTTCTGGTTGCATGCAATAGTCATTGCTGGATTAATTATGCTAGCACAGAAGTGCTACTACATATTACAGGAAGAGAGTTATTTACCAATGTAACAGTCAATTTAAATTGCACTGGAGTTGGACATTTCATTATGCTACTCACTTACGTCAAATCCCATTTTTTTTTTTTTTTTTTAGTATTCATAATACTGGCAACTTTTTTCCCCATGATCTATCTGCACATAAGGACCATTAAACAGGAAATGCTGCTAAAACAAAACAAACAAACAAAAAAAAAAGAGGACAAAAAAATATTTGTGGATTTTAACATAACATTTTTGCCTCAGAAATCATTCAGAAGGTTATCTGATTGTTTTTGTCCTGTTGTTTTTCCAAACGTCCATGGTAAATCTTGGGCACAACTACATTGCAACCAGGTCTGTTAAAGGTCTGTTCACATTCTATCTTTGGATTAGAGATTCATGTTTTTAACATACTACTTTGAATCAGACTTTTACATTGCAGATTAGATAAAAATATACTCCTGTAAATCACAGAAACATATCGCCCGTGTCCCTTTGCTCATTGATTGTGATAAGACATCATTTCTTGAACAAAAATACTAACAGTCAGGGTATTAATGTGTCACTCTTGGTCATATCAGGGTCTGTTTTTCAGTCCAAGGAAGAAAGAAAAGTTTCTGTCAAAACTTAAAAAAAAATCCTAAACTATACAGCATTTTTCATCATGCAGATCAACCAGTTCATAGAATCCTAGAATACGTTGGGTTGGAAGAGGCTCTAAAGATCATGCAGTTCCTAACCCCCTGCATGGAGAGAGACACCTTCCAATAGATGAGGTTGTTCAAAGCCCAACCCAGCCTGGCCTGAAACACATCCAGGGATGAGTTATCCACAGCTTCCTTGGGCAACCTGTAACAGTGCTTCACCACCCTCACAGTGAAGGATTTCTTCCTAATGTCTAACCTAAATCCAGCCTCTTCCAGATTAAAGACATTACCCCTGTCACTAGACTCCCTTGTAAAACATCCCCCCCCAGCTTTCCTGTATGCCCCCTTCAGGTACTGGAAGGTAGCAATAAAGTCTCACTGGATCCTGCTCTTCTCTGGGATGAATAACCCCAAGTCTCTCTGCCTGTCTTCATAGGAGAGATGCTTCAACCCTCTGATTGTCTTCGTGGCCCTCCTCTGGACTTGCTCCAACAGCTCCAAGTCCTCCTTGTGTTGTGGACTCCATAACTGCACATGGTATTCCAGCTGGGGTCTCACCAGGACAAAACTGAGGGAAAGCATTATCTCCTTCTACCTGCTGCTAGCCATGCTGCCTATGATGCAGCCCAGGATAGGTAAACTCAAACGAATGAAGAGAACCTATAGATTGTGGAAGGAAGGGCTGGACATTTGGGAGGAATGTAAGACTGTTGTCCGAGAATGAAGAAGACACAAGTAGGAAAGCTAAAGGCTCCTTGGAATTAAACCTTAAAAGTTAAATTAAACCTAAAAAGTTAAAGACAACAGGAAGGGCTTCTTCAAATACATAGCAGATAGAACTAACACTAGCAGCAATGTAGGCCCTCTGCTGAATGAGGTGGGTGCCCTGGTGGGAGAGGATACAAAGAAGGTGGAATTGCTAAACATCATCTTTGCCTCTGTGTATACAGCTGGAGGATGTCCTCAGGAGCCCCAGGCCCCTAAGGCTGCTGAGGAAGTCAGAGTAAAGGATGAGTTTACCTTGGTTGATGAGGGCTGGGTTAAGGATCAGTTAATGAGGCTGATGGGATGCACCCACAGGTACTGAGGGAACTGTCAGATGTCATTGCTAGGCCACTCTCCATAATCTTTGGTAAGTTGTTGGGAACAAGAGAGGTGTCTGAGGACTAGAGGAAAGCAAATGTCTCTTCAATCTTCAAGAAAGGCAAAAAAGAGGACCCGGGTAAGCACAGACTGGTCAGCCTCACTTCCATCCCTGGAAAGGTAATGAAACAGCTCATTCGTGCTGCTGTCTCCAGGCGCATCAAGAGACAAGAGGCTTATCAGGAGCAGTCAGCATGGCTTTACTATGGGGAATTCATGTCTGATGAAACTTATAGCCTTCTATGAGGATATACCAGGTGGATGGATGATGGCAGAGCAGTAGACATGGTTTATCTTGATTTCAGTAAGGTATTTGACACCATCTTGCACTGCATCCTTGGAGCTAAACTGAAGAAGTGCGGCCTGGATGACTGGGTTGTGAGGTGGACTGGGAGCTGGTTGATGGATAGAAGCCAAAGGGTTGTAGTCAATGGGATGGAGTCTAGTTGGAAGTGTGTTTCTAGTGGAGTACCTCCAGGTTCAATACTGGGGCCAGTACTATTCAATATACTTATTGATGACCTAGATGAAGGAAGAGTGCACTACCAAAAATTTTGACACAAAATAGTGTGGAGTGGTTAACACCCCAGAAGGCTGTGCTGCCATTCAGAGGAATCTCCACAGACTGGAGAGTTGGACAGAGAGAAATTTAATGTATTAAAGAAGAGCAAGTGTAAAGTCTTGCATCTGGGAAAGAACAACCCCAGGTACCAGTATAGGTTGGGGACTGAGCTGTTGGAGAGCAGCACAGGGGAATGGGACCTGGGGGTACTGGTGGATGGAAAGATGACCATGAGCCAGCAATGTGCCCTTGAGGCCAAGAAGGCCAATGGCATCCTGGGGTGCATTAGAAGGGGAGTGGTCAGTAGGTCAAGAGAGGTTCTCCTGCCCCTCGACTCCTCCCTGGTGAGGCCACATCTGGAATATTGTGTCCAGTTCTGGGCCTCTCTGGTCTAGAAGGACAGAGAACTGCTTGAAAGAGTCCAGAGCAGAGTGACCAAGATGATTAAGAGAGTGGAACATCTCCCTTATGAGGAAAGGCTGAGGGAGCTGGATCTCTTCAGCTTGGAGAAGAGAAGAATGAGGGGTGATCTCATCAATGCTTATAAATATGTAAGAGGTGAGTGCCAGGAGGATGGAGTAAAGCTTTTCTCAGGGGTGAATAGCACAAGGGGCAAGGGTTATAAACTGGAGCATAGGCAGTTCCATATAAATATTAGGAAGAATTTTTTCTCCTGACACTGTGACGGTGACAGAGCACTGGCACAGGCTGCCCAGGGAGGTTGTGGAGTCTGCTTCTCTGGAAACATTCAAAACCCACCTGGATGGGTTCCTGTGTGACCTGCTATAGGTGACCCTGCTCTGGCAGGGGGTTGGACTAGATGATCTTTCAAGGTCCCTTCCAACCCCTTTCTATGATTCTATGATATGGTTGGCTTAATGGGCTCCAACCATAGACTGCCAGCTCATGTTGAGCTTCTCATCAACCATCACCCTCAAGTCTTACTCCTCAGGGCTGCTCTCAATCCATTCTTCTCTCATACTTGTCTTATCTCATACTTGTCATGTAGCATCAGCTGTAGGTCAGTCAATGCACGTCTAAGCTTAAAAAATGTACTCTAATCTTACTCTCAGAATGGTTACTTTCTTCATAGAGAATAAATGTTGGGGGTTTTTCACCAAATACCTTAAACAGTAGCAAATTCTATAGCCTCTTTTCCTTTCTGTCTCTGCTCATCTCAGGTGGCAGACAAATTATACTACCTTTGCAAGTTAATTAAGCAAGTAGAATTTTCAGATCTCACTGCTCTTCATCAGGCTGCTTCACTGAGAGTACAATTTTCTCTACTGACTTAATTAACTGTTTTCAAGATAGGGGAATGTAATTTTAATGTCACTGTGTATTAAAAAAAATAAATTCAACATTTTCTACTTCACTATGATTTCAACATGTAGCGAAGACATTTTCAGAAAGAAAAATGTCACTTTCTGTATCAGATCATTCTGATAAAAATAGTAGACATCTTATGCTGAGAAACAGGGTTATTAGTATTTTTTCCAATTAAAAATTACAAGTCATTTTAAATGACCAAAGTTCCATGTGTCATTTTAGTTTTTTTCACACCTCCCATTCTTGTATTGAATCTATTAAAAAAATGTATTCCTCAAACACATTCTTGTTTGTAAGGCATCCCCAACTAATTTACAGTATAAGGTGTGTTCAGACTTTCACATGCAAACTAACCACAGCTGAATGGGTTATTACTCCAGTTCTGGTCACATGGACTTTTTGATCCCATAGGCTAGCAGATCACAGTGGAAGTTTTTAGGTGCTATCAAAGCTCTCACTTTTAAGGATTTTTTTGACTTTTGCTTTTGCTATTTAACTTGTATGTTTCTCACACTTTTAGGTGACTTCTATAAATAACCAGTTCAGAAATAAACAAAACCAGAAATAAGCTGAATAGTGGTTATCATTTACAATACAACACAAATTAGCTGCAATTCAAGAACCATTCACCTGACAATTCACCAGAAGTATAGCAACAGAATTTAAAAATAATAAGTAGTATCTTTCTTACTAGTGTTGAGCACAATTCATTGAAAGCATTGATTATTAAAACTCCAGTGCCATATAAAATAGAACTATGTTCCATACAAGAAAATTTCCTATAATTCCTGTGTTTGGGGGTGGTGGTGCTCAGATTTCGATTTGGGAGAGGGAGGCAACAGACATCATCAGAGTAGTATATGATGTAATATTGAGGTTTTCAGAGGTATCAGAAGGCATGTGGGAGGTTAAATTTTGAAGTGTATAATTGCAGTTGCCTTTCACCTCTGTGAACCTGTACTCAAACAAGGTCAAATACCAAATTAGTTTTGTGATCTCTTCACAGTCACAATCTAAGGTCAGAAAAAGCTATGAACAGAATAGCAAAGGGGTGGCAGCTAAAGGCTGAGCAGCAAGCACAAGGTTTTCACCCACATGCTTCAGCCTCCAGCTTCCTTTGAGACCTCACTCCTGTGCTTAATGTGATGTTACTGACCTGTGTAAGGTGAAGCATTCCTATCTTTAAGGAATTGGCTTCTTGACCTGTACAGCCACTGTTCTGATCAAGAACAGTCTTTCTCATCCTTTGGTTACAGAAATGTTAATGGAAAACATAGGCAATTACTTGCCACACCCTGTAGTCACAAACTATATAACCTTGATCAAATACCTTCAAATGAAAGGAAGTTGAGCACTTACTCAAGAAAATAAAATCAGCAGTTCACAGAAATCACAGAAAGTGAGGGGCTGAAAGTGACCTCAAAAGATCTAGTCAGATCTCTGCCAGATCAGGGGCACAGCAGGTCACAGGGTAACACGTTCAGGTGGGTTTTGAGTGTCTCCAGAGAAGGAAAGGAGTCTCCACAGCCTCCCTGGGTGGCCTGTACCAGTGCTCTGTAAGTATCACAGCTATACATCATTCATGGAAGCTTTGCAATGGGTTTGGTGAAATAATTCATAGAAAGTAAACTGAGGTGCTTAAAAAAATTAAAGAAAACATTGTGTCTATGTAGTATTTAGGTTGGGTTTAGTGACCTCTTTTTAGACCCAACAGTAGACAAAGTCTAAAGAGTGATGGCCTTATTTGATTCCCTACCACCACATCTCCAGTGATATCATATGGTCTGACAAAAGATACTAGATTTTAAATTACTGAATAATATTCTCTCTCTAAATACTCTTTCCCACTCTTACCTTCTTATGCTGCCATAGTTATAACAGCTCCTTTAGAACACAATTCTAATGCATTTTCTATGCTCCCATTTTCTGCAAAATTTATAATCTAGAGTTATTCATAATAATTTAGATACTGAATTCAGATTTGAATATCTCCATTTACTCACCTCATTTTAAAAAACAGACATCTGTAAAATAGCATCTCTAAGACAGTTTGCAAAATTAAGCAACAAAAAAGTTTCAGTGTGATTTGGCACATCAGCTATCAATATAAAACCTGTCTCCTGCCTATTTAGATGCTCCAATGCAGTTTTCTTCCATAGTAACTGAGCAACACTCCAACTTTTTAAAATACAAAGCCACCTGTGTTTCTTGCAAAACCCTAAGGAAAAATTAGCTTGATTGAATGGAGGCGGGTGTGTATTATGTGAGTGGATGTGTTCTACCCGTGAGAAATAATGACAGAGGAGAAAAGAAATTAATTTCATTCTTAGTTCTTATAATGATAAAATCTATGGTCACCTTTCCCTGTTAAAACTGCTGAAAACACTATTTCCAACACATGTGTGAGCCCCTATGTTAATAACAGAAGAGTGCTTCTTAAAAATGATTTGTGTTTTTTTCTTAAAGAATACTTTTCAAAAATCTCGTCTCATAAATGATTTAGCATTTTATACCACTGAGTAGCAAGCCACACACAATTACGTTACTTACCAACTTCTGGAAACGATGTGTTGAAATATTTAGTATATTCTGCTGTAAATAATGTAATGGGTAGAACTTATATTGTTGCCTTACTGGAAATTCTAGCATTTATTACTGCAATTTTTACTTATTAAAAAAAAAAACACAAACCAAAAACAAAACAAAAAACCCCACATTCATAGTAACAAAAAACCAATAGCCATTATTGTTCTAACATTTTCCTTACCATTTAATTATTTTTTTTTTTGAAGTTGTTATCTGTGTCTAAAATAAAATTATGACAATTTACCTGAGTTTTCCAGTAGAACATCTACATACTAGAGCACCAGCCTTTCTGGCTTCTCTGATGATATTGAATTTGATTCTACTGTGGCTGCTCAGTACTGGCAACCTTTCTAGTTAAAAACATCCACCAGACTTCACAAACTATTCCAAAGGAAATCAGTAGCTGTTTTTCATGTATGCTTTTAAAAAAACCCAAATAATACCCAGTGCACAAAAACGACAAAAGATAAGGTATTCTTATTACAAAAGTATTTTCTCTACAAAAGTATTTTCATTTTAAATTAGAGCCTGTTCTCAGGAGACTCAGAGTCTTTTTCAGATTTTACTTGGGTCTAAAAGCTGGTTTTCATGTCATTCAAATTATCATCTTAATAGAAACAATTACTTACTGTTTAAGCTCAAAGATATGGAATACAAAGTATCCTGTTTTTAAATATTAAAAAGGAAGATTCTTTGCTGCATTCCGTGATGCAGAACTTGAAGGAAAACAACAAATGTTGTCTTCTGCATAAATATCAGGTAAGAGTTTTTGTTAATACCATAGAATTTCTTATCAAATGCAATGGCAATTCAAATGGTATTTTGCCTGAATGATTTGTAATATACAGGAGGGGTTCTGCTTCTTTATGAATATTATCCAGAGATATGTGGAATATCTTGGGCAAGTGCCTAGGATAGTGGGCCCATACAGTATTTTGGAACTTGAGGTAAGAAAGTTAAATTCATTTTCTTTTTTAGCCTATTTTCTAAAGACAAGCAATTTGGGATCAAGAAAACACAATTAACAGCTGCTAACCAAATCCTCCATCTGGGTCTCAACTTGAGACACTTCTGAGGTTTCCTTCTGTACTAAGAAAGGACTCATTAATGTTCACTGAAACTTTGACAGTTCTAAAAAACACAAACTTGTTCACATCCATTACCTTCCCTGAATCAGGCTTTGAAAACACTAATAAAAGTCTGAAATGCCCACTCGTTTCATATTTGTTTGCTACCTAGAAACTGTTGTTAGGGCAATTCAGTATTATCAGGCTTATCCCTTTATTGCTAAGTTTTATTTTGGGCTCTAGATAAATACTACAAATGTTGCATTCTCTGTGATTTTAACCTCTATAAAGTGTCTACTGAAGTAATTTGCAGAGATCATTTTTCCATTTTGTTTTTCATAATTTGCCCCATAGAATAATTTGATTGTTACTTTCAAAAGAATAATAAAATATGCAATGTCAACTAATACAAATGAATCATGTGTCGGAAGGGAATAAAATGATAATCACTAAAAAGGGAAGAACAATATGTCTAAATTAAAATGCTGGTCAACAGAACACAGAGCTGACATTTAGAAAGGTTATGTTTGACTGTAATAAAATAAATGGCAGCTCTTTGTATACACAGTTGTCAATTAGCATTGCGTATGTGTCTCTTGGATACGTTTATTTTTGCCTAATGACTCCTTATTGAAGGGACAAAAATCTATTATTAATTTTGTAAGTACTCCTGACTGAACAAAATAACTACAAATAATAGCTGCCTCTTTGTATTAGCATTTTCTTTTCATGAGAATGTCATGAAAACAAAGAAACAAAAAAACAATATAACTAAAATAAACAACTGTTTGGAAACAGAGAAGTCAAAATATAACAGAAATTGAAAAGTTATAAGAAAATGTAAATTCAAGTGAGACAAGATTTTTTTTTAAGGTTAAATTAAAGCAAAAAGATCTCTTATCTACTTTGAACTTCTCATCTTTAATATGTCTGCTAATGTAGACATGATTAATCTTCAAGGTGACTTTTTAGTAGCTTAAAAAAAAATTCTAAAACCATTTTTGTTTTAATTGCAATGCAGCTATGCGGATCACTCGATACCTGAACCTTTTGAGCAGTTTATCTATAGTGGAAATTTTATTTCCTTTTTGCCCTTACTCAGGAAAAGAAGCTCTCCAGTTGAAACTCAGAAGGGACAGACTATTTCCTTTGGCATTGGCATGGAGTGCTGCTTTGCCTCAAGAGGAAAGGCAAAGGAAATGTGGCTGCTGCTTCTCTCATTAAACTTGAGCTTTGCTAGGTGAGACACAAACCCCTCAGCAGCACACAAAAGGGCTTGATGCCAAAATCACATCCCAGTTTGAGTCAGATTCTTTTAATGACATTGCAGCAAGGAGCAAAAGCTCTTACTCTCCTAAAGAAGAATAAGGATATAAATAGAGTGAGATGTTTTGTTCTTGGGCTTTTTTGTTTTGTTTTTTCACAAGGCAGAGAATGAGTCTGATACTCATGAGGCTAGGAAGGAAGGGCAGTTGTGGTATCCTCATTCTACCCAGAATAACACAGACATTTTACATTAAAACTGTAATTGAAAAAAATTAACAGTCCTGGCAAAACAGATCTGCAGCCAGGTCTGGGGGGTTTTCCTTTGCCAACAGTCAAACATCTCTCCAGCCTTCCTCCCTCCCCTTTTTTATGGGATGGGGGCAAAGTAGAAGGAAGGCAGGAAAACTTGGCATCACAATAATGACAATTTGATAAAAAAAAGCAAAAGCTGCATGCAAAAGCAAACAAAAAGAGGATTTCATTAGCAACTTCCCACTGGTAGGCAGATGCCCATTCATCTGGGAAATCAGGTCCTCACCATGTGCAACCGTTCTTGAGGAAGAACAGCTCCATAATCACAGACATCCCCTGCTTCCTCCTCTTTTCTTTGAGCTTTTATTGCTAAGCATGCAACACCATGAGGTATGGGATATCCCTTTGGTCAGTTTAGGTCAGCTGTGTCCCCTCCCAGTCTCTTGCTTACCCCCAGCCTAATTGCAGTGGGAAAAAAGGCTTGATGCTATGCAAACACTGCGCAGATATAGCCAAAACACTTGTGTGATATCAGTACCCTAATTATACATCCTTTGTGAAAATGATTCATATCACTGTTTCCCAGAAAAGTAAAAGGTGATTGTGTTGAATCCTTTGAAATGATGGGTTTAAATTCCTACCTGTGGGACTGTGTTTAGATCCTGCACATACACAGATATCTTAATATGAAAGACAGATACAGCTCAGGTACAGCTTTAGACCCATTCTAGACTAGTGGGAATTCATTCCTAGCGGCAAGTCTGGGTCAGCTTTTGTGGTAGATACTAACCTACAGAGAACTCTCTGTTAAATAAAAATATCTCTTCTGGGCATATTTTGATTTCTACTGAAATCACTGGCAGGTTTTTCACTTAAAGAAATTCCAGTACTTTCTGCATCAATTACCTTTTACCATTTTATCAATTACCATGTTTACTTCTGCCCATATTTCAAATATTAACATTTATAGCTTGTTGGTACATTTATGGAGGGAAAAAAATAAATCTATTAACATTTTTACAGTTTTACAAGTTACAGTTTCAGTTATAACCTGTTATGTGGGGAAAAGCCTTGATATTCTGCCTATCAATAAACTCAGTCCACAGACTTAAAGGATTTAGATGTGCTCTATTTTTCCCGACTCCTGCTCTGAAATTCTTTACAGTTGTTTATATGAAGTGCTTTATCCCAGCAAATACAAGTTTCATTTTAATATGTTGAAAATGAGGCAGTATATATGTTAATGATTTAAGCTTTCCGTATCTTCTATCTATAATGAGAATTTCATTGGTCCTTATTTACATCTAGAACAGTACAAATTTATTGCCAGATGAACTTGCTGACAATTTGAGTGTGATGACATCCCTAATAAGCTAATATACTGGGACCCAGAGGAGAAAACTGTTCAATAAGAGCCTGATAAAGTTCAAAGACATCACTTTTATCTCAGGAAAAACAGAGTTCAGGATTCACCCATGAAACAGACCAGAAAATAATGTATTTCCTATTTATTTATTTTAATAAATGAAAATGTAATGGTCAGTACATGCAACATTTACCATAGATGTCCTACTTGTAACTACAGCAGAGCAATACAATGTGAATTTCTGCCTCAAGTTAGAACCAAAAAAGCATATAATCCAACAGAATCTCCAACTATGTAAAAACCCCATATAAATAAATTTATGTTCCCGCAATGCATTCTATAATTATATTTATAATATATAGAGAGAAATCTCTTCTATATCCATGCAAATTCTTTAAAGGTGGTATTTTTAAAAGTGAATGCACCATCAGACATAGATACATAGACATCATATCATTAGTTTTACCTCAGCAGGAACTGTCAATATACAGTCAGTCCTTCCTGTCAAGATTCAGCCTCCCTATCATTTAACTTGAAAACTAGTTTGGAAAGTAATTCAAGAACTTCAAAATTATTTAAGTATCTCTGAGATACCATCTACTGGGTTGGCATCATCACCACTGTATTCTTCAGTTGCAAGGCTCAATCCCTCAAATTGCTTCTATTTCTTCTTCCAAGGTGCAGGGCTGTAATGCTATGTATATCTTACAGATTGACAGGGAACTGTATGACTATACTGATGTACAGCCTGACCATAAAGTAGCACCACTGAAAAAAGATTCTTTCCAGTTTCTTCCAGCACTTCTACACATTCTCACCAATGATAAATTAGTCTATGAAGAATTCTTCACACCTTTGAAAACACGCCACATTCCACACCTAGGTACCACAGCATGTTCTCACTCTAATGATTCAATATGAACAAAACTTCTCAGCTGATGTATGCAGTGCATACACATAACCCACAGGTAGTTACTTTGCATGCCTTGTCCACAAAAGTGATTTACTATTGACAGAATAATGGTTACAATGAAGAGAATCTTGAAATCAGAAAACTGTTTTTCTAACCAGATGATAGGATTCATATTTATTACCATTCCATGGACTGCGTTACTTAAATATTTCTATTATTTCTGTCATTAGTTTTAGCATGGGTAGGTGAGTCTGAGAAGGAGATACAAAGTGGTTCTGCATACCGATTAACATTATATTTAGCAGTATCAAAAACAAATCTGGAAGCAGCACAACAGGACGCAGTCTACTGAGATCATCTGTACACTTTCCACATATAAAGCCCAGATTAGACCATAAAATTACATGTGCAAATCTCTTCATTAGTCAGAAAATTCAGGAAAGAACTTCATCTTCTGTTACATCTTCACCACTATATATATACTATCTATATATCTCTATATGTCTCACTATATATAAACTATAGTTTACTTTGAAGAAATTATGTCAAGATGCACTTTCATTTACCACTACATTTCACTAAGGAGACTGACATTTTTTTGAGATCAGTAGCTCCTTTGGACATTTCCTTGGCCAGAGTTGCCCTAAAATGAAAACCAACCAACCAAACAGAAAAACAAACAAAAACCACCAACCAAATAAAAAAGCACAAAAACCCCTAACAAAATACCTAAAATTATAAGAAATATTTATTGGATAGAAAATATAACTTCATTTTTCTACTTAATTGCTTGATGGGAGGGTAGAAGAATAATATGAATTCACAAGGTAACAAGATGATAAATGAGCTAACTTATTCCATAGTATCATACATAAATCATAAATTTAAGATTTATTCTATTGAAATCTATCTTTGTTTATATGACAAGACTTCATCTAGATAAACATGGGAAAAATCACAAGTCTATATCAATTACTAAGGAAAATTTCACATGTAAAATAACTAGTCAGTGCTGAAATAGTTCATGTTAATTTCAATCTTATATTCATTTAAAAGGGGAAAGTTAAGATATCAAGGAAAAATGGAAAGGCACAGATATCTAGTCATAGAGGACTATTATTGCTGAAAAAAACAGATAATTAACCAAATATATACGAGGTAATGAGTCCTCTGGAAATTTCACTTACTGCTGTAACTCCATGTTATTTCATTCCCTATTCTTTGCAAGATCTCTGTTAACATTAGCTACCCTTCTTAATCTGGTCTCACAAGAAAATGGGGCTTAGGACCCGCATCTCTCTGTCTCTCAGATCCCTACTTTCAAATCAAAACTGATGAAAAGTATTAAGGTCACAAAATCATATTGCTGAAATTTATGTGAAAGGCATTTAGCCTGAATATATTAATGCCTTCAGAGGAGGGAAGCACTGGATAATTAGCTCAGATGTTAGGCACCAGAAAATACACACCAGGAAAGCTGTAGGAAATCAACCATCACAAGTTCTCCTTTTCAGAGTGGTGTATATTTCATTTCTAAAATAAAAAAAAAAAAAAAAAAAGCCTTAGAGAAAACAACAAGATTAATCTTAAGGCACTGAACAAATCTGAAGCAATCGTGTATTGGTATAGTCACAGTAGTATGCAACAATTCTTGGGGGCAGTTCATCAGAAATCTTCCTACTCAGTCCTCTGGGCTATTTCTCCCATATAAAAATCAATCTGAAGCTTTAGATTCTCACAGCCTGCAAAGACTTTATGCTGCATTTTCAACAACTCCCTTAACTCCTTTAAAGAGGATCTTAATTTCCTTTAGTCTCCATGAGAACTGAATGCTTAGTTCTCTTAGGTACTTTTGAAATTTTATTACAAAAATAATACAAACTGAACATACCAGTGTGCTTGTTTCAGTTCATCCCACATTCATAAATGGCATAGTTTATATAAAAGTTAAAAGTAGACTAGAAGTTCTGATGAATTTTTCAGATAACATGGAGGAAACATTTTTCAAATAATACGGAGGAAATATTTACCTCAGCTCCTCTAAAACAGTATGAAACACGTATTTTTCTGCACATAGCATGTGCCAGTCATTTAGAATTGCCATGAAAAGCTACTAAAGACAACGAACATGCTTTCAAAGTGTGGTATAAATGTGAAAAAATAACATTTTTCAGCAGAATACAATTTGGTTGAAGCATGAGGTATCTTTCCATTTCTAAAAGTCTCTTAATACATGAGGAAATGCCATTTTGCCACAGCCCCTCATTTAGAACAAATTCTAGATAAAGCAATTTCAGAAATGTCAAAATAATCCAGATGATCACAGTATTACAGAAGGTTTTCCTTTTCATTAGTGAAGTATATAAAAGAAATTGCTCACAGAAGAGGTGAGGTTCAGCATGGGACCCACACTACAGTTTTATGCCCTGATGAGCCAGCAAGGCAAAGGCTGTCCGGTGTGAGAAAGAATTGACCTAAATTTTCTTGTCATCAATGATATGTCTCAGGTGATTGGCAAAGCCACACCCTGTCTTGGATGCAGCTGCTGTACGCAGCAGTCACCTGAGATTGCAGTAATTTCAGCAGCTGCTTAGCAGCATGTGTCAACAGGCATCCTATGTGCCTAAAGCAACACAGAAGAACTCTTTGTCAGTGCAGAACAACTCTACTGAATGTAGAGATGACAAAAATTATTATCTATTCCTGTACACATGATTAGGTTATTTTCATATTAGCCAACCATGTATAAATAGATGCATATACAGATGCAAATGAATCTTGATAAACAAAAGAAGAGCATAGAGAAGCTTTCAGCCAGAGCCATGAGGTATACTATAGGGAAACAACTGAAAAAGGTGAAAGAAAAAAACCAAACCAAAAAACAAACACAGGTTGCTCATCATTATCATTGCTTATTTTGCAGGCATAACTATGAGTATCAATTGAGCTGGAAACAGTGAGTGCCTCTGAATTGCAGTGCTTAGACCTAAAGCTGGAAGGTTGTTACAATTTATCCTTGATAAAATGGCACATCACCACCATGTTTATGAATCTGACCCTTAACTTTTATTGCAATTCCTAAAAAAAAAAAAAACCGAAAAAAAATCTTGTGGGTTTTTTCCCTTCTCACAGAAAAAACCCAAACAAGTGAACAAGCAAACAAAAATGGTTTTTGTGAGCAGCAGGAGTCAACAAGCACATTTCTGAGTTTTTTTCCTAAATGTGGATTCCCTGATGTATGATAAAGGTTACATCTTTTTGCTCAGTGGGAGTATTAGTTTACTTGGACATCTATTGTAATAACGTTAATGGGAGTAAAAGATCTTGGCAATTTTCACCCCAGGGTCAAATTAATAATCAGGTTCTACAGTCACTAGGTAGAAGGGAAATAGTCACAGTACTATGACTGAGAATGAAAAACTGGGCAGAAAGGCTGGTACACAACCAAAGCAGATTCCATTAAGCTAATCAGTGCTGATTGTCTCCAAGTTTTACCGGAATTCATGTAAGGATTTTTTGTTTCATAATACTTCATGCATGTCTTCTAATAGTTTTATAACTGTTTAACAAGCCCAAACTGACAGAGCAGAAAAGACACAAAAAATAGATTATATCACTCAAATTCCAGAGTGTCCCTTTTCATCTCAAAAGAAATCTTCTCATATAAGCAAGAAGCATGCAAGGTATCAGGAACTCTGAAAAGGTTAAATTGTTACAAGGTCTCCAGATGTGGAAAAAACATCAAATGGCAATTAGATGTTCTTAGGAACAGGTGGTCATCAGCCAAGAGTCAGATTTGAAGACAAACTCTCCTCCGTGCTCACAGAGTTTCTGGCATAATGCTAAAAGACAATCCCAGACAGCAACAATACTGGAACCTCTGGTATTACCCATGACTTCCAACCAATGGATAGGAGAAGCTTCAGAATTCTGCAACAGCTTTGGAAATTGAGTTTATAAAGATAGATTTCAAATTTGCAATAGTAAAAATGAAGCCATTCACCTAAAACAAAAGATCATCCTTACTAAACACAATTAAAAGAAAGAAAGCAACTGATCCCGATGGGTCCCTTCCAACTTGGTTTATTCTATGATTCCATGATTCTATAACCAGAAGGTACAGATTGTAGAAGTCAAAAAGTCCAAACCATCATAGCTGGTCAATCAACTTTCTCAGACTTTCACTTACATTCTCCTTAATTCAGTAACAAATGTGAAGGCTCTTATGGGTATGTAGGTTATCATATGTCACATATAATTTTTTCCTAATTTCAGCAGCTGCTAGAGGCTCTCAAAGAAAATGGATTGACTTTTTTCCCTATAGCACTGGTAGGGTGACCGACATCACATTTATTCTCAGGTCCATTTCAACTTCAGCCAATTATATAACAAGTGTACAGCTGACATTATGCTGAGTATTAAAGTGAACCTATGTTATTCAGAACTACTCAGTCAGTTTAAAACAAAGCAGTGCTGGAAGGACCAGTCCAGCATAGCTTTTAATTATTAATTGTGTTATTATTATTGCATGCACTCCTAAGGCACTCTCCACAGTCCATCTGGTACGCCCCCTGCATAATTTAGAATTACAACTGTTCTTTACTGGAGAGGGGAAGGAAAGTGAGACTTTTCTTCTCTCTCTTTTGTCTGGAAAAGCTTCCTTTGCAAAAACGACAAATCCAAGTGGTAAATGCATGTTGCAATTAGGATACAACATCAGGAGCACTCCAGCATTCAGTGACAAGACAGTCACAAAAGGATGAGTTTGACAAAGCACCATAAGGAATAAGTCTTAGCTTAGCCTTTCCTGGTAGGAGAAAATTCTTATAGAAACAGATATGATTACAAATATATATCTATAAAAAAATCTCTTACTGTCCTACAGGGTCAAAGCACCCCTGTTCTTCATAGTCCCTAATCTGGTTTTCAAAAAAGAAGTTATAAGTAACCGGCTCCCTGTTACTTATGAGTTACTGTATAAGTAACTCTTAGTAAGAGTTTTCAGAAAAAAATACGATTGATTTGGAAAGCACATAAAATAATACTTTTTTTTTTTTTTTTTTTTTTTTCCTGTGCTACTGGGCAAATTTTTGACTTTTTTCAGAAATAAAGTCATTATAAAGGACAAAATATGTATTTTATTTTCCTAACACTAAACTGTGTGATCTTAGAGGCTGGAAAAAAATATGTTTATTGAGACTTTTTTTTTTTTTTTAAGCTGGGAAAAAAGCTATCAGATTCCTTGCCAGTTTATCATTAGTGAAACTTACATTTTTACACTTCTTTAGTACCTACCTCTTGTGATATCTCTTATGTCAGACTTCTAGGCAAAGGGAAGTAAAAGTCACCAGCTGATAAAAAAGGAGACTGTAGGAGAAGAACAGGAGTCAAAAAGACAGATGGGACTTCAAGAAAGGGCAGGAATGGGAATAAGTCATCACATGTAGGCAAACACTATGTTTTGTACCTTTATTGGTTTGGGGCTCTCACAGTACAATATTCTTTCTTGAAATTAAGACTTTGCTTTCTGCATGACTCACTGACTCTTGCCTGTTCTCCACAATTCAAGTTATTATGTGTAGATTTTCTAGTTTAGGGTACATCTACACAGGATGTAGATGGGTAGGAAAAGGACTGACAAGATGCTTCTTCTACCCCTCATTTAGAAGGTAGACTCCAATCATTATATTAATTTTAATGTATTCACAATGTCCTTCCTTTGTTACATCAAATGTGAACTTTACTATGCTATTCCCTCTTCTAAACGTAAGATAATTAAAATTTCCAAAAATTTCTTTTAGACTTGGTGAAATGCAGCATAATTTTCCCTATTGTGAGATATCTTGTTCTATGGTCAACAGATGACTTCCCAGAGATTTATGAGAAATTACTGTTGAAGTTTCTTAGTCGGAATAAAAATTTTAATTACTTTGTCCCCAGCAATAGCATTTACAAATTATGCACCCTCATAACACATACACAGAAGCCAGAATAAGGACAGAGAATGGAATTTAGAAAATTGTATTTCCTTATGCGTTGCAATGCCAAAAATTATAGGAAATTAAGAGCGGAGTATAAAGGCAGATTTTTAACAATAATTTATCACCTCATCACACTAGAAGAGGAGTAAAACACATTAGAAAGAGGACTTGGACAAATTTGTAAGCCATCAGTGATGCACTCAAAAAAATATGTATTCGATTATAAAATAAAGATGAGCAGCCTTCCATATAGTTGGATAAAACTTTGGTTAGACCTCATGTAAAATATTAGGTTCAGGTAAAGTCACACACATTTAAGATTAATTCAAACAGGAGAAAAAGAGTTAATCAAGGAAAAATGGTGATGTCTGAGAAGAGATATATAGAAACTGGATGAGTCATTTGAGCCTGAAAAGAAAATACAGAAAAGATACGATTATTGACTAAAGATATATCAAGAAGATAAGTATGAAATAATGCAGTTACATGTATCCAGAGACAGCATTACTATATATATATATATAAATATATATATAAATTATATTCCCTGTCTACAAATCAATTTAATCCAGGACTTAGAAAAGAGTACCTAATCACCAGGAAATGGAATTTCTCAGAATAGAGATAGTACAGAAGCAATGAAGATAAAAATGTATCCAGATAAGTGAGTGAAGGCATTAAATAATTTTAATAGTTCACCACTTAGTAGTTTTTATTAGCTTAGAATTAGACCGGGTTTTCACATGATCTTTTACAGTTTGATAGCCTGGTTTTCTGGGAGACTTCTCTTTGATGAATCATCTCTTTTAGCTAACAGCTATGCCTATTTCAGTGGGAGAACACTTAAATCAACAACCCTTTATTATTAGCTTCATGCTTTCTTATAAGAGCAAAGTCATAAGACACAAGAAGAAAACAAAAGGAGTACTTACAAAGTCCTAAGGGAATTGGTAAAAAAATGTGGTGTGCAAGTTACATTTTCCTCCATCTTACCAGATGAAAGGAGGTAGCCAGAAATTGATGTGTAATGCTCATCAAGCTTTGGCTACACAGCTGGTGCCATCAAGAGTGGTTTATTTTTTATGATAATGAGGCATTCCTTCAATTACTATAACCTTTTAGGGAAGGACGGAATGGGGGTGTGGGATCCAAAATGGAACACTCTTGTAAATATATCCACTTGGTGAATAAATCAGGTCGACCAGGCTTGCAACAAATACTGTTTAGCTGTCTCCATAGACAAGAACTAACCACCCTGGGGCTGTGTGTGACTATTGTATACTCTCCAACCCCCCTTTAGGGAAACCTGCATGCTTGGAATACCTCTCAGAAGTGCCTATACACTAACAGATGCAGTATGGAAAACAAACAGAAGAACTAGAGATCTGTGTGTGGTTGCATGGCCATCAGCTTATTGCAATTACTGAGACATGGAGGGGTAGCTCAAATGACTGGAATGCTGTCATGGATGGCTATGTACTCTTCAGGAAATGTACAGCAGGAGGGCAGAGTGGTGGAGCAGCTCTTTATGTTAAAACACACCCGGAATGTATCAAGCTCCATATAGGAGAGGATGAAGAACCAGTTGAGAGCTTATGCGTAAGATTTAAGGGCAAAACTAACACAGGTGACCCTATTGTGGTTATTTACTACAGACGACCTGATCAAGAGGAAAAAGGCAATGAGGAAATCTTAAAAGCACAGAAGAAGGCTATTCTTATGTACTGTAAGAGGAAATGATAGGGAAGACAACTGGCTCAGCTGAACAGGGAACTTTTGCTGGGACTCAGTAAAAAAAAGAAGAGTTTACTTCCTTTAGAAGAAGAGGCAGACATTACAGGATGAGTACAGGGATCTTTTTAGGTCATCCAGAGAAAAAAATAGAATGGCAAAAGTCCAGCTGGAGCTCAATCTGGCCACTCTCATGAGGGATGACAAAAAAAGTTTTTACAAATACATTAACAATAAAAGAGACCCATGAAGAATGTCCATTCTTTATTGGATGTAGACGAAAATATTACAACTAAGGATGAGGAAAAGTCTGATACTTAATGCCACCTTTTCCTGTCTTTATTGTCAGACCAGCCACCCCCAGGTATTCAGGCCTCTGAGCTGAAAGATAAGGATGGAGAGCAGCATAACCCCCTGATAATCCATGAGGAAGCAGTTAACTACCTGCTAGGGCACCTGGACACTCAAAAGTCTATGGAGCCATATGGGATCCAACCAAGAGTACTGAAGGATCTGGCAGAGGAGGTCACCAAGCCACTTCATCATTTACCAACAGTCTTGATCAAAAGGGGAGGGGAATGATTAAGCACAATGAGATCTGTATTCAAAAGGAATAAATATTCAGCGAGTTAAATATTGGTCATATCAGACTATTCTGAGTGCATAACAACATCCAGGGCTCTCAGGGTTGCAACAGGGTATTACTTTTTAAACCTGCATTTCTGAGACATCACATATGTGGTCAAGTAAAATCTACAGAATTGACTCAATAAAGTATGACTGGACCCATGAAAGAAGGTTATGATAGTTAAAATTTAAAGAAAGACTGCGTAGCTGAAACTAGCTGATATGCCACTTGCAAAGACTTCATTAAATTTGACTGGTAGATGTGATTGATAGTTTATTTCATGTCTAAAATCTTAAGGCCATCTAACCCAAACATCTTGGGCATCTCATAATCATACCTAGCTGCACCTCTAGAGTCCCAGCTGTTACTAGCTCTGCAGAAGGAGATTTATTATCTGAATCACTCTAATTAAGAAGCTCAATGCAATTTCAAGAACTACATCAGACATTCTCTTTCCAGAATCAGAGAAGTTTGTTTTTAACAGCTCAGATTTACTGTGAGTTATTGTAATTGCACATTCCATTGTCTCCTGACTAAATTAATCTCCCTCCTAGTTTTGTTTATCAGTTCCACCAGGATCTTTAAAAATTTGTTCTGACATTTTAATGTTATTAAAAGAAAAAACTGGTTGACTAGCCAGTTGAGGCTGTGTTAAAACTGATACTGGCTAAAGCTATATATCAGAGGTACAATAATGATCACCAAAATGCTGCTGAGAAGCTATAGTATTCTGTAACATTACTGTTAAGTGTTGTTACTTCTTTCTTTTTCCATCAATTGGTCTTAATCAGAGCAGCTCACATGATTACCTGTGTTTATTCTGGGTAAAAATTATGGTGACTACTTAGTGCCCACTCTTCTTTCCTGATGGACCTTTACTGGACCATCTTTGAGGCTTCACTGAGAAAACACAAGAGGAACACAAAAAAAAGAAAGAAAGAAGAACAGCTACACATAATGTCATAGGTGGAAGAATAAGGGATGGACTATGGAAAAGATAGCTCACAAGTATCTGGGAAAGAAATAATACATGGATCTTCAGAAAAGGATCTTCAGAAAGTGATGGGAAAAATGAAGTCACTTCTAGGTTTATCTTTCTAATACCTAGTCTAGTGGAAGTACAGACACAGAAATAAATGCCTAGATTTACTCATTGTAAGGAAACAACAATTGCAACAATAATGATCTGAATGAAGTATGTATAATAGGTACAGATGGAAAAGAGAGCTTGGAAACCAATACTGCATAATCCATATAGGACAGTGAAATCTATTTACAGAAGAGAGACCAAAATAGTTCAAATAAACTAAAGCAAAGTCTTAATAAAACCAAATATGCAGCTAACTCTAAACTTTCAGAGAGATGGAATGTTAATAGTGGATTTTAATGAATTCAGTACAATGTGAATGAAGACATACTGAACTTGAATATATTTAATGATCTCTTGGGAATAATTGATTCAAAAATATGGGCTTTTCAAAATACCTCTTCGATTTCTTTAGCTTTTGATGTACAGCCAAGTATTCCAGACAATGTTCAAAGGAAGAAAACAAATAGGAGACTTCACTGATAACTTAATCAAAAGCACAGTAAATAAAGAAAATGTAAAAGGGACGTGCATCGGTAAAAGCTTTAGAAATGTCTCTGTGTAAAGAAATATAATCCCCAGAGACACAAGTCTGTATTTACAGAAGGTGGATTCACATTGTCCACATAAGACAGTTTATCAGTTCTATCTGAAAGTACCCCCATACATTTTCAGTGGCTCTCTAATTGCTAGAAGTGCTGACTTATCATGAACTTATTTGATGTATAAATAAAAGTAAATTAGGGGAAGTGTGGATAAATCATAAGATAAGGGTGCAAGCTACCCAGAGGCAGACATACTAGAATGAAAAAATAATTAGCAAGGTGCAATTTTGCTCCTACTTGAATGTTTGCTTAAAAAAACAAAGTGAATAGATGCCCTTTGAAAGGTGTTAATTAGATGCAGGGTCATCTTTCTTTTTTTTAAAAAAAGAAAAACTTTAACTTCTGAAACCAAGCAATCTGTTTGCATAAAAGGAGGAGTTTAAGAGCAGAATAAAATTTTTGTAAACTAGTGAATACTGAACATAATGAAATAAGAATTCACTTACTGCAAATCTGAAATAAAAAGACGAAATAATACCTAATAAGAGATCTTTCTCAAACTTCAGGACTGTGGCTTCTCAGATATATCACAGACCATCTCCTTTCTTGACTCTAGTCAAGAAAGAAAAATTTCAAGAATGTAAAATTTTGCTGCAAGTAACAGCAAAATGTCCACAACTATATTATACGGGGTTTAGTAATTGCTTAGAAAGGGGAGCAGCAGCATGATGCTTTATTCCAATAAATTTTTGTTAGAGCCAAATTCCTGAAGATAAGTATAACTTCCATTCACCAGCAAGATCTTCATAAGCTGTAGCTCAGGGAACTTCTGATTCCAAATATCAATCAGGAATTCAGAAAACAAGCTGAATAGAACAAGGTAGCACTTGCAAATAATTTCTCTGTGACTTGGTTGCCCAGATAATTTTGATCTAGATAAAATTCTGTGGCGGTGTTACCATTATATTTATTTCTACTGACTAATAATCCTGCTGTTTGTCCTGAAAACACATAACCTAGTGTTTGGTCTAGATGTTGGTTAAATATATGCTACATTCTAAGAGTTAGAGTTCATTTATTCCTGATGCTTACTATAAGAAGATTCATTCCATCTGTGTATATAGGTATCCTATATTCTTGATTATCATGTTAAATCCTTAGTTCATTACTCTCTACTTTTGACAGCTGAACCTGCTTTAAATGTAGGCAAAGTAAAACCTGAAGCAATAATTCTCACTTAGGAAAAATTAATAGGAGGAAGGGAACACAAAAAAACAAAAGCAAAAAAAAAAACAGAACTCAGAGCTTAAGAAAGTTATGTAAAGAAAGTTTTGGTTATTTTCTGTGTGAATTTCTTCCTGAAAGATTGGAAAGAGAGAACCTATTATTTTGATTAGAAGAAAAAAATTTTAAAATCCTAGAGTAGTTGAGAATTTCTTACTAGCAGCTTGCCAGGCCTTACACAGTTCGTAAATGGAAGATTTACTCAATTCAAAACGTGTTATTAAGTACTAAGCAGACACAAATATGCAAGCATGTGCTAATACCTCTTGTAAGAAAAACTATAAAATTAGCTTTTTTTTTTTTTTTGCTATGTCATTTTGTTAGTTGGATGTCTCCATCAGCATCTTGCCTCAGGAAGTAATAAAGTATGGCATAGATGACTAACCACAGATATGCAGTATCTTTCCAGAACTCAAGGAAATACAGAGACAATAATACAAAATAAACAGAGACAAACAAGGAACTGTAGGAGATACACATTCATCTCATGATTTAGATGTAACCTGAGTAGTTACTGGACCAACTACAATGTCACTAGATATTCAATTAGGAATCTGAATCATTCTATTAGAATATGATGTGCTAGAAGTAAATCAAAATAATTCAAGTAATAGCTATGTATAAAATTATCTTAATCCCTGATTGGCACAAATATACCACTAAAAAAATTGATCCAATGATCCAGAAGTGGTAAATTCAATAGAGACCCTTCAAAGGAGAAACCATACAAAAACAACATAAAAATTACCCAATTTAAAAAACTCCCTACATTCCTTAGGAAAGAGGTAGAAACCATAAATATAAACACAATCAACTAAAAACTCATCAAACATGAAACTGGTATTTCAATTTTTCTTGTAATTGTAAAGAATAAAAAACAACTTTAACACAGCTACTAAACAGAACTAATTCAGGTAGACTTCAGCTCAAGACAACTCAGTACACTACCCATTTCAAAGCTTCAGAATGCCTCCAATACAATATAACATATTCGAATTATTTGACTGAATGGAAGAGGCCTTTTTGACATTAGAGAAACCAAAGATAAAGAGGGTAGAATTAAATATGAAATAATTTGTTCAGATCACTGATGAGGGCCATATACGCAGGTAGATAGAACTACAATACTTGTTTCTCCATTTGTATTATTCCCATGGCTCAATAGTTACCTACTTTCTTCTCTTCCCTTTGTACACGAAAAGTTACTAATCTCTGACTCTTAATGGGTTTTGACTTCTTTTTGTTGTTTTTCAAGATGCATAAGCACAGCAGGGAGCCTCATAAAACACTTGGCATTTCTGAAAAAATGAATCACTTAGGACTTGACATGAATTAGCAGAAGTGAGAGAGCTTAATTCAATCAAGAGAAGTGGGCTCCTAAATTAAGTACAGGATTCAAATTCTCCTCTTTATCTTTGAAATTAATGTGAGTCTGTTCCTGTACATCAACCGGTCTGAAATCATTGTCTGGAATCCATATCTGGGGAGAGACTAAAAAACATTATATGGTCATTTGAATTATATTATCTACCACAGAGATGACATTCTCAAGAAAATTTCCGGGCAGATCTGACTGCCTTGTTTTCTGATGGATAGCTTTCTAATGAAAAACAGTCTCACTGAGGTAACACCTTGCAGGAAAATAAGATTTTAGCTTATATTTTTTGTGGAAAAAATAAGCTATTTTGTCTCAGGCATGGAAAAAAATGTTTCATTTCTATCTTAGCATGTTGGTAGTTTTAATGCACCAGTTCTATTATGTTTATATTAAGATCATTAAAGCTGCAAACAATAAAATCAACAACAAATTATTTCTCTAATCTCAATAAAATCCAACATTATAGAATTTGCTTAATTTTAATTTCACAATAAAATCTGGTTTAATTTTTTGATTCTTCACTTATCTTACTTTCTAAATAGCATAATTAAGAGACAGAGAGTAACAGCTACATTCAAACTGTTCTATCAATTGGACCCAGCAGAAGAAGTAGGATATTAGGGAGGCAGTGAGATCTGATCTTGGAATTTCCATCAGGAACTGATCCCTGACGTGACAACAGCTATATAATGAAGCCTATGTAAGGAGTTAAAAGAAGATTGAGTTGAACAGATTTTGAAGACTACAGGAAAGTGGCTTTTACTAAATTATTCCAACAGTGAAATCAGTGAAAACCAAAAACTTAGTGACATTTTCCCTCTCCCTCCCAAAAAAATCTTGACTAAAGAAGACAGTAATTTTTCTAGGATTACACATAAACTGGTATGTAGAGATGGAAAGCATTCTAAAGTAAAAATAATCAATAGTAACTTCTATAAAACCTTAATGGAAAATTTTAAAATTTTAAATCTTTTTTTTTTTAATAAACTTGACTTTAAAAATTTAAAATCCCTGCAATTTGAGCTTAACATGTGTTCCTAGTAAGTCAGAAAGATTCTTGTCAATAACTGATCATGAGAAAGAAAGCTATTTTCCGATTCTCTTTGAAAAAAAATTGCAAGTTAATTTTATGCTGTACTTCTACAGCAAATTGAAAGTGACTGTGATGTAAAATAATAAATGCATTCTAGCATTAATATAGCCCTTTGAGATAATCAAAACAGCGAAACAAAGTGGCAATGTGACATCTAGTACCTCACTACAAAACCCACTGAGAACCTAATATGCCTACCAGGGCCTAAAACCCACGCTGAAGTTGTTTAATTTGCTCCTTCTGCTTTCTGGCAGCTGCATGTGTGGGGAGTATAGCCATACAACTGTCATTTATTCACTTGCCTACCTATAAAGATAAGAAAACCCTAGCATTTTTGCTCTGATACTACTCAATCCAGAGAATATTTGTGATATATTTTAGTACAGGAAAGGTGGTTGCTGACTTCACACTTTGTGGAATTGCCTTTATAGGCAATTCCCTTGCTGAGGGAGCTGGGGGTGTTCAGCCTGGAGAAGAGGAGGCTCAGGGGAGACCTCATCGCTCTCTACAACTCCCTGAAAGGAGGCTGGAGCCAGGGGGGGTTGGGCTCTTTTCCCAGGCAACTTTCAACAAGACAAGAGGGCATGGACTTAAGTTGTGAAAGGGGAGGTTTAGGTTAGATATTAGGAATAAATTATTTACAGAGAGGGTGATCAGACATTGGAATGGGCTGCCCAGGGAAGTAGTGGATTCTCCATCCCTGGAGATATTTAAAAAGAGACTGGATGTGGCACTCAGTGCCATAGTCTAGTAACTGCAGTGGTAGTGGTCAAGGGTTGGACTTGATCTCTGAGGTCCCTTCCAACCCAGTCGATTCTATGATTCTATATCTTCAGAATATCTCAGAGTGCTTGGCAAGCTGATGACTCCATTGCGCAATTCCAGAGCAAAATAGCCAACTCCTGTTAAAAACTGAACATAATCTTCAAAAATTGTAGCATAAAATTTGTATACTTACGTTACACACCAATGCAGTGCCCAAAGCAATTTTAGGATTGAGCAAGTCCATTTATCTATCTGAGAAATGGGCTAAAGAGCAGTGGCTGCACACAGTAATATAGACTGAGTTACCTGCACTAACACATGATGCTTCCTGATATACAGTCTGAAGCCACAGTCACAAGGTGACTTTGCCTCCCATTTGCCCACTGTGGAGGAGTACAAGGCAACACTTCACTCTTTACTTCATATAAAATGTTTTTTTGTTTGTTTTTAATAACCACTAGGAGCTAACGAGAAACATTGATTTCCCCCCTGACACACATGCACAAACCTTCTTTTTCTTACTTCTTTTTCATAAATAAAAGCTTTGAAAATTCCAAAGGTTTCAACTCTGTGCAATTGTAACATGGGCCAATAAGTATGAATTGCAGACTGTAGTACCTTAAAAATGCTGGCAAAAGGCCACACTTCTGTATCAAGGTCCATGGATTTCTGATAGATGCAGTGATCTAATAAATTATATGTGAACAGTGGTATCTTTGGCTCAAAGGAGAGATGGTTAAAACTTTAAGCAATAGCAAATTAATCCAGAAGTTCATCTTCAGGATGAGTAAGCGTGTTTGTGAATTGAGCTTTAAAATACAGAAACTAATATTTTGAAGATACATTTAATCCTGACTGCTTAGAAAAACATCATAGAATCATGACAAGTCTTGGTTTGGAAGAGACCGCAAAAATCATTTATATCCAAGTCCTATGCATGGGCAGGGACACCTCCCAATAGACCAGGCTGTTCAAAGTCCCATCCCACCTGGCCTCGAACACATTCAGGGACAAGGCATCCTCTGGATAACCTGTTCCAGTGTCTCATCACCCTCACAGTAGAGAATTTCCTCCTAATGTCTAATCTAAATCTTATTTCTTTCAGCTTAAACTGCTACCCCACCTCATTTATCTGCATGCCCTTGTAAAAAATCACTTGCCAGCTTTCCTATGGACCTTCTTTAGGTACTAGAAGGCCACTATAAAGTCTCCCCAGAGCCTTCTCTTCGCCAGGATAAGCAACTGAACTCTTTCAGCCTGTCTTCATAGGAGAGGTGCTCCAGCCCTCTGATTACCTTTGCAGATCTACTCTTGACCAGCTTTAACAGGTCCATCTCTTTGTTCTGCTGGCGACTCCAGACACCACTCCAGGTGAGATCTTTCACCAGAGCAAAGCAGAGGGGGAGAATCACCTCCCTTGGCCTCCTGGCCATTCTTCTTTTGATGCAGCCCAGGGTACGGTTGGCTTTCTGAGCTGCAGGTGCACATAGCTGGCTCATGTTGAGCTTCTCATCAACCATCACACCCAAGTCCTTTTCCTGAGGGCTGTTATTAATCCATTCTCCACCCAGCCTGTGTTTGTGTTTGGCATGGCCCCAACCCAGGTGCAGGACTTTACCTTGTCTGGGCACTGGTCTGCAATTAAGAAATGAACAAAACCCCTACTTCACTGAAGGGGAGACTAATAATGAAGATAAAATATTCAAGCATGAAATAAAAGAAAACCTGGACCATTATATAATAAAAATAAAATTTTGAGAGTAATAGGTAAGTGCACCAAGACTACCACACTCTACCTCCTTTAATTTTCTTATCTTTCTTTGTCAAGTATGCAAGTTTATACCATGATGAAAGGCATAAGTCATTAAAAAAACCAGTATATATTCCATTTTCAAAGTATTTTCTCTGAATTCCAGTTGCAACATGAATTAACTAACTTTTACCAAACAGTGCTTATCTTAGACAGAAGCTGTAGTTTCCATCACAGAGTCCACGAATTTTAAAGTTGGGAAGGAAACATGAAGTGCCCAATGTGATTCTCTCACATGGACCAAGCCAAAGAGTCCCAAAGGGTGAAAAATCCAGATATCAATTTGCAGTTGTCATTCTGAGAGAGCAGAGAAGTGCCTTTGACATACTTCCTATTGGCCATGATTTTAAATAAATCACTATTATCCAAAGCAGTGCCATGTGAAAGATCTCAGTCTGGTTTTGGGATGTACAGGATGCAAAGGATGGAGATGTTCTGCATCTCTGAACCTGAAAAAAATGGTGGTGTCCTCAGTGCTGCACACACAAACCCAGCTGTGGGGTTGCATAGCTGTGCATAGCAAACACACATGTAAAAAGTAAACAGTTTTCTCAAAAGGCTTCAAAGAGTTATGTACTAAATTCTGCATATATCCTTGTGGCAAGCTGAGCCTTAATTCTGCCTTGCAGATTTGCATGCCTGCAGCTGTTCTGTCTTCCTATGGAGAAGAGCAAGACCTTGTGTGCAGAGGTGAAAGCAGAAAGTTGACTTGAAAGTAAAAAAGTATCTAGCATAAAAATAAGAAAAAAGTCTGATTAACTAGATCATTATATTAATTATTTTTAAGGATGCTCCTTGTGTGGTAAAAGTACACAATCTTCTACCTACTTGAAAAACAATTTGAACAAAAGTAAGCACTATAAAAGGATAAAATTTTCCATTCCTGTGGAGACATTATGATCCTTTGTTGAGTCTGAAGCTCTTATACGGAATTTAAAGGAAAGTAAATATTATGTTTGCTGTAAATACTGATAGCTGCATTGAACTCAGTGGTAATAAAACCAAGCTTTGGTTTCTCAGTGGACTGCATTTGGTCCAAAAAGGTGCCACAGGAGTACCTCGTGTTTGTTTGGTTAATAAAATATAAAATGTACCATTGGTTCTGAGTACTTCTGAATTCTGTATACTTCTGATAAATTCAACTGACACTAAAATGTTGTTCACACAAACCCTGGAAACTTCTTGTGTTACTAAACTGTAAAGGTGTTTATTGTAACTTGGATATTGACTTTAAAAATTCAATACTGCTGTCTATCAGGTTTGTCATTTAATGTCACTTAATGAAGACAGTTTCCTTTGTTCTGGAAAGCCTGTATGGTTGTCAGTCATTGGGATTTCTAAAGACACAATGTCCTGTAAGAGTTGTTTTTATATTTATAGAGAAAATAACTATATAATAAATAGCAGAATTGCTCTGGTACTATCTTTCATATTTCATGAAAAGACATATAATTTAATTGCTGTAGCTTTGTACCATAACATTTATATGTGTTCATTTGTGAACACATGAAATCAAGAGCAATCAAAACCAGAATCCACCCTCCCCCTCCAGCAATCTACAAAAATTAGACTTGTGACTTTTCTTTTTCTCCTTTCTTTTTCAGTTGCTGCTGTAGAGCTTACAAAAGCTAGCAGTTTCTAGCAGTTTCTAGCAGTTTCTAGCAGTTTCTAGCAGTTCTTCAGACATGAAGCAGATTTCCAAACTGAAAGCAAATGGGTCCAAACAGAAGGAAACCCAATACCAAGCTTAAGAGACCTTCTGCCCTCCCATTGCAGGCACACAGGTGCCTATGTTGACACTTGCCACTTCATCAGATTAATAACTAATCAATACCTGGAGGAATCATTTAGAAAATCCTGTTTACTACTAGTCAGATGTAGAAAAACAGGAGATGAGAGATTTAATATGTAGAAGCAGTTAATCTCTCCAGTCTATAAAAGGATATAGGGGGGAAAAAAGCATTAATAAGAGGCTTGTAAAAATCGAGTTCATTAAATGAAACATTCACTCTGCGTTAATGGAGAAAAACTGATCCTGCCATCCTGTGCACAAAGAAACTGACCTAGCTGTACTAATACAATTGCTATGCATAACCCTCTTTTCAGGCATTAATGCTGTACTTCTATGACATGCTCTGTTTTTGCATCATTGAAATTGCTTTTGTAAGCAGTCTGTCCTTTTAAGAGTACACCCTTTTATATTTGTGGTACTGCAGACTTATGGAAGGTGCAATATGAAATGCTGTAAATGGAATAAGACAAAATATTAGTTCAGCTTCAGCTGAAAGCATAAAAATAAAAAAGTTATAAATACTAAATTCTTCATATGACTGCAAATGTGTATAACACTTCACTTTATGGTAAGAATTCCTCTTGCTCATGACAATAATTAAATTAATATTGAATATGTTTTAAAGTTTCTGAGTTAAGTAAACCAACATTCTAATTTGCTTTAAAACATTACTACTCTACATTATTCACATACAGAATTGACTTATATCTCATAGCAATTTTTATATTTTCATGGGAAGTGATCATGTTAAATAGTATCTAATTAAATGTGAAGGTCAGAGACTCATCATGACATAGATCAGAATAAGTATTGCCTTGAAATCTACAACACTGATTTCAACATTAGGAACATAGAAGATAATTCTATTGTAATCAGATGATTTTTTTTTTTTTTCTTTTAGACAAGGAAATCTCCCTTTATGTATCTTTGGAGGCTTCACTCAATTCATCCAAAGTCACAAAAGCAATTAGATCTTGAGAGGGATGCTGTTTAAAAGTAGACCAAACTAACAGTGTTCAGAATATTTGTAGAGGGCATTTTTTTAAATTTCTGATGATCTGGTGCTTTGAGAAAAAAAATAAATAGGAGGAAAAAAATTTTGGAGAGGATAAACCAAAAAAAAAATATATAGTTCCAAAAATAGCAAACAAAAACAGGAAAATAACTGGGTGACTTCACTGTGACATAATGTGAAATAACAGATGTTTACCCACTCGTATGCATTTTACAGTTATGGTAGCTATTTATACAAACTTAGACTTGTAAATGACTTTTTCTCCCCTGTTTTTGGTTCAAGTCCCTTATTTGAAGCTTATGGATCTGATACAGCACAACATTTACACCATAAAATCTACTGTAAGCCCTGGGAGAGAGCCTTAGCACTGTAAAACCTACTAAAAGATAGTTTCAAGTGTGTACAATTTCTCCTAATCTCCTTTTTCTAGGTGACATGACTTGAAGGGAAATAAAAGTGGCTCAAAAAATGTCAGGGAACTGCCTAAATCACACAAAGCCCTAAAGCCAGTAAAAACTAGGGCCTTAGCTCATTGCCTTGTGAGCCAGAAACAAAAAAATTTTGTTGAAATGAACTCCAAAGCCACCTTCCTTTAGAAAAAAGCTCCAAGGAAGCTGTGTTTTGGTAAGAAATTCCAGTTTCTCTAGGTATGGAGACAGAAAATAAAGGGAAATGTTGTATAAAAGGGCCCCACTTTTTTTTGTTGCACAAAATCTAGTTATTCTTTGCACCCAGCAGGAGTTTAGTTCCAGTACTGAGAGTACTCAGTTTCCAGAACTGCTGCCATCCCTCGTGGCCCTTCTCACAGAATAGGCCAGCTGCAGTTTATCAACCTGGCCCCAAAAATTCATCTACAATGTGCTTAGGTTTTGCCAGTAGAACAAGTAGCTGGAAACGATGGTACAGTGGATAGAGAAAACGAGCAAAGGTCCCCAGAGATCCATGTCCCACTTTCAGCTCAGATGCTAATACAATATAAATAAATAATGCTAGTGTAAGAGAGTGCAATTTAGGAGTTACATAAACAACCAAACCAGGAGTTAAAAACATGAGTCATTCATTATGCTGCACCATGTTTTTCCAGATCTACATGAGCTGCAATGCTCTAATACATCTGAACTACAATGCCCTTCATCTCTTACTACTTATCAAAAAAAAAAAAAAAAAAGAGAAGTGTTAATTTCACCCCTTCCTGCATGCCTGCATGAATACTTTTTTTTTTTTTTTTTTTCCTGGGGTGGGGAATATTTGGAAAACCATGCAGATATCAGATTGTGATATGCCATCAAAATACAGGCTTCTTATTTCCGACCTATACATCAGTACAGGATTGCGTACATACTGAAAGTTAGCTCAGTTGGACAAAAAGTTTTGCTGCTACAGTAAGTGTATTAACAATATCTATCAAGTGATAATTGCTTTTTTTAAAAAAAAAAAAAAAGAATAGTGCCATTTTGAACTCATATATTCTCTCACGCTGGTTTTATTATCTCTGATCATGTGGGTAAAACCAGTAGGATTCAACCCTGCATGCTGTGCTCCCATCTGTAGATGCTTAATCTTTTTGCTGAAAAGTAGGCACCAAAAGTAGACCCTCAATAGCAATATGATTTAGGGAGAGGCAGATGTATACAGTATTCCTGTGGCAAAAAATAAATAATTTTGGTGCAAGTATCACTTAAATGCATGTTCCAGGAATGGTGTGTTGTTTTGCTGTAGACAAACAATATTTCCATTTGTTCAATTCAATAAATTAGTACTGTACCTAACCGAAAAAGATAGAGATGTTTTCAAGTTCATAGTTTGAAAACTTTCAAATAGAAGTACTGCATGAGAAATCAAACATATAGTTTAACATAACTGCTTCTAAATGTAGTTGAGATTTGTTACTAATTTATGTTCTTCTTTTTTTTCCAAAAAGTTGGTAGAATAATTAAACATCAGACTCAATGTTCTGCAGAATAAAAAACACATGCAACTCCTCTGTTCATAACAACAAAGAGACTTCATTAATTGTTTATGGCAATACAGTATCTGCCACTGCCTCAGTCTGTGCATAATGGTGTGTCCCAGATCATTATGATCCTGGCAATGAGACAATGGCTCCGCCTTGTAATACATTAGAGTTTTCTATTCTGATGAACATCAAGTTCAGGTTAAAGTGCCTACTAAGTGTTTGTGGCACCCAATAACTCACAGAATCAGACCCGAAATCAGACTTCATATATTTTTAAATTAATACTGTTCTAGATATTAACAGGAATGTCATCCCAGAAAGCAGAAAAATTTCTCATAAGGCAATGATCTTTTCACCTAAATGTGATCATGTGTCGTAATTTTCTACCTCCACATGCTATGGATACATGACTATATAAACAGGCCTCACACTTTAGTGCATGTCATACATGGATGTATAGTTTTCAAGAAGTCCCTAGGTTGCATTTCTTGTGTCAACAATAGCATGATTTTACACAGTTACTAATAACCAGACTGTTTGAGTGTGCAAAGTATATGCTAAATGACATCCTCTCTAGTAGACAACTAAGACTGTGATTCCTGTTGATGTGTGTCAAGATCATGTATACAAGTAAGAAAAGCCTTATATGTTTTGTATGCTATATGAAGAGTACAAAAGAACTGCTCACAAACTTACAAATTGTGGACGTGATATATTCAGTGACATTGTGTGTAAATGTAGATTTTATTTCACTTTGAAACTGTAATTTTTTATTTATTTTTTTTACTGCATTAGAAAGATCACTAATGAAAACAACAATCACCTCATTGTATTCCCCGATGATCAGTAAACACTTTTGAATTTAATCTGAACACAGGAATAATCCTAAACCCCTAATATCAAGGTATGTGGAAAAGGGACTAGTAACTGGCAAAGGAAATAGGCTCTGAGTAGTCTGGGGAAACCATATCCTTCAGAACTGTAGAAGCATCATCATCATCATCATGCAAGGCATTTGACAGCACAAGGCCTTTGACTCTGTCCCACATGACATCCATGTCTCTAAGATGGAGAGACATGGATTTCATGGATGTGAGGATATCTTCTGAGGATCTCAGAGGATAAGGAGCTGGATAGAAGGTCACATTCAAATATTTAAAATTAATGGCTTCATGTCCAGCAGGAGATCAGTGACAAATGGAGTTCCCTGGGGGTCCATCTGGGGTCCAGTGCTGTTTAAGACCTTTGCTGGCAATGTGGATAATGGCATTGAGCACACCCTCAGCAAGTTTGCTGATGACAGCAAGCTGGGTGGTGTGATGGATTCACTTGAGGGAAAAAATGTCACCCAAAGGGACCTTAACAGGCTTGAGAAATTGGTCAGTGCAAACTGGTTCAACAAGACCAAGTGCAAATTTCCACATCTGGGCCAGGCCAGTCCCAGGCCCAGTTACAAACTGGGTTCAGAGTGGGTACCCTGAAGAGAAGGACTTGGGGGTGTTGATTGATCAAAAGATCAACATCACCTGGCAGTGCACTCATACTGCTCAGAAGGGCAACAATATCCTAGGATGCATCAAGAGCAGGTCAAGTAAGGTGATTCTCCCCCTCTATTCAGCTCTTATGAGACCCCACCTTGAATACTGCATCCAGTTCTAGTGCCCCCACCATAAAAAGGACATAGATCTTTTGGAACAAGTCCAGAGGAGGGACACAAAGATGATTCAATGCCTGGAGAACCTCTGCTATGAGGAGAGGCTGAGGAATGGGATTGTTCAGCCTGAAAAAGACTCTGGGGGGACTTTATATCTGCCTTCCAGTACCTGAAGGGAACTTAAAGGAAGGCTGGAGAGAGACTTTTCATAAGAACTTCTAGCAACAGGACAAGGGGAAATGGTTCCAAACTGAAGGAGAATAGATTTAGATTAGATCTTAGGAAGAAGATCTTCAGTACAAGGGTGGTGAGACTCTTTGGAACAAATAGCCCAAAGAAGTTGTGGATGCCCCCTTTCTTGGACATGTTCAAGGCCAGGTTGGATGAGGCCTTGACCAACTTTGTCTATCTGAGAGGCACTCCTGCACATGGCAGGGAGGTTGGAGTAAATGATAACCAAGTTCCCTTCCAACTTAAGCCATTCTATGATTCAATGATTCTATGATCTTTAAACTAAGATAATGAAGAAAGCTAGGAAAGGTTCTAGAATCAGCTATTGTACCCCATTCTCAACATTGTAGAAAAGCCAAGACAGAATAGAGCCCCAGATAATTTGATAGGTACTGCAGAAGCAAGCTGTCTTCAGTCTTTTTTTGTGGATTTCTTATAGAACCTCTCCAGGTTTCACATTAGCAAAACCTTTTCTAAACTTTTGAACATCATGCTTCACCTTATGCAGAAATTTAAAGGTTTCTATCCATTATGGTGGTCTATGTATATTTTTTCCCCATATTAGTAATGGATGGTATGCAAGCTGCTGGTTTTACAAAAAAATAACTATTCCTCATTCTTTTCATCAACTCTGATACTGACCCACACCAAGACACCATTCTTCATTGTTTTGTGCGTGGCTTTTCAAGAATGAAGGAATTCCAAGTCAGGTAATGACAGTGATACATACTTCCACTTTGACTCTAAGTCAAAGCATCCAGAATCATTTGGAGCATGAGATAGCTCCTTGAGTGGAAATTAATCTTATTTATTTATTCATGGAGTGAAAGTGCTTTGGCTTTAATGTACAGCCTTTAAAACATCAGTTCTCTCTCATCACATTATTACAGAATTTTCTAATTACTACTGTAATCACACTACCTAATATGTAAAGTGCCTTGGAGTGTGCAGAGAAGTTGCTGCACATTAAGAATCAAATTACCAGATTTGGAGAGGAAAGAAATCTCTTTGTGTATCCTTCCCATAGTCCTGTGGAAAGAAGAGTCTGTTTTTCATCCTTGTGCTGACACTACAACTCTGGAAGTCCAAGAGGCATGGTCAGGAGAACAAGTTGCAGAAGGTAAAGGCAGAGATGGCAAGAAGGAAGAGCCATCCACTGTAGGAGAAGAGCAGGTTTAACACCATCTAAACAACCTGAAAATGCACAGGTTAATGGGATCTGATGAGATCCATTCACAGCTCCTGAGTGAAATGGTGGATAAAGTTGCAAAGCTGCTTTCTGTCGTATTTGAAAAGTGATAGTCTGGTGATGTTCCAAATGACCTGAGAGGAAACATAGCCTCCATTTTCATAAAGGGAAAAAAGGAAGATCCAAGGAACCACAGGCCAGTGTTCTCCAAATGCTTCCATCTCCTACCAGGAGCTGCTCTGCAAGCAGCAGTTTCCATATTGACTGGATGCATTCAACCAAACAGCTCTCTGCAGTCAAGGCTACACAGACCTTATCCATCTGTCTCCTTCAGCCTTCCTCTACACTATTAGCAATTGTGCCAGGTAAACCAGAATTAAGGCAAGGAGCAAGACTATTACAAATATTTTAAATATGGACTATTCCTTACATGGAGATGAATTAAAATTCTTACAGAAAAGTACATTGAAAATAACTATTTCTCAAATGCAAATATTTAGTGTGCTCAGGTGAAGTTTCACCCAGCTAGTGTCTGCTAGGCTTCTAGATTTAAAAATACTATTTTTCTTTTAAAAAATTCCCTTTGGAGATCATGTGACACCTACCTATGCCCCTCTTGTTGCCACAGGTGAATGAAGTCTTGCTGTTTTAACTGGATGCGCAATAATTTTTATAAGAGTAATATGTGAGGAACTTTGTGTAATTATCAGCTACAGTAACATACAGCTCTGCAGGTCATTTTCCCTTTTTTCCAAGTTCTTCCCCAACTCCAGTTCACTAAACTGTAAATAGGTATTCATCTATTTGTTCTTTTGCTCACTTCTGAATGTGCGCTTCAACAAATGAAAAAAAATATTTGAGAAGCAGTTCATTTACTTTGCTCTTTAGAGGCCCCATTATTCACTGTTTATGAGCATTCAGGTGACTACCAGGTATTCATGGGGATATTTGTGAATCCCATGAGTTCAATGGATTGTAGCACGAATGATGATTCATCTGAAAGTCTGCATAGCAACTGGATTAACCTCTACAGAATAACCACTATTTATGACTGGTAATTCTTCATCTTAAAAATGCTCATCATGGAAAAAGCCAAATCAGTAATGGATGTGAGCAATAATCCTTTTTTTAAAAGAAATAATGTATTTAAACACCAACTGAATTTCAGGATGATATTTCCTTTACTTATACACTCTTTGAAAATAATAGAAGAACTGAATTGTATCTGCCCTAAAAAGGTGGGTGTTGCATTTTGTTCCTAGCTTTTTTGTTTCTTTTGGTGTTTGTTTTTTGGTTTTTTTATGTGGGTGAGATGTTTGTTTGAAGTAAATAAATTTCCTATTGCAGGAAGCTGAGAGCCTAGCAAAGCAGTTGCTCTGTCATTATCACACTATCTTTTTTAAAGCTTTATATTTTCGGTTGGACAGGTTTTAATTGTGTTTTTCTAATATTTCTGAAGTTGTTGGGTGCAGATGGTACACGGAATCAAAAGTCTTTGGTCCTGTTTAGAAGATGCAGCTACAGCATGGTTCTCTGTAATTGCTGGCACTGGACTTAACCATCAACTGTTATCTTCCTACAATGCAAAAGTACATTTGCACAAAATATGGCTTGCATTTAAAATCATTATTTATCTGAGGCAAATAATCTGTCCACCTCTGTTTCTCATATTCCATATCCCCTTTTCATAGAAATACCTTCAGAAATAAATATATCTAGACATAAAAGTAGATAAGCCTTACTGTCACATGGATAACACTGGTAAATTCCCATAGATAGCACTTTTATTTTGTAGCTTTTTCAACTAGGACAATTAACAGCTACAATCTCTGCTGGTAACTTGTCAGTTTGGCATTTTTATTTCAAAGCCACATATGGTTCCCAAGTACAAAATAAACATTAATTATGTCTTTTTATGCCTTTTTATTATGTACTTCCCTACTCTTCTGTAGGGTTTGGGCATGTGTTTGTTTGTTTTATTATAACCAGAGTACAAACTAATCCCATTTCCAGAGGTCTGTTACCCACTGGAGTTGAGGTTTTGTGGCTTTTTTGTGTTTGTGTTTGGAGGGGGTTTTTGTTGTTGTTTTGGGTGGGGTTTTTTGTAATTTTTTTTTTTTTTTTTTTTGCTTTGTTTTCAAACTCAAGGAATTGTAGCCTTACTTTGCAATACATTTGCAGTTAACTGAGTAATCTATACACACACAAATAAATATATACACATAGAATCATAGAATTGTTTTGGCTGGAAAATACCTTTAGGAGCATCAAGTCCAACCACAATGTAGCATTGCCAAATCCACCACTAAACCACATGCCTAAATTTAGGTATCTCTTCGTATATTCAGATTCTTTTGACTGATGCCAGAATTCCATGAAATGCAATAGGTACCAAGTTAGCATAAGGCTATTAAATACATATATATATATAAATAACTTTAGATTTTTAAATGTCTATACACTCATGTTAACTAATTGATATTAATTAACACAGCAATAAAACAATGTTCCAAGAAGGTCATTATTATTTAAATCTGGTTAAGTCAAAGATGTGAACAAGAATATATCAGTACTCAATTTTTCCACCTTTTTTTTCCATTAGAATGTTTCTAATTTTTCTGACTTGATATCTCCGTCCTAATGACATGAGTGAAAAACAAAACAAAACAAATTGTGCATGATTGTGGAGGAGAAATTGTTCTTCCATAGAAAGATAATGTGAAATGTTACTGAATACTACAGTGTGGTGCCATTTTCACTTCACCCTTTTTAGTGTTCAGCTTTTTTAAGAAGCAGAGCTGATTTATTTTTTCTGCCTCACAGGAGCTAGTCAAGACAAACTTGGAATAAAAACATAACCTCTGGTCTAGAGAGTGCTTCACAACTTTCTTAGCCCATATTACAATTCTAGCACTTGGTGTTCTTCCCAGTATGTTGCCACCTCTTTTATTGTTTATGAACCATAGTGGGTACAAGTGCCTGAAGAGTGCTGCCCTAGCAGGGAGGCCCTGGGCAGAGGGTCAGCAGGCAGATTTTCTTAGATGTACCATTACTTGGTGTGCAATCTCATGCAACTGAATTCTGGTTTTTTGTCTCTGCTTTTTTCTTCTGGAAGCCTTTTAGACCACAGCATTTCTAAAATATCTATTTGCAGAATAGCACCCTAATCTCTATGGGGACTAAAGCACAAAGGAAATAACATAATCAGGTATCATTGCTTTATGTGCAGCTCATTATGAATATCAAGTGTGGCAATCATCATTTGCTCTAGTTTTCAACCATGATTATCCATTCAAATCACAGTGCTCACAGGAAATCTTTATGTTAGCTCTATTGAAAAGGGTCTACAACTTTCTTTACATGACAAAATGGCATAGAGCAAGGGAGAAGAAGAAATGAAAAATGCTGTTTACAAAACTCAGACAAGGCTACCATGCAACACTGTCCAAGTGACAGCATCAGAACACAGATCCTCTCCACACAAACTATCTTAAAGGGCCCTGTGTAGGGAGCCTTGTGTAGTTCTCCAAGGAAATGGGAACGTTCAGATCACCGTGGCAGTTTTCTAGCCCTAGTGCCAAGAGATATGGTTCTCACCCAAATACCAAGATCACTCATGAGATGACACTTGGATTTCCAAAGAGCTGACTAATTGAATAGATCAAGCACTAAACGCTCCTGTGTTAAATTTGTTTTGCAAAAGTTGTCAACCATTTTTAGTCTAGCTTTTGCTGTTGTAATAGAGACAACAACTCTCAACCTCCCAGTCTTCTCCAAAGGAATACAAAGTACTTTAGCAGAGCACCCCTGACTTTCAAGATCATATTGAATGAACTCAGGAACCAAAGGCAATTACTTAAGGTCCAGCACTTCATGGCAGTTCAGTGAAACAAGCAAAAGCACTGCTGGAGAAAGTTAATGATGCACCCACACTTCTGTCACATAAAAATAAGGAGAAAAGGAAGGAGTTAATGGTGATGTTGATGAGTTCTGAGAACCATGATTTTTCCATTTATCCTTTCCTTTGTGTCTTAAGGCTGTCTTCCCCATTAAGCAACAACATGGATCCTGGCCAGCTTAAAAACCCAGTGTTTACTGAAGGTTTACACAAGTCAGAGGCATTATTTAAAGCATGTGCTTTTCTTCCCACTCATGCATTCTTTGCTTTTCTTTTCCAAGAAAACCCACACCGAGCCATTTCCTTCGTTTCAGTTCTGCTTTCCCTCCATCTCTTTGTGGCTGCTCAATCCTCTTTACCCACTCCAAATTCTTTTCCACCAGTATTACCATCCCTCTTTTTCGTAAATATGCCTTTGGGTCTTTACCTCTCAAAATACTTCATTGTCTTCTTGTTCTTGTCCTCTCTACCTACTCTCTCATAAAATACACTTTCTTCCCTTACAAATCCACCTTTGTAACTTTAGTCCTGCGACCTCCCCTGCTCCTGCTAGCAAGCAGCAACTCTCCAGGTTACCCAGGCTTCCTCCAGACCCCAGCTGGTGACATCCTGCTAATACACAGAGCTCCAGATTTATTGTGAGAAAAAAAAGTGACGTTGAAGTAGTACAATTGGAGGGAAACCCTGGAAGGAACCCTCACCACTGCCTTCCCAAACAAAGGAAGCAAGGCTTGTTAAACTAAATCTAGGTCTCCTAGCACTAATTCATGGACTCTGAGATGAAAGTCTGATATATCAAGAGATTGATTGGATTTACACCACCTTAACATGAGTGATTTCCAGACCATAGTTCTGGAGAACCAAGATCTACCTTGACAATGGCATGTATAAAGATTAATGGGCAGACCTGAATCTGAAAATTCACAACAAAATACTTCTTATGTTATTCTCTAATATTTAGTTATATTAAGCCCTCAAGTATTTGTGTTTCAGTATCTTTTTTACATGATAAAGAGTAATAATCACATCAAAAGCAGACTTCACCTTCTGCCACAATTTTTTATCAATACCAGGTCAAAATTTTAGTCAGAGAAACTCCCATTAAAAAATATGCTCTTCTCTTTAAGTAGCCAAGTCAATAAGAAGTGATCAGCATACATATCACAACTAATACATTACAAAAGCATCAATTGTCTTTTAAAAAATGCATCCCATATACACTCACAGCCAACATTTAACTACCACCTAGTAACAAGTTTTTTGTTATTTTCCTGCATAGCATCAGAAGTACGCTATTATTACATTTTCTGTCAGTTTCTTTGCTAAATGTTTATATCCCATACCTGCACATATAATACTTATGTCTCCAAAATTTTCAAAAAGGCATCAAAATAAGCCATACTTGGGGGCATGGAGGATAACATATTGGATAAAAAGGATACACTGTGTATAACAAAGGAGGAATTTATGAATTTATGTACTTACCCCTGGAACGAGGATGCCATTTACAGATGTTAGATTAAGGTCTTCATGCTTGATGATTTCCTCCTCCTCCTCCTACCTCAGCTGCCCAAGACACACACAGATACATGCAGCAACACTTAGACTCTTTCATATTCATTACCCCCAAAATACAGCCATCCATAAGACAGAACTTGTATTGTCCTGCTTCCTACAGTACACAGCAGATCTCACAGGAAAGTAATGCCTTCCCATGTTTTCACTTCCTATTTATCACTGAAGATTTGCTTGGTTTTAATCCATTAAAAATGCATATCACTCCAAATAACCTTGTATGTAACTGAGAAAACTGGTTTCAGCTGAGACTAAACTTGTCAAAGATCCAACAACAAGCTAAGCAATGCTCAGCCTGTGGGGCCAAACAGACAGACAGGAGATAGAGACACTAAATGAGGTAGGAAGTACCCTAACTAGGTGTGAATCCTTAAGCAAATTATAGTAAGCTATTTCTTCAACAAATTAATAACAGCTGTGTTAACTCAGTCTTAGTTTATTTCTGCTCTAAATCCATGCAAATGATTTTTTTTTTCAGTCTGAAGGGTAAGCTACTCATCAAATACAGTGACAAAAATTAATGAATTTCAATTAACAGTTGCATTTTAAATCTCATTGAAATGTATGCCTTAGCTTATCTTCATACATAGCTCATCTTTTTCTTTCTGTCCTTAATATTGTTCTGTCATTCCTTCATGTTCTCTGGGTTGTAGCTACAAAAATCAAATAATGAACTGACATAGGTAGCATGTAAAAAAGATGCAAGTAAATAGATTCCTCAGTGATATGCAAAGACTGCTTACAGTCTTAATAAGAAAGGGGATTCCTCCAATTCTAATAAACACTTCTACACCACTTGCATATACAGAATATTCTGGTTGATCTCCACTAAAAACCAAAATTATCTATCAGTGTGTCCTAAGTATATTTTATGTATTCCACAGGGAAATTATGGGGGTATCTTGATAGAAGTTTTTATTTTATTTTGATAAAACCAAGACCAATATATCTGTTTGAACTCTGAATGAATGCAGTATTTTCTGCATTTATTTTTCATACACCCACATGAACATCATTTTCAGTGTGTAAAATGTACACACACACACAAAATTGCTACAAAAGTTCAATCAATATTTTTCTCAAATAACATGTCACCTGAGTGATAGTTTAAAATATCATTACTCATTGAGCTGAGATCTTTATTTAGCCACTTCTCCCAAGTCAACCAACTAGCATGAAAGTTGTAAAGAAATTAAAAGTGAAAGTTGTTATTAATTTCTTTCCTAGCTATACAGCTTCCTATATAGACAACGTACCCATACTACCATACAGACTTTCCATCAAATCAGGCTTTAGCATGTCTCTTGAAGTAACATATGAGGGATTTCTGTCACTTAAGGCAAACACCTGAAATTCTGTTCATATTTAACCCAAATGCCTCAACTTTTTTTTCTTGTATTAAACTAACCAAATTCCAAATTGTTCAGTACAGATTTGTCTTTAAAGTTACTTGTTCCATAATTATTTTTTTTTTACCTTTTGCCACTCAGTGAAATGAAGCATGGAATTAACGAAAAGATGTTTCAGGATACTTACAATTTTTTCAAGACTTCAGAGTCAATACCAATTTATACTGAAGAAGCACAAATCAATGATATTCATAGAACAGGTAACATTATCTATGGAACCATGAGAAGACCAGACATCAAAGGAATATAATAATAATAATAATAATAATAATAATAATAATTTATGCCCATCCAACCTCGACTTGAACACTTCCAGGGAGGGGGCAGACACAGCTTCCCTGGGCAACCTGTTCCAGCATCTTCCCACCCTCACAGGAAAGTTTTTTTCCTACTGTCTAGCCTATATCTTACCTCTTCAAGTTTTAAACCATTCCTCCTTGTCCTCTCATTACACACCTGTGTAAAAAGCCCTACCCCAGCTTTCTTGTAGGCCCCCTCTGATATTGCAAAGCTGTTATAAGGTCACCTTGGAACCTCATCTTCTCCAGGCTGGACAATCCCAACTTCCTCAGCCTGTCTTCATAGGGAAGGTGCTCCAGAGTCTCTTCATCTTCAGGCTGAACAACCTCATCTCCCTCTCCTCTCCTCATAGCAGAGGTGCTCCAGCCTGTGAATCGTCTCTGTGGCTCTCCTCTGGACTTGTTCCAGCAGATCTATGTCCTTCTTATGGTGGGGAATCCAAAATTGGACACAGCACTCCAGGTGGGGTCTCACATGAGCAGAGTAGAGGGGGAGAATCACTCCCCTCCACCTGCTGTCTGTGCTTCTTTTGATGCACCCCAGGATCCAGTTGGCTTTCTATGATGCAAATGCACATTGATGGCTTCTGCTCCACCATCACACCCAAGTCCTTCTCCTCAGGGCTGTACTCAATCCTTTCTCCTCCCAACTTGTATTCGTGCATGGGACTGCCTCAACCCAGATGCAGAACTTTGTACCTGGCCTTGTTGAACTTCATGCAGTTTGCACGAGCCCATTTCTGAAGCCTGTCATGGTCTCTCTGGATGGTATTCTTTACCTCCAGTGTGTTTGGTGAGATAGTTTACAAATTTTCAAAGCAACATATATATATAAAACACTCTACTGTACAATCAAAAATCCTAGGAGGACCAATTCTGTAGAGATACAGTGAAAAAAGAGCATCCTAACCTAGTTTTTCAGCAGGTGATAGAGTCCATTTTGGTTTTCTTGGAGCAACCTCAATAGAACAAGCTTTCTGTCTTTCCTTTCCTCCTAGAATATTTATGGAGCTATTTGAATACTTGGTATTGACTCTATTATGCATTATGTAGGAGGGTTTCCAAAACTTTGAATAAGCCTTCATTCCTTTGGGTATTCAAATGTTCTTCCTTTACAGCTCTGCAGAATGTTATTGGAGTGACATGAAGGCAGCTTAATATATCTTAAGTTGCAGAGATGGTTTTGCACTAGCGCATTCATGGTTTCTATCTGAAATTCACCTGGATTCAAAATATGAGGGAGCAAACAAAAAAAGACTGCAGCATTTCCTGAAACAAAAATTTTGCTAGTTCTGCAAGTTTATACAACATTGCATAAATAAAAAATGGGAAGATCCTTCTGCTCATCCCAGAGTGTCTGGACACTGTATCCAATAAAAGAGGCAAAGAGCTACAGAACTAGTTCAGTATTTATCCCTACTGGTATTTTACTAGAGTATGTCAACTTGTCTGTATTTTAGAAATAAGCTTGTCCTTCAAAGTTTATTTTCTTCAAACATTACATGAAAATATAACTTGGTGCAAATAAGCAGAAGTTGAAGCTAAGTTCCAAATTTACTTATTGATGATTGCCAGTGACTAGCTCCAATAGTGACAGGCAGAGTAATTCTAGACCGAATATACAGTTGTCAATAAGAGACACTAAATTTTCCATCCACAAACTCCACGTCCCACTTTAATCTCTGTAAATTTTATTGTTGATCTAAATGGAAGCAGAATTTGGTTAGCTTCCTGAGATCCAGCCAGCTGTGAAACATGGCCTGCTGTGTCAAATAACATATGAAGCTCTACTATGCAGTAAAAATAGCATGTGCTGTGCTCAAAGGATTTATTTAAAAGCTTAAATGAAAAAAATCTGGAAAAATGAAAACAGCAATAAAAAGATAATATAAAGATGTACGCATCTTAGTTGTAAAAACTTGTTCAAAGATTTTATGGTTCAAAAATCATAGCAAAAGATTTCTATTAGCACCTTCTATAGGTGTCTCAGGCAACATCATCCCGATACAGATAAATAAATATTGAACACTGTTCAAACATTGAAATAAACATTGTACAACAGGGGATATTTTAGACCTAAAGCAGCTACATCCATCAGTCCTGGCCCAACATTCTGTGGCCCAAGAATTGCAAGATGTGACATATACTCCAACAACTTTACAGGCAAGGAGATCTGGAGAGTTTCACAGCTACAGCTGATGTCAAATTTAACATCACAGTGGGATGTGTATAGGCGTCCTGCACAACTGAGTCCCTGAAATATTTAGTGGTGAGATCTGCACTGGATGTTATTGCCTCCCTAACTCTTGCAGAGAGATCACCCACAACAAGAGAGTCAGAGCAGCTCTATTGTGGCTGGCATGAGGCTGTGCCTCCTGAATGCTTCTGAGAGATTAGCACAACCTGACTTCCAAGCTGCCCATTCCTGCATAGGTGTTTATAGCAAATGGGCTGTTTTGGAAACAAAATATGATTTTTCAGAAAACAAAAATCAAAACATAACTTCAAACCTTTCACTCTCAGAAAAAAATGCCTTTGTGGAAAATATGTAGCTCTCATGCCTCTTGACTTGATTTTATTTTGTTGCTCAGATGTCACATTCAAATTTATTTCCTGTTATGTATCATAGTGTCCAGTGACACCATAATTAAAAAAAAATAAAATAAATAATTCAATGAATTTAAAACTATATTTCCTATCCAAAAAGGGCCTGAATTATTTTTGAGGTCCCTTCCAACTGAAACCATTCTATGATTCTACGATCAACATTGCTCTTCAGATTACTGCACGTCTCTAAAACAATGACTTACAATTTGTACTACTTATATTATGAAACACAGCAACATAAGAGTAGTATCATCACACATTAATATCCCATTACAATATCCATCACAATGGGAGTTCATCACAGACTTCAACAATTTGTCTAGAGATAAAAAAAAAAGAAAAAAACAAGAAAGCATAGATTTATGACTTAATGCCCTGACAAGCACATTTAATTTCAGCTAGATGAAGATGTATAAGGAAGCATTTATTTTGACATTTTAAAATAATTATTCTCAAGCTTCTCAATATCAGCTAGCCAAAGTCAGTTTGCACATGAAGAGGGAGCTAGAAGATTATGCAAAAATTAGAGCAAAAGTAAGTCGCCCGTCACACTTTTTAAAGGAAAATTAACTTTAACAGACTAGTGTAATAGACAACACCTGGTTTAGCAAATTTCATCAACTATTCATAGTGCGTTTTAAAGGGTATAACTACTTGACTTTCACATATTTACGTGAGAAGATGAGAAACAAAGATAATAATTTTCTCATTCACTTCTTTCAGTTTTCTAAGTGGTAACAGAAAAAAATCTGTACTTGCAATTGATAGGCAAGTAAAACAGCTACATAATGTCCAGCACAGTTTCAAACAATCCTGTGATTTGAGCTCCTGGTTATTTCAGAGCATATAGAAAGCATATAGCTTTGATAAACAGGAGTTCCAATGAGCTTTCTGGTCAGGCACATTTTCATTTTTTAATTTTTCCCCAAAATGTCATTTAATAAATAACTATGAAGTTGTCTAAAAAATACTGTTTCCTATTCCAATTAGGACACCACTGTCATTTCTTCAAAGGAAGGTTAGAAAAGACTGTCAGAATAGCACCAAAATCCCTAAAGAAATGATTAGTTTTCTTATTGTTTGGGTTTTTTTGTTGTTGAAGTTGTTGTTTTGGTTTGGGTTTGTTTGTTTTGGAGGTTTTTTGGTTTGTCTTTTGGTTTTGTTTTTTTTTTTAGGGAGGAGCAAGGGCCAAAATAAGTAAGTATTATTCAACAACAGTAACATTTCTATTTAGTTTGACATTTTCTAATCTTGTAATTTTCTAGGAATAATTTCCCCTATATTCTGGTATAACTTCAACAAGTCCAAAAAGATTTTCAGAAAACAGAAAGCTAATTTCAATAGGTTTTCCCTTACTGGTGTCCTCGCTTGCCCACTTGGCATGAGGATGACCCCCTTGCACTCCCAACATCCGTAAGGAGAACTTGGATTTCAATGCATATAATTTGACCTTCTTCCTTCACTTTATCTGAATTATGATGCATGACTGTGTTAAACAAAACATCCACAAAGCAAATGTAAGATAGAGAGGCTCAAGGAGAGGCTTTGTTCCTTTTTTGCAATGGCTCCAAGAGAAGTAGAATGGGGCAAAAATGATTTTTTTTTTTTTTCTAATCGTCAAAGTGGCACAGGACAGGGACAAAATGAAGTCCTCCTATCACCAGTTTACATATGCTCTGCAGAATACTGTTTTACATATATTTAGTCATCTCTCCAGATTTTAACAGCTTTGGCTGAAGGATACTTCATATTTTGTGGGTAACAGGCTAATGAGGAAAGATCTATGTAAAATTTAGATATGGACATTCTTTAAGTACTAACTGGTTTCATATAGTATAGCATATATTCCAAAAAGTGTTCATCATTTCCTCAAAAAAGGAGGTGTTAAAAATGGCCACAATAAAAGAATAAGGAACTAGTTATGGGTTATAACTATCTAGTTGATCCACCTGGCTAAAATTCCAATAGCTATGGTACTTCTTTTGTGTTCAACCTTTGTGATCCACTATAAAACATTATGAAATCATTTTCCCAGTAGCACAAAATTATGAAAATCACCTTGGAGGAAAATTTTTATGGCACCTATACTCCACTTTACCCAAACTGTTTCTCCTTTCTCTGGGATATGTTGGCAGTAATGTGTCCTAGGAAACAAGACATTCCACTGGGATTCAGTGATTTTATACTCTGGCAGCAGGGATCTGCTGCACCATTCTTCACAAGTCAGTATGCCACTGCTCCACTTTCTGATTCTTTTACCTTAACAGTGACACATGTTTGGGCCTAGGAAAGTATATAGTCCTGTATTACAATTTTCCAAATGTTTCCAGCTCTGACTTGAGTTGAGGATTTTAGGTGCTAATGAAATTTAAATGATAATTCAGACACCGATCTTTAAATATTTCCTAAAAATATAGCTGAAGAATGAATTTGAAATTATTCAGGAATCATTTGTCCTACAAGATTTTTTTAATGTCTTGCACAGAACTTACATTTTTAGATGAGAATACTTTGAGGTCAGAGGATGAATTCTTCTCTCAGAAACAACTCGGATGAAAGTAATTTACTTGAGAGGCTCAATCAACTATCTTTTAGAATGCAGCAAAGAACTTTGCAGCAAAGAAGCATTTCAGTGATGGAGTATGGCAAAAACAAACTGAAAAGGTTCCTTTCAATTATAGCATTTTAATTTGATGGAACAAATTTGTCTGTTGCAGACTTTGGATTGCTAGCTAGAAATACATTAACTTTTTTTGTCACATCATGCTAATGTGTTTGTCAACAACCTGATGACTCTACAGGGATAATATAAATTTCTCTGAATTGTCATACCTATTCTGAAGTCATTGGTTATCCTTTCAACACTAAAAATACCCAGAGGATAGATTTACAGCATGGAGTTACAGCAGGGACCTCAGTCAGGCCCTGAGTACTTTAGGCTGCACAGCAACAGCTGATACAGAGAATTACAATTGGAATCAGATCTTCATCCTCTTACCACCATATTCCACATTCCACTAAAATCAGTAGTATTTTGGACTCATTGAAGAAGGCAGAACTTGGTCTGCCATATGTGTGAGGTCCACTAAAAGTTCATACTTTGGAATTAAATGCAGATTATTTCAAAAGCCAGGAGCTGGCATATGTTCATAATAGTCTATGTTTTTAATCTGTTAATGGCTAGGCTATTCCAAAGCTTTTATGTCTGCCAATGTTATTTGCATATGGCTTTAGGCATGTATATATAAATGAATACCTAGAAAGATAGATATAAACTTAGATAGCTTGAACGTTTTGGCAGAGCATAACAAAGAGCAGTGAATGCTCCAGAATTTTAATGCAAACAAAGGAATGTTTTAGAGAACTCAGAACCAAAGATATATGTATCATAACAGTGTAAACAGACACCTTTATGTACAGTATCTATTTGCAACCCTGTATTAGACTAATACATGAAGATTAAGACTCTATAGTACAGTATAGTAAGAGACTAATAAAGAAAGTATAAAGAAATGTTGAAAAACAAAATAAAGTGAGAGGACAGAGGACAGCAGAACATGGGAGAGGACTTTTGGCAAAGTTAATATTTAATAAATGTAAGGAAGAACCAAATTCAAGTGGAAAATATAAAATATTACAGTCAAAAAATACAGGAAACAAATTAAGATATGCTATAGGTACATGGCTGATTGAACAGACGTCATTAGTTCAAAACAGTAGTAATGGGTAAAGAAAAAAACATCAGGATATAAATATACGACCATAGAGGCAAATTAGGAAATATACCTGAACAACTGCATTTCTAGAGAACAGAAGTTAGTCAGGAGGTGCATGTCAGAACACTGTAGCTAAGCTCAGCAGAGTTACCTGGAGGTTAAATCAGGTTTGGTAATGGAAAAGAAGTGGAGAAGACCATCGTGTGATTAGAGTGGAAACTGAACAACCTGAGGAATTACTTCTAGTAACTAATAACCTATTAGTCCCTTCTGAAGGACATAGTGGAAATTTTGATAAAATCTTCCTAATGGTGTAGGGAGAGGAAAAATATGATATGAGAAGGGAAGTTCTCAAATAATAAAGCTGTCAGAGATAAGAGATATTACCCAAAGCAATATCTAGATAGACATTCAATTGATCACAAATCACCTACAGTGTTTAAATGTATTATTGTAGACTAAACCTTCAGTTAAAGAAAAGAAAGCACCAGATAGATACAAATTTGCAAGATGAGATTCAGCTACAAAATATAAAGATCTAATACCTACTTCATAGTCACAACAAAAATCAATCAATAGCATTCATTTCCCTACAGACTTAGTAGACTTTCACTAATTATTTCATGGAACATATGGAACAAATTTTGAGAAATTCCTGGGCTGACAGGCAATTACAAAAAATGTTAACATAACAATGATTATATGAAAAGGTAGGAAATAATATATGTATATATATTTAGGGCAACTACAACTGCCAACAGAAGTGCCTTATATCAAGTATGTTGGACTAGGAAAAAACCCAACAATCAAATAAAACTAAAAGCACACAATGAACCCTCACTTCCACTATCCAAAATCTGTTCCTTAAACATTTAACACTGATGCAGAACAAGAAGTTTGAGTGATGAGAAACAAAATAAATAAAGTCTGCACATCAAGTGCCTTGGCAACAACAACAAAAAAGAATAAAATTAATGGAATAAGCAATGAAATTAAGGCCAGAGTAGGAATCAACAGATAAACCTTTGTAATGTTAAGTCTAGCTAGACAAAAATAAATCCTTTGGTTACTAAAGTCTGCATATTCAATAAAATATAGACAGATTCAGTACGCAGAACTGGAAACTGGGAACTTAATGAGATCCGTCAACCAGATTGTCATGAACTGCTGTTTTAAAGAAACTTTCAGTATCTTTTTGTAAGGTAAAAAAAAAAAAAATAATCAGAAATAACTTATAAAAATGCAATAAATGCGATAAATGTAATATTTGAGGTGCACTAATAACAAGAAAGGAAAAAATGAGGAAAGTTGAATTGGAAATAATAGATTTTGAAGATCGAAAATAGAGACTTAGAAAATAAGTAACATGACAAAGACAATTGTGAAAGACAGAGATAAAGCAGAACAAAAGTAGCAACTTCACTTCAGATTGAATTTAGAGGACTAAATAGACAAATAAGTATAATCTTCTGCTGAATTTTTAGGCACACCTTGTGGTCAGTGTTTTGAACACATTTAAAGTTCCTTCTGTATCCCACAAAAGGACCTGATGACTGCCTAAGTCACCTCAAAAACATATTTCTGTTGTCTGGTTAAAAACATAAAAAGAATCAGTAGGAAACAATGCCTCCCTGGACATGATAAATAAAGAAATTTAAAAGAGGACAAAATCAGGCAAAAAGGAAAGGTTTTCTGGAAGGCTACCTAAGGTAGGGCAGAATAAGAGTTTTTAACATGCTGCACTCCAAGGGCCATAACGAAGATAAAAAATGTGCTCTTCAGTAAGCATACACTAGTTTCCCAACAGAAGCTTTCCCCCTGAGATAACACAAAGATTCCAGAATGAATCTTAATTATGAATGACTCCATGGACCAGAATGCATCACATTATGTTATGCTACATGTTATGTGCATTTGAGACAAGAGGCATGCCTCAAAGGGCAAACATTTGTCAATTTTTGCAGTAAAGCCTTAACGTTCTTACACTGGCAAAAGCAGAGTTATTTTGATTTGTTTCTCACCTTATGGAAATATACAGCATATTCCAGAGAGTTCTCCAAACAAACCACTTGACAATATTCATTACAAAATCTGAAACTTTTAATAAATATTTATGTCTATTTTTTCATAAAATCACTGAAGCACAAAACTGTATAGATCACCAAATTAAGGGAAAAAATCACCCTCATTCAAATCTGGATGCAATTTTATAGCAAAATTAACAATTTTGAGAATTAATTTTCAAAAAAATGTTATAAAGTTATGTATTTAGGTGTTGTAATTTAAAAAAACACATTCATCTTAAATCCTGTGGATTATTTTTGGGTTGTTCTCATTCTTATTAAATAGATACACAATATCCTCTAAGAGCAATAAATCAGGGTAAATCCATTGTATCTTATTCTTGAGGACAGGCACCACTGTGTTGAAGTTTGTGGTTTATTTGGAGGGGGTGCAGAATAGAACCTCTTTGTTTCTAAAAATAAATCAGAAACAAAAAAGTTCACCACCTCAAAACCCCTAACCACACACACACATTCTTCAAACTCAGCCTTAAAAAATTTAAAAAATTCTAGCAATTAACAATTGGTACATTTCTGTCAGATGATATTAAAGCAAATTATTCCTTACGTAGTGAGCTTGCTGATTCACTGAGCAGTTTAATAATTTTTTGTCATTAACAAATTCCCTTTATGAGGCTCAATCTATTTAATAAACTGAAAAAATGAACCCAGACTTCCTGCACAGTAAGAACAGAACCCTCGTCAGAAACAATCCAAAATAATAACCTTCCATGTTGCAACATATTTGCCCCATGCTTCTGCAGGGAAATATTTTTGATCTCACACCCCAGTTGTCAGCAGTAAGCCAACAAATCTGTCTGGCCCGTAAAAGAACTACCTCAGTATTGCAAAGGCTCTCTGGAATGCCTCAGTTTAAGTAAAGATTCATTTTAATAACCTAAGTAACATATATTTCAGTACCAAAAAGAGTGGTAAAAATAACTTGATAGCATGCCCCACCCACTAGCTCTCTACACCCTGGCAGCGTGACTGTATAAGAAGTGAATCTGATGCTTTATTTTCATGATCTTCCTTTGAGTAAGCAGTATCTGCACCCAGTGTATTTATGATTTCAATTTTTTCTTCTGTTCCACTTCCCTAGACGAGGTGTGGACACATTTCAGTTATTCTGTCATCTTTTAACAGATACTCTATGTCCCCTGTTCTATTTGTTTTCAAATTAAGTTCCTGTTCATTCTAGCAAAGGGTGAGCTCATAATATATGATTGCTTAACCTGAACATGCCATCAACTTCAACTGCTTGAAAAGCTATTTCAGAGGGGAAAGGAGACCAATGTGACACTGGGATTCCAGTTCACTGGAGATCAGGATAATAGCAGCAGTACCAACACTAGGCTTTCCTGTAATCATTTCTTATTACTGCCAGAGTTATTGATGCATGCAAAACAAAAATAAAAGGACGATGAATTAATATCACTGGGGGGCTTGCACAACTGCAAGCAGATTCCACCTGCTAGTCTTAAACAGATATTTATCAGACATCACATAACAGAAAAGCATTCAGAAAGGGAGTTTGCTGCCATTGTCAGCACTGATTTTTCGATTGTTGAAAAAGCAAGCAGAGAGTTGGCTAGTTTTTAACACTGCTGAAAGCAATACTATTTCTTCCTTCCCTTTCCCAATGTCCACCAGCAGTTTAATTTGGTCTTGGGAGTTATGTAATTCCCACACTGCCCAAACCACCTTTGGGAAGAAGCCAGAGCCTTCCCCCTCCCGCAGCGGCGCCGCACCAAAGCCGAGCCCAGGAGCAGTGGCAGATGCCCAGTCTGTGGGAACCTCTTCTTGTCCTCACCACCTCCTACTGCTTCTACACAAGAACTCCAGCTCTTTGCAGCAGGCTGGGTGAGAAGTGAGCAGAGGAAGAGTTAGTCTCCTCAACAAGCAACGAGGATACACAATGGATAAAACCAGCAAGCCCGAGCAATGAGCATCTCAACCGGGGTCATGAAGGGAGACTGTGGTATTATAAGATGCACTGATAATGACTGGATGGCAAAAACTCCATGATAGGCTTCTCTAGCACTTAAATTTAACTGTTCCCTCAGTTGCAATATTTTTTTTAAAAGTTCATACCTTATTATTTTATTATTTTGTTTTTCTTATCTTTTTTTACCTCATCATTATGTGGATTCTAACATGCATAGCAAAACCAAAAGGTTCTTTCTGATTTCATGAATAGCAAGAGGAACATTTTCCTAAGCATTTAGTAATCACACTAAGACAGTTCCACTCATAGTTATACAAATTCAGGATAAGAAAATACTCTAAATGCAAAGCATATCTAGTAGTATATTATCAAAAAGACATAATAGTGGGACAGCATATGTGTGATATGTATATTTAGTATTTCTTATAGAAATTTAGCACATATAAGCTATAAGGAAGTGCCAGATGCATCTAATAAATATGAATGAGGAAGGTTTCATACCTCCAGAGCTACATATGATGTTATTTTACAGGTTTATGGTTGAAAACATAGAATGAAACTCACTTCACCTTGTTTAATTGGAACTGGATCCTCTAAACCTTCCATACCTTCATTAATCAACTGGTCTGAAACAAGCTTCTATGTGCAGTTAAAGTTTACAGTGGAAAACTTCTGAAAGCAACTAGAAAGTCAACTAACAGCTGAGAGAGAAAATGAAATTAAAGTACTAACAAATTAGGACATACAGTATTCCTGGCAATTTAAGAAAAAAGAAATTATGATATAACTTTATATTTGTGATCAGCTGACATTTCTGCATGGCTTAAATGCACATGGGGGAAAGAACCAAACAACTCTCTACATAAGAAAGAAAACAAAACAACACAATAGTCTTTTCTACATAATAAGATGTTATTATATATTATAATAATAATTTTATTTGTAAATTCTCATTTTAATTTTTTAGTATTAAAAAGGTCAGTGCAAAACATGATCATCCTCAGATGAAAACTAGACCTTAGAAAATGTGGTTTATTATTGCACAAACAGATTTTATTAAAGGGTAACTTATAGTCCTACTTATAGTAGGAAACAATCTCTGTTGAAACAACAGCACTTTTGTCATAACATTTTTTTTTAATTCTTTTGCGTTTTTTTTAATACTGTCAGAAGTAAAAAGTTAGGTTTTTCATTGACATCAATATTCACCCAAAGAAAAAGTATTTCCAAATGAACAGTCTTTAGAATGCTTTTCATTAATTTTCACTGTATAAATTTTGATTGCATACACTGCTTTGTCAAAAATAAAGTGCTCTGTAATGAATTACACTGACCAAACTCAGACTTCAGAGAATCTCCTTAAGCATGGTTCCTCCTCAGCTGTGGCATATTGTGGTCAGTTCACCTGCATGGACAATACCAGAATTCAGAATATATTGCAAAATATTTGTCTGGGTGAATTTTAACATTCTTTGGACAAATGTATTTAAGCAAACCATCCATAGAGCAGAGAACTGCAGAATATCCTCTACCTGGCATTTACCTTCTAAGAACAATGACAGTTTTACATTATTTTCACAACTGAAATAAAGCCAGATGTACTCTGATGATTTTTAGCAGCTCTAACCACTGCTTTGACTGAATGCCATTTGTCAAACATTGAGAGTGTTCCTGACATTCACACTTACTTAAAGGGAAAACTATTTTCCCATCCCCCTCCTCCTGTCACTTTTCAGGCTGTGTAATAGGTTAGATTGCTTGACAAAATGTCAAGTTCCTTCAGAGGCTCTGTTTGTTTCTGCTGGCTAGAAGATAGTGTGAAAGTGACAGAATCCTAAACCGAGAAACACTGAACTTTTTTTGTTTAAGATGCACAAAATACATGCACTGCTTATTTCAGGTCATCTCTGTGATGCTGGTTTTCAAGTAAACAGTGTTCAGTGTAAAGAAGCAAATGAGGACATAGATGAAAACTGTCTAATTGAAACAAATATTTTCCCAAAACTGTTTCTGGTTTTATAGCACTTTTGCAAAGCTATGCATCAATTTGTAATTCCATATCCTTTAACTACCCCTCTGTTCATGAAAGGTGGAATTTGAGAAGGTGGAACACAACCTTCTCCAGTCACTGGCTTCTTTCAACAATTTAATAGAAATTAAACAAACAAACAAACAAAAATAAATTCTCTGAATAATTTTTAACTTCTAGATTAGTACTTCTCTATGGAAATGCTCTCTTTGAACACTTAATCTGGAGCAACAGTAGAAAAACATTGAATGACTACCTGAGCTTTTTATTTCATCTCATCTGGAAACTTTACAGTCAACCAACTTTTTCATTCCACTGGGAAGCACCAAGAATATGATCAGGGTAATATTTCCAGCCATGCCTGCTTCAGACTGAGAGAGTGTTTTTCAGAAGTCCCCACTGCTGTCAGCAATTAGTCCTCACCACAACACTATAGGGGATACTTTTGAGGTCTCTTTCACCCTGCAGCTGATGCTCTCTGGAACTAAAGGCACAACTAATATTGTTAGCAAAAGAACTTTAAACTGATTTTATCCATGAGGAAAGCACTTCCAGAAGGTACCACTAAGATTCTCTTGATAGGTAAGGTACAGAAGGAATAGGGTTTGACATTTGTGGTATCATGCCCTGAGAGGCAGTCAGGTATCTTAGCTGCTTGTAAACAACAAATGCAACCATCATGGAATAATGGCAAAGCAAAATCATGAATCTGCTAACACAGATTATTGCACAGAGCATGAATACCATGATAAGCTATGCTCAAGAGAAATTTGCAGACCTTCACAGACCCTCGCTTTCCCTGTCAATCCTTAAATGCCTCACATAAGAAGTCTAACTAAAAATGAACACGCTGCGTATTAAAAATATGTGCATACTGCAGCTGCATCCCATTCTTCCAAGTTGTCTCAGGGTAGTTCTCTTTAGGTAATTAGCTCTCCAAAAGCCTATGAAGTTCAGGAATAGTCAGGTGATATTGTTGATAACACACCAATTATGATATAAATTACAAATACATGAGGTTAGGAACTGGAAAGAAATGGACTTACTTTGTCCTTATTAGAATGGGTTATTATCAAAAGCTGACTTAAATATGATAGATTGCTTTTCACTTCCTATCAGTCTTCTGAGATGAGCATCTTATCTTGAGATATAATGTCAGCGATGTTAATTGCTGTGAAGTAAAGAAGCACAAAAGTTCAGCTAGGAACACTGCACATTCTGATTCATGAATATGAAAGCAGAGACTAAGCAAGTGAGAAACGAATGAATGCCAGCTATATGCAGGTAAATTTTAAATTGATGCAAGAATCTGCACAGATAATGAAATTCATAAAATCGAGCAGATAAAGGCTCATATTATGGTTTCTTACTGTCTTTGTCATATCTTGTTTTTGAACTCTCTTTAGAAACACAAGTTCTGAAACTATGACTCATACCCCTGCAGGAAAACACATTGCTCCCTAATGCATTTTTTTCTGTTTCTCAGTACTGGTTCTGCTAGCATTGTGGGCAAACAGTATCAAACATATTTACTCGAAATGGCTGATCTAAGAGCAGAAAAACAGACTGTGCAAGGAAATACTGCAGTAGTTGTAGAAACACAACCAATTTGTCATCCTTTTACACTGAAATTCTTCCTTCCAAAATACTTGGAAGTAAAGGTTTGGTTTTCTTTTCTATTTTGGTCCTTTTTTTTTTTTCTCTAGTAACTTTTTCTGCAGGAGGAATCTGGACATGCAAGTTTTCTATACTGTTAGAATCTGAACTCCTTTCTTCCATGTCCAAAAATAGCAAGTGGTTTGTGCCTTAAAGTTATCATTAGTGGAAAACATAACAGCCATTAAAAAATTAAAATGTGCTTTATTTTAATATCTACCATCTCTTTTATTATTAAGTTACAATGTGTATTTACAATTTTATTCTCTAATATCTCCACTCTCTTTTCCTTCTCTAGACGAAATGGCACTTTTCTACATGCTTCATAGATGTTTTCATGAAGCTGTGCCTAATGGCAGCTAGAACTACATGTTTATTTGTTTTTGAAGTAAAAGGAGATCAATCACTTTGTATAGAATTCTGTATTCATGAATGTAAAAAAGGACAGATCTTCTACAGCTGCAGATTGTTAATGCAGCTGAGGTGAGATAAAACATGCTCTCTAAGCTTCTTCATTAGAGCCTAATTTCTTCAGCTTCTTTCCCTACTGTTCACTGCCTCCTGGAAAACTAATGACATCTTACCTGAACTAGTACTGTGAACTTAAAGGAACAGGTGGCATTCATAAGCAAGAAAAATCATATGTTAATTTTTCTTTGTCAGAGTCACATTTGGTCAGGTTTAGGATGTGATTTGAGTGCATTGAGATTTGATTTTGATTTGAGTGCATTTTGATTTTAGGAATCTGATTGTTCATTCAAAAGGGAAAAAAATCTTTCATTCTCATAAACATAACTAAATCCACCAATATTTAAAACAAGATGATGAGAAGCTGATGTGCATGCCTTTCTATGTCGAAAGGAAACAGAAGTAACACAGTTATTCAAATTACAAGTAATAGGATACCTAATGTGAAATCTCAAAAGTTTCATTGTAATTTCTCTTTTTATTTTTTAGTATAAAGTCACCATTCTACACAGAATTTCAAGAAGAAACTGGAGGTGGTCATAGAAACCCCTTTGTCCCTCAAACTGGTCCAGCTCTATCAGAACAGACTACTCTTGGCAGAAGAACCAACCTGTACCTCTTGTAATGTCATTGCTTAGCAAGAATTGAAGAGTCAGAAACAAGACTAAGGAAGATGGAATCTATACCTCTGCATTTAATGTACCTTTGGGGGATTAAGTAGTCCTGAACTCCGATCGCTGCTCAAGTCATGGCTTATGAACTTGCACTGAAGAGGCATACTGAGCCTAAAAATAAGTCAAATAAAACATGGAGAATAAAAAGTTTCCTAATGCATTCTGTTCAAAATGCTGCTAGACTTAATTATGTGATACATTCACTTCTTATTCAATTTTTCATGAAAATGTTGTTTGTCTTAATTTACTAGATTGTTTTTAAACAATTATTCACATTAGGGAAAAAGTTTTGATGGTGGCAGTGAAAGAAATATTAGCTGGACTCCTGTTGAGGAAAACATGGACATAAAAAAGCAATAGATAATATATCTAGACAGGTTTTGAACAATGAAGAAAAATATTCATGGCTGCTTAAAATATTTCTGGTTTCTTCTAATAAATATTAACTGAAGTGTCAAGAAATATATCTGGCCTATCTGAGGAAAAAATTCTCAATTGCACATAATCCTATTGGTTCATCCCTGAGAGGGAAATTTCCAGAAATTGAAAAAAACCCTATACAGTTATTGGAGTAGAGAATATGACTGTTTTAATATGATGCAATGATAGTGTCATCCACAATACCCTTCCTTCATTTCCTTTGAGTCATGCAGTAACATCAAAACTGAGATGATCTGCCTTCATGTGAAATTGTACTTGCAGAAATTCTACTTTTAATTCTACTGTTAGAAATTCTTAAAGTAGAAATACTTTTAATCTGCCATTGCCCCACCTGGAGCTCAGCATCCTCCATGTTCACCACGTTCTGACCTAAGGGTCATTGTATTAGCCTGCAGTATCTCAAAGGAAAAGTGTTTAACCCACCTCCTTCTCAGTATCACCTCAGGAGTCTGATCTTTAACTACAAAAAGGATGCCTTCAAATCACAACTTTCTCTGTAAATGAAGTGCATAGGCAGTGTTCTTTGGTTTAAATTTGGGTTCAATGTACAGACCCAAGTTCATTTGCACGTAAATGTCTACATGAGAAAAACACAACAGTGGGACATAGAATTAGGTTGTGTCATGGAAACAGTAGTATCACAGAGCCTCTGGAACTTATTAGATTATATTTATAAAGGAAATTTGTGTCCCATATTGTGAAGGATATTATGAGAAGCCTCTGAGGGTGGTAAAATAACAAGATCACTCTGGAGTACTATAATCTCTGTAATTCTAATGTGTGGTAAAGATGTGGGGGAAACACAGTAGCTATAGCCTCATATTTATAATTAACCTAGCCTGTAAAATCATTGGAAAAGTGTCAACTAGGGTATTACTGTCTACTTTTCACAAATTAATTTGTCCAAACCAAGTGAGCTTTATTAAAACAAGACCATCAAACAATAACATCAGTTTTTATTAGATTTAATAAACATTGAACCACATTAGAATAACCATTCAATGCTCTTTTACTCAGTGTAGAAATGAGGCCTAGGTAAATACAATGAATTACCCTTTTGAACTAAGGAAGAAATTTAGAACTAGGAATAACTTCTATAATCAAACCATTAGTTACTTTCAGTATTAATAGTGAGGTTGTTTTTCCAATCTATGAAATAGTTTCTAAGTGTGTTGTTACCTTTCTCTATTTCATTTCCCCTAACTGGAGAAATACCTTATTTTATAAGCATTTCAAGCCACTGATTTTATTTACTTAACTAAATGTTTAGATTTGCTCCCCAAACAATAATTTGCCATAACATTAGGTATGTCATTATAAACTCTAGATGTTGGCATACCAACCTCTTCCTCTCTCTTTTATTTCCCATGAAGGAGAAAGGCCATAACCTCTCACTCTCATGATGATGCCAAGAAAGACAACCCAGCAGAAGGGAAAAAAGAGGTGTTACTGTCATCTCATCCCTAGTCCTTACACAAGCTAGATTTTGAAGGGGAGTGGTAAGGACTTTGAAATACAAAGCTGCATTATAAGACTCAGACGAAGAGATGCAACATGGGGATCTAACTTAGGAGTTACCCCTGATACAAGCAGAGCAATGAACCAGTTTACCTCCAGACTTCCTGGCTCCTGATTTCTATGGACCATGCCTTAAAAAGCAAACAGCAAATTCAGAGCAAAAAGCAAGGAGAGAAACTAGAAACCTCTAAAGTTAAAACTATTGTGAACTGGAAAAAGAAAAGAAACCAGCAAGCTACACGCATGTTTGTGTGCAATCTGTTCATCACTGACACCGACTGCTAAACTACCAGTTACTACAGTGGTGTGGTTTGACAGCTGAAAAAGGAGCAGAACAGCCTTAAAGCAAATACTTGATCATAAACTGCTGGATACAGAGGTAGGGTAACCAGGCTTCTTGCTTTGGTGCTTAGCCCTCTGATTGTAGACTGAGAAAAGGCCATGCTGTACATGAATTGTTCTGTCTATGAGCCAGACAGGATGAGCAATCACACCTTTCTGAAAATTCAAAGTAAAGGATCAAAACTATCCAGACAGAAATAAGATATTTTGAGGCAAATGTTAAGAGATACAAACTTCCAGATATGAAAAATGAGCACTCAGGGATCAGGGGTAGTTCAAGCTACATAAACCAGCACTCTGGCTTGGCTCAAAATCTTCAGCCTGGCACACAAGCTGACTTTCCAGAACAGATCCTCCTCCAAGGTCTCCAGCTTTCCCATCACCCAAGACACCTCCAGAGAGACAAACACATGGGGTATACAAGAAAGCTGCTGCCTGTGAGAGGTCAGTAGTAGTTCAGAAAGCAAAGGGAGGGGGATCATCCTCCAGTTCTACAAGGATGCAGTGGGACCCCACAAACTCATGGCCCTTCATGACTCTGCTGCACCTCCGTCCAGGCTGCTTGGTGAGGAGGATGCTTTCATGGTTGCAAGCACAGTAGGAAAATTAAAAGGTCTCTCACTTCATTACTGCCCCACCATCTACACATGTGCTAAGCATATGTGCTCCTATAAGGTACAAATGGCTGTCTCTGGGCTCCCTTGAGAATAAATTTACAGAAAATAAAAATAATTTTAAAATTATATCTCAGCTGTATTTACTAAAGGACCCAACATTTCAGTCAGTCGTATGGGAAACTTCATGTTATACAAAACTGCATTATCTTAGCTCTGCTGACTGCACAGGACTGATTTTCCAGAATGTGCATAATTTGTTTGCTTTCTCTCTTGAATGTTATACAGCACACATGAAAGGTAAAGCAAAACAATTATCTCAAGATGCACTATTGAATTTTGTACTACACACATCAGCCATCTCTTAGAGTCCCATTTTCAGTGGTACTGGTGACTTGTGCTTCATCAGTAATGATTTTGATGCAGTGCAGGAAACTGCTAGAAAGAGCTGATAAAAAGAGAGGATGAAAAGTACCCTGCACAACTCCTATATATGTACATATTACCAAGAAGCTTAATGGGTAGGTATTCAGCCTTAATAACCGAACAGCGCCATTTACAAATGAAACACTGAAAAGCAAATTTCTATAGAAATGAAAGTTCCTGTTTGAAGAGAAGCCCTCATAAATGAATATCAAGTAGTACATAAACTGCTGAGAGAATGCATTTTCCATGCACTAAGAGTATGAATTTAACAACTTTCTTGTCCTCGTGCTTGCAGCTGATAGTCATTACGATAGCGTTAGAACTGCAGCAGATTTATCACATTTGCAATGTAAATTTATTACCACTCAAGTAATCCTAGCACCTGTGCCTTACCATTAATAGACATGCCTTTACATTTGCAGCTTTTGCCTGTCGTTCATAGTTGAATGAATTCATAAGTGAAGCCAAAATGTAACTTTAAATCCACTTTCTAAAGTTGTGTCCTTAAAACTCCGTGCAGGGGAGTCTCTGCTACCGGAATGAAAATAATGTTACTTATGTAGATCAAAAATTGATCCCGAGAGATCAGCAGTCACATGGGCAGTGTTTACATCATATTCATATAATTCACCACATTCAACAGATGGCATCAGTTTTTATTGCCACTTAAAATACCAGCAAATGAAGAATTTAAATTATCTGCCTCCTTTGTGTGGAGCACAGCATGGTAAAGCCCACTCTGTATAACAGAGAATTTTGGGCTTAAAGTCTTTGAGAACCCTTATGATTTTTCAAACATTGTCAAACACTGTAGAATTTATGAAGGCACCTATACAGCCAGATGTCTTTAAAACAGCCTTAGTGGAGAGCTAGCTAGGAAAAACAAAAGATCATTTGTCACGCCTGCCCACAGATAGTAAAAAGGAGATATATTTCTCTGTCTTGTCCTCAAAAAATGATGGTTGTGTGAATTGTAAGATTGGTCTGCTCCTCAGAATGCAGAACCAGTGGCTGTTATTCCTGGAGCTGTTATCTCCTCAAGTCACTCTATACGGCACTCTAGGAGAGGTTTGTAGCTATGGCACAAATAACATTTTAATTTATAATCCTTCCCCTTATTTTACTAGATGGATTTATTACAAAAAATAATTATATAAAGTTAATATGTGCAACATGGATTAATTTCAATCAAACACTCTTATGATGGCATGGGTATATTTATGTTGCAGATTCATATGCAGTTCCTGCATAAGAAGCTTACAGGAAATTCTAAAAATTCAAATTCTTTTTACAATTATAACAGTCAATATTAAATTAAATTCTTTCAGGAAGTTAGGCTACCAAAAAATAAAACTAATTTTTAAAAATTCTTTCTTTTTTGATTGAAAATATAAACCATTAGGATGCAGAAGAGAGCACTTAAAGTGAAAGAAGAAAAAAAGTCACTGCAATTTCTTTTTTTTTTGTACAAAGTTATCTTAATTTTAATTTCAACATAAAGACACTTTATTTTTATTTATATTTTAAAACATTTCCATATGTAAATATTAAGAACTCTGCATATTATTACTGCATACTCAGAACTACACGGGAAAGAAAGAAAAGAAAGAATATTCAAAACATTATTCAAAACACTGACCGGCTTTTTAATGAAAAACAAGGAGAGAGATTTTTTTTTCTTCTTTTTTGTACCTTTTAAAAATATGATTATTTTGCTATAAAACCAGAAGCCTTTGACTGTATTCATCTTCTTATTAATTTCTTATTACAATCAAATATCTTAATCCTGAGTTTCACACAAACTAGTTTGTCTTATTTTACATAAAAATTTAATTGCATAGTATGAAATTATTATTGCCTAGCTAGATTCTACATTTATAGAGGCAAGAGGTGAATTTTTTGGCTAGTTGTGCAATCAGAAATCAAGGCTAACAGTAATACAAGCTGATATAGAGTAACAGAGACATAATCTATCTCGCATAATAATCTCAGAGGGATATGCGGTGCTTTCCATTCTTTTATGGGTTTAAAAAAATATTTTAAGTAGTATTATTATAAACATTAAAAGTTTCTTCTTGAAATCTGAAGTAATTTCAGATTTACCTTTGCCTGACTTTGCTTGATGTATACACTTGTTCTTATTGTCTAAATGTCTTTGTCTCTCATAATTTATAGCTTTGATCTTAAAAGAATCCATAAAAACATAAGGGCAATTACACCTTCAGGTATCGTTCTCACACCATTGAAAATAGTATGACACAATGCTTACTAGAGCAGGTTCTAATTACCTATCCCACTACTGCAACAGAAAAATTACCTTACAAAAGGGTTTGAAGTCAATGTTATAGATGTTGTGAATTGGTATGCTAAATTATTTCCAACAAATATAGCTCAATTATAATTAGATTAGCTTGGCATTAATAGAATAAAACCTTTAACAAGGCACAGCTGAAAATACCATGGAGTAGACTGCTTTTATGATTGCATCAAAATAAGACTTGGTAACAGTCTGAGAAGGATAATTTCTCCACAAACAAGCTCGTTGATTTCTGAGGTAGGAAAATAAAGATTCTGTCATTTTCCCATTTATCTTTATGGCTCTTAAATTCTATAATTAGTTGAGGAAGAAATGAGATGCATTATTTACTCTCATGCCATGAAGGCAAAATAAAAGCTAATACAGCTGACAAATTAATGCACCTCTTCTGTATATGTGACATGTAGCAATGAAATATGTAAAGCTAGCTGAGAAATATCTTTATTCAAACTTTTTATATTAATAGATTTTTTTTAAAAATAAAACAATTAAACAGCAAAAAAGCTAATGGGAGAAATTATAAAATGCTTACCCTATTCCCTCCCACTCTTTTTTAGTGTCACTCTTTTTATTATGAAGTTTAAGAGAAAATATAAGCCATTCTTTTTAATATATTCATACTTTCATGGTAAGTTTGAGAATGCTGATAAACAACATTATTAAGAAATATATTAAGATAATAATGAAAAAATCAGAAATTATCTCAGGGAGTTTGCAATAGGAAGTCACAATATTGACTTCATTTCTGCTCTAAAATGTAAAATTCAGCAAATGCACTTTTGTTTTTCTTTAAACTATTCACTGCTCCACTGTATGCTTTCTATAAATTAAAGGAACTTGAACTAAGGACCTAGAGATAATCACATTTTACCAAAAAAGAAACCAACTAAAATGACACTGAAACTGTCTGCTTCTTATTCCTAACTGTTCCAAAACAGAAAATAGGCCTGCGAAACATAAAAAAAACCCTGAAAGTTTCTGTAAGGAACTGTTGGGGCATTTACAAGACCTAGATGGTCAGAAACCCCTCCTTAGTGGCACAAAAAGCTGCAAATGATGAATGTTGGCTTAAGAAATGATTCTCCAGCTTGATAAGGGCAGCTGCAGGGATCACCTTCCTAGGCTGGTCCCTTCAAATGGGCACAGCCTAAAGAGGGACAGCAGTGTTTGTTGCGGTGATGGTGTCTATTTTTTACTGAGAAGAATGTGTCCTAGTTTTTTGTTTAAAGGAAAGAAAGAGCAAATTATTCTGAATTTTTTTTTCTGACTAGCTGCTGCACACATTAACCTACCAGGCAGCAGGAACCACAGCAAGGCTGCTCTCTTACTCTGCACTATCCTCCAGGACAGTCTTTTCTCTTTCATTTTCCAGGTTTAGAACAGCTTGAGTTATCACTACTTCAGACTCATTTCTCTGATCATGATTTTCTAGCTAAGCATGAAGGGCAGCAAACTCTCACCAAGATAGAGGAAAGCATATTTACAGTGATTTTAAGACTGTTAACTTTAGCCTACCCAGGATCAGGATAATATCAGGGTTAAAACTTTGGAAACCAACTCTTGTTTTTTTTCTTCAGGAGCTGTAGTGCAAAACTAGTCATAAATTCTGCAAAAGTAAATAACCCAATCAAGTAATTTGCCAGCTATTGAATATCCTAGAGTATGTATGTAGTAATATATCCTGCAAGATGTCATACTGCATAGAGTCATGCAGAGACAGAGAATGATTAGACACAGATTTCTCTACAAGAGATCGTTAATGCCATCAAAAAATTGCCCTCTGGAAAGCACTGAAATCCCAGATGGCTTTCCAGTATAATTCTTTAAATCTTTTCTGCATATTGTATGCCAGCTTTTAATGGATATATTTAGTGAGAAGGTTGCTAGAGGGCTACTCTCTAGAGATATAATGCTTTCAATTAATCATTGCAGTCCTCAGCAGTTCCTATTCTGGATATACCTGCAGCAGACCAGTACTTTTGCTACCTCCATTAGCTTTTGGAAACAACCTCATTAAAGTCTTTAGGAATTATGACACCACACACACACAAAAAAACAAACAGCAAAACAAAACAAACAAACAATCAAACAAAAACCCAACAAAACAAAACAACGAAAAAACCCAAGCAACAAACCAACAAAAAAACACAAACATATGACGAACCTATATATGTCTGCATATATAAATATATTATTGATGCATATAACACCTATGTATTAATACACACCAGTATTTTTGACATGCTGTAATTTGATTACCATTAGAGATTGCCTGCTATTTTCATAATAAATTATTTAAAACCTACTGAAGTGACCCTTTTCTCCCCATGAACCCCATTAGAAAATGTGGCTTCTACTGTTGTAAGACTAATAACAAATGTGAAGGACTTGAAAATAATTACCTAGAGACCTTGAGAAAAACATAAAAATAAAGCTTTAAAACAGCACCTCATGAAATCTAAAGATCTTAACTGACAGGTGATGCTAACAGCTTTATAAAACTTTATGTTGATTTTATCATTCACTGAAGGTGGAAATCTTGATTCCAGGAAAGCAGACAGATGCTTTGACATTGATGTTAACAGACTCACAACTCAACTATTCCTCAGTCTGCTCCTAATATTATTAGTAAATAGTTTCCTAGCACAGCTATCTTTCCTTATGGTATTTAGGGAAGAGTATAATGATAGATAAGAAGGTTTATAATGACTGCTTTGGAAACAGGTCTATTTTATTACATTTGCTTATGCGTATTTCAATATAATTGAAGCTAAATGAGTAGATAGATTATCATGACATTTTATGATAATTTAAATTATATAAAAGTATACAGGGCTTGGAATGAGAAGCATTTCATGCTTTAAAAGTAAAAATATACTAATTAATGCAATTAATAAAAAATTTATGTAGCGAGAGAGAACTACATTCACTGTGCACTAAGGTGCCATTATAATAACCTCCTGCTGGAAAAAATATCAAATACATATTTTTCTGTTGCCCCAGATGACACAGTTATCATTGATGATTTACAATTGTTATATAATAGATGGATTTCACTAATTTGCAGATGCCAAATGATCTGCATGTGGGACATTCAGAGAAACATTTTACCATTTTTTAAGAGCGTGAAAACAGCTAACAAGCAAAGGTCTGACTATGCTAATTATGCTTCTGAGAAAGTCTACAGATAACCACTTTGGGGGTTTTTTTAGGCTTAGATTCAGATTCGAGAGTTTGCAATATCCAGAAAGAAGGGGGGCAGGATCTTCTACTGACAGAAAACCTGTAACTTACAATATCTTTCAAAAAATTTCCATTTTTTTTCTGACAAAAAAAAAAACAAAAAACAAAACAAACCAACAAAAAAAAAAAAAAAACAAACAAAAAAACAAAAAAACAAAACAAAAAAAACCAAAAAACAAACCATGAAACACACCCCTTCTACACTGCTCTGCTTACCCTTCTGCCCAGAGAGACACCTGGAAACATTCTGATGACCTCAAGAACTTTGCACAGGTGAGAGTCACTTGGCTTCAACAGCAGCTTGGATTATGACTGGGAATGGCCACTGCACTGCCAGGCAGAACCCCTTTGGAACAGTGAGGATGAAGAGGGCACAGATCTCCAGAAGGAGTGACCACAGCAGCTTTGCATACCACAGCCACTGTCACTCCATTGATCTGCAGCATAGCTGGGAAATGTGGTTAATGATGAACAAATTTAAAGGAAATGGTTTTCCAGGTTACTGTCAGTACACCAGAAAGTGACAGACTTCATTCTGGTGCAGATAGAAATATATATATATATATATAAGTACATCTATATTTGCTTTCAAGATGATGGAAATTAAAAGTTTATCTTCAGGCCTAATGTTTTTAGTAAAATTACTGTTTATCTGAACCAATGCCCGTGGATGCAGGCACTGCTAAGAAGTTTACAAGCATTTCCAGGTACCATACTTACTCTTCTTTACAGACAGTTTCAACAACAATCAAATACTTTACTTTATCCCTCTCTTTTAAAGTTCTTCAGCACCCTAATTCAAACTAATTGTAATAAGTTAGAGTCTTTATATAAATCACCAGGGTTTAAAATGACCCACCTCAGCTGATGTTAACTTCAGTCTCCTTAGTCTTTGATTCAGTCCAGTAGCTGTTCTTGGCAGATGCTTCTGGCATAAATGAAATGTTATGGGGATGCTTTTAAGAAGCTTTGCCAAAGAGATTTCTAATGGAAACTTGACAGTAATTGAATACTTTGATAAATTACAAAATGCTTTAGCATCTAGATAAACTATTTAGAGAATACTGTTGACCTTAGATTAGATCACTTATTGCTCTAAGCAAGTCTGTAATACCATTCAAACTAGGTAACTACCCACCTCTCTTTTTGTTGCCTACTCAAGACAGTTTTTTTGGATTAAGTGTTATTTTATCCCAGGGTGGATATTTGTGTTCTAAATGTATTTTGGCTATAAAAAGTAAATAAATAAAAAAAAAAAAAGACAGTAAAACCAGATTTGAACAACATGCAATGATTCACCTATAAATTCACATCAGTGGTGTTCACAACTGCCTTTATTCCCCGAGTTGGATACTTTAAAGATTTTACATTAAATATTTTAAGATATCTCAGCCTAGGAACCACATTCTTGGTAAAGTCTCATCCTTTTCCTAATGGAATCAAGTACCAAATATTTTTGTTAGGGAACTCACTGGTGTGTAATATAAATACTTGGTTAAGAAAAAGAAAATATCTAGGAAAGATAATCAACTGAGTTCACATCCCATGGTCAGCACAGTCAAAAATACGTGAGCAGAAAACTAGCAACACAAGACAGTCACAAAAGGGTCCAAAACTGAAACAAGATATTCCCCATTTTTAATACATCTGTATTGTATATTTAGATGTATTTAGCTTTTCCTGAGACATATTAGCAGTTAATGAACAAACTGTAATGGATGTTGACTTACCTAAGACATTTCTGTCTCATACCTGAGGTATCAGAAGTATAAAGTACTAAAAAAACTCCACCTTACAAAACTTCTGCAAGTAATTTTTCCCTGCTTCAGTTCCAGATGATGCAAAAGCTACTTCTGGAAAGTATTCCCAAGTGTCCTGAAACACAGTATCCTTTTGTTCACTAAGGTAATTTTGACAAAACATGACCATGACTTCTTCATCCCAATTGCTTGACAGTACTTAAATCCATCCAGTTTTCACCCCAATGTCCCTCTGTAGTTTGTTATTATATCTATGTAATATTCCATATATTATGAAAGATGAGCCCTTAAAAACCATTATCTCTGAACCAAAAAACCCTGGTTATTTCTTGGTCTGCATGCAAGAAAAGCGGGGTAATTTTTGGCAAGGTGTCTTCCACAGGCATTGTGTGTGAAGGCAATGATGGCAATGCTGGAATCCACTCCTCAGTTCCATCAGTTCTTTTCTTTCAATTCAAATTCCAAATTAGATGCTGGCTGCAAAGTAAGCTGTAAGGTGCTACCAGGATGTATCTGACTACAAAATTTCTGAACCAATTAATAGTCAAAATAGTTTTCCAGAGATCACTGCATTGTTTATGTATTGTCCAGGAGAGCTGACAGCATGCAATTTTTCCTACTGGAAGAAGCTAACATTATATCAGGTGATTGGATTGATTTTAGGTTTTTGTGGGGTTTTTTGTTTGGCTTTTTTTCCTTTGGTTTGCTCAGTTTTCTGATTTTTTGTTTGTTTGTTAGTTTGCTTGTTTGATTATTTGTTTGGTTTTTGTTTTGTTCTGTTTTTGTTGGGTTTTTTGTTTGGTTGGTTCAGTATAGTTTTATGCCCACTGTGTCCAGATGCCTGACGATAGGTACTTTGCCTTGGAAATCAGCTAGCAAAGAAAACAACAACTAGCCAGCCAAATGTCAGCCACTGTACCCCGTCCATTTTGAGCTTTTTGCTGCTCAGATGTGTGGATGATTTCCATCTGTTCCTATCTGAGATAAAGATTTAGAGCTGCTGGCACTTGGGAACCTACTTTAAAAATCCAGCCTGTGCCAAGCCAGCTTGTCAGCAGACACAGATGAAAGTGCTCCTAAACCTTGTAACAAGCACAGTGGAAGCTGTCTGTTACAAACCAACAAGCCTCTCATTCCAATGGCTACTCATTTTCTCTATCAAAACTTAAGTACTTTGAATCTTGACCACACAGTGTTATGTACAGGGTCAGGATGTTAGTGTTTGCCAGCTGGAGACCAGACTGCTGTGCCAACATAAGCAATTACAGGAGTTCCCCCATGTGCAGCACTGATGTTTGTGCTCACTCAACATGAATATACCTAAGACACAAACTCAGATCCCTACAGTGAAACAGCAGCAAATCTACCTGATAAACTAGAGAAGATTTTGCTAATGCCTTAGAGAGAAGATGTTCCAGCAAGTTTCCTATAGCCCAAACTTGTCCCTTTTTTGTCCTTTTTTTTTTTTTTTTTTTTTTTTTTTTTTTTTTTGTGTGTGTGTGTGTCTAACATACATGCAGTCCCTCTGGCTCAGTTAATCACATACAGGTTCCTGCCTGGAATGGAAATAAAATAAAAATATCTGTCAGTACTACTGTGAAGGGTATTCATTGCAACTTTCTACTTTTTCTGAGTTCCAGTTTTGGAGGACTACTTTTAAAACTCATCATTCTTCTCCTTACTCAGGCCACAGCTCATAATGCAAAGTATTCAGTGTCAACAGGAGTTCAACCCTGTTCCTGTTCAGCTCTGTGCACCTCTGCCACCTATTATTCCCTCAGCCTGCATCAAATAAAGAAATCAGATTGAGCACACAGGAACACACACAGACTCCTTATCTATCTTCTTCTAACATAATTTTCATTTCACAGTACCATTCATAATGCAGCCAGGCAACCAGTTGTTCCAGCAAAACTAGGCAAGAATATCTTAAACTAACAGTACCACTGAATTATAATTTTAAAAGTACAGCCTTTGACAAACCAGTAACCTCTGATTTGCAGCACCACAGAGCATCTTGATAGAAAGAGCTCCTGTGGGGAGTTTAAGGAATAAAACCTCCTGTTCTCTTGGCCTGCCTTCTCACAGGATGCTCTGTACCAGAGGCACCTGAAGAAGGACCACATGACCAGAAGCTCATTATACCTTACCAGAGCATTAGCCAACAGGCATCATTACTTACAAAACTCACTTATACACAAGGTAGGTCAGTTGAAGGGACAGAGACAGCAATATCAAGAAAGAAGCTCAAGCTGGTAAGTAACATGTGAACAAGTAGAGCACAGCACACCACTTCATGAGCTGCAGGACTCCTTCTCAGATATCCAGATATCTACAGGCTTGTGCTGACATCTATGAGTTTCTTTTTCCCATTATTTCTTTCAAGTAAACTATCAACATCTCACAATACTTATATTATACTATAGGTCTAAATCAAATAATATGACTCATAATTCTGTATTATAGATGTGGAGACCCCAATCCAAATAGGCAACTCTAAGCACAATCTAGACCTGTGAGCAAACAGGCTTTAGAGGTCATCTTATGCCATAAAGTCTTCTTGGGGTGCTGTCAATCAAATACCAGAAGCCCCATATGCACAGGAATCACAGTTTTTGAAACCCCTTTGTAAGTGTTGTTGGGCTATGCTCATGGAGGGGAGCAGGACAGGACACACATGACAATTTAAGTATCTGTAGTTTAATTGGCTAAACTAGTCACAGAGTAGGTCTTCAAAACATAACTCAGTCTCCTTAATGAAAGAATCACACAGAATCACAGGACTGTCACAGTTAGAAAAGACCTCTAAGATCACTACACCCAACCATCAACATCTCCCCAGATAAAATAAAGAAAATGCATGTCCATAGCTGTGTCACACTGCCCACTAGAACATGCCCTGAAGTGCCTCATCCACACAGTCTTTAAATGCTTCCAGGGATGGTGATTCCACCACCTCCCTTGACAATCTGTTCTGGCACCTAACTTCTCTCCTGGTAAGAAAACTCCTCCTCAGATCTAATATAAACATCACTTGGTTCAACTTCACCCCATTTCCTCTACTCCTACCATTATTTACTTGAGAAAAGAGGCCAGTACACATCTCCTTACAACCTCATTTTAGGTAGTTGTAGAGAGCAGAGAGTAGAGAGTAGAGAGAGAGTTGTAGAGTTGTCTCCTCTCAGCCTTCTTTTCTCCAGCTTAAACATTCCCAATTCCCTCAATGTCTCCTCATAAGACTTGTTCTCCAGATCCTTCACCAGCTTGGCTACCCTTCTCTGAACTTGCTCCAGGAGCTCAGTGTCTTTCTTGTAGTGAGTGGCCCAAAACTGAACATAGCATTTGAGGTGCAATCTCTCCAGTGCCAAGTACAGGGGCACAATCACTTCCTTTTTCTACTGGCCACACTATTTCTGATACAAGCCAGGATGCTGTTGGCTTTCTTGGGCACACTGATGGCTCATATTCAGACAGCTATTGATAAGCACCCTCAGGTCCTTGCTTTCCAGTCACTCTTCCACAAGCCTGTAGGATTTCCTGGGGTTGTTGTGACCAAAGTGCAGGAGCCAGAACTTGTCCTTGTTAAACCTCATTTTATGGCATTGGCCCACTGGTCGAGCCTGTCCAGGTCCCTTTGCAGAGCTTTCCTAACCTCAGGCAGATCAACACTCCCACCCAACTTGGTCTCATCTGCAAACTTCCTGCATAAGCATTCAATCCTCTCAACTATATCACTGATAAAAATACAACAAGACTGGCCCCAAAACTGAGCCCTGGGGAACACCACTAGTGACAGACCACCAACTGGATTTAACTCTTCTGACTACAGCTCTCTGGGCCCAGCCATGCAGCCAGGTTTTTACCCACCCAAAGAGTACACCTATCTATGCCATGAGCTGCCAGCTTCTCTGGGAGAATGCTGTGGGAGACAGTGTCAAAGACTACTAAATTCCAAGCAGACAATGTCCACAGCTTTCCCTTGTCCACTAGGTGGGTCCCCTTGTCATAGAAAAAGAACAGATTGATCAAGCAAGAGGTTTCTTCTGTCCCTAGGTGGCTACAGGGATATTCCTGACCCTGAAGTACACGTACAGTTACCTACCTAAGATACAGAGGAATAACTAGGGATTAAGAGGTGTACATTGCAACAGTTTGAATGTGTGGAGCAGGCTACACAGAAAAACAAAGCTCATACATATACTTTTCATATGAACAGAAGATTCTGAATATATATATATGCATGTCTAACTAAATTGACAATTTTCACTTGCAATTCCACATATAATGACTATAATTCAGCACAGTACTGAAGTTCACATAACTCAAATTCCCTTGGGCCTAGACTGATATTAAAACCTTATTCAGACCTTCATTCTTCAGGGCTCACCAGGCTGCTGTGACCATTTTGCAAATTGTACTCCCCAGTGTCCATCAATCTAAGGTTGCTCCAGCACAATTTCACTCATCATGCTTTGTAGTGACAGCTTTCTTCACAGTGACAGCTTTCTTCATAGTGACACGCTCTCCACCTGCAGAATATTTTATTCCAGCTGCCTCCAAAACACCCAAAACATTTTCAGATATTGAGATGTTTTGCTGAACAACACTGTGGAATGATTGCAATAATTTCCAGAAATTACCAAACTGCATTTGTACTGTTTTAAAGTAAGGTACAGCATTTGGAGCCAGTGGAATGTGGCCAGGGTACCATGGCTACCTTAGACAGTGGCATTATCCAGGGTACTCAGTGTGCTAACTCCAAGAGAAACTGCATGGCAGGTGGAGCAGAGTGGAGGTAAGGCAGCATTTTTAGCCTATATCTTTAAATGTGAAGCAAGAGATCTTTGTACCAACCACAATAAAGATACATTTGACTACAGTCACTCAAGCTTCACCTATCAGGTAAAACAGTGTATAAAAAATATAAAAAATAAAAAACATTACTTTAGGAAGCAACAGACACCAGTGAATCCAGTGGTATAAATAAATAAGAGAAGATTAAAGGAGAGGTGCCAAAAGCCTTGGAGAACAGGGAGGCCAAAGAAATAAAAATACCATGAAGTTTCCTCACTTGTGAGAACTAGACTTCAAGGAAACCATAATGCAGCAGCTTTGTTGCCTAGATGCTATAGAAAGAAAAAAAAAAGATCTGGGTCACTGTCTCAAGGGATAAGAGGAAGAAGGAAAACAAAATACTGCAAAAAGATTATGCTGTTTTTACAATCACAGTAGCAGGGGTGGGGGGAAATTGGTAAAAGATTAGAAATCAAAATTTATCTTGCATGCTTTCCCCTCAGTTTCCCAACACTACAGTAAATTCTCTCATGCCCTGCCTGCACCCTGCCAAATGCCAAGATATCAAGTCTGGCAGCACTTATTTGTAGCAGTTTCCTGTTTAAAGAGTCAACAGTTCCTAAATAAGTACAAAACATGTCCTTCCTAACTGTATACCTTGGAGATGTGTAAGGTCATATTATAATGATATTAAGCTTAACAAGTTAGGAGTACTTACATTCATGTGTGGGTTTGTTTTTTTTTTCCAACAACAGTCTTATAATATCATAGCAGTCTATTTATCCTTTGCCTTCTAGAAATAAGAGAATCAAAATTTCCACTTATTAAAAAGTAACAAAAAACATCAGTTTCTTCTATTTTTTTAATACATCACAATCTCCAGGCTAGTGAAGTAAACTCTGAGAATCATTAAGAATGCTTCTGCAAACCTTCCTCCACCAGTGGATTTAATTGCATAAATTGAGTCACAGATGAAGGAGACAACCAATTTTTCTACTCTATCTGTGATCTTAAGTCTTTCACTTCTGACACTCTCTGAAGAAAGCACATAGCTGAAGCAGTAAGTAGGAGGGTTTGTATTTAGTGAACATTAATTCAGCTCTAGCACTTCAGGGATTCATACCACACCCACAGCCTCCCACCTGTAGCATCGGTACTTTCAAAACCTTTTTTACCTTTTTTTTGACTTGGCTTACACGTGACATGGGTTAGCATGGAAAGTATTTTTCCACACTGTCAGAGAATTGCTTTGTAGTTACTCACTTGGAAAGCATTGAGGATTGTGATAAATGCATCCTTTATGCTGCAGTCCTTTAAAAGTTTGGAGATTTTCAGTTCTTTTCCTCTTTTAAATATACCTTATGCTTCAAAAGAGTAATGACTAAAAAAACTAACAGGATTTTATATTTTAACAGTTTCCTACATGGAATCATAGAATGGCTCAGGTTGTAAGGGACCTTAGGCATCATCTACTCTAACCTCATCTGTAGGAGATGTTGGACTTGGTGTGTGCATTCAGGTAAAAGGACTGGATATTGCAACTATGACATAAACCATTATTCTATTCTAGTAGAATCAGTGAATTAGTAGCAGTATTAACAGAAAGACGAAATGATTGAGGATGTACAAACTATAAACCCTAGGCTGGCCAAACAGCTGGTGAGGAACAGAAGAGGCAGCACAAATTCATTTCCATGAAGATTTGAAGGTGAATTCAGAAAACTAGAATTACTCACGCGCTGTCTCAGAAGTACCTTATAATTTATATATTGTGTTCTTTTCAAAGTAAAATTACCCATTATAGATGAAACATTTAAATCACTATTACAATTTCAATTTTTTTTACTTTAATTAAAATTACCTTGTTAACAAATACACATCCAGTTCACGAGCAGCACAAAGAAAAATATTTTAATCACAGAAAAAGATCATCATTTATAATATAATTATCCCTTCTAAGAGATTAATCAATGACAGTGATTCTAGATAAACAAATTCAAACACCTAGATGGCTACAAAAAGCATTATTGGAACTTGCTACGTAATGCATTCAACAGCTGAAATTTCTGACTGTGACTCAATGACTATTATAATAATGTTTTAAATTTTTTTTTACCCATGCGACTGACTCAGATAATATTATGGCATTAATATAGCGTAAATCAAGGGTTTTCTACATGTCACTACTCTTTATACTTCTGACAGAAGCATATGAATTACAGTTGCCTAACATAAGCTTTGATTTTTCTAAATAGATTAAGGCCAAAAGTACTCTTACTGGTAAAAAAACAACTAGTATTTGAAGCCAAATCTTTTCCCCACCATTCATTATGACAGCCACTATCTCAGCTTTGATGGAATGCCACATCTTAGGGCGACACAGGTGATCAGAGGGCTGATCAGAAAGCACCTCTCCTATGAAGACAGGCTCAGAGAGTTGGCATTGCTCAGCCTGGAGAAAAGTAGGCTCTGGGTAGACCTTATAATGGCCTTCCAGTACCTAAAAAGGGCCTGCAGGAAAGCTGGAGAGGGACTTTTCACAAGGGCAGGTAGTGATAGGAAAAGGTGTAGTGGTTTTAAACTGAAAGAAAATAGATTTAGGCTTGATGTTAGGGAGAAATTCTTTTGTTTGAGCATGGTGAGACAATGGAACAGATTGCCCAGGGAGACTGTGGATTCCTCATCCCTGGTGTTCAAGATCAGATTCGATGGGGCTTTGAGCAACCTTGTCCAATGGGAGATGTCCCTGCCCACGTAGGGGGGTAGGAACTAGATGATCTTTTAAAGACCCTTCCAACCCAAACCATTCTATGATTGTGTGATTTCTTTCTCTCACACTGTTTTCTTCTGCCTTGTAAAGGTTGTGGACATCATCATTCTCCCAATTTTTTTTTCCTCAGCAGTGGATGATGACACTCCTTCCCAACATATCCTTCAGCACCAGACTAACCCTTTGTGTATTCCTGACAAATAGACAGTTGATCTTTTTTCTAATCATGTTACAAAGTAATCATGAAATCATATCAGAAGTAGCCCCAGAACTGAAACTTAATACTAGTGAAAGGTAAATGGAGCTTATAAGATTATCCCTTGTCTATATGGTTGAAAATTACAGGCATATTACTGTTATCAGGATCACACCCTTGCTAGTTTGGAGTCATAATGAGATATATTATAATTATAGACATCGTAGTGCCAATTACAAACTCCCCATTTAAGAAATATTGACTTGTCCTGATAAAGTACTGAGAGGTGACTTTGTCTAATATTTACTCTACACTACAATCATTACTTCTTTGTAATGATATGAGTTTTAAATTAAATTTAATAGGAAAGAAAGATGTCTCAGAGATACACGTTCCTGTGAGTTTCATTAAAATTGGCTGCTGGACAAAGGAAAAACATATTGTGCTGGCAAATCTACTCATTCAATGTTGAGGACATCTTAGAAAGCATAAGGACTTGAAATTCTGCATTATGGCAAAGATCAAGTAACGCAATACATTTTTTATGCTAATGTAGGGATGCTGGATGTCTTTAGCCACTTTTACACCCTTAGATTTTGTTCAGCTTATAGTTCTGCCTCAAGCATAGTATGTGGGGTTATTTTTCATTCATTTATAAGAGATCATTTTCTCACCCCTAGGTAATGAATTAATAAAATCCTTTTGACACAAAATAAGAGGAAAAATCTTTAACCCCACATGCATATTCCTTTGATTTCAATTAAAAAACTGCACTTTCTTAGTATATTATTCTGATTTGATGGTAACAATCCATATGTTAAGAGTACTCAGGCTTTCTTGAACCTTACTACCAATATTCATTGTTGTCCTGATGTCCAACAGAAATGAACACTATGAGAGTGGTTTGACATAAGTTTTTCTACATATTGCTACTTCTAAAATTGGAGTTTAGTAGTATCTTTAGGAGTTTTCTGCTCCTAAAATATTTAGGTCTTATAATTCTGGGTAGATTTAAAAAGCTTACTGCTCTCTTCTTCACTATAACCTCCAGGTACGCTTCATTCTAGGAACTAAATGAAGGATTTAAGTTTTATCCACAGTTATTTAAAGAAGGAAGACAGTAGAGAAATACCCAAGGGGTGGGGGAGGGAAAGTAAAAAGGAGCTTTACTGCTTCGTAATGAAACTAAGTTAAAAAGATCCACCTCATTAAGACCTTGGGAGCAATAAACCAAGTCTATATGGATATTTAGTTGTCATTTTAGATCAGAAAAAATTAAACACAGGAAGTCAGGCCAACATGCAAGATGGTAGGCTTTGTTTTGGAAAAAAATTATAAAACCCAAACATTTTTCAACCTTTGAGTCAACAGCTTGTGGGATATAACAAACTTTCTCTAGACAAAAGGCCCCTGTAGGCTGTAGGATTCTTTGTTCAAGTCTTTTTCTGACTGCAAGCCTTGAGGTACTATGTATGATTTTAAAACTACAAAGTCCCCAGCATACCCAGTTCACAGGGGCTGCTAAAAGCCCCACAGAGCAAACCAAACTGAAGCCAAAAATGTTCTAAATTCAGTGTCACACAAGCAAAAGACTGTAGGTCACTGGCAACACTTTCAAGTACAGAATCATCTAGGAAGTGTTAATGTATTAGTAGAAGATATCTCTAAAAAAAATTAAATATCATCATGTAAGAAGAATATTGAGATTGTAAAGTAATTTGCAAGTCAGCAAAATATACAATAGGGCTGGGTTTTTTAGTGTCAGTCTGCTCCTTCTCCTGAGATTTAAGAGGTAGATTTAAAAGTAACATGGACAGTAACATATTGCTTTTGAATCCAAGTAATTCACACTGAAAATGCAGTCATTTAAGATAAAGAAATATGTGGGAATTAGGATACTCCTGATGCTGCAGTTAGCCTATATGTTAAGGTTTGAGCGAATTTTCCGAGTGAAGATAAAATCTGGTGTTTTTTCCAATAATTAAGAATTAATATTGCAAGCATGCATTGAGAAAGGAAAGGACTAATGGTCAACCTGGAAAGAATGCAGCACTCCACAAAGTTCTGCTTGTTTGTTTTGGAAGAAATTTCAAGTGGAAACTGCAAATACATGATGTTGACCTCCAGCTGGCAAACATAGTTCTCTGGATCTTGGTAAGACTAACATCTCTATGTGTACACATGCATGAGTGGACTTAATTTATTTCTTTATTCTCTTTTCTGGCCCTTCAGCAATGGAATTCTACCAAATAAAAGAGGTTGTGCTAGGGAATGTAACTTCCATGTGGATAAAAAAGCCAAAGTATAAATACTGTGCTCAAAATAATCTGCAGAGATTTTACTACAGATGTACTGGGATGGCAGAGGAAACTCTTAAGTTACACCAATTTGGAATCACTCTGGTCTCCCAGGCTGCATTACTCATCTCTAAACATGGCTCAAAATCTCTGCAGAGTAGCAATATGACTCAGACAGCTTCCAGAAGATCCTACAAAAGGGTAAAATTAAGACTGCAAATCAAAAAGTGGTAGGAAGGTAAGAAGAAAAACAAGACCAAAACAAGTCCCACCACTGCACACATTTCTCCTGCGGGAAAGGAATTAGAGAACTGCATGACAGATTAGTCATGTTGCTTAACACAATACAAAGAGATGCTGAAAAAAAAGAAAAAGTGACAAGAGTGGTAAAAAACCTGAGCAAAAGAATAACATAACATAAGTGTACTGTAAGACAATACTGCCATCTAACTCCCAGCAATTCAATATTTGATTTCATGAGCACAACCGTTGACCTTAAATTGTTATCTTTATCTACATGGAAAATGAATTTATGCTTACTATGGCTTGCTTAATGTCTTCAAAACAATAATTTGTCTTGATGTAGGATGGAACCTCCATCTCTACTCAGCTACTGAGATTAGTGAAGTGTAATTAATGACAGGAAGAAACAGATCAGTTTCTGGTAGATATCTCAAAACAATGAAAAAAATCCAGGTAATTCTATACAGATACTTGCACTTTTACACACAAATCTATACACACAAAAGCAGTGTCACTCAGTTTCTCAGTTGATGCCTATAGTTTGAAATAATAAAACGCTGGAGCTCAAAGTAGCTTCAGAAGTCATCTTCTCCATCTGGGATTTCTCAGATTATCTGCATCCTTCCAAAATCCCTGAAGAACTGGACAGGATAATCCAAGAAATGGAAGTGCTAGTTTACCTCTCAACAGCAGTCCTATGCTTTTCCAAGGTGCTATTTGCCCAGAGTCTCCAGAAATGCTATAGGATTCCTCAGCAGGGCTAACCTTACACAGAATGTCCATGTTCACAGATGATCTTCGTACTGTACCAGCTGTTTATGAAATTCAACCTCACCTTTGCAAGGCATACATTCACTTCAGTTACCTGCTACAGGCTACGTGGCAGTAGAAAGTGAAGCAAAACTTCACTAGGCGTGAAGCAAAACTTCCACCAACCCTCAGAAAACTCCTGCTAATATTGAAATTTCACATCAATACAGTTTTTCTGAGCACCACAAATAGACATTGTTCTCTCATATCTTTCATCTTTTAGACTGAGTGAATAAAAGTGTAACAGAACCCAGGTGCAGAAGGGATCATATTTTACTGGTGAATAAACTGAGAATTATTTGAGAAGGCTGTAACTCTTTTCAGTTTTCTAGGCCTTGTACACAAAGATATTAAGGTGTTTGAAGAGAGGAGCAGTGTCTCACAGTAAGACATGGTTCCCACAGCTATCAAATTGGTGAGCCTCAATAGACAGACCAATAATGTAAAGTTAAAGACAATGGGATTATTATAAATGTAGTATAGATTTACATCACAGCGTGCTTTTAAGAATCTTTTTTCCTTCCCAAAACTAGTTTATACTCGTTATCAGGTTGCATTCAGTCCTGTAAATACAGCTCAAAGACACAGTAGCCCATGGCCTTGTGCATCTACTCACTCAGCTGTCTTTGTAAACCAAGAATTTAGGAGCAGAAACTTTCTCATTTGGAGTACTTCTTGTTCCTACAATTATGAGTTCAAGGTTGTGCTTTCAAACTAAAAAATATTGTTTATGGCAGTCTTAGATTAATGTGAAAATCTATCTGTACATAAAATATAGTTGAATCTGTAATTTTTTCCAGATACAGATTAATTCAAATGTCTATATTCAAAAGCTTAGACTGAACACTTAGATAATTACAGCTGTGATTGCTGAACAGTGTAGATCTAACATTGAATTACACAGTAGAATTTGCTGGTGATGCTGATAGTATTCCCCATAGAGCTATTTTGTAGAAGTGTTTCATGAGCACAGGAATACAGAGAGTTATCTAGTGACAGTTTTCAAAAATGAAAAAAAAATGTGAAAAACTCCTAGAAGATAAGCAAATAAGAATTTTTTAAAAACTGGTTACATGTATCTTGATAGTTTTGGAAAGATTCCTATACCTGAACCAAAAAAAGTAATTACATTTCTGATATCCCAGAAAACTCAGGTGTGGCTGGTTATTTTAAAATTAATATGAACCAGATGATATCTGGCTTCACAGATGCATTGTTGAACCACTTGAGGTAATTAGAAACATATACAACTCCATCATCCAGGTAAAGCAACATCAGTTTAGCATCTTTAAAACAGCTGTCTCCCTGAAGAGATAAGGAAGGATTGTTAATGATCTACTTTATCCAGAGACCCTCTTTTCTGCAGGTTTTTAAAGCTGACACCTTGTCAGTATTACTTGCCAGCTCTTAAAAGTGTAAACCCCTCTCCTTACAGAGTAAAATAATATTGACGAGTTAAACCAACTGCATGAATGTTTTTTCCATCCTTAGGCAATGGAAAATCAAGCATGGTTAAAGTTTTTCGGTCGATGAGAAATAACCTGTTTAACATAGCCTCCACCAGGACTTCTACTGTGAAAACAGTACAGATAATTTTGTGGCCTCTGTCAGACTGCTTGCACATTTCATGAGACATTTGAGGGTAGGGAGACATTCAGGTTTTCAGTGAGTTCTGGCAGAAGAATAGGTAATATACAAAAGATGTATTCATACCCCCCTGACTTCAGGCTCACCTCAGCAAATTAAACCGATACACAGATGTCTGCACTTAATTTAGTTTGATACTTTTTATTAACCAATTCTCTTTTATCAGTGTTGACTTTTAGATTATAAAAATGTTTCCTGCACTCCTTCGGGACCTCAGGAAGCCAGTGAATAGTAAATCAGTAGTCTTGATATACAAAAGGCAAAAAGGGAACTTGTTAACGTGTGGAGAGCTGGTATTGAAACATAATTAGAGTAATACCATTTGTATACATATGTAAGAGCAGCCTGTTTCAGCTCTTGGACATCACTACCAGTTCACTATGCACACAGTAGAAGGCTATCTAGAAGCTGGTTCATACTTTATCCTGTATATGTGGACAGCAGGAAGATTTAATTTGCTCTCAAAATCACTTGTTGAAAAGTAACTTTAAAAAAAAAGGCTGACGTCTAAAGATTAGTTCACAAGAGAGAGTTTGACAGTAAGAGTTGCTGTTTGGAACAGAAGAGGAGCTATTATGAATAAAGATTCAACACATCCCTGGTGCAGAGAGTCTTGGTCTAAGATGGTTCATTCAAGAATTTGATAGTAAGAAGAGATAATGCTAGAGAAGACTAAATGGAAAGGCTTGCTTTTTGAACAGTACTTAAGACAATGTTAGTTGAAAATTATCAATTTTCATTGCTATTCAATGACTTATTGTCAGAGTCTCCCACAGAGAAATTGTAACTTTAGAGCCATCCAGAATACTTCTACTCATTTTTCATAGACATCTGAAGAATCTCTTGTCTGTTAATGTTTATCATACCCACCCTTCACTTACTAATTTTTTTCTAGTAATAAATTAACATGCACTTGATAGAAGATTGCACTCTAATTGGAAAATTTTCCTTTGAAAAGAGATCCAAAAAGGGAATGCAGTTAGGTTACTCCAGTGATGGCCATTGAAGTAATTGGCTTTATTCTTACCTGTAATAGTAAATATCGAACTTCTCAATATTGACTGTTAAATTAACATATTTATGTACAACAATAGGTAAGTAGAAGAGATTCTTTTGGGTACCATAATTAGTTTCTGGTTCTTAACTACCATCTAAAACATATTTGTCTAGCAATACTATAAACATTCCTTGTTTCTCTCTCTCTTTTTTTTTTGTTCTCCCACTATAATATCCTTGGGTTGCATGCAGGAAAGAATTATACCCTCACCTCTCCAATTTTTTATACCTAAAATGCACATATTTTATACAGCATATATTGCCAACTTAGGTTACAGCACCGAAGCACAAAATAAACAGCTGGGATATTCTTAGAAACCCATGTCTATATGTTACATTGAAATACTCAATAAGCTGAGATGCTAGCAAATTAATCAGAAACCGCAAAGGCAGAAGTACTGATAGAAGAAAAGCAATCGATGAAAAAGTTGCCAGGTTTCATAAAGAAAGAGAAAAGACTATTGATTCTTCAAATTATTACCCAAAGAAGTTATTGTGACAGCCCATTTGACAAACAGCTTGGATTGTGAGGCAGTCAGGGATAGAAATTATCATTCTAAAGTTGTTTAAGATATAAAATGTTTTTGTTTTACTACCAGCAGCTAAAAGAACCACTATAGCAAATTACCTTGGTATTTTGGGGCTGTGACAAAAAAGTTTTCAAAATCCACAGTTCATGTAAGAAAAAAACAAGACTTCCATATTTTTTCTGTATACAAATCAAGTGATGGTTTGTTCAGTGAAGAGGCAGGTAAAAAAATTGTTCCCTGAAATATACGTGCCTCATTGTTTTGGCCTGAAACATAGTAGTTTTGATGATAGTTTATTGGAGGATTTAATGTATATTTCCTTGGTTAGAGAAACAAAAGCAACAAACAAGTCTTCTGCAAGACTGGGTACCACCATGCTTAGAGCCCAGGGTGAACCGTGAGCATCAAGAACATAAGGCTCAGTGAAAATCAGTGGCAGCATAATCCAGAATTTAAAGTTTGGTAGTAATTAACAATTCCAATTATCCAAACATCTGCTAAAAAAAAAAAAAATTAAAAAATTATACAAATATAACGAGAGAGCATGATTCAGCTCACTGAACTTTAGCAACCTTATTCATCAAAATAACTAGCAAAATTATTCACCAAAATCTAATCCAGGCATTTAAACTCTATATCCATAGAGAACAGAAAAAAACTTCTTTCAGAGAATACCTCATTTCCTGTCTTAAAATTATCATCGTGGTCTGCACAAGCTCACTATTCTACACTGATCAGAGGAGAAGCTTAGGTTAATAACCTTTAGAAAACAAAGCAGCAGTAACAGCATAAACCTACCTGTAGATATTTAAAGCAAATCATCATCTTAAGGAAGAAAAGTGAGAAACATACCACAAGATTAAAATGGCTAATAAGGATTTCCTCATTGAAAGCATACAGGAAAAGGATCAAAAAGATGGAAAAGTTAGATTCTTGAGGGTACATACAGAAATAGAGCATAAGAACATAGGAACACTTTAGAAAAGGGATAAGCAAGCAGTTACTCCATAAGAAGAAAATTAAAAGTTATTGCAAACAAGTCTCCCTGTTGTCTATTCTAATTAACAGAATGGGAATAGAGTAGGAAAGAATAAGTTCTTCCATTATCTCTGCTTGATGAGATCACTCAGGTTACACTTACAGTCACTGTACTTGCTGATGCAAATTATGGGATAGGGGTCATAAGATCAAGAAGAGGCTCATACTCAACTGGGATCCAGATTTGGGTGCCAAATTTCAATAATGCTTGAGAAGTGAGGCAGAGAAGTTAGTGAATAATCAGAAGTCTACAAAAGCTTACCTAACTGAAAATATTGAATCAATCCAGTTTATCTTAAAGAAAGAAGGTAAAGTACAAACGTGGTTAAATAGACCAATGGCTTCTGCATAGGAGGGAATAACCTGTTTTCCTTACCTTAAATGGATAGGACAAATAATGGGCTTACATTAAAGCATAAAAGATTCAAGACAAAAAATAAGAAAAAATTCTGGTTAAAGAGAGAGAAGCACTAGAATAGATTGCCTGGAGAGGTCATGCCATCTGTCTATTTAAAGATCTTTAATAAAAGGCTAGATAAATATTGATTAGAATGGCACAGAGAAAGGTATTTATCCTTGGAGGCAGGGGGACAGGTTAGATAAATTTAAGTTGCTCTGGGTTGAAACTCTTCAAATCTATGTCACATGTTTCTATGACTAGAAATTTTCATTACTGAGAAGAAATGCATTATAATTAACATTCAAGTATTCTAAAAATGACAGTGTCAGAGTATGCCGCCTTGTTGATGTGTGTTTTGGATAAATCTTATACCTCTAGGATATTTCAGAAGCAGAATGGTTGAGAGAGGTTAAGAATCCACACTCTCTTCAATCAATTGTTTTTAGTTCACTGGAAGTATAAATAATATGAGCCAATTTGAAAAATGACTAAGTAGAAAACTATTCTATGTTGTAAATCTTCATCAATTGAGTCTGTATTGGCAGGCCATAGCCCAAACTCATGCCAAAGTAACCAGACACAGCTTTCTCATTGAAACATGTACACAGACTTAGTATTTGACCACTCAGTATGTGACTTAGTGCCACAACATAATCTGTTGTTTTTTTAAAAACAGCTCTATAAAATATCAAAGCACAAAAACTACTGGAGAGTTCAGAGTCATCTCAGAAAAAAAAGCGTAAAATAATATCAGCAAATCAAGAATCCTGCTTATATTATTTTCACCATTCTTATTAGTATACAATTACAAAATAAGTATGTTACATAACCATTGTGTATAAAATTTACAGAATGCAGAGAATCATTAAGCAATAGAAATCAGAGGGAGGTTACACATAGCAATTAGAAGGCACTGTAGGAGGGGCCCATCAAATGTAGTGGTTTTATAAAGCAGGTAAATTTAACTATAAATATATATATACAGATTCAAATTAAGCAAGGCTATGAGAAAGAAGAGTGGGTCTATCCTTTGAAAAACTGTCACTGATGAAGAAACCTCTGGGTCACAGTGAACATGGTCTCATTTGTGCTGCATGTGAGGAAACAAAATCAGACACAGAGCAAGGGAGAAGAAGTGTTTTGCAAAATACTAATTAAGTCCAAAGACAGTAGCACGTGTCTCTAGGTGAATAATATTCTTTGTTGACTTAAATTCAGCCTTTTTCTAATATAATACTGAAATTTTGTCCCTTTGGTTTTTTTCTTCAACCAGAGCATTACTCATATTTCTTCACAAATGAAGGTAGAGAGCTTGTAAAGTGGTACGTGAATACCACATGCAGAAGAGGGGAAAAAATGCTAGCTTTTATGTTGAAGATAATGCAACTTTTTTTGACATCTTTTGCAGCAGCTTTTGAAGTTCTAACAAAACACTGTACTGGGATGGTGGGTGGCAGGTAAGAGACTTGCTATTGCTGATTATATACATTTTCAGTCTGAAATATTTTGAGACTCTTTCACAGAAAGATGATTCTGTTAGGATTTTGAAGCATAAAGAGGAACCACCCCAAATTAAGATAAATTACATAGAGTAAGTTAAAAGAATTAAGAGAAAACAATGGTGGTTGACCAAGTCCATGTGGAAACATAGCTAATGGATACAGTGTAATAATTTTGGTAATGTTTGCAATTGAAGTTTTAGAAGTAACTAGATCAAAGAGGACCAGAATGACTATTTAATTTGAGATAGTATTTATGCAGATAAATAAACATGAGCTAAACACAAGACTTTCACTAGAAGCAATATTTTCTGTTGTGGGCATCAAAACTAAATACAAGCCAAAAGCAAAGCTCTCATAATATTTTTCACCAAGAAAGAATTATTAAATATTATGAAGGTATTTAAGATCTCACAATGAAGCAGTGAATGCTTGAAGACTCTCTTCAGCTTTTAATTATGTTTACCTTATTCCATTTCTTTCCTTTTCCCATTAAAAAATAAAAATACTTGTAAATTATCCATGTCAATACCATCAACATACACTCCTCCTTTGGCATCTAAACAATTTTATAAACAAATATGTACGGGCTACTTGATTATAAAAAAGAATGTGCCTGACATTTCAAAAAAAAAACAAAAACAAAAACAGAAAACCAAAACCAACAAACTCATTTGTAGACTTATTCCTCAGTCTTCTGTATTAGTTTCAAAATCTTGTCTTGTATCCACAAAGTACACCCTGGAACAAGCTCCTATATTTTTTATTGGTAGTGCCTTGTTTCCTGTTGTTCAGGGCTGTCCTGGTTTGGGCCAGGATAAAGGTGATTTTCTGTCTTGTATTTTTGCTTTCAGCTAAGTCTCTTGTAAGTAGTTGCACTTGCTGAAATTAACAGCAAGTTTCTCAGACAGTGTCTGCTTCTAGGACTGATAACACTCAATGATTATAGTTACAGCCAGAGACTGGCACGCAGAGCCAAGGACACTGCTCAGCTCTGAGGAAGATTTTACCCTCCAGAAGGAGTAAGGAGGTCCCACCTGAAACCCTCCTCTGGGGAGGACCAGACAAGATAGATGTCAGAATTGACCAAACAGAGTATTCCATCCCATACACGTCATACTCGGTATATACAGGGCTTTATCAGCAATTGACATCTTGTATATCCTAGCAATTATGCATCTCTTTCATCTCCAGACCAAGAATTCCTTCCATTCCTGTAGTGGCTGCAAACCTGAGGCTGGCTCCAGCTTCTCAGACCTTGTCCTTTCTCTGACTCAGTGACTTCCCAGTATGCCTGCACCTGAGTGCATTACCCCATTTCCAGCTGCTGCACTTTCACTCAGATGGATCAACAGCCAGGGAGGGGTATCCTAGGTGTATAGTACAAAGCCAACAAAGATAAAGAGATTATGATTAAATCCAAGAGGAAGGCAAGAAATGTTAGATTGTTAAGGAGAGGTAAGAGTTGGGAAGTGCCAAGGGCAACATGAAAAGAGGAATTCTGCCTTTATTTGGAAGTCAAAAGAATACAGGAAACAAGACTCAAGAAGTTTTTTACCTGTACAAGTGTGAAAGATGGAATATTTTGTTTCAAGTGACATCACTCAGCCTTTAAATAGAATCTGGTTTCAGAAAGAAAATACCATATTTAAAATAGGATAAAACTTTAGGTAAATGAAGCTATACACTGTCAGGAAAAACTGGACAATATCAAATGTAAAGAGAAGATTAAAATAATTTTTCATTTAATTTTCTGCATCAAGAATAACATTTTGGAAGTATGTAACAATATACTAGTAACACTAAAGACACTTCATTATTTTTTTTTAAATGAGTCCAACTTCTAAATCCTAAAAAATTAGTGTCAATATTGTTCTGGCTTTGATCGGAGTCCTTCTAATGTGTCATTGCCTGACTATGGTTTCTTTGTTGCTTTTGCAGTATCTTATAGGTAACCCTTTTCACTCTATTCTTTGCACCATTTAAAGTATTCCTCGTCCACAGTTTCAGGTTTTTTTCTCCTTTAAACTATGAGAAAAACATACTTAAATCCCACGACTTCTGTTAGAATGAGAATATGCTCTTTTACTTTCAAGACAGCCTGCTTGGACACTGTAATATTCATTGAGCTGTCAAAGGGCCATTTTTCTAGGTTATTTTTCATATAAAAAACTGGTGGCAAGAGATCTCATTTCTGCCTTCTTGACTTGTCTTGACCCTTACAGTACGTATCACAGAAATGTGCCCTTTGAGTTTCACTGGTCACTACCACCACATTTTCTAATTGGAATTCCATACCCAAAGAATTTTCCTCCCTCTCCCCCTCTATTTTGCTTTAAAACAACCAGAACCTAGATTTTTTTCAACCTGACACCTTTGATGCTCTAACTGGACAATTCAGTAGTCTGCTTTCATCAATTTTTTAGTCTTCTTTCACATATAACTTTCAGATTTGCACCCTTTTCCCTAGTCCTGTACCTGAGACCATTCCACTAGGGATGCTGGGCATTTTAGTAGCATACATAGAATCATAGAATCATAGAATGGGTAGGGTTGAAAGGGACTTTAAAGATCATCTAGTCCAACACCCCCTGCATGGGCAGGGACACCTCCCACTAGATCAGGATGCTCAAAGCCCCATCCAGCCTGGCCTTTAACACTTCCAGGAAGGGGCATCTGCAGCTCTTCTGGGCAGCCTGTTCCAGTGTCTTATGACCCTTACAGTAAAGAATTTCTTCTTAATGCCTAATCTATATCTTCCTCCTTCAAGAATTAAACCATTTTCTCTTGTCCTCATACTACACACCCGTGTAATAAGCCCTACCCCAGCTTTCCTGTAGGCCCCTTCAGCCCTCTGATCATTTTAGTGTCTTTCCTCTGGACACATTCAGCGAGCTCTATGTCCTTCTTATGTTGGGAACACCATAACTGGATGCAGTATTCCAGGTGGGGTCTCACAAGAGCAGAGTAGAGGGGGAGAATCACATCCCTCAGCCTGCTGTCTGTGCTTCTTTTGATGCAGCCCAGGACACAGTTGGCTTTCTGGGATGCAAGCACATGTTAAGCTTCTGGTCCACCATTACCCCCAAGTCCTTCTCCTCAGGGCTGTCCTCAATCCTTTCTCTCTCAACCTGTATTCATGCATGGGACTGCCTTGACCCAGGTGCACAGGCTTGTACTTGGCCCTGTTGAACTTCATGCAGTTAGCACTTAAACTTAGTTCCCATCCACACCAAAAGATCCCTTGAATTTTAAACTGAGGATTGTCTTGTTTGTTTACTATTGTTTAAATTGTCTTTAAGTCATTCCTTACAGAAGCCCCATTAAAAAAAAACCAAACCTGAATACAAGTTCTGAGTTATTCTGTAAAGAGGCTTTAAAAATGTTTTTCTTTGCAGAATCAAATACTGAAATGTTAGATTGACATTTACAGATATAGCTTTTGTTTTGTTTTGTTTTTGCTTTCCTATTTTTTTCCCCTGTGTGTTAACTGAGATTGAAGGTGTTGTTAAAGTGTCCTTTGTGGGATGTTTAATTCTACTGCCTCTGAGATGTCTCCTTTCTGCCAGCACAGCCCAGCTGAGTGCACCTGTAAATCAGGGATGTTTCCATCCCTGGCCAAGGAATGCTGCTGCTGCTTTACCATGTGCAAGTCCATCCAGCACTAATGCTCAGTGTGTGACCAGGCACACACACAGGACAGCAAGAAACACAACCATCTACAGACTGCTTCAGACTGGACAGTCCCTTTTGACAGCATCCACATATAACACTACCAGAACTCACACAAACAGCACAGAGAGCCAAATCTCCTCCCTCCTTTCCGTGCGGGCAGGGTTGAAGTTCAACTAGAGAAAGCTCGTGCCCACACACTCCCTAGATCCACAAGCACATTTTCAGATTCCCTGAACACCAGTAGGAACACTTCCTGCCTACAACACCCCTGGCTACACTCTGACTTCCACTCATCAGCTAGCAAACAAACACAGGCACTCTATGGGCACCTCTGCCCATCTGACACACTCATCCCAACTTCATGGCATCCCATTCACCATCTGGTTCAAGCTAGCATTTGTTACCAAATTATGCACATGCAAACACCTGCAGATACCAGAACAGGGTAAAACCACAGATATCCCAGCTCCTCCAATAGCTGCCACCCAGACCTTACCTCCTGTAGTCCCAGATCAGTGGTTGACACTGAGACCCCCACCTGCTCCAGCTGAGCAGGACAGCCCAAGGGCATCTTAATCCCAGTTTGACTCCACCTACTGGCCCCAAACCCACTTGTATTTGTCCCCCCAGTAGCTGGCAGCCAGTCCCTACAGCACTCACAGACATGACAGAAATATTACACAGAGATCTAGTTAAGAAGTAATTTATTAAAATAGGGCAGACTGCAGTGACCAGCATGTCTTGGTCAAACAGGTGTGTAGAGAAGCAACTGTCTATAGATTACCATCCCTTTTCATGTTCCCCTCCCTATCTATTCTCTCCCTTCTTCTTCCTTCCTAACCCCCTTTTTGAAAGGAATTTAAAAATTTTCCACAAAACTGAATGTTCCCCAGCCCCCAGAATATCCCAAATCTTCATATTCCTTGTCACCATCTTATCAGTTACAGAGTCCAGGTCAGACCTTTCCAAAGCTGTGCCCAGAGCTTTTTAATGGCTGACATTCTCACTCCTTTCACTTCCCAGGTCCTAGTTCTGCAGCATCTCTAGGTACCCACCCAAATTTAAGGCAGTGCTTATTCCAAAAGCATTTTGCTGTTTGTTTCTATTTTTACTGGGAAAAAGCGTATGATACAGCAGGTCAACTGCCTCACCTCTCCCTGTTGCCAAAATGTACAGACAAATTTAATCCTGGAAATTAACACCTGCTTTAAAATTTTCGGAAACACTACAAGTGTTTTTAATTAGATACTTGTTGGGTTTCTAGTTGCATAGTAGCCAGTCTGCAGCTTCTTACTTCACCTATTGGAAGTCATTTGCTAACTTATGCTAAAGACAATACCATCCCAAAGTCACCACTTCCATTCCATCAGGCCTCAAAATTTACACAGCTGCATCAGACATATGGTACCTACAGTCATGTGAAACTCAAAAATTCCAAAGATTTTTCAGGAAGACCTAGTTCAGAGAGTGTTTATGTTTTAGAAGACTCTATTAAGAGAATCTGATTTCTGAAATCTTCAGTAGTAATAAACAAAAAAGTATAATAAACACTATTTTGTGTAAGGACACAGGGTATTACAGGCAAAGTTTATGCTCTTAAATATCTAGTTCTGAAATATCACCAGTACTCCAACATTTAGGTTAGGATGAGAGGAAATGGGATTACATTTTGCCAGGGGAGATTTAGGTTAGATATTAGGAAAAAAATTCTTTACTGAGAGTGATAAGGCATTGGAATGGTCTGCCCAGGGAGATTTGCCATCCCTGGAGTTGTTCAAGAAGTGTTTAGATGTGGCACTTCAGGATAAAGTTTAATGATTGTGGTAGTTGGATTATAGTTGGACTCTTTAAGGTCTTTTCCAACTTGATTTCATGATTTACACTTTAGAAAAGATGAACAAATGGCAAAATATAGTTCACTGTTTTAATGAGGTTGTTGGGTTTTTTCCCACAGTTAAATAATTCAGTTCTCCCACACAGAAGCTTTTCTAAGTTAAAACTCTTAAGTTTTCATTTAATCTGTAAATATACCTATTCATTACTCAAAAAACAAAGATTCCTTCAAAAATAAGTCTGCATTACTCAATTTGCCACGGTTTCATCTTTAACTGTATTTTTTTAAGAGTTAATTTTGTAATACTTCACTGTCCTTACATTATAGTGATAAATCAGCTGTTCTAAACAGATAATATAATTGTTGTGACATTTCAGACTTGCTTGAAAGTCAGAGGTAAGGAATGGCAAATAAATCTAAGCCTTTGCAAATGTTAGTCAATAGTCTTAATGTTTATCTTTTTTTAGAAATGGATTTCTCAGAGAACATTTTGAGCCTCATAACTTACGTCAAGTTTATTGCAATGTTAGTTTATTGATTTTCGTGAAATTTAATTTTGCTAAGCTGCAAAAGCAGCATCATGTCTATGGTATTCCAGCAGAAGGGAGTCTACCATTATCTTCTCATTTGGTTACATGTGGCTCACAAAATGCCACAAATAAGATAAAAAGAAGTACTCCTCTTCCAGAAAAAAAAAAAAAAAAAAAAAAAAAAAAAAAAAAAAAAAAAGAATTGAAGTAAGTTCTTTCAGCATTGTTAGTCTTCAATATCAATAGTACACAGTCTGGTTAGTGCTATATCTAGAAGGCAAGTGTTCTTGTTCTAAAAGAAAAGAAAACATTGAAGTACACTGGCTGTAAAAAAAAAATTCACAGTAACTGGAATTTTAATCAGGATGCTGATTTGAGGAGTAGTTGTTACATTTTAATCACATTCAGTTTGTCTTTAAGGGACATTAAAGAGTATCAATGTTTACATAAATCAAGGAGTTAAAAAGGCAGTGTTCAAAAGGTATATTTTTTCTTAATTGCAAGAGTGTAATGAAGTATTTAGTTGGGCAGTTTGGATGTTAACTGCTATAGACTGTAGTGGGCCAGACTTCTTCCCACAAATATAAAGGTTTCATGTATTACAACATAACTTGCTTCCTTTGAAACAATTTTCAGAAAGGGGATATGAGGAGAATAAACAAAGATGTGAAATATTAAACCCGGTCTTTTGTTGTTTGCTTCTCTACATACTCACTATACAGCCTACAGACAGGTTCCTTCAAAATATGCTACATTAAATAAACTGAATTCATGACATATAAGTCCATCTTAATTCTCCCTTTCATATATCTGTTGTCAAATGTAACCTTGGCACCCATCTTGTGATGCATCTCTGTATGTGCATAAATGTCTGTTCATACAGAGTTTGTTATAAGATCAAGATGCTACTTGCAAGAATTACTCCCTTCTTAGTACCTTTTTGCTTGGTTGTGTGTTTGGGTTGTTTTAGATAAGAGAATAACTTCAGTAAATACCTTTCAGGATGTTTATATTGAAAATTAAATTTTCAGAGGTACAGCTAACAATAAAAAAGCCATATTGATTCATTAAGACTTGTCCAGGTTGGAGGAAAAGCAGTGCATAAATCCAGTCCACTCAAAGTAAAGTTGTAGAAACACCAGAGCCTGGATTTCAGACTAAAATAAGGTTTTGATTACATAGTTCACATTCAATCAATGGCTTATTGCTGTTTGCTACCGACATATGTAGGTGAATATAGTGTTAGTCTCATTTTTTATAACTTTTCCATACATTTTCTTACCTATTCTACTTCAGAACAGAATAAAGTAATATTATATCTCTTAGGTTGGTGGTATTTAGCAGCTACAGCCCCTCACCTTAGCATATGACAGCTTAAAAATAAATAAATAAATAAATTAGAAAATTGAGTATGAATGGTTTATATAAGAAACAATCTGAGTAATATAACACAGGAACACAATAGCAATTTATTATTTGTCTTTTGCCATAAATGAAATATGGGTGGGGAGAGGGGCCACAAATAAAGCAAATTAATGGTTCCATAATGAAAATAAATTTAGGGAATAGATGAATAAAAGTTTCAACTAATTTACTATCTCCTGGCCTTACATGATTGAAATAACAATGAATTTGTCAGGATAGCATCTGATTTCCAAAGTAATCAGAATATAAAGCTGTGTAATGGGTATAGGATACATATGAAAATAATGTACTGCATTATATTCTGGATTCAGTCCCTCATACCATGCTTTTCTTTGGTTCTTGTCAACTGCTTCACTGATTTTTTATATAATTGGCATGTAAATGGGAATGGATTTTTTACTTCTACAGAATTTTGGAGGTAGATGAGAAAAATAACTAGGCAGTTTTTTTAAAAGTAGCACAAGCGTCAAAAAACTAGACCTAAAATTGTATCCTCAATCTAATAATAGCAAATTGCTAGTTTTAGTTCAGTTTAAGAAAGAACATTAATTAAGTTTGCTTCTGTACCTTCAACAGATCAAATCTTGATTATCTTGGAGTCAACGTATGCTCAGCACTTGCTCATATGCACTCTCCCCAGCCACCTACCTAAGCTTTATATGAGGATCCTTCCTAAGGACAGTCCTTGAAAGCAAATTTATTGTGATCAAGTATTTCTTCCCTGCTTTTTAACAATAGACATTTTGCACCTGGATCAATCAAATATTTCTTAGCAGTTCAGTCTGATGATATTCACCCCCAAAAAATCCAAATCAAGAGCAAAATATGACTTTCCCTCAAAGCTAGGCTTTTATGCACAGCTAGACAGTCCTGATATCTGTGTACAGATATCTGTGTCTTGATATCTGTGTGTCTAGAAAACAGCAGTACACTGGTAGAGCAACACACAGCAGCTGATGCTCCAGCAATGATTCTGATTTTCAGTGATGTGTATGTGGGCAGAGATTTTTTCCCAGTGTAGTAGCACCACATAACCATTTCAGTCCTCTTGGGTTTTACTTGTGTCAACACACAAAAAAAAGCTGAGCAGGTGATCTGTGTCAAGTGTTGGAGTTATAAGGAACAGCAGCCAAATAACAGGGGAAGGACAGATTAGATAAGTGAAGTAATGGAAGGAAAGAGAAAGAAATTATTTCAGAATTATTAATTTTCTATGGATCCCAACAGCTCACGAGTAGTCTCACAAGCTTTTCCTCTAGTAAGTCTCTAAGCCTTTACTCAGCCACTATGAAAATGAAAAATATATATTTAACAGCATTATCTCAAGGCCACACTACTGAAGTAGTATGGACTTCATGTGCAGACAAGAAAACAGAGTTAGAATGTATTGAGTGAAGTATTGAGTCAGTGTAATCCTGTTTGCAGAGAACATAAACCAAGCCTTGTTTCCTGAATAAATAAAAAGAAACAGTTCTTGTTTTTCCGATTCCCAAACTTACCTTTTCAGCTAAAGTTTAACTCCAAAGGAACTTCTTCCTTTACGCAGCAAGAGTACAGCCCTTGTTTGCAGCATGTCTTATAGGAAATTTCTCATGTAATGAACAAAACCCTAGCAGTGTAACTTATGTGTGCTTTGAGCAATAAGTTTTCTTCTAAAAATTACTTAGAAGCAGGTCCCTTAATTGCTTTCCCATTTCAATATTAATGGAGAAAATTAGTACTATTCAGTAAGGCCTGCAATAGCCCACAGGTTTAAAAAACACTCACTAGCAGATTCTGATGCTGAGCAGCACAAAAAAAAAGTAATAAAAAAATCACAGGCTAAAGATCATTTCAAATACTATTTTCTGTAACTGTAATGATATTGACTTGAAAGAAATGAGATTGGTAACAAAATATTTATAAACATCTATTGGTGAATTAAAACATTCTTCTACATGAGCCTGAGAGTTTGTATGAACTTAGATTTCTTAGACAGATCAATATTGCAGGCCTGAGCTATGTTCTGCTCTGTAATATCAGTGAAATAATAGAAGTTCAAATGGAACCAAATCATCATCACCAGTCAACATGAGACATGTATCTGGCAACACCCTATCTAAATTTCTCCCTATAGTTTGTTTTTTTTTTTTTTTTCCAGGTACTTTCAATTTAATTTTCATGTACTTTCAATACCTTGGAGGAGAATTCATTTCTTCTAAAATTATCTCCAGAAACTTCTCACTAAGAAAAGAAGGAAGGAAGGGAAGGAAGGGAAGGAAGGAAACAAAACTTAATTACAGGCCATCAATATAACTGAGTAGAATGCATACTAAAAATATCTGTTGAAAATCAGTAGCTGCATTACAAGATTTAATGGGGAGGGTGGGAACAAGACACTTGTCTGCTGAAGTTCATCCATTAAGTATGAAACCTTAATAGGCTACTGCTCCTTTCTAGAAGGTAAGATCACAGCATTGCCTCCTGGAGATGCATTGAAGTCCTGTAAAATATGATCCCTTCCACATGTTCTGCCTTTTTCTGCAGTGATACATTCAGATTTATTTTCTGAACAGTAGAACATGAGGGTTGAGAATTAGCAAAGATCTTTCCATCTCAGTCCACAGCATGATAGCAGGGCATGCTCTGGAAGAAGAGGTTTACATTTCAACCTCCTCAACTGAGGGAGAAAAATTAATGCAAAGAAACTGCTCCTTTTGATCTCTTAAAGAGAAACAAAACCACTCAATTCATACTGTACAAAGCTTGATCCTGTCAGCCCATGCTACGTATGCTCAGAGAAGGGCTCTTTTCTAGTTTCCAGGTCAGGGCTAGGCTTAATGAAGAAATGCAGCTAATCACCTTGGCCCACAACTAGAAGTGTCATGTATATATAAAGAATCAGATTATCATCTTTAGAGTCACACAGCCTCTTGTGCCAATGTAAAGAAATACTTCAAATCCCAGTGTCTCTTAACATATCACACAGTATTTTCTTTCCAGAACAAGCAATATTAAGGAAGAATTAGTGCAATATTAAGTGGCCAAATGACTCATCTTCTACTTCAGATGTAATTTCACACAGTCCCTTTTGTTGGGTCATCAAATTAGTCAATTTCCATTCAGTAGCTTAAGGCAGACTTTTCAACACGTACCATTCTCTCCATCAGACCATAATCAGAGAACAACTGTTAATAGATTCATAACATAAATGTACTGTGACTGGAACTGATTCAAAGATAGCCTTTTCCTGGAAAGACTATTTTCATTTGTGGCAGGCATTTCTGAGTGCAACAACTACAACATCACTTAGTCAGACTTTGACTTCTCTGTACAGTGGGTGTATGTCCACTGCAGAAGCAAAATCTTTGGTTCTCCCAGATTTGAAATGTCTTGACTTGAAACCTTCAGATTAGGCATGGAGAAAAAAGATGTGCATATGGAGATAGAATGTTCTGACTGGTAGATGCACAAGAAACTTGGACAAGTTTCTCTGTAAGATGCATGTTATTTACACCCAACTTCTCCTATGTGGAATGAGGGGGATGGCAGTAGCACTCTTCTGTCCTTGAAGGCTTGGTAGTTGGAAGAGCTACAGTCACTGTTAAGAAAGCAAGAAATAAGAGATACCATTGAAAGTTTATTTGTCAAACAAAGTTTATGTTTGCATAATAATTTAAGAATACTGAAAAAAATCTTAAATTTATTATAATTCTGCTATGGAAGCTGAGCCTGTTTCAGATCACACATTGTAAGGCAATAGAGATTTCAAGCTTCCTGGATAAAACTGTCTTTGCTGAGAAGTAAAAAGTTGGCATGAAGGGATTTGTATATAACATGAAACTATTGCTTTAGGGGTGGAGAAAAGGAGGCAGGGAGAGGCTCACATGCCCCTCTGCACTTGCCTATGTAATGCATATCTTTAGAAACACTGAAAGTTCTGTAACCCAAAAGAACTAATGATGCACATGAAAGGAACTGGCCATGTATAGCTGCCAATCCAGCTACTCTCTCCTAGCAGAACAGGGGATAAATAGATTAAAAAAACTGATAGGTCAAGATAAAGACAGGGAGACCACTCACAGATTACCTTCACAATTTGAGGAAAATTCCATTTTTTTACAATATAGAACATGGCATGAGTCCTAAGGCCTTCTACCCTCAGTCACTGAGAGGCAGAATTCTATCAGTCAAATGTTCAGCATCCTTAGAGCCACTGTCTTGCCAGCCAGTGTATGTCAGAAGGTTTGCAGACCACCAGGCTCTCACTAACTGAGGAAAAGCACTTCCCACACCTGCCAAGAAATTTTCAAACCAGAAAAAAAAAACAAGCACCAAAACCAAACACAAGCTTTAATAACACTTAAATACATACACAAATATATTACTGAGGATATTAAGAGGAACTATTACAATTATAAACAAGCACCTCTGGATATGCAGTGGGAACACTTAAAGCAGTCATTCAATATGCACGCCTGAAAGAAAACACATGTACAGTGTGCTCAGACATTATACAAGACATGTTTAGGAAAGAGTATTTTAACACTGGAGAGGAGTTTTTCCTTCACATACAGTGTTTCCTCACTGGTGCAGCAGTCCAATAGGGAAGAGACTGAGAAAAACAAGGATTACAGACTGTGATTGAAATTATGCTATCCCTTATCAAACATACAACGTAAAGCTGTGAAACAGATAAGAAGAAATAAATACAAAGCAACAGAGAACCTACAGGAACTTATCTTTAAAAGAGAAGAGACAGCTTTAAGAAAAAAAAAAAATTAAAAAAGAGTGAAGTACATGAAGTTTAAATACAGTGAATTTTAAGCAGATACAGAAAAAACAAATCCATTGCTTGCACACCTGGGCCACATCCAAGGGAATTACACCCACTTAACACAAGAAGTGATTTGATATGTGATCTTTAATTAGCCCAGCAGAAGTAGTTTGCCTCATGAGAGTGCCACACGTTTTTATTCAACCCAGACATTAAAGTCACAGGCTAAATGTGGTTGCTATTTAACATCCAAAGCTGTCTGGGAAGAAGTGGCACGTAACCAAGCACAAAGGAACAATTGAAAGTGACAGGCAGAAGCAAAAAGTCACCAAAATTCTCCATAATAGGATTATAGATGTCATTTGATTTCGGCTAAGGAAACTGATCTTACTAAGAAGGGGAAAAGGAAAAAAATGAGTATATGCACTGTTCACATGTACAACAGTCCCCAGAGACTGAAGCACTCTGCCTGTGAATCAAGGACGAGTCAGGGCCGTGACTTTTCAGCAGTACAGAAGATGCTGTCAAATTATATCTGCTGCAGCACTTTCTCTCTGCAGCCCATTCAAACCACCTTTCCCTGTGAGGCCCTTTCTGTTTTGCTTTGGCTTTTACAAGGTCAGAAAAGCTGCTAGCTTCCCTTCTGGGCACAAAGCTGACACTGCCTTCATACATACACACTCTCTCATATCACATTGCATGTCATTCATTAAGATATAGGCAAGTTATTAAGAGACAGAAAGATATTACTATAGACACTCTAACAAAATGCTTTGTTGTTATTACTTTGAAAATGCTTATTTATTGCTGACAACAAAAATCAGCACAAGTAATAATGGTATTAAAGAAAACATTTAATATCTTCATAATAATTTAAGGATATATAATGGTATTCCATCAGTTAATAGGAGTGATACTCTATTGATTCCATGGTGAAAATAAAAAAAAAATCAATAACAATAAAGAAATGGTGTGCTCAGACAATCTTACTTAATCCAAGGAGGATACATACAGGTTTTTGTTAGAAAATGCTGCAGCAAAACAGAGTATCATTTGAAAACAGAATCATAGAATCACAGAATGATTTGTGTTGGAAAGGAGCTTAAAGGCCATCTAGTTCCAAACCTCATGCATGAGGAGGGACATTTCCCACTAGACCAGGTTTCTCAAAGCCCCATCCAACAGTACAGATAATTTTAGGACAAACTTCCCCCACTATATTTTCTGGGTTGCTAAATATAAAGTAAAATTAAATCTTTAATAAAACAGAGGACTTGAACAGTTTCAATTAACTTTCATTTCCTATTCAGAGACCTTGGTTTGGGAGTATTTTATGACATTGAGAAACAAACTATATGGCATGAAACAGTTTTACAAATTACAGAGGGAAAAAGCTTGTCTCATTAAAGAGCATTTAGAAGGACCAGTCCTTGGGATTCACTGAGCACACACAAGGTTACCATCCACTTGAGAGGTACTGGAAATGTCACAGCCTAGCAGAGAGCAGCTCAGGCAGTTTATGGATGACAAAAAGCCAGGGAGATGATTATAACCTTGCACTCATTCAGCAATCAAGCATCATCATTATCAAATACAGGGAAGCTTAAAATACTCATTTTAAGGCTGCTCAGGTCTTTCAATTCATTCAGCAAAATGACATCTAAAGAGGGGAGAGGGGTGTTGGCCTGAGGACTCTGCGTTTTTGTATTACCCTCGCTACTTACATCGTAGTTCAACTAAAAAAGATTATTTTTATGAAGCCTGGGCCTTGCATGAAAGACAGTTTTACTTGTTACCACAGAAATGCATTTGCAAGTTTTTAGAATTTCTTTAAATAGTTAGCAGTGGACTTAATTTAGTCAGCTGAAACTGATTTTTGTGCACTGAGAGGCCCATTGGTAGGTACTGTACTATATCTCCAACTCAATTACCTCTGCGTGAAGATTTTTCAGTATTAAAAAAAACCAAAACTCTGTCAACAGAACTTTTCCAAATTCCTCTTTCTGTTTCTATCTCTAAAGAAGTTATTAAAAAAAAAAAAAAAAAAAAAGACATTTTTAGACATCTTTAAAACACTGAACTACTAATTTAAATAATTTATTATTTTAGGTATGCTGTAAGGTCATTTTAGTAAGAGATGATAGCTCAGACATGGAAATCAGCTTCACACTTTCTTTCTTTTTGAACGTGAAATACAAAAATTAAAATTTTGGTTGGCATAAGCTTAGCTAGGTAACACACAGACTATATTAAAGGAGGGTGGGGAGAGGTACAGTAGGGTTTTTCTGGGGAAGCCAGGGAGGAGACAGCTGAATGCTGCCTCCTACAGAGCCCCTGCAGCCACCCCAGGGGTGGTTGTGTGGTGCAGGAGGGAAGGAGGAAAAGAGGGAGGGAGGGAGGGAGGGAGGGAGGGAGGGAGGGAGGGAAGGAGGGAGGAATGAGGGAGGGAGGGACAGAGGGAGGGACAGAGGGAGGAGGGAGGGAGGGAGGGAGGGAGGGAGGGAGGGAGGGATGTAGCACTCTGGTGGCAGTGACTACTGGGTCCCCACATGTCCACTTGCCCAGGGCTAAGGAGGATGCTGGTGTGGTGGGATGCTGTGCCCGTAGGTCCCTCAATATAAAGACCAACAACAATCTCATGAGAGAAAAAAAAAAAAAAAAAAATCAGAAAGCAGAGGCTAGAAAAAGATCTCCTGCCAGGCAGTGCTCAGGTGCCCAGCTTCCTGCCCTACTTACTCTTGCTCACCTCCCTGCCTGCCTGCCCTCTCCACCTCCCCCTAATGTAAAGTGTAAAGCAGTCAGGGCAGGAGTCAGCTCACTGGCTGCTGCTGTTCTTTTGCCTCCATTGTGATATCACTTGCTATCAGGTTCTCAGGGCGCCTTTGGTGCCCCCAGTGATGCTCAAGGGCTTTGCAGAGCTTGTCATGCCCTGGGAAGGACTGGCAGCATCAGCCAACTTGCCCAGAGTTGTCCTGTGGAGAGCTGGCTGTGGCTCCCCCTACAAAGGCTTACCTGATCTGTAGGTGATGTTGCACCACAACCATGAGAGTTTTCAACTTGATGAAACTTAGCTATGCTAGTTCTCATTTAGAACAAGTGCTTTTGGTCTAGTACATCTTTATCCAAATCCAGTGAAAATAAACAGGACAGCAAGAAAACAAACTCCTCTGGCTGAACATGTGACAGCTTTTAGGTATGTGCCCCTGAAGAAGAAGGGACATCCACATCCTTCAGCTTTTAAAGGATAATTTAGACCATTACAGATTCTTTTAAAAAAATCTCATTTCTCTATTTCCTTCTTCAAGATGATGGAAGAAGGATCAAGCTACTTAGTTACAAAGCAAATAGTAAATGAGAGAAGAAATCTTGCACTTACCCCCTTTAGAAGAATAGCTTCAACTTGAACTGTTAGCAAGATTTCTGTAACCTTAAGATGTACTGAGTTCATATATTGCTTTCTGCTGCTAAATATTTCCAAAAGTAAATTTTGAAAAGGTATGACCTAAGCTACAAAAAATAACATTTTTGAAACACACTTCAGTGAATTTTTGGGCCTGAATTTTAAAATGCATGGAGCAGCTAAATGAAGAAGCCTTAGGAAAAATACTTAAAGAACGGCACATTTGCCTTCATATAAAGGCTGACTACTAGTCAGTCTGAAAAATATTGATGTATTGTGTCTTAGCATGGAAAAGAGACCCAAGTACAGATTCTACAGGTAAAATGAAACATATAGAAAGCTCATTTATGTAATTTATTTCAATTTCAGATAAATTATCCTGGGTAAAAACCAATCCCGTTAAGCAGTATAAAACAAATACAGCTTCATATTTTCTCCATAGTCAGATATATAACTATAGCTACAAAATGTAGCTATATAACTATAGCTACATGTTAGCATGAAGCTAAAATGATGGAATATTGTTTTTTAAAGAGGAATATAACTGATAATTTTTCTTTAAGAAGGTCAGCTATGCTCAGAGTGAAAGACTAGTTGTTGCTACATTTTTGTAGAACTATGGGTTAAAAATAAATCAGTAAGTGAGCCCCATCAATAAAAAATGGAAAAAGTTCTCCAGACATGACATTCTTCTAACTTGATCAGAGTAGTTGGAATTACCCCAGGTTTTCATCTTCCCCTCTCTGCCCATAAGCTTATACAGTACCCCAGTATCAGAGCTGTGGAAAGGGCTGGCTCAAACTGGGATGATTCATGGCACTGTCTAACCAAGATCTGTAAATCCTATGGGATTGAAGGATACCATTCCCGTGCTGCATTATCCGTCCTGTAAAGCAGTTTATCCTAACATTTACTCCAAACCTTGGGCCTGCCTGAACCTTGAAGATGCTGGTGGCTTTCACTCAGAAATAATTTCTTTTTGGGATGCAATTAACAACACTAGCAGCTTGGTTTCTCTATATCTCTAGATGAGATGAAAGCTTGTGAGGGAAAACTCTCTGATCATCTGGATCAAACAGACTGCACAATAATCCTGTCTGTTCCCTCTGTTCTGGTGGGATAGGTTCTCTCCAGCAGTCACAAACTGATTATATTAGCAAGAATGTGGTCCAATGGCAGCAGATGCAGAGTGAAATGGTTGCTGATGAAGAGCCAGGAACTGCACAGTGTGAATTTTAAGAGGTCTTCATTCCTCACTAGCTCATATATGGTGGTAATGCACTGAATGATCACCATGAGGAGAAAAAAATCAGGTTATTCTGGAGAAAAGTCTTCCATTTTCAACTTCTCAAAGGAATTTGGTTCACACAGTCTGAGAAAATCTGGGTCAAATTTCAGTAAGTGTGGACCATCAGGAGGTTAGCTTCAAAAGCACACTTCTCATCTGAATTAAAACACATCAGCAGCACAGTCTTCTTTTCAAATCCAGGCACTCACAGTAGCTTTTAGATTGAAGAGCTCCTCTGCCTGCTCTTCTGGAACCTTAGCAATGACCACTTTCTATCACATCCACAGCTGCAGTGACACAAAGGACTTCAATTAATAACAACTGACAAAAAAAAAAAGCAACCCTGACCTCTATGTCTGATCCACTCACTCTAATGCATAAGAAAATCAGCATGTTTTAACCCATCACCTGAGTTACACTTAGTAAATGCTAAATAACTTGTGCTGTGATAATAGATGTCACACAGCCCCTGACCCAAGAGAAGTTTAATGTTGTGTTCCTACCCAGATATGTAATAACTAGGCACTACAACCTTCTTAAGATCAGACTCATTCCTCCAAGAGGAGAGATCCAGGAGGCATTCTCAGGTCATGATTGACACTGAAAAACGGTGTGTTCATGGCAGAGAAGAGCATCTTTGCTCCCACAGACATTCTTCACACAAATGAGTTACATTTTTAACAGTGTCAGGAAAGAGAAGCATCCAAGCCCTCAATTTTGGGGGTGAAACTATTAAATAGTAGTCTAGGAGAAGAATTACCAACAGCATTGCAGAAGAGCAAGTCCTGCTCTTTCAGAGGAGTTCCTCACCCCCTAGACTGGGTGGGTGAGTTTTCAGAAAACAAGCCATCAGCCTTGCCATTTCAAGTGCACTAGAAGCACTGAGAGCTTAAATTTTTAGAAAACAGCCTCCTCACAGCATAGGTCCCTTCAACAACAGGAGAAAATATGTAGGGAGTATAGACACTGCAGTCCTTTGTTTAAAAAGGACTTAGAAGGTTCTTAGCAGGTAAGACAGAACTATCAAACAGTTTATACACACATATGTGCTCTGACAATGCATATCTGTGTATACATATAAAAACTGACTCAATAATTGGAAAGGAGAGAGCTTGCTACAAAAGATATTTGTACAGATATATACAGAGCAAACACTTCCAGTGCAATCATACTTGGGTTTCCTTTCCATGTCTTCATTGTTGTTTGATACAGCTTAGAATAAGCTTTTCTGACTTTTAATTAATCCCTAAGTTCTTCTTTTTATTTATAAGTGATAGAAATATCATTTGATATCGTATGTTTTTCCTCATCATGTATCTAATCTCACAATGCTACTAACACCTTAAAAGCAACTTTTCTCAAAAATAAAGCTTTATGACATTATTTAGCAGTCCTTCTGTGAAGGATCACCTTGCTAATTGCTAATTAGAACAGAGAAACAGATCCCCCAAATCATTTTCTTCAGTTTGCAGAACAATCATTTTCCTCCCAAACAGATAATATAAGCAGCAAGGAAAGCAAAAAGTAATGGGCTCATTCGGAACAGTGAACATCCAAAATTCATGTAATTTAATGACTCAGATGACCTCTGAGGACAGATTTTGACCATAAATTGGTACAACAGATCAAAGTTAAAGAAAGATGTCTTTTATTTTTCTTCAGACATATAAGCTGTTCACATGTTTGAAACTAACCAGATCCGTGAAAGTTTGGAAGATCAAAGACTTATTTCCTATTTTAAGTTCATTTCATACAACATTGTTACCTAAACAAACAAGTATTAGTCTATTGCTTTGTGAATTCACCAACTGTGGTTACAAATAGAAATGGCACACTGGTCTCCTGTATGCTTAGAAAACTGGAAGCAAATATTATCACTGTGCCCTAGCATTTAAATGTAAAGACCTAACCTACTAGGTCAGAGAAATGTCAAAGTCTCAGATTTCCTCCTTACATCCTGGTTTTAAAGGTTATCTGTTGTCGGGAAGAGCACATAGAAATTGGAAGCCGTGGGCAAAAACCAATATGCTTGAAACACAGATCTCAATTTTATTAATAATCACACAGCGTTATATAAACTCAAAGGCCACACCCCTTTTAGATAACAATTTTTTGCAGTTAACTACACCTAGACTACACATCCTGTTTTTCCTTAAAGCTGCTCTTGCATCTGCCAAGCTACTTGCTCTAATCGCGCTTTCAGAGACACTTCCAGGACAGGTTGTTCACTGCTCTCAGAACTAAAGGTTTCAGTCTGCTTCATTGGCCTCAAAACCTGGATTGGCCATAATCGCCAGGTGCCCATGTTCCTTCAGAAATTCCTCCACAATCTGTGTCCAAAAATTTCCCTATAATATGAAGCTCAGATAAGTGGAGAACATCTCAGGACTGGAGCCTTGTGTCCACATTCATGTGTTTGCATAAGTGCCATTTCAATCATCCTCAGTCTCTTTGAGAATCAAAGCTAAAAATTTCAGGTTAGTCTTGAGGAGAACTTAAACCAAATACCTGAAGAACTGCAGAAGCCCTAGGTTTAATATACGCGTTTCTTCCCCCGGTGTAAATTTTAAGTTACACCGCCTGTGTTCTTCTTGCAAATAACTAATTTCTCTACTTATGATCCTTCACCCAGGATTCAGGTTCAGAACAGAGGAATGAAAAATTGAAGTCCTTTGGAACACAATAATGATTGTCTTGTAGAAAAGCATATAGCCTGACTACTGCTAAATGTCATGGAAAAGACTTCATTTTGTACATATTTGTGTCCAGCCTCTCTGTAGCTGCAATTGTATTACTACTTTACTAGCATGCTTTCCACTAACATACATTTTTAACAAGTGAACACTTCAGAGCACAGAAGGAAAAAGATTTAGTCTAGAATGATCCTGTTCAGATGATGCTGTTAAATCAGAAAGCCATAACATATGCAAGCAGAATTTAACTTACATAAGCATGCTAGTCACAGCTGACCCATAAGGGCAGTTAAAGCTAGCCTCCTACACATTAAAGTACTGATGGCAGTGGGAACAAAAATATTTTCAAATTCAAGTCATTCTTCTTAAAACAATTGTATAGAATTCTCTAAAAAAAAAGGTCAACTTTAATTAAGGAAGGAAACTTCCTATAACATTCCTATGACTTCCTGCAACATTGCACAGCAAAAGGGAAGAATAACTTCCCTGTCCTTACTTGCTAAAATCCTTATCAGTAATCTCTCAGGTCAGGAACCCTATGAAAATTTTGAAGTCTTTCAGGCTTCCAATTTGCTTTGATTTTTCTTAAATTATTCCTACATTATGTAACAGGTTAGGATTTCGGTCAGAGTGTTTAAAATACACAATCTCTCATTATAAACAAACCTAGTCCAAGCCTGCTACAATGGTCTCAGCAGACGTGTATAACCATCCTATCCTATTCTATTCATATATCCTATACATATTCATAAGTGACCTGAAAATTAAAAAAGCACATCTACAGTTCTCATTTTCTGCTTTTGAAATGCGTTAGTCTGTCCCACAATTAAATCTCTCTATATCGGTGTGCCTGCCACTGAATGTGGAGTACATATGTGGAGTAAATACCCATAATGTGAACATAAATTTTAAAATCCCTACTGCATACTGAAAATTCCTTGTATAGTTTCACAAAGATTTTCATTTTCCTGTATGAAAATTATCTTTTCTTTTTTTCTTTTTTTTTTCCTGAACTATAGATGGTTTTTACTTCATATTTTATGTTCCGTAATTTACCATTTAATTTCATCCTTCTAAAGAAGAAAAGAGCTGTATAGCTGCAAATTAGGTATTCTATCAAACTATTTCTTGTAGAGAGGTGTAACTGACTGAAATCAAAGACAACTTCATACTTCTCTCATCTCCCCCTAATATCTTTTACAAAATAAACCACCACTCAATGAGCTGCACACCTCTAATCATAGAATCATAGAACTGGCTGGGTTGGAAGGGACCTCAGAGATCATCAAGTCCAACCCTTGACCACTACCGCTGTGGTTACCAGCCCATGGCACTGAGTGCCACATCCAGTCTCTTTTTAAATATCTCCAGGGATGGAGAATCCACTACTGCCCTGGGCAGCCCATTCCAATGTCTGATCACCCTCTCCGTGAAGAAATTCTTTCTAATATCCAACCTAAAGCTCCCTCGGCACAACTTGGGACCATGCCCTCTTGTCTTACTGATAGTTGCCTGGGAGAAGAGCCCAACCCCCCCTGGCTCCAGCCTCCTTTCAGGGAGTTGTAGAGAGCGATGAGGTCTCCCCTGAGCCTCCTCTTCTCCAGGCTGAACACCCCCAGCTCCCTCAGCCTCTCCTCACAGGACTTGTGCTGGAGTCCCTTCACCAGCCTGGTTGCCCTCCTTTGGACCTGCTCCAGGACCTCAATCTCCTTCCTGAACTGAGGGGCCAATGGTTTTATCTTAGACAAGTCCAAATCCAAATTTACTAATTTGGTCTTAATACTTTCTACTGTCTCTAAGCAGCACACCTGACTTCTGCCATTCCAGTCTTCTCTCAGTCCAGGGCTGTGGATAAGACCACGTCTTGTCATCTTTAGCCTTTGAGTCCTCTTCAACGCGAAACATCCCACACCACCAACAACTTTAGTCTGAGCATGAAAGAAGAAACATATTCAGAAGCGTTCATGTGAAAAATAAAGTGGCTTACTAAAATACTGCCGAAGCACAGAGAACTACTGAAAAGAATCTGCTCATAAGTTCAAAGGATGAGAAATATTTTTTCCATCTACACTGTGATCCATTATGCCTGATGAATGTATATAAAATCCAGTGTTTGTTTACTAAACTTCAAACAATTAAAATAAGACTAACTTTTTTAACTTCTTTCAACTATTTTATTGTTATCATTAGCCTTGAAATTTCTGTAGCAATTATGTTTGTAGCTACTAAAAACTGTCCCTAACAAATATACCTGTTTCTTCTGGCTGCACTACATTCAGAAGAATTCCATGTATTTAGTGATTTAGTGCTCTCGATATCAGAATAAAAAAATATCTAAAGGTCTTGTTCTCTTTTCCTTTTTTTTTTTTTTTAAATATATATTTCTTTGATGTACTGATAAAAAGTTATTTAGTGCAGAAAAGTACCACATTTTTATCTCTATATCTTACACACAGAAATGTATCCTGCCAAATTATGAGATATAATTCCCCTCAAAAAGATAAGTGTATAAAAGACTAAGTATATGGCAACACTATCAAAGCAATCAAAGTAGAGCAAGTAGTTCTGAAACTGAAAAAGCTGAACTATCTTTAATTTTCTAGATAGACTTATTTCTTAATATTTTTTCTGGAAATGAATTAATGAAAATAATTTATTAGAAAGCTTGTTGACTGGAAGAGAAAATTTTATGAACAACCATATCATTTTTACAGAAAGAGAATCTTGAACTTGCAAATAAAATATTTAGAATTAGGAACTCCACTGCAGCTTTGTGCATTCTGTTCACATGTTTGTTTGTTTGTTTGTTTTCACCTTAGCAGATGAAGGCTCACAGGAAAAAAAAGAAAATCAATATTTAATACATCTTTAACAGTATTCCAAATAAGTGCAAGAATAGCAAATTACCAATATGACAAATGAAAAATTCCCTTCCCTTACTGTGCATACCACTGTCCTTCTAGAAACCACTAAAAACTATGACAAAACCCAATTGAATAATATAAATCCACTGTAAGACAAGTTGTGAACAGAAGATTGAGAGAGATGTTTCACCAAACAAATTGCAAAGTATTAATCTTGCTTGAAGTATCATTGACCCAATTCTAGACATAACAGCATAAACTACTGTCAGTTTGGATATTTATATTTGTGCTGTATCTACACAAATAAATAACTCTTCTAGATTGTATACTAAGTGAAAACATGAAAATGAGTTACTATGTAGATCTACTACTTCTTATTCTTCTTGAATGCATGAGAGCAGGTGGATATCAGTAGCCTAAGCTAATAATGTAATTATGAGGCGAAAAAGAAAAAAAAGTTTGGAAAAAATTGGAAAAAATTTACTATTTGAAGGAACACAATAAGCAATAGTAATGACACTGGCAGACTTGTAAATCCAGTCTGCAGAGTATAAATTAGTTCCCTGACAACTTTTCATTCAAATAAAGAAACTTTATGTAGCCCATAAAGATCCTCTGGTATGTAACAGTTGTATATTTGATTCTGTTTCCATATTGCTTTCCAGTGATAAAAGTAGAACAAGGTCACTACATACTATCAACAAGGTACAAGGGGTGATAGAAGTGGAGGGGACAAGCAAAGTTACATTACACTAATTGTATCTTTCTGCTTAAAATTAGGGAGATTCTTATCAGTAATCTACCCTGTAGGGTACTGTGCTAATGCAGTTGTACCTAAGCATGGAAAATTAAGCAAATGGCTATTGAAATGCTATCAAATGATAAATAATTTAATGGATGAGCTTTACAGAATGTAAAAATTCTCAAATTATTTTGCTATGAATTAGTAATCAAAAGCTAAATTATTTAAATTTCTTCTGCAAAGGGAAAACCTAATGAGATCATAAAGATTCCTTGTAAGAAAAATCCAGATTAAAAGTATGTTTTACAGGAAGGTAATTTATGGTCCAGTAATTTATATCTATAAAATTGTGTTTCTACAGTCAGGGTGATTTATTTTCTGCACTTACCACAATGGGTGTTTAAAGTACAGTAACAAACTTATTTTGCAACTGTGCAGTACCATAAGCACCAGGAAGGTCTTTTCATAAACTAGAATTACTCTCAGTCTAATTTTGCAGACGCTACCTTCAGGTAATCAGTATGTGAGAATACAGACATTAGTAGATTTTAAAATATTGACCTTGTAATTAATCTTCAAGAGTGATGCACCTCAGAGTGTCAGCACTATAAGCAAGAGAGTTAAATATATTAAGATGTAATTACCCAACAGCTTGGTCTCTATGAGACTTTTCCATAGTGAAGAGCCAGTTGCAAACTTCTCCTACGTAGTTTTACTCTGAAATCTTGAGCTAATAATCACTGTAATTTATTTTCTTACATTCTTATGTACCTTTTCTCCCACTGTTTTTAGTTTAATATAGAATCTGAGCATGAGGATAATTTAGTTTAATATAGACTCTGAGCATGAGAACAATGTGCTAGAGCAGAACAAATGTAAAAAAGTAGTTGACAGATTCCTCTCTAATTTACCAATGACAGATATCTGTGACATACTCAGGTTTACCAAACAGGGCAGGCAGAGGCTCCATTAAGACTGCAAGCTATTTGGCTCATACTCTTTGGGAACACAGATGGCAAGTAAACCAAATTTAAACAGTAGTTTCTGCTTTATCAGCAAAGGACAGTAAGGAAGAAGGAATACATTTTTGAAGTACTGTCCTAGAATTATATACTTCATTTTTGTAAACTGAGTTTTCTTCCCTTTTCAAACCTGAATATTTTCATAATGGTTTAGGACAATCATAAAGAGCTTATAAATTATAAAAACAAAGTCATTGCTTCTATTCTGATACTCTTTCCTGATCCAGAACAATAACATTTAGAGGATTACTGGGTGAATTTTGATGAAATAATAGGAATTTTCCCATGAAAGAATATCCTTGCGAAAACCCCCACAGTTGAGGCAAACAGTATAGTGCCATAAAACTGGGGAAAGGCACAAAGTCACTCTCTGAAAATAAAGGGCCAGAAAATTGGTAAAAAAGACAATTAAGAGTATGGTGGCTTTGTAGATTCATATTTTAAAAAATAAGCAAGAAAAGCAATTGTTCACACCATTCTGTAAAGGAACATAGGTATCAGGACAGGGTTCATAACTGAAGTAAGAGCACCGCTAGCTCATAATAATTCTTTACAGGGACACCAGATGACACTGCAGATGAAGACAAATGGGCTATTAGTTTGGAAGTACACTCGGTATTTATTTTTGAGTTTATGGGCTTATCAGCTCCTGTCAATTGCATTACCACAGAAATCAACAAAACAATAAAACTTACAGTGCTGATCTAATCTCTTAAATAAATTCATGAACTAAATATGATTCTGAAGTTGGTAAAAATGCAATTTGTAATAGTACTGTGGAAAAAGGACTTTAAAAAGTTATTGGGTTAAAACTAAGCCCATGTTCTCTTTCAAGAGGATGTAATTTTTGAAAAAGGCAAAGTGACAAAAACATCTGAAGGAGAATTTAAGGAGTGGTTCAGTGAGAAGTGGAACTTCTGAACAGCCAGAAAAAAGCCCAGTTTGGCCAGCTGTTACTCTGGAAAGAAAAAATAAAAGAAATAAAACAAACAAACAAACAAGCCAACAACAACAACAAACTAGCAGAAAAATAATCAGTTACTTAATTCTTGAAGCATTGTCCAACAGGCAAAAAAAAAAAAAAATTAATCTGCATTTGCACACAAATACCTATGATAGCTTTCTTTTCTCTGAAGTGCCATGTAGGCAGTATATCCAGGCACCTAAGAAATCCATAGAGGGAAAAGAGTAATATATAGACAATAGTCCATTGGTATCAAAGAAAAAGAGTGCACCCCAGTTGCTTATGGAAAAAAAAACAAACAAAAAAAACAACAAAAAAACCCCAACAAAAACCAAACCAAACCAAAAAAAAAACCAACCCCCCCCCCAAAAAACCCACCAGACATCAACAGGGGCAATACTAGAATCTTGTATTGTGTAAAGAAGGAAGACACACAGAAATCAGAGTCCTTTACAGCAACATCTGAGTCCCAGGCTGCCTAAATCAGACATCTTAGAACACAACCATTTAATTCATGAGAAATAATACATAGAAGTAAAAGTAGCTACTGTCTTCTGGAATTTGAAATTCAAATTCTTATATTGATAAAAGCCACAGAACACCAACTGTATAAACTGGAGACCAACCTGAAGGCAAAGCTAGAGGCATAATTCCTGGGAGCTGCATAATCAATACCACTGCAGATATCTGTGCCTCCAGGGCAGCGACATCAGCCCCAGATGTGTCCCCTAATGGGATGTACTTGAATGATTCATGTGCTGAAGATGTCTCAAGAGGATCATCATCTTTTTATTAACCTTCCCCATGACAGCAATTGCCAGTCCTGAGGCTATGAGAGCAGTTTTTAAATAGCTGTTCCTTTAAATAGCTTTGTATTTCCCTATCTATAATTCCTCCCTGCTTCCCTGCTCTGAAAATCCCCCTGTATCAACCCCTTGAATAGCACTTCCTTCCCAACTCATCCCTTTCTCTTCAAAAAGCTCCCCTCTCAAAATCACCCATTAATCCCTTATTTGTCCTTTTCCCATCCTGTTTCAGAGACTTCTCTCTGATAAGGAGATTACAAAGCAAGGGGGTCCATTCTGAACTTCGTGACTCAATTGGAGGGTCTTCCTTACCCTTTTAATATTAATTCCCTCTGTGAATCATTCTGATTTGAGTGTAATTCAATTTTACTTTGTATATTTCTTTCATGTAGTAGTTAATTGAATGAACTCTGCTCTCTAACTTTGCCAAGTTGCACTTTAATAATATAATATTAAAACCACTTTTGTTATCACCTTGGACAGTGGTTCTCTAAGTAACCTACATTGCCAACTGTCAAATTATTATTCTACCTCAATAAAACATATTGCTGATCCTCTCTTTGGGTGAGGTGTGTTCCATTCATTTCTGTGACAAATTGGCATTGTCAGTGGTGTCCTAAATCAGGATTTGCAACACCACAAAACCCAGGTAAGCTTACTTACATCTTCTGCTTTTGTCACATGCAGTATTATTGTTCTCTTTTCCAATATAAACTATTACATTGTCCGCTTTGGACAAATATCAAGAAAGACTCTCAAAAGAGATTTTCTTTCTAAAAATTCTAAGCATTAAAATATACTTTTGTACAGCTTTATCTAAAGCCCTTTCACACATTTCCAATAATAGATTAAGTAACAGGATTGTTCAGACTGCTTTTAAAACTCGGTGAACCAGTTAGGCACCTTTTGAAAGAGAGTAAAGGCACAGGTCAAGGACATCTTTACTTTGTTAATCTATCTCAAAGATTTTGCCAATAAGCCTGAGTTGATAGAAATGAGACTGTGAAGGATAGGATACTGCCTATGACATAGGGGTTCTTCAATGGGAAAAACACTTCTTGTCTTGACCTTCAAATGTAAGAGGGACAGTTTAAAATCAGTACAAGTGCACACATAGCTCCATGTATAGCAACGTGATCCAACATCCAGAAAAAGAAATGAAGGTCTTTGGCTGATTTACCTCAACAAGCATGGATCAGGCCTCAGGTGTACTACCATGAACACTGAGGAAAATCACAGAACCACAGAATCTTAGGGACCTCTAAAGATCACCAAGTCCAGCCCTCCTGCCAAAGTAGGATCACCTAAGTGTAGGTCACACAGGAACACATCCAGGTGGGTTCAGAATGTCTCCAAAGAGGGAGACTCCACAACCTTACTGGGCAGCCTCTTCCAGTGTTCTGTCTCTCACAGTGAAAAAGCTTCTCCTTAAGTTTACGTGGAATATCCTATGCTCCAGCTTGCACTCAGTGCCCCTGTTTTACCATTGGACATCACTGAGAAGAGCCTGGCTCTGTCCTCTTGGCCCATATTTACAACCATTACTGAGGCTGCCCCTCAGTCTCCTCTAAGCTGATGAGACCCAGTTCCCTCAGCCTTTCATACTGGAGATGTTCCATTCCCTTAATCATCTTGGAGGCTCTTCACTGGACTCTTTCAAGCAGTTCCCCATCCCTCTTGAACTGAGGGGGACAGAACTGGACACAAAATTCCAGATGTGGCCTCACCAGGGGAAAGTAGAGGATGAGGAGAACCTTGCAAGTGTTTTAATGAGATTTTATCTCTATTTCTGGATTTCCTGCCTAATTTGGGCTATATTATCGCTAGTTGCTGCATAGAAGATTGGAAGAGCCTACTTTACTAGAAGAAATAAAATTGCACACATTTGTGACTGGAAATTATTAAGAGACTAGGTATGAAATTCCATAGGGTCAAAAATTTGCAGTACACTAGAAGGAATACTTAATGCTGGTAACAGTATGGCTCTACAGAGACTTGAAATACATAGTGTAAAGTTAAAGAATATATCTAGAAAGCACAGCAGCCTAAGGAAAAAAGGCTTCTACCAGAGAAAAGTACATATTTTTGAGCCCAACACATTTTTTCCAAGGAAGAAAATTCCCCTCTGATTATATTATAAAGTATACAAAAGACATGGTGGGACATGGGTGTTCTCTCAATTGATTTAATCAGTGTTGGCATTTCTTTGTCCTGTGTTTTATAGATATTTATGGAAGACAACACTTTACCAGTAACTGTGGAAAAGTGCTAGAGAAACCCAACAGCTTATGGACCTCAGAATCAAAGTTTCACAAATAGCACGTGAAGCTACATACTATAGAAAGTAAAGGAAATCCATTCCAATCCCATGTAGTAAGCATATATGGGGAACTCAACCAACTCAGCATTTCCACCATTTTTAGTACTGAATGCATTAGTGCTGTTAGATGAGACAGGTGCATAGGTAGGATCCAAGGTAGTCTTTCTGATTGCGAACAATTGTTGCAGCTTTGGAAGGATAGGATTGTTGCCACTACAAGTATATTAATTCTGTCTCCCGAGAAATAGGTTCTGAAAAGTCACAAAAAAAAAAAAAAAAAAAAAAAAAGTTACCTACTTTCAATACAGGGAAAGAACAGAACTTAGCATCTCTTTCCTCTGCTCAGTGAAAGCTACTAGCTGAGTCACTATAAAGTATCTCAACCCTTCTGAAGCAGGGGCAGCTGACTTCGCAGCACAGTTGGTAAAAAATTCTTGGAGACTAAACTTGCAAAGATCAGGTGTCCCTGGTCACTGAAGGGGGGTTGAACTAAATGACCTTTAAAGGTGCCTTCCAACCTGAACAACTCTATGATCACAGTGCTGCATGGAATCACATCATCTAATAATAATAAATCCCTTAAAGTTATTTTAACTTGGATTTTGTTTATGTTTATGGTAAAACCAACAAGTACCCATCTGTGTACTAGATTATTCTTTCTCATGACAGTCTCCACCAAATATTTGTTCTAACAATCAGGGTTATCTGTGAATACAGATAGAGTTATTTACTACCAATATTACTATAAATTATTGTTAGGTAATGTAGATCAATATCCCACAAAAAATAGTAAGAACATACAACAATGAACATATAACTACTAAATCCATTATACACTAGTTTCTAAATCAAGGCAGGGTTCAAATAGTGCATTCAAAGCAATAAAAGAAAGTAGAAGCAACAATTTTTTTTTGTAGTAAAGCAGTTATAGTTAAGATATGGGTAATAATGTATGCATTTTTAAAATAATTCCTACAAAGTAGATCAAAATTTAAGACAATTAAATTGAAAATGTGAACAACTTTGCCTTCTTTTCAGAATTCATAAATCTTATGGTGTGTTAAAAGCATTATTTTTTTAATAGAAATTATTTAAAACGACTACGTAAATTTAGGATGCAAGTGATTGAAGTAGACATGTCCTTGTTCATTGGTAAGTTGAAGAGCATGCTATAAAGCAGCCTTTTACCCTTAATGTCACATGGGGAGAAGTAAAAATGTAATGATTTTAAAAAATTAAAATGCAACCAAAAGACAAAATCAAATTCTCAAACATATTACATAAACTTTAGGTTTTCTAAGATGCTTCACTGCATACAACACAACTTTAAAGTACTCCATGCTCCTGATCTGTACATCAGGAGATTATTTGTTAAATGTTTTGACATAAGGACTTTTTTTCCTAATAAAAACATTTTCGCCGTTCCATGTTTTTGCCTTCCATCCTTGCAAATGAAACCAAGATTTTAGCATTTCAGTAGCACTAGTAGGTGTCTCCTGACCATGCATGTCCTTTGATCAATGAAGAAGAGGCAGAGAAAAATCACAATTGTTACTGTCAGTCACAGAATGATAAGAAAAGAACATGGTTGCTAACAAGATTCAAGACAAGGTCGAAGAACATACAGAAGAGAAAAACATATGCTCTATACAACAAAGCACAGAAACAATAAATTTGAGCTCTTGAGGACTAAGCAGTTTTTGACTGCATCTTTATAAATAGCATGCAGCTCATTTTGCAGTTTCTGATTTTAATGATGCACTGCAAGAAGAGCAAGATAAAGGTTACCTTTACTGTAAAGAAACACTCAATTTTGAAAGCCATATGATTATGTATTTCCATTTCAGTGGGGAGCTAGTTCAACTGGAAGAACTGATTGAGGAAGTAGTAAATACCAATGAGAAAAAAAAATAAAAAAAAACAGGACAGAAATAAAAAGGGAATATGAGATATGCCAGCAGTGATCTGTCACAAGGAAAAATAAAAAATAAAAACCTACCACTCACGAGAGAAATGAACTGAAGCACCTTTGGAGGAAGCAGGACTTAGACCACTGCACTCCACACTATCATGGCTCCACATACTAAGGATCAAAATTAATACCTGTGTCTGAATTTGAAATGGATAAAATTCAAAATACCTATTTTATTTAGTCCCATACGTGTAAGGAATCAACAGAAAGCCTAGTGAAGAATGATGTGAGTGGAAATAACAGTTGCATACTCACACAGGATTATTAACAACTCAAGGCATCAAAACTGAGTCTCTAAAATGAATTTGAATAAAATAAAGAGGAGGGAATTTTTGTTAATGAAATATAGTGTAACAGTGTTTCCTACTAATTAATAAAGTAGTGTCCTTTCTGTAGGCTGGAGAAAAAGATCATTCATTTTGTAAAAGGAAACTTTGCAGTTGGCTTTTTCTTTTATGAAAATTGAAACAAATGAAAAATGGAAGTATTCCCATAACCTATTTCCAACAAAATCAAAATAACAACAGAAAGGTGGTAAGTCTTCCCCTCAAAATGTTTCCATTTCTGACTCTTTAGCCTTTTTTTTTTTTCCAAAAAATATATTCCTATGCTATGATGTCTAAATTAATATTGCTCCATAGAGAAAATACAGATGCAAGCTTGTGTTGTATTTTTTGGTTAGGAAAAAAATTTTGCTATATCTGGAAGCTATCTCAGCAGATTAAGGTCTGATATTTTTTAGCACGTGGAAACTGAACTACAGATCGGTACAATCTTCATTTAGTTTTTTTACAGGAATTTAAAAAACAATAATTACAACTACAAAACACAAAAAACCAACCCAGATACTTTCCCAAACATTTTAAGATTACTTTTACTTTTTTTTTTTTTTTTTTTTTTTTTTTTACAATCATAAAGGGACAACTGCACTCATGTTACACAAAGCCAGCAACAATATTCATTTACCTGCCTCAATAACAGTGCCACAGCAGTTGGCTTTGCCCAAAAGAACAAAGAATGAATTTCCCACGAACAGGTGAACTGAATTGACTCAGCTTAGCAATTCTGTCTCTGATGTGGTCTTCTTCTAATTACTGAGTAGTTCAACTTGCAGCAGAACTACAATCTCACTTTCCTGTGGATTTGTGACTCAGAACCAGGCTTCCACAAGGTTTCCCATCTTTCTAATAAATCAGTCTCTCTCTGAGCCACTGCATTTGTAGGTTATCGACACCCCTGACTCATTACCCATTGAAATTGGCCAATGGGCTTAAAAGCTGCCAAGTCAGATTGAACTTCTTGCAATGTGCTGACCTAAAAACTCAAAAAAACATTTTTAATGGCAATTGCTATGTGAGACTATTAGCTATTAAAATAAAACCATTCAAGACAGAGATGACATGAATTTGAAGTGAAAAAATAGGATATTTTGAATGTAACAGTAAAAAATCTGATCAACAGTTACCGCAAAGCAAGCTAAATATAATAGACCAGTAATCTTCCTATGGTCATGATATGAAGGAAGCCCTTCTTGTCTGGACAGCAAAAATGGAAAGAATAATTTATAAACTCAAATAATTACAATTGTCCCTTTTGATTAGCTCAATCTTGAGCGGCAGTACTTCTATATCATTATAGTCATCAGCATTGCAGCTTCAAATACATCTTGCTCCAAATAAACCAGACAGCCTGAAATAAGCAACACAGATTCTTTAAATTTCTACTGTTCTATGACCATGGCTGAGAGATTCAAAGAAAGGGGAAAAAAACACAGTTCGGATAGGATAACTTCAAAACAGTCGTTTTCCAAGGACTTGGTGTGAATGTTTAGAATAATTCTTCAACAGACAAAAATGAGAGATATCTTACTGGACATTAAAAAAGAGCACAGGACAAACACTAACATTTCTCTAATGAAGTTCCACAATTCATGGAAATCAAGTAAAATTTTACAGTAATACAAGGACACATTAGCAATGTATATGTTCACATGCCAAAGCCATAGAAGCTAAGAGAATTAGTATTAAAAACTACCAAGAAAAAATTTATTGTAGAATTTACCGCTTAACCATTAACCATTTTGTTAAGGTTATTAATTTTAGCAGTATTGTAATTGCCTTGGAAATAACCTTGATAATAGGTTTCGTGAATTTTAAAATTTGAAAGTGTGAGTCAGTCTGTAAGGTATATCTTAAGGAAGAAAATAAAACTCTGCTAGTTTTAATGCATTGTGGTTTTGCAGGAAGATCAGTGGCCCACAAAAGAGTCAAACGTATAGAAAACACACACTATAGATCTTCTTTATGTAACAAAATACACAATCAAGTGATATGAGTGTAAATGATATTGAGATATCAAATTTTCTAAGCACTGATAGCAAAAAAGTAAAAATTGCTAGTTTAGTAATACACTGGTAAAGGAGATAACACTGAAATTCACAAAATTACGTTGCATTTTTAACAGATCTTGTAGGTTTCAAACAAAAAAAAAATTCAATAAACAGTCTAAACAAGATGTATATGGCAAGGGTGGTGGTATTGGGTGAGGATGTTGTTAGTAGATGATGCTGGATGATGATTTATGCCAAATGAGATGGAAATATTCCACTTTGTCTGTGTTTGTTAAAAATACCTCATGACCATGTTTCTCTCAGTAGCCTGTCAAAATATGAAAAGGGTAGACATTCTGGAACAGATCTATGCCTATGATTTCTTTTCCATTAGGGCATATTTTTTTGTTCTTCCTTTTTCTGTGCAATTTTTAACTTTTAACACTTTTGTGAATCATTAAGAGTGATGGATATAGGAACACTACGTTCTTGCCCACTAAATTTCAGCCTCCTTTTTAATGTTTATTTATTTGTTTTCAATATGACAATAAAGCCCAGATTCACAAAGTTGTTTGATCATCACATCCAAACAAATGGAAACAGGAGGAATATGCTCATTATCTACTAATTTTCACTGTTTACATGTCTGTTGAGGGTTCATTGGGATGCTTCAGTCTATCATAGTCTAAATAATGATTAAATTACACAGCTGATTCATAGCCATTCCTTGCATCCTTAGAGTTCTAATGTTGATAAAGATTTTAAAGGCCATAAGTGATACTTGAACCTGAATTAGTTTTCCTGATGATTACTCAACCTATGAGTGACCCCTGCTGCGATTTTGGTGACACACCTCGAGGTGAGCTCACTGCACATGACAAAACCCAATGGAAAGGGCTTTGGTTTGGAATCCTGCAATCTGGAATGCATTGGGAGAAGTATGTTCTAAATCATCAAATTAACAGATGAGATTCCCCTCAGTCATTGTGACATTTGTTCTTCAGGTTCTGAGGATGGAAGAATCTGATTTAATCTCAGTTGCTGCAGAATAAAAGATGGGCATTAAGTATATCCTCATGGCTTACACATCAAATTCAGTCTTTTCAAGAATGTCCAAAGAGGACTTTGAAAACCAGTGACTTGGTAATTTAGTCTAGTGATTGTGATTCAGTTATAACTTGGAATTCAAAGCTGCTGGCTTGACACCTGGTGGCTGTCAAGAACAACAAATTTTTTTCTTATTTTTTTGGCTGAGTTTCCTCTACCAATCACTGACATAATGTTTTCTATCTCAGTAATATGACCATAGGTGGCATCCATAAAAATAATTTAAATCAAGTATTTGGGATCTTTTCAAAGCATTTGGCTATCTTAACTTTTTTATTCTAGCTGTGCCATGCCCCTCAGTTTCTATAGCTTATACCAAAGCCAATGTTCTAGATGATGTTCTAGATTGAATTACTGATTTATCTTTTGTCACTGATACCTACTCCCTTGATTATGAGATCTTGTAGTTATCAGATTTGTGCAATTTAAAAAAAAAAAAAAAAAAAGATACATATGTACTCTGTTCCTAGGCATATCTTTGTATATGTTATACTTTACACTTTTTGAAATTAAGTCATGTCACTCATACGCATTACAGATATTTCTTTATCTTTTCTATGCTCCTACCTTTCCATCCTTACTGGAGTGTGGGATCATCCATTTAGCATTTATGTCACTTATGTTCATGCTTGTGACTATTCAGCTGCTTGTTCTTCTCACAGGCATTTTTCAGTATTTTCATTAGCTCCTAAGGAGTCCTGTGCATTTGTTTTATACAATTTTCCATCTCTAGGGTCAGGACACCTACACTTAATAGGTTTTCATCTGTCTCTGAGGTATGATCCCATTAAAATTCTGTTTTAACTTGTCATCTTTATCTACAAATGTACAGTTTTATGAGCAGCAGCTGAGATTCCAATTCATCTTTGCTGTCTAGTGAGCCTTGGGTCCTCTCATGAAAGCTTTTAGTTTGAATGGAAGTGGTTTCAGATGGCTCACACACTTCAAATAAGTTGGAGACTTATGATCATCAAGGGTTATTCGTCCATAGGATTCTCATTCTCTTTCTTTCTCTCCTATGTATATTTGAAACCTTTTAAGTTGCTGACTGTCTGTCTACTTCAGGTCCAGCAGACATCAGTATTATACAACTCTTTCCATCTGGCTACAGTTTCAGGTTTCAGAATGTTTCTGATTCCAAATCTATTGGACATATTATTCTAACAACAATGTTATAATGTTATTAGGTATTAGAGTTTTTCTTTGACACTGGTAATCAGAAAAAACAGAAAAACTCCTTAAGTTAACTTTACAAAGTTAGAAAATTTTCTTGCCTCCTCAATTTACTTCCTGTAATTTATATAGTGTACACTCACTGAAGAGAGTACTCTTCTGCAGAGTTTATGATAGTTATAGCAGAGTCTTGTCAAAATAACTGCCTTGTTATATTAGACATCATGCAAACATGGACCCAAATTATTTCCATCTACATCCTCTGAGATCACTGACTTGTCACCTGCCAATAGAAGTTAATATAGACACATCAGAAAGAGGATCAATATGGCAATCTTTTACATTACAATGAAGGTGACTAAATGGTAGCAAATTTGCATAGTTAATTGCCTATTTAATGGTCATGTAATTAGCTGGCATTTCTATCTGCAGTTTAATCTCTTTATTTAGGCCTAAAATAGCACCATTAAGCATTAATTTTTGCTGCATTCTTCCTATTATTTCTAAGCCTACGATACCACATAAGCATCATGGTGATTTAATTACTGTGAATGGATAATGTTCAGTTTTAATTACGTCCACTGTATGATTCTATCATCAACATATTAAAAACAGAAAAACTATTCTACTTTTTTTTCTTTTTGTCCTTCAGAATTTATTACCTGCCAACTTAAAATATGTAACAATGCCTTTGTACTTCATCAAAGTTGCAAGTATTCAATAAAACACTGTGAAGACAGTGTTCATTCCATTTTTTCCAGTGTTCCATTTTCTCAACTTTTCTTTCATCTATATTGTAAAACACTTTTTTTTCATCCTTAGAAATGCTCTGCTACTTTAAAACCACTGGAAATGTATCTCTTTTGTTCTTTGAAGAATTGTTTCAATAAATTAAGGGGGAACAAGTGGGAGGTTGAATTGAAAAACTGATTTTCATTTTGTGATCTCAGTAAAGTAACCTACTGATAGAAAGAAAAATCACACATTGACAAATCGCTTTGGAGGACAACAAATCTTCTCCACCTTATGCACTTCAGTGTCTTAGCAATAGGTTGAAAGTCAAAAAATGTCATAAGGTCAGATTAGAAGTTTAGGAGGGGAGGGGAGGGGAATGGAGGCAGCAAAGTAATCTCTCAAGTATCCAAGTTCACCTGACAGAAACACCTGACACAGCACACAGGCCAGGTGTCTGTACTTTCAGGGAAAAGCAGCTAAGATGGTACCCAAACACTAAAAATCCATCAGTGACACTCTTTCTCTGCTTTCTGTTGTACATAACCTCTTTATTTCTGGATACTTGGTAAAACACAAACACTTCAAAACCTTGAATGCTACTGTGTGTTCACATGCCATATTATGTGAGAACATTCACTTGCTTTCTATTCACTCACAGAGTTTTTTCAAAAGGACCATTACTGCACTTCACCCTTAAAAGCTTAGCTTTTAATGGTTTGCTGGAGAACAGTGAGAAGCCAGGAGTAAGGGGGAGAGAGAGAAAGGCACCTCACATAGAGTGTACCAGATGACTCCTAGGGAAAAACAGCATTTGAGAATAACTGCAATAGCCTTTATTCCAGAAATAAATTACTCTGAAAGTCCATTACCCACTCCATACCACACAGTAAAATTAAAGGCAAAGGCTACTCTCAGTGCTGAAGGGCAAAACCACAACAGAAGCCTTTCCACATTAGCAAGGTGAACATAGGAAGTCATTCAGCAGGTTCCTGAGAATCTTAATGAAACAGGAACTCTGTAACCCTGAAACAAGAGGAGGATATTTCATTGGGGCACAGCTGTAGGCCTAAACCATCTGACATTTACTGGACATCTAGCTATGCTCCAAGGCACACCAAATGCTGGCAGGAGTTTTCAGTGACCAAAGAGGCAGAAAATATTTCCTCTATGAGGCTGGGAAATCCCTCTCTGTTGCCAGATGCTCATACCTCTTTTTTTTTTTTTCTTTTTTTAGTAAATGCTGTTAATAGTGGGAAGAGTAAATGTATTTAAGTCAACAGCCAGAAAAATGAAATCAGTATCTACTGTCAAACTGTTACATGCCAATTAGGTTGTACAATAACTATACCACAGCAGGGTGATGTGTAGTCACTAATGACAAGCAGCATGTAGTGAACTGAGTATCAAATAGAGGATATTCTCAAATGTCAGAACCCTGAGATACAGTCTGAGAACGTATTTGAGATAGATATTCATTGTCATCATACAGTTAGATTTTGCACAGTTTAAATGCATTAACTTTATGAAAGTGATTTCTGAATCCAGATTGTGATCCCACAGTACCAAGTAGCATACAAACTTTTAACACGTACTATAGAATTTTCTACATAACCATCTGACTGCACATACCTTAGCAGAAGTTACGGCTTTGCTGAAAATCTAAATATTTTCAGTTATATGAACAACACTGAAAAACTGTTGAGACATTTACAGCTGGGCAAAAAATATCACTTGCCTATGTCCAAGTAACCTGTGGCTCCTACATGTCATTTTACTTAATCTTTATTATTTCATGCTTGTTTAAGTCTCTCTGGTTCTTCAGATTTACTCCTGTTTCATAATCCCTTGAGCAAGATCAGATGAGGCCCATCAGGTTAATGCATTCCTATTATGCACTCATGGATTTTAGTGTTCTTGCTTTTCAGACATAAGGCTTTATTTATTTAAATGTGGCATTCACCCTTTAGTGCATTTATTACAAGGCTGACATTTTACAATTTTTTCCCATCAGACTCAAACTCCAGGAGCATTAACTTTTATTGAGGCCTTCACAAGAATTTATCTGAGTTAGAAGTTTTCAACACTACTTGTCATTTAGATGTGGTGTTGGCTTGTATAATTTTATGTCATTTTCCCCTTAGAAGTAGCATATGTTATGCAAGGTGAAGCAGAAAAGTCTTCCAAATAACAACAGTGCTTTGTGACTCAGAAAGGGTAAAGCAAAGGAATGAGCAAATATGGGGCTTTTTGTTTGTTAGTTTGTTTGGGTTTTTTTTTTTAAAGCTTTCTGATCCAAGAAAGAAAATCCTGATCTGACCCAGACTCAATAGAAACCAGAAATCCTTCTTACCTCATTTTAATCTGTTCAAGAAGACCTCTCTGTCCATGAGGTACGAGTAAAAGATAAGTTGAAGAGAAGAACTTGGGAGGAGGAATGAGACAAGGAGCCAGAAAGTGATAAAACAGCTTTTTGTTTTTTAAAATATCCATCTGCATCTTTCTTGAGAGGTCATCTCAGAAGAAAGGTTATAACCGTTAATGGTAACCGGGATGAGGTTCAACACGGCCAAGTGCCGGGTCCTGCACTTTGGCCACAACAACCCCATGGGGAGCTCCAGGCTGGGCACAGAGTGGCTGAGAGCAGCCAGGCAGAGAGGGACCTGGGAGTCTGGATTGACAGGAAGCTGAACAGGAGCCAGCAGTGTGCCCAGGTGGCCAAGAAGGCCAATGGCATCCTGGCCTGGATCAGAAACAGCGTGGCCAGCAGGTCCAGGGAGGTGATCGTGCCCCTGTACTCAGCGCTAGTTAGGCCACACCTCGAGTACTGTGTCCAGTTCTGGGCCCCTCAGTTTAAGAAGGATGTCGAGGTCCTGGAGCAGGTCCAAAGGAGGGCAACCAGGCTGGTGAAGGGACTCGAGCACAGGCCCTATGAAGAGAGACTGAGAGAGCTGGGGCTGTTCAGCCTGAAGAAGAGAAGGCTCAGGGGAGACCTCATCGCTCTCTACAACTCCCTGAAAGGAGGCTGTAGCGAGGTGGGAGTTGGACTATTTTCCCAGATGACTTTCAACAAAACAAGAGGACACAGTCTTAAGTTGTGTCAGGGGAGATTTAGGTTGGATATTAGAAAGAATTTCTTCACGGAGAGGGTGATCAGGCAATGGAATGGTCTGCCCGCTGAGGTGGTAGATTCTCCGTCCCTGGAGACATTTAAAAAAAGACTGGATCTGGCACTCAGTGCCATGGTCTAGCAACTGTGCTCCGGTGGGTCAAGGGTTGGACTTGATGATCTCTGAGGTCCCTTCCAACCCGGCTAATTCTATGATTCTATGATTCTAACCCATTTGCTCCTTGTTTCGACACCAGTAGCTTTCCTGTTTCCACCATATAGAATCAATCATAGAATCATCATCAAGGACTTTCAAGATCATAAAGTCCAATGGTCAGTATTACCCTAAGACCATTTACTGGGAAGTGTTCTCTCTTTCTGTGATCAGAGATGTCACGATTAATGAAACCAGTTTCACTGTTCCTAACTATTCAGTCCACAACAGAGAAAAGGCAAACGCCGAATGCCTGCTTTTTAGTCTTTCAAAGGGAAAAATACTCAGGCAGTTGGTTTTGCATGAGCAATGATTTTTTTCCCTCGGAATTTTTTTCCATGCAATAGCCACTTCAGCAGAGATGCGTAAGATGATACTTGGCTCTCGCTGGGTTTATGATTATGAACTCCTAAGCACTAGAGAAATTATTCATGCTAAATAGGAAAGAGTTTACATAAAGTTACCCCTTTTGCAGAAGACCCTTGAGTAATTGTTAATTGCCTGACAAAGCAATTTGCTCTGGTCATACTGGAATTAGGAGTGTCAAAGATTACATAACTCACTTATTTTTTCCAGTTACACAAACCCCACAATTTCCTTCCCAGAGTAATTATTCTTCATAGCATAAATGGCTGCTTAATCCTCAGATGTATTTGCCATCTGCTTGGCACAGATAGGAACACTGCTCAGGCACAAAGTCCCTAAGGAGCCGAGAAGACAGAGTACTCAGGAGGAACACAGTGGCTGCTCTCCCTGGACACAGGACAGCAGCTTGCTCATGGAGTGTTAGGAAACACCTTTTCCTGGAAATTCCCTCTCCCACTGACTGCACCAGAAGCACAAACCTTTCCATCCAGATGAAGCCTGCAGTTCTTAGGGGATGCCTGCCAGGATCTATCTTGTCATCAAGCATTGCAACAGTTCTTCCTCTGCTCCCCATTCACAATGCAAGCTTTAAAGCCACCAGAAGATTTTTAATCCAAGGGACACTTTAAAAGGTCTTTCTTGTGTGCCTGCTGTTTCACACATTTTTTCTTTACTACAGTTACTATTCAACATTATTTTCCAGTCCCTTTGCTACTGTCATCTTTGCTAGCAGCCCCATGATAGCAAGAAATGTTTAATTTTAATGTTTAATCAACTGATCACAAAGTAGCTTATAAAAAGGTTACCATTATACTTCCCATCTGCTCAATATGAATGGAGGTTTTGAACCCAGAATTCAGTTGTTTAAATCACAGTTCAATCCGAATAGTGTATATCATCTCCTTATTTAATCACTGCTATAGCATTCCCTCTTTCAGCATAAACAAAAAAAAAACCCAAATAAAACATAAATTTAAAGTGGCTCTGGCTTAATAAGAGATTTCTGTTATATTTTAAATGTCAGGTCTGTCATCATTTCATAATGTTCTTTTAAGCTACTTTCACCAGGCAGACATTTATGGAGATGCAGTGTTAGGGAGATAGTTGTCCTTCCTCTACCTCCAATACATCTCTTCTGGCCCTGCCCCTGTCAATCATTTTCTTGATTCAAAATTATCTTGAATGAAAACAGAAAAAGATAAAGGTTAACAAAATCTCCATACATAGTCATCTTATTATTTCTGGATGTAACAACAGTATTAGGGAGAGCAAATCTAAAGGATTTCTAAGTTAATTTTAGTAGATCACTGTCTATATATAGATTTCTAGTTACTCTCTAAAGGAGTGCAAGTTGGTGCTAAATTTGAATAATTACCCCATGACCAATATTAATCCTTTATGTTAGAGAGCTCCATTCCTGGAAAATTCAGTTCTGAGAATAAAAGAGATTCTTCAACCTGTCAAGATTTTACTTTTTTTTTAAATTTGAATTGATTTCATATTAAGATGTTTCCATAACTAGGAAAAAGGCTATATGAACTTTTAATTTAGGACTAACAGAAACATGATGTAAAATTAAGATACTCTGTCCCTGAAGATATCAAGGAAACTCCAAAGATGAATTTTTCCTTTTCTCTTTTTCTCCATTTTGTTGTGAGGGAGTAAGTTCCCTTTTTCTGGAGGAGGATTAATTTGCAGTCTGTCAGAAAAACCTACACTTCTACTTTAACTCTGAAAAAACACTGTAGTGCTCCAAAATTCTGTTTCACAATTATCAGAAAAACTAAAGTTAATTTTTTTTTTTTTTAATGTCTTCAGCCTCACAGATTGGAAGGCCTGAATGACCTTAAAAAAGCTACTCTTGGCTTCTCAGTTCCAGAGAATATTAGCTGTGGTTTAACAATATCTTTCTGTCTTTAGAATACACAAATTTTGCACAGTAAATGCTGTAACATTTAGCTTTCTAACAGAGTGTTCACAATATGGTGGTATATTGCAGTTTTCTTTCAGGGTGTGTTTACATTGGTGGGAAAGAGAAATCAAGCTTGAATTTTGTGTTTGGTTTGTTGTTTTTTTTTTAAATCTTGATTCCACACTACCATTTAAGCTGCTGCAAATGTTTGATATTAAGAAATAATAATAAGGATGGGAAAACAGGTACAGAGCAAGAATAACAATTATAATGTCAGACCAAATTCCCATCCCTCAGCAAATGGACATGGCAAAATATGTAGTTAGGACTGGATCCTGAGAAGAATGAAATGGGAATATACTGAAAAAGGAATACCTGGAATCTTCAGTGTTATAGAAGTGATAATACTAATATCCCAATCAATTAAAGTCACTTTATAACCACATAATGAAAAAAAAAAACCTTAGGACAAAAAAAAAAAGTTAAAAAATACAAGAAGAATACATAGATGGAAAATTCAAGTAGTACACACAGCTTTTCTAAAAAAATTAATTAATCTAATCTATCATTTATATTTCATTTATGAAATTTACATTTAGAAACCTAAATCAAACATTACACACAAACAATCAGAGAGCATAACCCGATTAGCAGAGTTGAAACGAGTAATTCTGGAAGAAGCAGAACAATAGAAAACTCACTGTTTATCTACAGACCTGAGTTTTATAGTTGATAAGGAGCTATGACTGAAGTTTTATCCCTGCTTTGGGAAATATCCTCTTCCACATTTTCATGTCCGAAACTCATCAAACACATGAAATGAAACTGGAAAATTAATCTAAAATTACATAAAAATTAAAAAGTAGACTAAACTATAAAACGAGTAAAATCACTAGAATGGGTGACCTAACTTCAGTTAGTTCATAGATTAATAAATGTCTTCAGATTAACTGATGTGATTTAAACCAAATGCCTCAGATATATGTTAATGCTTTCCATGACTACTGGCCTTAATGTACGTATAATGGGCACATGAACCACCTGGTAAGCATCCAGAAGTCTAATCTTTTCTCTATCTAATCCTTTAAAATATTTGCCATAAATGAAGACAAAAGCACAAATTTTCATTTCATAGAGAGGGCCTGGAATTTTGCTCATAGGGTGGGCAAAATGTTTTGCATATGCATATTTTGAGCAAAGTGGTTCCACTTTGAAAAGAAAGGTACTGCAATAGGGTAAGTCTGTGGGAAGTTTGAATAGGATGCTCAAGGACAGAAAACTACTCATAAAAAACAACTAGTGAGGACTTTTAGAAATCAGTGTCAGTCCTTCAAAGGATATTTAACACATCAATTAGGATGTGTGCCATGAGAAATGGAGCGAGCTGCACAATGAAGAGTAGCTTCTCAACATGTAAATAAAGCAACTGAGTACTGAACTTCACAAAAATAAACTGTGAATGTATCAAGCAAGTCACTCATATGTCAGTTTTCAAGAAAAAGACTAGAAAGAACCTGAAAAAAACTATAAAAGGGAAATGTACAGGTTTTCACATCAAACAGTCTCTCAGGTGGGTTAGACATCAGGGTTGAAGTCTTTACCTGTCTCTTAACACACTCAAACTATTCCAGTGAGGTAAGTCTCAGGACAGTATTGCACATAAAAAGAACTGGTTTTTAGTATCCAAGCACTGGACAATGGAAATGCTCCCAAGAATATGTTGAGAATAGAAATAACTATAAACAAAGAATAACTGAAGGCAAATAAGAGATCTGATAAGCAGTTGCAATACCAGAAAGAGACAAGAAAAGGTAGAGGCATACTACTGGCTGAACACTAAGAAATGTAATGCTCTCCACCTTGTAATCTGTCACCCCAGTCTAGGCTAAATTATAACTGTGTTAGTGCTCTCTGGGAATGTGAGAAACATAGGCTTAACATCCATCAGGACAAAGAAGTATTTGAACAGAGGTAGCTCACTTTCTACACAACTACTGTAGAATTTGCATGAAAACATATATTAAAACCATCATTTCCTTTCTTTGGCTCTCATCTTGTTGCTTTTTCAAGAACATTGTCTTAAAAGGACTGATTCTATAACTGGTTTGAGGTTTCTTTGCTTCTTTTTTTGTTGTTTGTTTGTGGTTTTTTTTTTTTTTATTTTCCGAGCAAAGCAAGCACCTCATAGAACTCAAAAAGAAAATAACATCTGAGCCTGGATTTAGGTGGTAGATTGAACTCAGAGTAGTAGTAGATTCCACCCTAGGCACCCAAAGAATTTTTGGGAACATCAGAGAGATATCTGCAAGTTCAGAGGGGTACAAGTGCAAGATAGATACTGTAGTTTTGAATCTATGCTTATCAACTCCACATGGATAGTTCTGTACCATCAAAATAATTTATTGGCTTTGTTCTTTGGGCTCCATATTTCATGATATTTTGAGAAAGGAGTTTTGAAATTGTTAACTAACTTTATCAGAAACATTTCAGGGTGTCACCAGTGTTTGTTAGCTATGCTGCATGGATTACTGTTTGAGCCTGGCCAGCAAAGAGGCACCCACACAACCCCTCACTCACTCCCCTACAGTGGACTGGAATAGGAAGGGTGAAAGCAAGGAAACTTGTGAGCTGAAATAAAAGCAGTTCAATAGGTAGAGCAAAAGCTGCACACACAAGAAATGCAATGCAAAATAATGTATTTTTTTCACTATTTCCTCCTCAGCAGCAGTAAATAAATATGTTTAGCCACTGTTGAGGAATCAGGGCTTCAGCACATGTAATGGATACTTGGGAGGACGAATGCCATAACCACAACCTTCCTCCCCCTTTCCCTGACCTTTTATGGCTGAGCATGACACCATATGTTATGGAATGTCACTCGGAACAGCTTGGGTCACCTCTCTGAGCTGTGTCCCCTCCCTGCCTCTTGCCCACTCCCACCCTAATGGCTGGGGGGAAGAGTAGGAAAACAAGAAAATACTGTGCGAGTACCACCCACCAATAGGCAAAACATAGTTATGTTATCTGCACTTAGCCACAAATCCAAAACAGCGTACTAGGGGCAGCTATGAAGAAAATTAACTCTGTCTCAGATAGACCCAGTACAATTACTTACTTTGGATTTTTGGTTGAGCTTCCATAATGTTTCACTGGGAAACAAAATAGCAGTAGAGATTCCTGCTAGGGTTGTCTACATGGCAGGACTGATTCTCAAAAATATAAAGGTAAATTCACACTTCAAATATGGTAAGAGAGAGGCTACAACACAGGATAGACACAGGTCTCAAATAAAAGCACAAACCATGCAAAACAAAAATCCTGTTCAACATGGAACATAGCTATGCAAGTTCTGAAACACCTGAAAGAAAAAAAAAGTAAAAAAAAAGATAATTCTCTAGTTGTTGTCTCAGGTGGCAGCAGTTGCTTTCAGACAGAAATAAATCTCACTGTCATTTGTGGTTCAGTAGTCTCCTCAGAATTTATCACTAGATCTTTGGCTGGACCTTGTTTCAAAGAAAGGTTAATACATGTTCCAGCTCAAGAATGAAAATGTTTACCTGCTTTAACTGGACACAAATGGTTCAGGACTTTGGATTTTGATTTTATAACCACTCACACATTGATACATTAGTAGTACCTGTCAGTGCCATTTAGTCCATTGGAATTATGTGCTGAAGAAAATACTGCAATTGATGAGTTCATTATTAGTCACAAATGCAGGAAACAAAGCAACAGGAAAACAGACACCAAACATTGGATAACTGAGCATGAATAAGTCCCAATTCTTGATACTATGAAGAGAATCCCTATGGCTCTTAAGCTTTGCTGCTCCTTAAATCTTTACATCTCATTAAAACAGGAGCAGGGAGAGTGCATTATACTTAAGCAGCTTATGAGAGGTTGACTGGTGTATTTTAAGTAACAGACTGAGGATTTTCCACCCAATAGCATTTCAGATTATCACTGTGATCTCATGAGTAAAGTTTACACCATGAGAGGATACAAGCAAAAGACACTTTTCTGTAGGCTCTGAAAGAGCCCAGGCTGAAGCAGCAAACTAACTTTTTTATGTTGCCTCTTTTTCTTGTGACTTTGGGGTCACCACAATTCTTTTTCTAATAATAGAAAATTCATCTGTAAACAGATGGTGTTGTTTCATCTTTTTGGTCCTTCTGGGCATACCATAATGACAACACAGTGAATGTTTGTCTCAGATAGTCTTTATCACATTGTTTTAGTGTAAAGTACACTTGACTTATTGGATTCTATACTTTTCATTAAAACTTATTTTACTGTTAACTGTTTTATCTGAGTTATTAGAGGTAGAAAAGGACAGAAGTTTTTAATTAGAGAACTCTGGATAAAATAATTAACAAACAGTAAATTGAAAGCAATAACCATATTTCTCAGAGTAGCTACAATAAAATCGTTCTGCAGCTATTTGTAATGAGCTAAATACTTTCCAGAAAAGAAATAAAAAAGAGAGTTAATAAAATTAAGTGCTTCATTTTCCATCTTGGTGGCATTTTCATCTCAGTGAGTCAAATATCCCAAAAGGCAAGAGGACCAGAGCCTTGCCTCTGTAGCTCAGGAAGTAAAACCCTACACAGATCCAAGGTGATGAGGAATAAATACCAGGTTTTTGTAAATACATGAGAACCCAGCTCCAAACATTTTCCACGTCAAAATGCAGAGGAAAATTATGCACTTCCATTGGGTAGCATAATTTAGGTCATTGACATTAGCTTTCCAAAGGACTCAAGTGTTGAACCCACTCCAATCCAGGCCCCCATGTTTCATGCTTGCACTTATTTGCACACTCCATGTTCCTGGAGAGTCCCCCCAGAGAAACAGGGATATTTTTTCTTTTTCTATCCCTTTTCTTGTGAAGGTCACCTTTTAGTGGCTTCAGCCTATAGACAGGTTTTGAGTCACAAAAAAAAAAAAAAAAAAGGAAGAAAGAATGTAGTCCTGAGGCTAGGACATGAAAAGCTCTGCAGCAGAAAGCCACAGCCTGGAACACATCTCTCTTACTCTTACTCATGTGGGGATGTGTGTCAGCTCCCTTATGCTTCAGCAGCAGCTCATGGACCAACCAGGGACACAACTTTCCTCCCAGTCACCAGAGTGGGAAAGGACACAGCTTTTTTTGTTAGCTTCTGTATGATTTACATACTTCTAAAAGCCTTACTTTAATTCCTTCCCTTTATGAACATTCATACTCTAGCCTCGGGTAAGCATCAAAAGGTATATTTGTTCCTTGATAACATCATTGTCAGCAGCTACTCTTCTTGTAGCTATGAAAAAGTAAACTTTGGAAGAAATATCCCCTAGACCTTGAATAATACATATTTTACTGTCCTCTCATTCACACCCATTAAAAGATGTGCTACTGCACATTATCCTGAATCACAGTTCACAGAGTTATAATTCAGAAGGAAATATTCTGGCTGAGATCACCTAAAAACATAGAAGAGCTACAGTAGAAAAGAAACCATGGCCTTATCTATGCATACACACAGTGGGCTTTATATTTCTTATATCTAAAGTATACAAGTTAAACATCATTCTTATTTCCTTTATCCATTATAAAATTCTTCTAGTCATATGCAGGCAAGCAATCCCTCTAAATGACAGGCCATATGTTAGAAAGTACTTTAGAAACCCTACCATGCACTCTTCCTGTACAAGCTTTATAAATATGTCTTCTTTTGTATTTAAATGTAGAAGGGACAAAACCACAGGGAACAGTTTCATGTGTTTCCAGTAGTTTTTTTTTTAAAAAAAAACCTGTTACTAAGTGCTTTTTCAGATGCTTAACATGTTTAGCACTTTGGAAACAAGTCTTTCAACTTCCCATTTGGATATGATTTATTTAGGTTAGGTCATGGAAACTGTGTTGTTTTGATCCTCTAATTCCATCTCCAACCTAATTTTTTTTCAGCCTGGCAATATAATTAGTCTCCTACCATCAAGCATCCTGCAAGGCTGGCTATGCTCTCTTGGCCAGTCCTTCATTTTACAATGTGACTTCCTCCTACTCTCCATCCCCCACACACACCGCCCCCTCTCCCCCCTCCCCAGTCATAGAATATAATCATTAAGGTATCTGCTGATGATAATCAATTAATCAATTTATGGTAATGTAAAGATACTAATGCTAATAATATTCTTCGCTGCAAATACTTCACCTGAAATCTCAAATTCTTGCCACAGAACAGAATGACAGGAGCTCACATTAGTGAGATCCTCAGAGAAGATCAGAAGTCTTTGAAACTTTAAAAAACCCATACTAGTAATAGTTAACTTCTTAAAGAGATGAAGTTCAAAGTGACTAGGGAAGACTGAATAGATGTAAAAGGTTGCTACAATGCTCTTTTTTTTCAAAGTCTTTGAAACCATTGCTGCCACTCCTGGTTGTAGTAACTTCAAACATTTTTGGAGCTGTGGCAAGCTCTGTTCCATCCCCTGGTTCCTCAGGCTATTCCTGTTTGCACTCCCAGGCTCTCTCTCTTTGACCTACAGGTCTTCCTGCTTGGACTTTTATAGTCTCTCCCTCAGTCCCACAAAGAATAAGAAACCTCTGCTGCCACACAGGTGGAAGATTCCTCCATTTGTTTAAATAAAATATAGAAGATGAATAACAATGAAATTAAACACAGCAGGTGACCATGAGGAGGAAGTTACAGGCCACCAATTTGAGGCTCCAGGTGAAACCATGTTGCTGAGATGGAGAATCCAGGCAGCATCTGCCTCAGGTGCTCCCCGTGGCACTGGGGCTTTTCCTTGGGCTCTGGGTGATGTCTCCATGCTCTGTATGTCTGCATTCTCTGCACTCACATCCAACAGACAACATTTGTCTGGGAGGCCCCATGCAGGTTTTCATGGGACACATCTTCATTGCCAGGCACCTGAGCTGCTCACTCCTCCACCAGCACCTGAGTTTCTGAATAAAAGGCACTACACACTCATACCTTGGATATTGCACAGATCTTAAACTAAAAGGAAGTAATGTGGTAATTTAAATATAGGTTGGTTACATATTCACAGGCTTCATTCACATCAGTGCTGCACTTTAGGTACATCAAGTAGATGGACAAAAAATTTTTTTAGAGGTTCACTAAAAGCAGCCTTTACAAAAACTCCCTTAGTACAGCAAAACTGCTGCACAGCAGAGGAAGTTAATGAGAGGGTCACTTCTCCAGATGTCTCTAAAGGTGCAGAGCTTCCACAGAATCTCCTCTAAGTGGAAAAGTAGAACCATGTTTGACTAAGTTGACTAAGCAATGGGTTATGTTATAGGCAGAGGGCTAGTAAAATGGCTGAGTTGAGGGGACAGAATAAGGATATTTTCAGTGTGAAGGAGTTTTCTTTTGTACCTTTACCATTTCAGAAATGTTGTTTTGCATCCACTATGCAAACCATCATAATTTACTGTGAAAGACGCAATATAATCCTATGAGCATTCAAAAGGCTACATTGCTGGCCACAGCTTGGCATAAAAATCAGATCTCAGTGATTTTGAAAGTATTTGAAAGATTCTTTTCCCTCTCTAGAAGTATTTGTATCATTATTGCAGAGACTATTTTCACCATTTGCTGGGGTCAACATTTCACTATAAAAATATTAATTTCTCATGTTTAAAAGAAAAGTGATTATATCTGACAATACAGTAAGGCTGAGGATTCCTACATGTCATGCTTTTGGCATATTTTTCGATTGGAGAGTAGCAGGATCATCTATCAAAATTTCAAATACAGAATCACTACTGCCAGCCACATAAACCTTAGGCATTTATATACAACCATCAATACCATCTCCATGGCACAGTTGATGCCTGAACCTCTTTTTCTTATTTAAAAACAAAACAAAAAAGGGACAGATGCTAATAAAATTAGACTTTCCACACACTTACCTCCTGCAGAAGAAAATATCTGAGACCTTTTCAAGAAAGCTTTCCTACTGGGCTGTCTTGCCCAAGGCTGGATTCCCATAACAATTCAAAGCAAAAGGATACTCAAGCACGTCTTGCTAAAATTTGCAGTGCTGGTGTGCTAACACTCCCAGTACCACCATGTTAATATTCTCAGCTGGGAACAGACAGTAATGTATAAGCATCTTACGAAGATGTAGAGCTGAGAAGCAAATCATCATCATCACTTTATCCAGCCTGCATCACTTACATGAAAGCCTAAATTTTGTGACCAAGTGTAGATGAAGCTGCCAACAGTACCATATTCCAAAAAACTAGCAGAATACACAGGGATATGAAAGTAAATAAGACCACTTGGGCTGAGGAGAGAACAAAAGGAGGCTGGTCACAACTCTGCAAGATTAAATTTTCTTTACTTCACGGGCCACATGTATTTTTGACAGGGAATGCTAGGCAGATTTTTCCCCCTCCCTATAGAACAAAAAATAACTAGAATGAATTATTTAGATATGGTTAGACCTGGTTAGAAAGGACTTCCCCCAACCAAAATCTATTGTCTTTTTTTCTTTGGTTTTTTTTTTTTAAGAACCTTTTATAAAATAATATTTTATTCTACACTGTGTAGGGGATATAGTTAGACACAGGAAGTAAATTTTTCTCTACAAGAAGGAATGAAACAGAAACTGAATTTTCTTCAGGTAAACCTTGAGCACAAAGGTATTTGAAGCACTTAGGAGAAATAAATATTCTTCTGCCTAATGAGTAAAATAAAAAACAAGCGGTAATCCAAGCAGAGCTTGGACTACCATAGTTGCTTATCATGGGGAAGTTTCCCCATGCATGCAGCTATTTTTAAGGTTAGCCAATATACTACTCATATCCAATTGAAAGAAATAGGAATTTTCTCCCATAGAAATACTTTTTTCCTACATGCCAGGCCCATTACAGTGACAGTTGAGTGGTAAAGTTGGAGAGAATGAATAGATATAGAAGAATGAATATAGAAGAATGAATGGATAGACCTGGAGAAGCTCTTCCCACCACTCTTCCAGCATACCTTACCTCTCTCTGTCACCTTTTGTTAACTGCTGGACACCAAAGGCCCTTCAGACTTGAATTATTTAAAGACAGGGTCCCAGAGATCACTCAGAAGTATGCCAACCATAATAAATATTTTGTGTGTCTGTGAAAATGAATATTTTAAATTCTGTTAAAATATTAAGCAACATGAACATTTTTATCAGCAGAAATACTCAAAGACTTTGACTGCCAACTAGATAGGTATACCCTTACAGTAGTCTCTGTGGGAAAATTAGAAGATATTGATAGGGTTTTCAGCTCTGGAGGTGCACTCTGGCATTTGGCTCTACCTGTTTTGCTTGGGAAGCATTTACATGAATACCTGTCCTATAGAGACAAATCTTAAAATACAAAAAGCTCCCAAAACTTAGAGGAATATTTAAATTGAACTAAGACCTGTATGCTCTGCTTCCTAGAACTAAAGTGACCTGAATTCTAGCTTGAAATACTCTATTACTTGTGTAATGTTCTACTTTGAATGGAGGAGTTTTGTATCCAAAGTTCAGTTCTAAACTCCTAAAAGAATAAAGTGATTTGACACTAAACTCCTTGTTATTTCACCACTACTCCACCTCCCAGTTTGGCTGCATGATTTGAAACCAAAAGCAATGGGTTTTTCAAGGGGCACTTTTCCACGCTATGGGATTTGGAACAATTTACCCAAATGTCTGATCCTGTTTCCTGCCTGCATTAGTTCCTCATTAATACTTTCCAATGTTCAAGTGTGCCCAAACAGCAAAACAGTGAAAGAGGGTCAGGAGTTGTCAGAAGTTTTGCTTTTTTTGCAATAAGTGTTGATGGACTTTTAGAAGAAAAACCAAAACTGACTAGTGTATTTGTTAAAGCATGTATCTAGCTGACTTTTTTCTTATCAAGGATCAGCTGATTTCTGCAATTCTAAGAATTGTTCCTGTTTACACAAATAGCTCACAAAATTCTCCTGAGCTCTAACATTTCTTTAAAAAAATAAAAGGCCTACTTAAACTGTTAGCTTTTATGTTTTGTGAAGAATTACAACAGACATGAAAGTTAAAAGTACTTTATGTTATCCCTAGAGTTCTAATGGGACAAATTAGTTTTTATATAATTAAATTTAATACTACCAAACGAAACTTGTCAATCCACATTACCATAGTGAATGTTTTAGTAGTCATTCTCCAAATAAAGAAATATACTACACCATAAAAACAAAAAATAAAGTTTTCTTACAGCTTTAATGGTGATAATAGCTTATGTTTTAGATCACAGCATCAAAGAGGCTAGTAAAATTGGACAGCTCTTCCAATCTCAAATGACACAGCTTTTATGCTTTTTATTGATTTAAGGCTTAAATACAATAAAATGAAAGAAGTGTACTAAAAATTAATATAAGATAGTGAAAAAAGGGGCCAACACATTAATAAAGGCTAACTCTAAAAGACAGGTTGGTCTTCTTAGACCATTATGGTGTAAGGAGTAACATTATTAGGAAAGAAAATGGTATAAAGCTGCTACATAAATTCTGACAAAGACAGGCATTCTATAAAAAACCACAAGTTTTATCTCACAGATAAAACCATGTTTTACCAATAAATTATGGTCCTGGATTTAAAAATGCTCTCAGCCTCTGGAAACCCTCTAGTAAGGAATTTTTGCCCTGTGGAAAATCTCTTTCTTCTTTATATTTAAGGTCCATTCTCCCAACCACCTACAGCACATTCCTGCAAAAACATCTGGTGAAAACTCACACTTTGTGAGTAATCTAGGTAGAGATTTTCTTTTGTCAGAGCTGGCATATACCTTCACCTTTAGTGTGCAGAAAGCGTGGTTTTCAGTGATCAGCATGTCCTACAGCCACAAAACCCAAATACAGTGACAAAGAGGACTCAGGAGCACATCAGAGCTACTTCCTCTGAATAGAGTATGGCATTCCTCTCATATGATGTTTAAGTATTACAAGTGAGTCTGCACTAATTGCCTAGGCCCTTTCTGTAGGCAGTGGTAGAGTGAGGAATCTTCATACAGCAATTTATCCTACTCTGCACAAATGTCTAATAAGGTTGGTGTGGAAATTACAGAGACTTTCTGTTTACCATGGGAGCAGTCTGAATAATTAAGTACATTGTCCACCTTACTAGGTGGAGAAAGGGTGATAAATCTTACTGTAAAATGCTTATACAGACAGGGAGTCTAATTCAAAGCACTGAAATGGCATTGGTTAGCTCCATACATAGAGCAATGTAAAAATAACCCAGTCACTGTAGAAGGTGATTTGACTTAATTATGTAGTGCTACTGCTTTTGGAAAGTGGGTAATCTAAGAAAACCCGAATTAAATACCTTCTATAATAGTGGACTGAAAGTCAGTGGCAGAATCATAGAGTTCAATGTTCCTCCTCCAGTGCTGTAATCACTAAGAGTACACAGCAACTCTACTATTTATTAGATGTCCTCTCAGAATACTCTATTGGATAAGAGTAGGAATATTTTAATATGTAATACATTTCAAAACTATACACAAAGGAAAAATACAATGTAACATTTGACCTCTGGGTAAACAAGTCCCACATCCATTTTTCTGGAATAATTCCCTATAAAGTCATTTAAACTGAAGCCTTGAAAAATTATGTTTTCTATTAGAGCAGGAGGTGGCTTTCCACTCCAGAAGCTAAAAAGGATAAGAAGAAATGTATAGTAGCAACCACAGTATGCCAATGAAATAATTTAGGTTTCTTATTAAAACATCTAGTGCTGTTACAATATTATGTTCTATACAACTTTAAAAAACAAAACAAAACAAAACACAGTTAATCTCTCACTGGAAAGTAATGTGGCTGTCCTGTCACTGTTGCTCTTGTTCTTGATAATAACCACTATTTATTTGTAAGCTTTTACACTATTTCCAGAAGACATTTAATTAATTGCCTGAATCACTTCAGCAGAAAAGCTCTTCTTTCTTCATTTTTCCCCCTTTCTAGAGAATGACTTTCAAATAACACTTTATTTCAATTGCAAATGAGTTCCAACTTACTGGACCTTTAAAGAATTCATAAATCTGCATGTGCATCAGTCAGGTTTAACTTGAATCTACGTGCTGAAGAGAGATACATGATTTCAGGGTACATCAGGACTCTTTTGCTGTACTGTTATTTGGCAATGAGATGCATTCCTAGTGGGTATTTTCTACAGGCCCATAGCTTTTGTTTTTTTGTTCTAACATAGACCCAGTGGCTCTAAACAGATTTGGTATGCCCCACAGAGAACTGGCTGACAATGAAACCAGCAGGGACCTAATTACAACATGGTAAACTATGCTTCATGCTTCATGCATTAAAAAAAGGAATATGGTTACACTTAGGCAGTCAGTTATATATCAAACTGATTATGCACCTACGAAACATACTGGGTTTGCATTCAAATCTTTCTTTTGCTCACTGTAGGATGATAATATACAAGATTATGGTTCAAATAGTCAATGTCCCACAGCTGAATTTCCTGAAGTATTTCATAAATGTCTTACTGCTAAAGGAGAGTTTTGCACTGGGGAAGAAAATAAAATAAATAAATAAAAAGCAATATTACACGAGTGCCCATAAGTGTTCATATGTTGGTGTGGTGCTGACAGAGAAAGCAAAAAATAACACACCTTGCATTACATTACAGACTATTTCTCTCTCTCTCTCTCTCTCTCTCTCTCAGTGTATTTATGCTGAATACCATTCAAATCTGACCAAAGATCTTTCCCAGGTGTCGCTGAACAAATGTCCTAAATTACCCCAGTAGGTTATCCTAGTGTAGAAATCTGCTTATTAGGTAATTTCCTTCAAGGCAGCATGGGAAAAGTAAGCTTTAAGTAGGAAAGTTTGCAAGCAGCTTGGAAGATACAGGTATTTTATTATTATTATTTTACTTACTGTAATATTCCCATCTAGTCAGGACAATGGGCATATAAACAGCTCTCAAGATGGCGAGTTGTTAAAATTTAATGTAAAACTCGGACAAGTTACTGCAATAAATGTTGCTTATGCTCTTAGGATTGTAAGTTAATTACACTTAAGTTAGCCCATAGTGCAAGCTACAGCACAGGAAATAAAGACTACTTTGTATAACTAACAGATCAGCTATGAATACTGAATGTACTCATGTTCATGTTCATTGTATTTGGTTAGAAAACAAAGATGTAAACAAATGCACCTTCGAGCTGCTCTAGCATACACCACCTGAGGTAGATGTCACCCCTTTGTTAGAAAGAGGACTGTTTTATGCAGAAAACAAGCTCCATGGAGCAGCTTTCTGTCATTGTCTTGAGCAAATCTCTTACAACTTAATATTGTTTTCCAGGCTTCCCCAGCAGTAAATCCCCCCAAAGTCTGTCCATTATTTTATCTACATTCTCCCCAGAAGCCTAATGCTTCAGAAAGATTTAAGTCACCAACTTAACCCTTTGGGGATCATCTGAAAATTGGAGAACATGCCATGTTTTAAAATCAGTACCTGGTCCTGTCAGCTTCTTCTGGAGATTTTTTGGCAGCCTGCTCTTCTCTGGGGTCTGACAGGCAAGGAGCTATTACGGGAAAATCACTGAGCAAGCTTCAGTGTCACACCAAAGCACCAGCACACAGTTGTTGATATCCCTGTTTTCTTCCTTAGATGTTTGTAGCTATGAATTGACTGATATAAGCCACATTACAAGTTACAGACAAATAGCATACAGAACCATCTGAAATTTATAACTTTAAAAGTGTTTATTTATGCCAACCAATTTTGCCAGGATATTTTCTCCAAAAAATATCATCCCATAGGCCAACCACCAGGATGGATTTTTCAGCACAATCACTTTCCAGTATGTTACAAACCAAACTGACAAACTTCCTGCCTGTCTACAGAGTTGTCAGGTTCAGTGACTCTACCAGACAGGGTGGTGCAGTAAGTGGGATGGGACTTCTTGCCATTTTTCTTTTTTGTTTTTTTAATGCTGCCAAACATTTTAGTCATAAATACTACATCACAGATCACACTGAAATCACATACCTATATGTAGATCACACCAAAATATCTGTACCTAATATAGTACACAATACAGCTTAAAACTTTGTACCTCAAAGTATAAGGAGTTCATGTTGAGGTCCTGAAGTAATCTTTTGGATCATGGATGCATTATGCTTTTTTAAATAGGGTAGCTATCTCTCATTGAGAAACTACTCATTGTTGTCAATATTTTACTCTCTCCATTCTGTGTTATTTAATAGAAACTTACTTTTTGTACGTATCTGTCTTTGTAATTTTCTCTTTTGAATTGTGTAAGAGTTATGAATTTCATTAAGAAGGCTCCTAAGCTCTTCTACCATATCAGCAGGCCACCCTATCAGCAGGCCAAGTGCTGTCTATCATCTGTCTATGTACTTTGTGAATGGAGGGGGAGGGAATGTCAGCATCTCTGGGATGTTGAAATGCAAAGAACTACTGCTTTGTAATGCTCAGATGAGTCTCTGCATGTGGCGTATAGCCACATTTATAGATCTGGGACAAGGTCAATTTTCATTTTCATTTTGGTTTCAGATCATTTGCACTGGGGAGGATATAATTTACTGTGCTGTAGATCTATAATTTTCCTCTTCATTTCTTCTACCATTCTTGATTCACTTTCCTGGTAACTTCTGACAATTTCTTTCCCAGAGGTGCCAGTGTAGATCTGTACAAGTTGCAAACATTAAGTAGTAATTTATACTAGCCTTCACACCAGCATCTAGGCCAATACAGCTTAATCAACAGAATTTCGCATATTCTAAAACCACTTTGGTGGTTTGGTGGGAAGGGGGGGAAACTTAGGCTATGATGCTCATTTTTTCTATTTAATTTTTGGTTTAAAACACCAGCTTTTTCTTTTTTTTTTTTTTTTTTTTAATTCAAAGCTATTTAATGATTTTATTTTTTTACCCGGTAATTAATTTTTTTCACTTAATAGAAGACTTGAGTACGTTCGCAGGGGGAGACACACAGGCAAACTCCATTTGTTTCAGAGTTCCTCACTAGGTTATGAAGATAAAACATGTTCAGGTCTTTTGAAATATTCACTCAAAATCTACTCAATGTCCAGACCTAGAACATCTGAGAAATCTCCAAGAAAGGTGTACTCTTGATTTCCATTAATGCTAATTCAAGCAAATATTCTTCTTGACTTCCAAGTTTATGTGAATTGTTACCCTATGCTTTACATAATTTAATTTGGTGTTCTTTCTCTTATATTAAAAAGGAAAGAAGGAAAGAATCTGTAGCAGGCACTGTCACTTTTACACATAAGTTATCTTACCTATGTCTACATTTACTTTAAAAAAAACAACAAACCAGAAAACAAAACCAAAATCAAAACCAAAACCAAACAATAGGGATTGCTTAAGCAATTTAGGACAATTTTCTTATTCTGAAGCTTCTTTATTTCTTTATCTCTAACTCGTATAATATTCTACTAGGCATGAAACTCTTCTTAAATGCTTTTTGTGGCAAACTGATGGGTTCTAGTCATTGTTGCCATGTTTCCCTAAGGCTATAAGTTTAAGGTGGGGGTACTTATATTTTTATAGCATGAAAACAGTTTTTAAACAAAGAAATGGATTATTAGTCCATTTTAGCTTAAAAAACTGAGAATATTTCATCTTAGTAAGAAAAAGTTTAGCTTGTCACACATTCTTTGGAAAAATTTTAATGTTATTCTAATACAACTATTTGAATGCGACTCTGACACACAAATTATAGCTAGCAGAGCAATAATCAACAATAATTCTTTTTATTATAGCATCATTCAAGTCTTTTCAATGGAAAAAGAGCAGTTGAAGAAAACATGTTTCTAAGATCATGGGGTTTTTTGGGTTTTTTTTAATACTAAACAGAGACCGAATGTTGGCATCACAATGTAATGACTTTTTATCCAAAGATAAAATCTTCCCACAAAAGAAAGATAAATGCAGAAAAGCCTGAAAATTTGGTTTCACCTTCCTTTTCTAGTGCTGGTTATTGCAAACATTTCAAGGACAAAATAGGGACTGTATTCCCTAATACAGAAAACATGCTGTGTCAACAAACCCAAAAGGGATAAAGGTCATGAGGAATAACATGAAGAAAACTCTTTTGATTTCTCATCCTTGCTTAGCAGCACAGGAAGAGTTCAGAAATGTGAGCTGGCATTTGTAAAAGTGCTAAGGAGAATGTTGGAGCCAGGAAGTTCACTGTGGGCTCTGGGTAGCTGCTGTGTTTGTCATCAAAGTGAAAAGAAGGAATTAATCCCAGGAATTTTACCTGGTTTTGGTGGGTTGATTGGGATTTTGTTTATTATCTTGCTCTTGTCTCCCAGTCTCAAGAACCTGGATCTGAAACACCCCTAGAACTACTCCACCCATACCCACAGGAAAACAATTTAGATCACGAGAAGCAAAAAACAGAAGAGATTTTAAAACCCTCCTTCTCTAGACTTTTACCTCAATGCACTGTTCATGTCCTTAACTTTGGAAGGCACAGTGTCTCCACTTACTTCACTTGAAGGTCACTGAATTTAGTTCCCATCACCCCATGAGCAAAAATCCTCTCATGCATTACTAATTCTGCCACCTCTCTTAGTTGTTCATAAAAGTGAGATAGAGCAGTGATATAAAGAAGTTACACTGCTTGGGTCTACATATGCCGCAGAATTGGTTTATTTTCGATTGCATATGCTTGTGCCACATCTGTCACCTTTTATATGTCTAAAAACTCTCAGCCTAACAGGCAGTTCTTCACACCCTCCTCCAAAGCCAGGTTTTCTGACTACTGCTATCTGACACAAACTAGCTTTGAGTGAAATATGTTGGAGGTGTGTGTCTGTAAACTAGATATGACATATGTTCCTGTCAGGAAGATACATCCTTCTCCCAGTCAGGCAAGGCATCAGCTTCAGAGACCTGCACCTCAAGTATTTTGGAACTCTCCCCTCACTGCTCCCATTTTCTGTGCAAGGGTACCTAATCTGCATGGAAGTTGTAAAGAATGAAACAATAATTATTGGTAAATTCTAATGAGGCTGCTGTGATATCAGGAACAATAGAATCGTCAAGATAGATGGGGTCCTGGTCAGGTTGAATGTTGGGGACTCCAAAGCTGGATGCTGAAGCTGACCACCGCAAAAGTAAGAATGAGGAAAAAAAGATTAATTTGTAAAGTACAGATGCCACTGAAAAGGTTTAAAGGCAGTATTATCAGGGGAGGGAGAGATGCAAGATTAAATAACTTTTCTAAAATATATCTTCTTCTTTCAAATTTCCACAGAATAAAATGTCTTTTAATCTTGCTATAGCAAATTATTAAAATGCAATTTCATAAAAGCTATAGCTCAGACTAAGTCAAAAGCTGAACACTTTTATTTGATTTTTCTTCTTCCCCTTACTCCTGTCTGAACCTCTGTGTTTTGAAAACAATGAACACAAGGTCCTATTCATCTGTCAGGTTTGGTGGTGGGGTTTTTTTTTTGCAAAATCAGACCTAGACTGATAGGGCTTTACAAAGTACCTAGTCTCCTACATCAAGCTGCATCAATTTCACTTAAAATGGATGTGGTGAAAAAGCTTCATAGCTCAGTTATTTGCAAGCATCTGTGAGCCTTTACATCAGACATTAATTAAGACTGTGTGTGATGGAATAGGTGCTCCAGTAATAAAGGAGCAGGACACTACATTGCAGCCATTTCACAACAGCAGCAGCAGCATGAAAACACTTGAATTCCTCCCAGCAGGCTGGGTTTTTGGTCAGACTAGCATGTCACAGTGTGCTAGTGAATGCTTCTCTCCAGGGAGGACTTGAGGCTGTTGTTAAACTTGCAGAGGAAAAAGAGCTGGGCATGGTTTGAGGTTGGTACCAAAAATGCATAAGGAACTCAGAATAATCTTTTTGACAAAATCCTCAAGCAGTAACCAAAGATTGACTTATGTTATATCGTTAATGGACTCAATTTAGTCCAAGCATTCTTATAAACTGCCATGAATATTAAAAGGTGGCAAATATTTACCATTAGACCTGTGGAAACACGTGTAGTGTTTATTTTAAACCAGGAACGTTAACCACCAACATACAAATGCAGCCTTCTTGACTTACCTTCTGTCATTACCAGATGACTTTGAATTTTCTCTGGAAACAAACAGAAAGAAACCCAACCCATATTATTCTTATAATGTCCTAAGCCTGACTGCCTTTCATTTAGTTTTTACTAATTAAAGACATTTTCAATGTCAAACAAATTATTGGATTAAAAATTAATTGTCACTGGGGAAAGTAAGGGAATGAAAACAAATTGATGATAATGGACATTTTCACTTGTTCCAACCCCAGAAGCAATTAAGAAAGAATTAATATTGGCAGGTTCTGGCCTTCTCACTTTTCCTTATATTAACTCATTTCAACTTCATTACTGGATGATAGGACTTGAATCTTTTTTTACACATCACCAAACAGAACTTCATATCAGAAAAGAGATTATATGATTTTGAATGACACCCCCTCACAAACTGAAGCTATCAAGATACTCAAGACCTGGAGGCACAGCCTTCTTAAGGAGTAATAAACTCCTTCAGCTGAAAAGAATGCATTTTAGGCAATGAAAACCTAAAACTTAACTATTAGTTCCACATATTCATCAATAATATTTCAAACAAATTTCATTGACCAAAACATTTAAATTTTTATTTGTATGGATCTGTACACACATGAGTGTACATTTACATATACCCATATAGACTTTTTTCTTTTTTTTAATTTGCTACACAGAACTACAAATTTATCATATACATATAGTTATGTCTATGGGGATGAAGTATTAAAAATATGTTCATATTGCTGCTCAATCATCAGATTTTAAAGTGTTTGTCAACACGTAACTGCTTTGCAAGAAGCACATACACGAATCCTGTCACTGAAAACAATGTGTTCTTGTAGCTTAAGATGCTTAGCCTTGTGGTTTGGGGACAGATTGCATTATTTTCTTCATACAAACATAGAAATCCTGGAGATCGCAAATGAGGTAGCTAAGTGTTTTGTGTGAATTCAAAACCCCAGTTTAATCACTCAGCTTCCACACTTTTCCCAGAGGCTGGGTGTGCATGGCTAGCTTCCTTTTAACCACATATAGGTGGAAAACCAGGCTTTCTAAGTTGTTAACACTACTACTACTACTACAGCTACAAAAGGAATAACTCACACTTTCTGAAGCTTAAATGAAACACCTCACAGTGTGTGTCCTGTGCCTAATGCTTCATTTGATGCTGATTCCTTCACCCATACATGTTACAGGAAACCCCTTCCCACAGAACTCATAGCTTACCTAGTTCGCAGCTTTTGATTATTCATTGAAGTGAATCCTCTTCTAAATGCACATCCACAGTTTAACAAACATTTCCTGCCTGCTGCTTGAACCTAAGAGTCACTGAGAGCTGTGTATAGACTACAGAAAACATCTCCATTCAATGACAGAGCAGAGGAAACTTCTGGATACTGAAACTGACTGCAAGATTTATAGTTATCTTTTGTATATGCTGCTGTCTGAAGTACCTTGTATGAATTTACTCAGTGTTTTCTTAGAAATAGAGGAAGAGAGACAGAATGTAACATACAAAGCTTAGCTATGCTGTAACAACCAAATTTAGTCACCTGGGAACTATCCAACAAACCCCCATTTCATGGAGAAAGAATTCTATTCCTTTTTGTATATATTTGTTACATTTTTAAAGCCATTGTCCAACCATCCAGTCTAGTGTTTTGATTATATTCCCGTTCTGACCATGAACCCAAAAATAAATAGTGGAAAAAGATATGTAGTTTTCATTTAGATGGATCTATCAAATGTAAATGTCCTCCATCTTTTCTAAATAGGTTAATTAAAATATCTTTGTGTGATATCTTTAGAAAACTAGTATGGCATAGATCATCAGCTGCACAAATAATGTGAAGAATAGATGGTTTTAGCATGTACTATTTCAATATTGTAAACTTTAAAAAAAAAAAAAAAAAAAAAAAAAAAGTGGAAGAAAGTAGGCAAGACCATCTAGGCATGACAAATATCACATCATTATAAGTTAAAGTTGAAACACAAAGACATCCAGCAGGGCAGGTGTGTCAAGAGAGCAAAAAGTGGAAAACTGAAAACAGAAGAGAAAATATATCTTCTCCTGATCATTACCCCTTCATGTCCTCTCTCTCCCAGCCTTCAGTACTCCATTTGCAGTGAATCAAGGAGAAACTGAGTGTATATCTTAGCAGGAAAAGCGAAAGGTTATTCAGTACTCAGAGTACAGAATATAAGCAAGAGAACTGGACTGCCAGACCTCCCACTGCTAAGCCCAAGAACTGCATTCCCAGTGAAATATGTCAGAGCAACCGAGAAGGAGTACAAAAGAAAAAGCACTGAAATTGTTCTATCTGTAACCTTTTGTTTTCAATCATTTGTCTTATGTAAGCAAAACAATCTATATGTTTTATTGTTCATGCTGTCTATTGCTGGAGGATGTGGTGAAATCAGAAAACTTTTGAATGTGCTGTCCCCTTGACAGCAGGAGATGAGCATAAAGTGGTGTCTGCAAGCAGGCAACGAGCTGTGCTCGGGGGTGAGCTATGGGTCCACCCTGCTAGGCTGGGAAGAGCAAATGTCTGTCCTTGTGCTTCTAAGGAGTCCTCACAGGCATGCATAAATATGCAGGTTTTTTTGACAAGGGGGAGAGATCAAAGATCTGGGTAAGAATTTGCAATGGCATCTTAAAATGTGAAGCGGTGCAGTAAATAATCCTGATTGTATCTGGACTCATTGGCAGGCATGGTTCTTATGTGTTTGCAAACCTGAATTGCTCTTACATAGTTGTACATTCTTAATGACTTCTGGAATTAGTCTTCTGGGGACTAATTCATTATTTGTATTTTATTTCAGTCCTTCACAGTATCTTTTTATTTTGGGATCAGTAAAATATTAAACTTAATCATTCTGGGGAGAAAAAAAAAAGGAAAATAAACCTTCCGAGCCTCTATCACTATATATAAATATATATTGAAAACCTATCTTCATTTTATGACTTTCCTCGGCACCAAGATTTTACTCTTTATTGTATTTGTTGGGATTTGGGTGGGTGGGGTCTGATTTTGTTGTGAAGTTTATGGAATTATTGAATAAAGATAACAGAGGGGTCTCTTGGTTGATCCCAGTGATTCTATTTAATTCCGTTTAAGGACAAAAAAATTCACTCAGGATTTCTTGACAGTGAGCACAAATTCAATTCATCTTTTCACAAAATGTCATCAGTATCAAAATGTCAGCCTGTGATGACATAAGTAGTTGGCTCTTCTTTGACACAATCAGATTGCATTTCCATTTGGAAAAAGATGCAAAGAAATAACTGAATAAATATCTTAATATCTCCCTAATATTTTCACATCACCAGTTTCTATATGGGTTGTTCAGTTAGTAAAGATAATAGTAATTAAAAAAAAGCTTAACTGGTAGGATAATTTTCAAGCACAACTAGAGAACAAGCAGCCTTGTCCTGCAAGCAGTCTTCCTGCACAGCTGGTCTTACTTTGAAGTTTTTCTCTTGTCCATATCCACTACTCAATTTAACATATTTTTTAGAAGCAAAGGACATTTTCTTCAATAGTCTGTTTATGGAAGATAAAGATGTATGGTATAAACAACCCAAAGACAGCAAAGACAAACCTCTAAGAAGGTCCAGTTCTGGAGCCCCTGTTCCAAGAAAGACATGGATGTGCTGGAATGTATCCAAAGAAGGGCCATGAGGATGATCAGAGGGCTGGAGCATCTCTCCTATGAAGACAGACTGAGAGATTTGGGGTAATTCAGTCTGGAGAGGAGAAGGCTCTGAGGAGACCTTATTGCAGCCTTCCTAAAGGGGGCTACAAGAAAGCTGGTGAGAGATTCTTTAGGCTCTCAGGTAGTGGTAGGACTGGGGGAAATGGATTCCAAATAGAGGTGGGTAGATTCAGTCTAGGCATTAGGAAAAAGTTCTTCACCATGAGAGTGGTGAGACACTGGAACAGATTACCCAGGAAGGTGCTGGAAGCCCCACCTCTGGAAGATTTTAAGGCCAGGCTGGATGAGGCTCTGAGCAACCCTGCCCACAGCAGGGGATGATCTTTAAGGTCCCTTCCAACTCTGTCAATTCTATGATTCTATTGGAAAGTTATAGTAATAATAAGCTACAGAATATGGTGTTTATTTAGACAACATGGCTGCCAAAGTTTGTAAATGTTCATGCATAGTGAACATAGTGTTCATGGACTTTATTAGAGCTCCTCCTTTAGATCACGTATCAGTGCAATACACTATGCACATCCAAAGAAACAGGCAGAATACAAGTAATTATCCTTGTAGGTCATGCATTCAATTGTTTTTATGAGGATTAATTAAAAAGATGGCTTTCTACAATTTAAAAGCAAGATTCACACAAATATCTAAATGCCTTGTCCAATTTTCAGCAGAGCTACCAGAAACTCTCAGTGGGAGGTGAAGTTAAACTTTAACCAGCAGAACACTACAGATCACATAACCAGATTCAAAGCACACACAAGTCAATTAAACAAATACTGTTGTTTTCAGTGAGCTGTAGCCTTGATACAAGCAAGGATGGCCACTGAAATAAAGGGCTTTTCTTACGAGGAAAAGGGATCTTACAATTAACACTGTGCCAGTACCTCTTCTAGATGCCCTTGACCCTGGGGATCCTTCCTGGGATCACCACGCTCCTGATTCTGTACTGTCTGAAAAGAAGGTGCATCTCACCCCCCTCTGCTTTGCTTCTTTTTTTCAGACACCTAGATTAAAAAATGCTTTCATTGTTTCCAGGAGTATACTGAGATGTGAACCTGGATGTATCTTCTACTGATCAAGCAGAGAAAATGAGTAGGAGCATTAGGTACCACAAAAAAGCCAGCAAGTAAAATTCATATAGAAGAGGATGAACCTGTGTGTATGTGAGTATATATACACCATGCTGAGGAATTTTTGGAGCTGTCTTTATCATCTTCCTTTCCATATCTGACTTAGGAGCCTGGTCCTGGGAGAAAAGCACATCCTTATCCCATAGCCTGATTCCCCTTCACTGCAGAACTGAGTGCTAGCCTTCCCTTTCTTGGTATGTTCACTGCATCTCTAAGTCCTTTCAGCCAGCCCTGGCCTCTGAGCAATGAGGAGGAAGGAGCACCACCCTGTGGCACCTGGGGAATTAAAAATAAAAATGAATGCAACCAGAACAGCCACTGCAGAGACACAGATAAAGCTGCTGTGGCAAAGTTTATACCAGAAGACGTTGTCTAAATATGTAATAACCTAGGTAGACAGCTAGTAGATAATATGCTGAGTAGCGTGTGGGACCAAGGAAGAGATATTTTTTCTGGGATTTTTTGTTTCTTTTAAAATTAAGAGTGTGTTGTCATTTGGCGGTGGAGGTCTTGTTGCTATAGTTACATTTCATAAAATATTGCCTAAAACACTGCTAAAATTGGCTTCCAAAGCTTCCACAACACAATACTGTTTGTTCTAAGAACAAGGCAGATTGTCATATGGAAGTAACTTCACCACTGTGACATACTAAGATACCAATGCCAGATGAGCTGTGTGTGTAAAGGTGGCCAAGGAAAGATTTACCATACAGCATTGTTTTTCCTCTCCACAAGAATTAGTCCATCCTTTATGAACTGAATAGCTTTTAAATTTTATTAAGAGACAAAAGGAAAAGATAAAAAGACAAAGATTACCAAAGCGAAACTTTTTTACTTTAGAAGACAGCACTGTGGCATCCCACTACCTCCTCCTCCTCCCCCCATGTAATATTTTGAAGAGGATATAGTATGCTTCTTGTCCTAACCTGTTTTACTGTCTTTTCTCTACATTTCTACCTCTTCTCTGGGCAGAAATACTGTTTATGTGTCCAACAGATATTTGTTACAATTTAGACAATAGTTGCAGGCTACAGTAGGAGAGCTCATAGTAACTGGTCCTTTGGATAACAATTTTCTCCCATTTTACATAATCAAAAATTAATAGGATGGCTGGACAGTACTGCATTGCTGCCAGCCCACACTGAATTCTTATTCAATTTTAAAACAATCACCTTTGTGCTCTGTTGCATTTTCCCTTTAAGCATCTCAGAAACATCTGCAGCCAGGTTTATTGCTGTTTTCCAGATCTCCTTAGAGCACTGCCTTTCCCAATGCCTGTGTAACATGATGATAGTTAAGCCTCTGCTGGGCTAAGGGCCCCAGCTATCAGCTTACCTAATAGCATCACTTGTATTTCTTGTCTGCCTGCATCTGCTTGGTTGTAACTGTTACCTCAAATCCAAACCCAGAGTGTTACAAACAGTTTCATGCATGAGGTACATCAGATACAGCTTGTCTGGACAACAAGAAGAGCTATAATTGCACCATTATTTGTTTTAAGTGCATGTAGGCAGAAATATAGTTCCTGCAATTAGTTCTGAAAACTCAGAACTAAAAAAAATCTTGTATGTGAAAAAAAATGTTCTATACTAGTGACAGGAAATATTGTGTCCCCTATATTTTCTAAACATAAGGAAATCAAACAACATAACTAAACCCAATGTTTAGTGGGTTATTTCACAAATCAAGCTTTGTAATGCAGGATTATACTCTTTGAGTACTAAATTCTACCCTTCATTCAGGCTATGAGTAAAGTTTACTGAAAACTGGCTCAAGTCTCAGCCATTTGACATACTCCTGTGGGACTAGTGTATATCCTATCTTTCTTCCTGATATGTTAAAGTCAGCTCGGTTGAGGAAAGCCAGTCTCAGTGCTGGGAAAGTGCTGTGTTCTGGCATTGCTGGTCCCAGATTGAAGAGACCAATGCATTTTCTGCCTTTTGTGCATGTAGACCCTCTAACAGGCAGGCTGACATTCTCCTGCAAAAGCCCAGCTGTGCAGCTCCAAGCAGGTGGTTATCTTCCAGCAAGAAAAACAAATTCTGTTCTCTGGTGAGACTATGACCAATGTCTCAGTTTTCAACAACAAAATGCCTCAGATACTCTTTACACAATAAATATTACAGAATTAGTGTAAGGAAATCCAATGACTGGGGAAAAAAAAAAACCAACAAACAAATCAAACAACAAACCACAAAAAACAAAAAAACCAACAACAACAACAACAACAAAAAAAACGAGCCTAAAATTAAAACTATTAAGGAAAGAGTACAGAATTCCTGCAGTATAGAATCGGTGTGTAGGCATGCTTATGTACAAATTTTACTACACTGTAGAAAGTACATGTGAAAAATTGTCTGATTTTCAAAATGCAATACACAGTGACATATTTTGATAAAATCAAAGCAGTCCTATCTACTTCTCTATTTTCACACTATGCAAAAAAAATGTACTGTGTACAAATAATCAAGGGTTGTTCTGATTTAAAGCATTGTACATTCAGACTACTTCAGAAATTCAAATACGAATCACAGACTCTCCAGAGAAAAACATCTTCATGGTTAGAGATAACAATACTTAAATATCAGAGCAATTACTTGAATTCTGGTCAAGCTTACATACCAGGTGTTGGCCACCTGCACACATAAAAATGCTCAGAACCAGTCACCAGTCCAGAAGCAGCAGGGAGAACAGAGGTGAAGTGTCTGGCTGCAGGTAAGGCAGAACTTCTGGATCCAGCAGAGCTGGGAATCAACCCCAGGACATCCCAGGTCTGATGTGTCTGCTGATGCAGTCTGCTACCCCAGGCTTTCTACAATCACAACTTTACACTTAGAGCTGGAAATTACAGAACAGCAGTATTTCTCAAGAAATACTTGAGAATGTCTAGCTTTTCTGCTGGTATTCCCTGCTGGAAATAGTAGTTTGTGTTTCTTAATTCTTGTCTTTTAGGTATTACTTTGATTTTTTTTTTTTTCTTTCAAGGCAAGCTTTGGTTTGGAATGACAATGATTTGCAGCAATAACAAACAGAAAAATATCAGCAAGCAGAACATCTCTGACCTTTTGGAAACCCCGTTGGTTTGGGTGTCTAACGCAAACCCTCCTGTTGATACACATATGACAAACATTTTGAGCATGACTAGGTCCATGTTCTCCTGTTTGGTTGCATTGCCATCACTAGATGAGGCAGAGTGACATCTCACCAGTGTCCTGAAACCTCCCTATCAGAAAAACATTTAACTATTGCTCACTACTTTTTCCAAAATATTGCAAGAGACAGCAAGATTAGGCTTATTCCTAAAATATAACCTACTGCATCTATTTCGGTTCCTTCAGGGCCATATGGGAAAGAAGAGCAGTTTCTCCCATGTGGAAGTTCTTTTCCACTTCACCTTTCTCCTTAAACAGTAAATCTTGACATTAACAGTGACTAAAAAGACAACATGAACATATGTACTTTTCTAATTTCTGTTCTGTTGTATCTTATTAAAATAGTAATACACTTTATTTATGTAGTACCTCCCTGTGAAGAATCCCAGACCCTTTAAATAGAGAGCAATAGAGACCCTTTAAATGAATGTGCCTTTAAATAGAGAGCAAGGCACATGATAAAAATAAGTGGGCACAAGAGGAAAATACAAATCATTACATATAATTAAAAATAATAAATACAACCAATGTGCCTTGAAAGCTGCATTATTCTTAAAGTAATCCTGTGAAACTAACTTCCTAAAAGAGCCTTTCCCAAGCACCTTTCCAAATCCCAGGAGAAAACCTCATCCAATGCACCAAACCCACAGGAATAAAGATTCATAGACTTTTGTAAGCTTTTGTAGTCTTAAAGCAATACATTTTTAAGCTCTCAAAGGCAAAGACCCTGTGATTATTTTTACACGACCTTAGTGCCAGAAGACAAGAGCAACCAGGACCAGATCTCCATTGAACTAACCATTGTGTACATGTAACACACAAAGAGAGGCACAGGACAAGCCTCAGGATGGGAATGGAGCTGTTCCTGCCACCTCCCACAAGTTTTTCACCTGACCTGTGGCAGCTGACAGCATCACATCCAGAGTTCATTCCCTCCACTCAATGGGAAACCTCTTCTCTCAGTCAGAAATGGCCAATGCAAAGACTAAAAAGCCACATCACAGGTAACTTGCAGGCCACATAAGAATGGGAGGGAAAGGAAACTGGAGAGATAGGAGGTTAGATTCACAAATTTTGCCAAGGCAGTGCCAAGGCACAAATATATCTGAGGTCTCCTGTGCCTAATCTTAAATCTCTGTTCCTTGGACTTGTCAAGAGCCAAGACAATTGATCATAAATACAAGAGCACAGCCTGAGAATCAAGCTCCTACTAAACTACCTGACCTAAAAGGAAAATCTGATGTAATTCCTAATAGTACTTGTAGCTCAAAAAATTAATGCATCAGTGAATCTAAAACAGGATCTCATCTTCCCCTTCTTAGGCTGCATAATTATAACTCTTACTGCGTTTAGAATGTTAGCCAAATAGTCAAGTAGTTCAGCAAAACCATGTTGTTATAGTCTGGCATTGAACTCAAGTAAGTGAGCATCCAATAAATACACAACATGGAAAATGAGGGCCAAGCAGTCTGCCTGGAAGGGGAAATCTGAGGCACACAGATGAGGCTCATCAAGATTAAATCTTGTCTCTTTGGAAAGCATCAGTACTTTTTTCTTCTGTGTTCTCCATAACATCATCTCCTACACAAGAAAATGCCTGTATTACTCCTGTAGACTTCACTTGTGCTGTGGAGAGATTCCTCAGATGGAAGTAGTTGGCCAGGAGGGCACCTGCCTCCCTCAGATCCATTGCCAAGTTGGGTAGATGTGCAACAGCACAGGATGCTGAAGCACTGAAATAGGCTCAGCCAACTTTAGTAAAAGCCCTTGAAACCACAACTGTGCACATTGAATATAGCAGATAATTAAATAGAAAAGGGCTTCTGAATACACTGTCACATACAAACCAATTTCTTTTTGTGTTATATCTTCATTATGCATATCTGTGTTTCTGTCCTATACCAGGCATACTGAAAACAAATTCCTCCATATCATTTCCCCAGCCCTTGTACCGGCCAAACCTGACACTTCTGAGTGACTTCATTTTTGACAATGTGACTTAAGAGAGTTGTAACATGCCACTCCTGCTCCTGTTGCAAAACCAATGAGAAGAAAATTGCTGCTTATTATCAGTAGCACCAGGGGCCAAATTTTAACTAGAAATCTTTAAACAGCAGCACTGGTGAAAAAAAAGAAAGAAGTTCACTGCAGCTATCAGTGACCCTAATATCTCTGTCTATAACAGGATCAGGGCCTCATGAGAATTCCTTGATAGACTGGAGCAGTTCCAACCTGCTCTGATGACAAATGGTCCCGAAGATCCAAGCTGACAGCAGAACCACCCAATGAAGGCACTGCTGCCTTGTGACCCACTGTACCAAAGGCTATTGAAAGCTGAAAATACTGGTGAGGACTCTTCTGGCTCTCTGTGATAAGAAAGTCATTACTAAGTGAGAAGAGGAGTCTCTGACCTGACTGAAGCTGGATTGAAATTCTAATTATAAATCAATGATCCTCATATAAAAACATTCATGAATCCGGAGACACAGGAAAACACTGCTATTCTACCAGTTTTTCAGCTTTCAGATCACTGTCCCTGACTGAAACAAAGTTCATACAAATGAGTAAAAAGATCAAGATCTAAGTATTATAACTCCATTGGCCTTTAATTTTTTAAAAACCCACAATTTTCCTGGAAGAGTTATAACTATTTTGCAATTTGGAAAGGACAACCATTCCTTGCTTTTTACAGTATCACAATTATTATGCATGAGGCAGCTCACAATCTCAGAGAAGTACAAAAAGGTGGATAAAGATCTCAAAAATAGAAATGAGTATCTTTTTTCACTCCCACAGAGTATACCTGTCTCCATTTACACTCACCTCACATAGCACATTTGCAAAGGTGGTCAGATCATTCAACCTAAGGCACATAGCACAGAAGTGTTGCACAGAGACACAGTCTCCCAGGGAATCACTTGCAAGTATTATGCTCTAGCAGAGCATAATCTAGAGCACTCAGATTGAAGACACCTTTGTAATTAGGCCAAATTCCTGGACTTGTTTAACTTGGGTCACCTCTTTGAATTCAACCCAAATCACAGTGCATCTAGGAGGCAAAGACTGTTCAAAGACAGAGTAAAATGAAGACTCAGGTGGCTTTGTTAACTTTGTGAGCAGAGGCTGAACCCAGGTCAGAATGACCATTTCCCCATGTCACTGCCATGGGGGTCAGGTGGAAAATACAGCATTGAATAGTCACAAGGAATGTGATCTTGGCCAGAAGAGCTGATCAGAGGGCAGATTGCCTTCCTACTAACACTATGTCAGAGGGGAGAGACTCTGTCTCCTATCCCATTTATCCTGGGAACAAGAAATTACAGCAGAATTAAAATATCAGCTTTTTAATTAATTACAAGACTCATTTCTATAATTTGAAACTGCTGGAATATATTTCTGCCTTATAGTGCTGAGACGAAGATCTGTGTGGCACTTTTGCCAAACATAAATCATTTGGATTCCAAAGTCCCCATTGTTCATGTCTCAGAAACTATTGATTCTGAAGGATTATGTATCCATGATTAACAATATACTGATGCATCCAACCACCCATATTTACCAAAAAGTGCAGGTGCTGTGGCAACTGTGCACAGAGCTGTCATTCCCATGAGGCAAATATTATACCGCTTGCTCATAGACAAATAACGTAGAATTGAGAAATTATATGATTTTATTTAGTCTGCATAATTTGCAGATTTAAGATATAGCTAACTCCCCCCCCCAAAATAAAATTGATTGTACTGTGTGAAAAGAAAATTAATAGAAATTAATAGAAATTCAAACAGCAGGTTGGACACAGCAGATCTCAACTGGATTTTTCTCAAAAGCCAGTTTTTCTAGCACTAAATAAGGCAAAGTTAAAAATCTCAGCTATAGTTAGCATAAGTCATCTTACAAAGGCAGGCATCCATTTCCATTGACAGGATCATGAACTAGCCATGTATAAGGGTATTTACAAGCAGAAGTTCCTACACATGGGAAACTCACTGACTGGACAGAAGAACCCTATTCCTATGTCTCTCAGCATAGGACGTTTTACTCATTCCTATGCCCCTCTGCAATACAGAGTCTACAAACCTCACTAGGGTCACAGAAGGAATCCTGTTCTTTTGCAATGCTTCCCCTGTGTTCTGGAAGATGCTACACACTCACACCCAGTTCACAGTAGCCATTAATTTAAAACAAGTTGAAGAAAAATCCTGAAGACATATCAGACCCAAACCTTAAACCATTGGTCTGGAGTTTTTTACGTTCTGGAACAAACAGATGGAGGCAACACAGACATTAAAATAATGAGCTCACCCAGCAACAATTTTTTTTTCCTGTGCAGGAGAAAACCTTAGTCTCACCAGCAATAGCAAAGCAACTCTTACACATCGACTTGCAGAACAAGGGATGACTCATAACAACACATTACCAAAGGAATGCAGAGAAACCACTGTATGACAACCTTAATCCTTATGGTCTCAAAGCAAGACAATGTGTTCTAAATTGAGTAGATTGTGAAAAGCAGCAAAAAGTGGCGCACTCGTTTCTATACATAATTTATCATGATGCACTAAAAGCCATTGCTGTTTTACCCCCAAAGAAGGAATTCCAGCAAAGGGGAAGAGGACTCACCTGGAACATTTTTTCGATTCAGTAGTCTCAGGGTTGAGGCCAGCATAAACATCCTGTGCAGAGATGTGATAACAGCCAGTTCTAGAAGGAGACAAGGAAGTTAGAGTTCCAAACAATTTAAAGCCAATTTATGCTTTTTATCTGTCTACAAAGCTACACAGCTCAGCCCGGGATCTGTTCCACTTGTTCTACAGCTCACCATCCACAGAGAGACACAGTGGTTCATGTGCTTCCACTGCCAGCACATTCTGATTTAAATTCATCCTTTGATGCATTCAAACACAGGTTGAGACTTGAAGTGCATCAGACCTTAGTGGAGCTCCATTATAGCTCTGTTACAGAAGAAGGACCTCAGAACCCTCCTGGCCCTGATGCTTTCTCACTTTTCTCCCCATTCCTTGAGAGTCTCACTTCTGTGTATGCTATATCCCTACAGTAATTTGCAGAATGATATCATAAGTAACTCAGAGAACATGCTGGTATGTCTTACTTTCTCTCAGATACTCTGGGAAAAAAGGAAGCAATCAGAAATGCTCTCTCACTTGCCCAAAATGGCACAAATTAATTAAAGCATAACAGTGGGTCTAGTGCACTACATGTTCAGATAATTCTGTAACAACTTCCTAGTTCCTAGCTAGTTTCTATTCTACTTTCTACAAATTAAATACTCAGTGAACAGTGCTACTTCAAACTCCTGAAAAAAAGAAAACCTTCTTTTAAAGGCTTTCAGCTCTGCTTTCAAGTTCTACCAGGGCAGAAGGTGCTGCAAAAATTAGCATTCTCCATCTCCAGGAAATGAAGAGAACCACATCAGACACTAGAAAATATTCTGCTTCCTATTGCAAAGCTTTGGATCTTAGATTTTATCTTAATTTACTGTAACTACTTCATTAGTTTAATCTCCACTTGTGAAACATCTAGAAAATTATCTCTTCTGTTGTGGACAGCAAAAAAAAACACTTACATTGAATGATTACATTTTATTTTATGATCAGAACTTGTATCAATTATAAAGTGTAAAGATCAATGGCAGAGAGGCTCTGTAGAACTGCACAAATGCAATAATGAATTTTCTTTTAATCTTCAATTTAATCTGTAAATACAAGCACATCAACTAGGTGTGCATCTTGTGTTTTGCAGCTCAGTGCTAGTAAAAAATATGCCAGAGAGAGATGTAATGACAAAAAATTCCTTTCTAAGGGTGTAAAATAACACAGAGGAATCATAATGAGTTTTTACACTGCGGAGACTCTCTTCAATTACTCAGGAGATAAGGATGACTTGAGGACTTTGTCATTCAATTGCAAATTAAAATGCCACTTCAGGATCAGGCACTGAAATCACTTGTCAGGAGTTTGCCTCTTATAAGAGCTTCAGTGTCTGGAACTTATCCTATCTTTTCCTTCCAACTTGTGTGCCTGGATGAGGCTGCTGTGTGAATTCAGCCATGAGGGTCTCAGTGCAGCTGTTTGTCCAGCCCAAAATATTTTCCAAAAAATGGAGGGAGGAGGAAAAAGAAAAGATGGAACAGAGCTCTATTCCTATTCTCTATGCTGGGGTCAATAGTTTTGCGCTAAATAAAAATTATTTAAAGAGGTCAGGCAGTTTTCAAAGTGTATGTTTTGAGGTCTTATATCTTATTCACTATATATATCTTTTACTTTAAAAGGTTTCTGGAACCACACAGAAATTGCTTTACAGAACTGCATTTAAAAACTGCAGAATTTAGCCATGGATTGGAACATAAATAGGAGCAGAGAAATTGTAGTCAACTGCATCAGGTCTACCAGTACAATAATGGCATCAACATGACAAGGAATCTTTTCAGATTAGATCTGAGGGCCCTGGCAAAAGATTGCATTACACTAAAGACTATACAATCTGCTTAGTACAAATTAGTTATGAAAACAGTAGCTAAAACTACACCACAGCTGTGAAGTTATCTACTTCCAATTCCAGAAAACCTTGGTCTGCCAGCAGCAATCATGAAATGTGTGACTTCAAGAACAGGGATTTTTTTAACAATAAAAGTTGACTAAATTCCCTGCACATCTGTTTGGGTTCACTGACAGGTGGCTTTATAAGCACAGTCCATCATTAAACTAGCAACATGCTCCTACTGGAAGTGCAGCAAGAAGAAATACCTTTTAGAAAACAGAGAGCCTTTTTCACTCATTAAACTTCATTCATTTGGAAGAAGTGTCATGCAATACAGAAAAAGATCTTGTTCACCTCCTAGTCCCATATATCCCTTACTGCAGCAATCCAGTCATTCCACCACATTGGACTCTGGCTCAGGCAAGTGAGAAATTACAAAGAGTGTAAAGCAATGAGGCTTCCTCACCTCTTCCAAACATTCCACCCACATCACCAGCCAGATTACTCCAGGGCACAGAGCAGGAGGGTAACCTGTATGAAATGCAAACATAGGGCTTTGACCAGAGATACCTCAGGACATGTCCTGCCCAGCACCTCACAACAGCCACGAGTCATTTGCAAAAATAAGTTCTTATCAAGAAAGGAAAAAACCTGGTTCAGAAAAATGTTCAGTTTTTTAACATGTCAGAGTTCAGTTTTTTAACTTCACCAAAATATTTTCTGTCTGGCATTTTATGAGGTTTGACATTTTAAAATAAAAAAGAAATTTATCAATAAATGGTGCAACCTGATGGCCTAACCCCTAGGCGTAAGGCATCCTATCTTCCCATACTCAGAAGCCTCTGATTTGCAGTACCCCTCAGGCATTGAAGCAAAGCTCAGAAATGCACTGTGCCACTCATGCAGGTCAAACCTTACTGCAAGTGGGAGCTTTTATCAACAAAGACTTTTAAAACCACTGTGCCTGAAGTTTCGGCAGTTGTCATAAATTATGAGGATTCTTGCTTCCAGATAAGACTTTTTTTTTCCCCAAAGCTACACTCAACATTTAATTGCCCACTGAGACTGAGTAAGGAAAGAAGAATAGAGTAGTTGCACAACACAATATGAGCAAAGTGAAAAAAAATTACTGAAGAACATATTAGACCAGAAAAGTATTAATGTCAACCAAGTGAATAAAAATTCATGAAATTAATTCTGAATTTTGCTAGAAAAAAAGCAGGCCTCCTTTTCTCATTGCACTTACTGTGCTCACCTTTCTGAGCCTTTTTTTAGAGAAGCAGCCAGTGTTACTCCTAGCAGTGTAACTCTTTTGGGAAAAGCAATTACCTGCTCTGGGAGGTAGTGATCAGCCACTGAGGCATCTAAATCAGAACTGTGAGGAAGAGGCTACAACTACAACCCAGCACAGTTATTTTTTATGGTTTATTCTTGTACTTTCTTTACCTTTAGTGAACACACTGTAACAAGCAGGATTCTACTGGGAAATCGTATTTAGCAGCCATAGTAAATACATTCACTCTCACACAGGGGAAAACAATCTCCACGTGATTTCAAGAGGCCTAGAGAGATGAAGGGAAACACCTGGTTCTCTTCACAGATTCTCCTTCAGGATGTAGGAAGAAGGGTGAGAAAAATAAAGAAATATGTCTGTGATTCAAGAGGAAAATAAAAGCTATGACAGAAAATGGAGGCATGATCAAGATCATGTGTGATTGTTTATCTTGCTCTTATGTCTCAATCCTGATGGAAGATAATTCCCAACAAAACTGCTGAACTCTTTTCAAACAGGTTTCTGTCCTGGTGCCTTACAGAGGAGTCTTGCCTTGTGTCCAGCCAATTAGAGAAATATATCAAGAAAATTTCATCTTAAAGGCCACTTGGATTGTCAAGAAAGGGATCAGAAATAAGAAAAAAGGCAGACATTATATATTACCAGCTTTTTTTTCAGGAAATTTAAATTTTCTAGATAGCATTCCAAAAGGTAATTTCAAAATATCTATTGAGCTGTGGATGCTCAGGATGAGAATTCTCAATCAGAAATCCAGTGTGAATTTCAGATAAGAGAAGCTATAAACTGCAAGTACGACACAGGAAAAAGTACATATAATTGGTTCAGTTTTACAATAGCTTACACTGCAGACACAGGTATAATCATTCTGCTGCTTAGAAAATACAAAGATGTAATTTTGAGAGCTGTGTGGTATATAAAATCAATAATTTTATCATCAGTTGTGCAAAAAAAACTTTTATTGTCTTTTTTATTGTTTCCTTTCTGTTAGGCAGTACCTGTGAAACATCGGAAAACATGGAAGTTCAATTTATGTATTTGTATATTCTATATGTGAGGTTTTTTTTCCATTCCTATAGATTCATACATTATCTTGTCTTAAATACTATCCAGATTCCTGTATTTGTGTTAGTGCTTCACTCCCATTAAAAAGAATAATTTGCCAATATTTAAAGTGGATATTCTATTACTTAATTAAAAGAATCTACTTTTAAACAAAAAAGCCATGGCTAGGCAAAGGGCCAATACAGTCCTAGAATTTCTGAGGAAGGCAGGTAATTGTTAATTGTGGCTAAGGTTGCCTGTTTTGCAGGAAGAATGTAGATTTGTTTGCAAAGGCAGTTGAAGCAGAAGGCAAAAGCAGCATTCAGCAGCAGGTAGGTTGCAAGGAAGAGGGAGGGGCACCAAAATAGCATGTTGCATTTTTCTTATTGTAGTTGAATAAAATTCTATATATGAAACATAATTAAGAAGTAAGGCAAATAAAATGTATCTTTAAAACTCTTGGGATAGACTATAAAAAATATATTGATTGCATAACAGATCATGGAAATTCCAAGAAAGAAAAATTTTCATAATTCATTCTGTATCTATTTTACTGAAAATAAACATAATTTCAGACATGTATGATGCTGCAGAGGTTAGAACCAATTAGTAAACATCTTCTTAATATCTAAATTTTGTAGTATCTGAATTTTCAGCCTGGATATGAATGACTGTAATATCAAAAATAAAAATATGGCAGAAAGGTTTTTGAAGACCAAACTATTTTCCAATATCATTTTAGACAGCTTTCTTTTTCAGCTTGATAATATAAATATATCATCATCAAATATAGGACCTAGCACTAGCACAGTCCTAAAGACAGAAAATAAAAAAAAGATTCAAAAACTTAAAATTAAACTGAGAAAAGCATTCTTTGGGGCAGAAAGTAATAATGGAAATAGAAAAAAAAAAAAATGAACAAAGGGCTTCTTCAAGAATAAATTGTACTTTCTACAACCAGTCCTATTTTCTGGAAAGTTTAGGGTAAAGGAAGACCTGCAAGTATGGATAACAGCATGAATCTTGTCAGGATGGAAGCCCATCTGTCCCCAGTGCCTCACAAGGTACAATGATACAAATACATCCCTGCAAGTATTTGACACAAATATTTCCTCTACCCATTAGTAAAGAAACAGCCTGATCTATTTCCTGCTGGACTTCCCCCCACTTATCCTCCAGCGCTCAAGGCACTGGAATGCAAATCTATTTGAATTACTATATCTTCTACTAATTATTTTAGTAAAGTCTCAAAGGGTTTCTGAAATGTAATGACACCCAACTGCATGCAATAAATATTTTTTCTACCTATTTTTTGTCTGATAAGATTTTCACTCGTTCCTGGCCATGCTCAAGCACAACCTTTTGGTTCATAGCTATTTTATTAGCCTCAGTAGCAAAGCAGCTGTCACAGGTGACACACACTTTGGTCTATCCACTTTTCCAGTCTTCCAACCTTACATAATGGCAATGGAGAAACAGAAACATTCATCCTTTCAGGTACCTGATAAATTCCCCCTTAGCAGTCAAGAACTGTGAAAAAACATAGCATCAACTCAGCGTTACACAACTGGATTTAATTAACCTTTTCAGATTTTCCTTGGAGATTCCTTTGAGTTTACTTCTGGTTTGGCATTTTGTCCATTTTATTGAGCTGCTATTTTTCATATGCTTTTTAAAAATACAGCTCATTCTGGCTGTCTTGGGTCTTTGTCACTCAATCACATGAAGTTAGATTTGTTCAAAGGGAAGTTTAAACATAGATACTACACAGATATTTACAACATAGACTAATTCCATCAGTAATTCTTCAACCCTGAAACATCTACCTGATTCTTTCCTTTTCTTCCACTAAGGCACAGCTAAAACATTTTCAAGAACTGATTGACATTTTCTACTGGTATTTTGTTAGTTATATAAACACAACCCAATATTTAGCTAATTAAAGCCTGGGTAAACACTGGGCATCAAATAACAGCCTGGGAACTTACTGTTAAATATTTTAAGAAAATCAGGAAAATCTAAGAAAAAATATTAACGTTTACACATCTCTGCATTGTTAGCTTGTCTATAGAAATTTTCTTTCTCTTTTCCAGAAAGGTGAAAAAAAACCTTTGTTTTACAAAACTAGGAAAAAGTGCCTGAGCTATATGTGCCAGCGTTTATCATCCCAAAAAAATTCTGCAAGAGCCACCACTAAAGCTGTTCAAACCAACACTGATTTCCCCACGCTATCCAGTAGTTTGCCTGCAGGGCCCCAGTATGCAGACAAGGAAAGTAAAAAACCCAGCAGAATGGGCAAACTTCTGAAATAAAGGGATGCTCCTACTTTTCTCTAGAGGTGTAAGTTAAATTCCTACAAACTCCTCAACAGATTTTTCAAAAAAGAAAAACCAAACAAAAAAACAATCAAATAAAAAAAGCCTAAGCCTAAATAGTATCTGTCTATAGCCTTAAATATATCTGTCTAAACTAGACCTGTCCCATACTATCATGCAGCAAATGGTGGGTCAGTATAGGAAACTGCTGTGATGCCAATTGAAGGTGACATAAATACCATTTCCACAGAATGTAATTAACAAGAGTTCCTGAAATAAATTATGGGAATAAAAAGAAAAGAAAAAAAAAAAAAAAAAAGGCTGGAACATGGTTGTTACTTTAAAGCAATGGCCAAGGCAACCTAGAAAATAATTAATTGGGGAATAAAAAGTCTAATTTTTCATCAAATATTAGTAACAGAAACATTGCTATTTCTTCACACTGACTCAGTGTACCTAGTTTACTTGTGAAATTAATGGATTCTTTAATGAAGAAGGTAGAATCACTGGATTATATATCCCTGATGGCATTTCATCTACAGTGTGGAAAATAGTATGTCACTGAACTTATTAGTGGTAAGTAATTGCTTTGACCTCAGGTGTCTGAGAATTCTGATTTTGCATGTCATTATCATTCATTCTTGAATATTTTTGAGTAAGAAGTAAGACATATGGATGTTGGAGAGTTTTTGGAAAAAAATGGACATGTGAGCAATCCTGACTACTGAGCTTTAGCCAGAGTGAGCTAAGAGCCTTGAGGCCCAGCTGCAAGGTTATTAAAAGATCAGCTATGGGCAAAAGATAAGGGAGTTGGCAGCTTTAATGAAAAACAGGAATCTTGTTGATGAATGGCTTCAGAGCTTGTTTTCAGGATTGTCTAGTTGGGGCATTGGCCTGATCAAATAGGGCCTTTGGTGGCTGGGCATCATGATGTTGTTGTTGTTGTTGGGGGGATGTCTTTTGTTTTCTTGTCTTCAAAGAGCTTCAACAAAAAAAATTATCAATGAAGCATGGATTGTCCAAAAAGAAAAATGGGGAATTGTGGAGGAATTTCTGAAGGAACGTGGACACCTGGCGATTATGACCAATCCATGTTTTGAGACCTATGGAGCAGACTGAAACTTTTATTTCTGAGAGCAGTAAACAATTGGTTCCCAAAGAACCAGTGAAAAACAAGATGCCTAGCCAAAATGTAGTTAACTGCAAGAATTTATCTAAAAGAGGTGTGACCTCTGAGTTCTACATAACCCTGTGTGACTATTAATAAAATTGAGAGCTGTGTTTCAACCACATTGGTTTTAGTCACAGTCTCCGTGGTTTTTGCACTCTTCCCGACATATGCAGATACACATATTTGAAGCACATATTTTAGTTAAGGATAACAGTTAGCTGACTGACAATTATCTGTGTTTACATACTGTGCCTAAAATAAAACTAGATCTACATCTGAAATTCAGTGGAAATTATTCAAGAAATAACCTGTCATTAATCACCAATAAGACAGATCCCTTGAAAGTTGGCATGCTTGTTTGTTGGCAAAACTAAAACATCTTATTTGATTTCAAACACCACGTGAGCTGCAATGTACAACTTCACATAATTAAAATAAAATATATCAATGAAAGTAGGAAGTACAACCTCAAAACAAACACAATTATTTAACAATTTGCAGTGGTCTGTACAGCAAGAGGAACCCGGTTTGATTTAAAAGTATGATGGAGCAGCTTATACGTTATATTTTGACTTGTAGAGTTAAAAACTTCTCTTTAGCAACAAAGTTACTCAAAGTGATAAATGTTTTATATACTGGTGTACTGGATTTTTTCATAAAAAAACCTCAATACTAAATTTCAACTATTTAATTATGTGTGGAACTAGTGCTTCCACTTGCATCTTATCCAAACTAAAAAAGAAACATCTCATTTCTACTTCTGCTCTCTTATTTCCCCTGAATCTATTTTTGTAATGAGAGAAAGAAAAGATCAGAAGTATTGTAAGAATTTTTTTTTTCTTCTGTAGTTTTTTCTTAACAAAATGTTAGCAAAATATAAATCTTTTCCTTTTTTCTTTGGGCATTTTTCTTCTTGTTTCAGCAAGGTAAAAAAGGCAAGGAAATGGGTACTTTCTTTAATAACATTATCTTGGTAAATAGATATATTCTCTTGACATTTGCAAATAAAACCTGATGCCATCTACATTTGTCCACATTTTTTTTGAGATTTCATTAAACATAAAATCTTTAAACATGCCACATTTGTCTTCTCATGAAAGCTTCATAAAGACAGAATTTCGGTTACCCATGTATTTCATTGCAATATAAATTACCCAGCAACCAGATTATGAGAAATAAAAATATTGCTATTTATCAAAACCCCTGCAACATATAATAAGGTTATAGCAGTGAACACTGCTAAGGCTACACTGCTAAGGTCTAAGGCCACTGCAGTGATCAGTCTCCTACACTCCCAATCAAATTAATTACACACAGCTAATTGCAGCTACTTTGGAAGTTGAAGTTATCCATCCAGTCATCCAGCCTTAACAAACCAAAACCAAGCAACATAACTGTTTGTTCTTTCACCACAGCTATTACACATCAGTCCTCTACTCTGGCACATTCAAGAGAAAATATCTAACGTGTACATTTGCATCTTTCAGTAGTGAAGCCAAAGTTATGTCAAACAGATTGGGTGCTCTTTGCTTCACATGCAGTGGTGCATGCAATAGCCTGAGAACCACAGTAGCTTTGGTAAGAGAGCTTAAGTACACAAATCCCTGAGCCCCTTCTAAATATTCAGTTTAAAACCTTCCATAGCACAAACCTGGCTTATTCCACTTAATTGGACTTACTTCCTTGTTAGAATTGGAAAATGAGTAAACAGCTCTCAGCGTGGATAAACAGCAATGTTTTAGTTTTGCCCTGGAGCAGAACATTCCTCAAGGTAGGAGATACCTTCAAATCTCATTAAACAACAGCACGAGCTAGGACTGTATGGCATCCTACATATGGCATATGTGAGCAAGAGAGATTACTATTTATTTTCTTATATATTTAAATTTCATAGCAGTCTGTAAGAATTCTAATACACACAGAAAATTCACATTTCTTTTCAGAAAGCACTGGAGAGCACCTAAACAAAGAAAATAAATTGTGTGAGGCCTTTGCAGAGGCACAATCACACACATGAGTGTGAAAGGTTTTCACATCTAGGAAGACTAACTTACTAAAAAGCATTGTGGTTGGAAATACTTTTGAAACATGCACAGAAGTTGTTCTGTTTTGGCTTTTGTGTTTGTTTTGTTTTGTTCTGTTTTTTTCTCAAAAATCAAAACACAAAGGATGTTTGTATGATTGAAGGTACTTTTAGACAAAATATGATAGGTTATTCATGAACTTAGGTAATACAGTCTGGATGCAAAGAAAACCTTGCAGGAGAAAACATCCAGGGATAAATCATTTTGAGAAATCAATGTTTTTATAGAGTGTCTCCTGTAAGTATGACTATTTAAATGAAGTAGTTGAGTACCCTTTTCACCATGCTTCAAATCTTTCATGAAAATTTCCCATTAGACTCCGAGAAAGTTGGCAAATATGTAAGGAAAAGAGAGGTCCCTTCCCAGCCAACTTGAAAAGCAGGCAAAAATAAACATTCCCAAAGGAAAATGCTGACAGTTGCTCCATGGACCTCAAAACCTCTTATAGGTTTCTTAGCTCATATAGTTTCTTCTCTTAATTTCTCACAACTCAAAAATAAAAAACATGGTTTTGAAAATGAGATTTTCAAATAAAAAAAAATTTTTGCCTTTGAGTTCCACATCAGAACTTGGCAGAGCATTTTTGCACCTTTATCAAAAACACACAGTGTAGGGAGAACAGCTGTAGGACCTGCCTTTATACGCAAGAGAACATCACCCTACAGATCTTATCAGTCCCTGTGTTGTACTGAACCAGTGGTGCTGCTCCCCATTCCTCGAAGTGATTCCTGGCATACTGTAAACCTTGGGACTCACAGCCTCAGCCAGGGCAAGGATGGAGTTTGGTGGCAGTTAATGACATTAAGGAGAAGACTTAAGCCCTCTGCTCATATTCTCTTTGTCTCATTTGCCTTTTCCTTCCCCCTTCTGACTTGTGCTTCTTTGACAATGTCTTCCCCCTTCAGAATTTTTTTAAATGCCACAATAAAAATGAAAACCACTGTTTACACTGACAGTATCTGCTGCCTTCAGCCTCTGTCCATGGTCAACATGTATTTGTTTAGGACCGCAGAAAAATGTTAAGAAAATTTCCACCCCCTTCCTACCCCCAGTAATAAGGCATCCCATCGTCTTTAACAGTTGGGTGGAATGGTTATGATGTGATATATGATATGATATGATATGACATGATATATGACATGATACATGACATGACATATAACATGATATGACATGACATGGTTCATTATAATATGATATGATACGATATGGGAAGCACAGGGATAACAAAATTTCTCTTATTCTCCATCAGCTATAGAATAGAATGATGAAAACTCCCTTGTGTCATAACTATGCCTGTGTCTGTTCCTGAACTCTGATGTCCTGGGGGCATGGGCTCTGACATGGCCTGCATTTACTGTGGGGTAAAAGTCCACCCTTTTACACAGGGCACAAAAACCTGGTGGACTTATTTGTGTCAAGATCTTTTCTATCCTTTTTCTATCAGGAAGAGAATAATGACAGAAGAAGAAGCAGTGTTAGCCTCCTCTTCACTTTTCTTCGATCCCACAAAGTAATTCAGCTATGCTGACTGATATCTAGAAAGATTTTCTTCCACAAAAAAGGTCTACTACAGTTATTAATAATTACTAATGTGTGTTTGTGCCTGAGATGCTTTATGAGAGTGTGACAGAAAAAGTCATTGCTTTTCTGTTGACACATGTCATAACATTTGGGTTATTTTCTGTAAAATAAGTTAAAATGCCTGAATAAAACAGAAGTAATAATCCTTCTGGAAAACTGATTTTTTAAGAAACACTGAATCTTATTATTCAGAAACATACAGCTCTGCTAAATATTTTCTACAGGGAAAGCACTCAGTCTTCAAAAAGGACAAGAAGGAAGACCTAGGAAACTACAGAACAGTCAGCCTCACCTCCAGCCCTGGAAAGATGATGGAACAGCTCACTCCAAGCATGATCTCAAAGCATGTGGAAGAAAAGAAAGTTATCAGAAGTAGTCAACATGGATTCAGCAAGAGGAAGTTATGCCTGCCTAATCTGATACTCATCTACAATGGCATGACTAGATGGATAGATGGGGCTAGGGAATTGTAGTAGTAGGTGTTGTCTATCTTGACTTCAGTGAGGCTTTTGACACCATCTCCCATGGCACCCTCATGGACAAGCTTAAGAAGTGTGACTTAGATGAATGGACAGCAGGGTGGATTGAATATTGGCTCAGAGATAGAGCTCAAAGGGTTGTCATTAGTGATGTAGAGTTTAGCTGGAGATCAGTAACAAACTGTGTTTTCCAGGGGTCAGAAACGGGTCCAGTCTTGTTCAATATATTAATCAATTACCTGGACAAAAGGATAGAGTGTACCCTCAGCAAGTTTGCTGATGATTAAAAACTGAAAGGAGCGTCTGACACCCCAGAGGGCTGTGCTGCAGTGTGACCCAGACAGGCTGGAGAACAGCACAGAGAGAAGCTGGATGATGTTCAACAAGAATAAGGGTACTGCTCCTAGGAAGGAATAACTGCAAGTATCAGTACAGGTTAGAGGCTGACCTGCTGGATAGCAGCAATGTGGAAAAAGTCCTGGGAATAAGGGTGGATAACAGGATGACCATGAGCCAGCAATGTGCCTTTGTGTCCATTAAGGCCAAAGGCATCCTGGGGTGAATCAAGAAGAGTGTGACAAGCATGCTGAGGGGAGGTTATCCTTCCCCTCTATTGTGCTCCATCCAGAATATTGCATCCAGTTCTGGGTTTTCCACTCCATAAAGGACAAGGAACTACTGGGCAGAGCCCAGTGCAGAGCCACTACGATAATGTGGGGACTGGAGCACCTATCATACCAGGAAAGGCTGGAGGAGCTGGGTTTGTGCAATCTGGAGAAGACTGAGGGGGGATCTCATCGATGTTTATAAATATCTAAATATCAAAAGAGTGGGACCAGACTCTTTTCTGTGGTGCTCAGTGACAGGATAAGGAGTAATAGTCACAAACTAGACAACAGGAGGTTCAGCCAAATATAAAGAAGAACTTCTTTGCTGCAAGGGTAACAGCACTGGAACAGGCAGCCCAGAGAGGCTCTGGAGTCTCTGTCTCTGGAGACACTCAAAATCCACCTGGACACCATCCTGTGCAACCTACTCTAGGTGAACCTACTCTGGCAGAGGAATTGGACTAGTTAATGTCAGAGGTCCCTTCCAACTCCTAACATTCTGTGATTCTGTGAAAACACATTTATTTGTGGCACCTCTGCTCATTTGCTCTTGGTAACTCTCCATGACTGAGTACTGTGGGTGACTGCCTACTGAGAAGGTGCTGAGTGGCAAAGGCTTTTAGCAGAGGAGGTCAGAGATCTCATGGCTTCTCACACTGCTGACCTCAGGTCAAACAACAGTACTGGAAGCCCTATGAACAGAATTTATTCAGAACAGATAAAAATGACAGAAAGAAAAGTTAAATCTCTTTTCCACTAGAGAAGTTATTTAAGAGTCCACTTGGTTAACTGTGTTAGTCAACAAAATAAAGAGGAGACCACCACTCCCTGAGCCTCCTGAAAGAACCACACTTATCACAAGGGAGTAGTGAAGCCCAATGCCTCATCTTAGCATATAGTGGGTGTAAAAAGCAGAGGGAAGGGATATGGCTCCAGCAATGAATATATCTCCATCAGAGTGCCTGCCAATTCAGCCGTGATGTTTGCAGAACAGTCTGAATGGCTCCCATGGAGCTTGCTTACATCCAGAAGCAGAGGCAGCAGAGATAGGCAAAGAGAGACCTTTCAGCTGCAGTCCAAATCCTGTCCTTGAACTCATTTGAGTATAAGACAGGTAGAGCCACAAATTAATCCTCTTTTTTATTAGGTATTTAAATATAAATAAGACAGTTAGTTTACTATAATTAAATCAGAAAAAAAAAAAAAAAGGCACACACTTTTGAGCGGTGGGAATTTCCAGTGCATGACTTCAGCGATTATTCCCTTTGATGATTAATTTGGTTTCCCATGCTGTTTGTTCAGTTAAAACTAACATATTTTTATTCTGCAATGCTAGTGCTCATTATTCTAATCCCTAATGCAATTGCAAAGGAAAAGACTGCAAAGTCTCACCTTTATTTTTCACACAGAGAGGCAAGTCCACAAATAATTTGAGGATTTTCCCCAGGATTTGCTACCCATTTAGAAGTTGGTATTGATTTCAGATGCAACACTTTTTTAATACTTCAAGCTAGAGCCAAGAAAATGCAATGCAAAGGAGTATCACATGAAACATTCCTGACAGATTTGTGTATGTATTGAAGCTGGAAGGAAACTGATCAAAAAAGCGTTTATCAAATCAACAACAAATGTTTTAGCATTGATGCTTAAAGTTCAGGAGAAACCTTTTACTCTAGTAATCTTAGGGAAATCATATTGTTTTGGAGAAAAAAAAGCAATTCATTTTGAGAGTATCTGTTTAGGATTTCTCTTCTCAAAATGCTTCTCATTTTTTGACACACAGATCTACCAAGCAAATCTATGCCTTTTTTAGTTCAATTTTCTCAGTATGTTTATATTGTATGTTTGAATTGGGCCCAAGTCCAAAGAGCTGGCTCAGGCAATGATCTATCCCCTACTGCTGTATTCAAATTAGAAAACACACTAAAGATGAGGTTTTACAGCCAAATGCCTTGCTGGAGGCAGCTGCCATTTCTTGTCTGACAGCAGCCTGGAGTACCTGAAAACTACTTTACTGTTCCAGTTTGTAGGAGTTGACTTTCAGACAGTTGTCTTAGGTGATGAATAATCACCTTCCTCTGATCACCTATGGGTACTAAGTTCCACCAAAGTGCAATGTCTGAGACCTCCTGGCTGAGATTACTAATGAACCTCTGCTCAGTACTTAACCCAAGTGATTTTTCTGTTTACTGGACAAGTGGAGAAGAGCTGCTTTCCCAGACAAGCACAGGTTGCATCTGAAAGGTATCAGAACCACGCTGTAGCTGCTGATTTTCCTCTGGATTTCCCTGCACAGACTTGCTGGAGGAGGCTGATGCTCTCAAGGAGGTCTCAGTCATCTCTAACATTTTCTTTCAGGTGTGATCAGATAAAATAAGGATAAATGGGCTCTAGTAAAGGCTTGAAATTTTCATAGGACACATTAACACTCTGGTCTGAAAGGATAATAAGCAATAATAAACATAATGGTAAAATATGCACACACACATGCACACACTAGTGTTGTGTGCTGACTACTCTCCTGGTGAATTTCTGGGTAATGCTGATGCAATCTACTCCAGAGAGCAAAACAGACCTTCAACAGTCTTATACGAACTTTCAAAGAATACAGTTCAGCTTTTGATTTTAAAACCCCACTGAATCTCAGCAAGGAAATAAGCAAACATATCCAAGGTCCTCCAAAATTTCTGATCTTTTTTTCCAAGACAGGTATTTCATTGGAGGTTTGAAGCCTGACATTATACAATTGCATGTTCTTTTCTCAATTACTCCAGTATAAATCAGGAGTAAGTCTACTGAAATTCAATCTATACTAAGATATTGTGTAAGGCAAAATGAATGGCTACATGCAAAGACAGAGTTCTTCGGTGGTTCCCTGTAAATATATAACTTTAATACCCCTCAAATAGTACAAGGGAACATTCAAAATTGAAGTAGGATAGCTGGGAGACAACTATCAATTCAGAAGTGTAATAGGAAAAAGGTAATGATTCCTGAGAGCCAGTGTAAAGGAAATAAAATAAATAACCAAAGAGACACAGCCCAAACAATGAAAAAGCAGCAGCTCTTCAGGACAAACCAAAAATATTCCAAGTGGCTAATGCCAAATTGGAGATGCCATTTTGTTCACACAAACATTTGGAGAATGATCGTTTCTCCAGCCACAATGCTGATTTACATGTAGCAAGCCCATCTATGCAATTGGGTGTATACATTATTTATAATCAACTGAGAGCCAGGCAACACTTGCCAGTGATTAGTCTTCTGTTGGAGAGGTTTCTGCCACCAATAAATTTATTGACACGTAAATTAGCTAACCAACCACAGAGCACAGTTAAGAAAAAGCAAATAACTCATGTAAGTCAAGTAACCCATAAATAAACTATACAGTCAAATTTGGTCACTATTTTTTCAGTACTCACATTTATTAATACAGGAAACCAGTATGAAAGAAAACTGGCTGACCTCCTTAGACATTTGGTTTTAGAAACACAGGGTTTCATATGCCTTCAAAATTCATAACATCATCTGTGAAACCAGAAGCTATCTCTGCTTCACTTAGGATGGACTTGCATTGTCACTGACAAAACCATTTTGTCCTTCCCTGGGTTGTACCCAGTAGGGGAGTGATTGCTTAAGAGCCTTGGATCAATGTAGTTACACTTCACAGAAGTGGGTTCACATGCTTGAATTGAATTCTGTGGCTCTCCTGAAAAATTATTGTCATTGGGACAAGAAGGTAAAATCCTGAGAAGCAAATGGTGCCTCAGCAATACAGACGAAAGACAATACTAGTGTCTAAATATGAATGCTGAATTACATTGAAAACATCAGAAAGCTTCAAGACTTCTACAAAGGGCTTGCTGTCATTGTGCAAATAACTGTATACACATCTGTGGCCTTTCAGAAAAACATTTGTAGGTCAGGATGGTTATGTTAGGCCATTTAGAATGGTGCTGGAAACCTGTATTTAGACAGAAAAATCTCACAAACTAAAGTATGCCATGAATAACTTATGTGCCCTGCAAAAGTGAGAAGACCCATACACAGAGATGCAAGACAGAAACTCCAGTTTCTTCTCCTGCCCTGCTGCAGCTCCTCTTTGGACTCACAAGGACTGTGTGCAAACATGGCATCCATCAGGTACATCGTGTGCTGCAGGGGAATTAGTCTCCTTCTGCAAAGGGTAACTGTGAAATAAGACCTGAGAAACTCCAGGGCCACAGAGCACTTCCAAGTGCCTGCCATCAGCAATGCCTCTCACCAGCAGTGCCGCTTCCTGAGGAGGGAGGCCTGGCCATGGCAGATCCTTCATCCCCTGGCCCAACCCTTACAGGAGAGATTCAGCACATTGCAGGAGGGCAGGGACAGCTAGAGAATGGAGATCATGGGGTGAGGTCATTTGATAAGTGCTCAGTGTAAATCTGGCTAAAATTACCTGATGAGGGTTGTATCTTGGAGCTATTTTACAAACCAATAGTGAGAGAGGAGGTGGTTTTCATTCCACATAGGCTGCTTCTGTTTCAGACCTGAAGAAGTCACTATGTGACATCTGTTTTACTGCTCCATTGATATCCATTTGTTTAACAGAAGATATTTCTTCAACCTCTTCTATTCCTTTTCTCAGAAAGCTGTCTCACCACACCTGCAACATAAAGTATCTGCTCTACCAGGTAACAGAAGAGCCAGCTCCACAAAACAGGGAGCTTGTGCAGTCTGTTCACTGTGGTCAATCAAGGCAAGTCAAGTGAGTAGGAATCCAAGTGCAGGGTCTTATCTTCTGGTTTGTGGATTTTGAAGTGAACAAAGAGCAGTATAAAGAACTAAGATTCTAAATTCAATTTTATTTCTGCCTCTAGTCTCCCTGTTGACCTCCTCTTCTCTGTGCTTCATCTTGGAACAAACAACCCCGATGTCCTTCATAAAATACTGTCAAATCTACTGATAAAAGCCACCAGCCACAGATTTCCGGATTCTACACAAAGACCTCAATTTAGGACAGAAATGTCACAGAAAATGAGACAGAAATCTGAACAGCAGAAAATACTTCTTATATTTCCTGACACAAAACTTCCAACTTTCTGAGTATAGGTAGTGAAAGAGGCAAGGGGAGACTGCAGCTCCCCAAACATTCCTATTGCAAATGCAAAAATGGAGGGAGGTTTAGCTAACAAAGGTAAAGCAGCACTATTTCCCATGTGTTTTGAAACATTTTGAGACTGTTTAGTGGAAGATAGGAGGCTGATTTAATAAGATTGTTATATTTTACAGCTTTCACTACACTGCACTGCAATTCAAATTAAAGATGTTGCCCTGACACCCTCAGTATAATAAAAGATGTGAATAGATTGTCATCAGGCAAAATCAGAAATTGAGGTTATGTTGATTAGGTGAGCCATTAAGATAATGTATCTATTAACATCTGTATGAAGAAACAGGTGAAGCTAAATGCAACAGTTTCAGCTTTGCTTGTTCTTTGTACATACACATTAATATGAAAGTAAGCAAGTGAGGGTTTTTAAAAGACACCTTCCAATTTATTATTGGGCATGGTGGGAGGCCGACCAGCTTTTATTTATAACCTAATTAGACTGTTCTTTCGTAGGTTTATTGTTTGTTTCTTTGTAATTCAGCTATCTTCAAATGGATGTGATGTTATAGAAATGTCATCTGTGAAACAAAGACATATTTTAAAGAGGGCTTGGGGGTTTTTTTAGAACTCAGTGGAAGGTGTAAATTACTCCCTATTTAACATTTGTAGACTTATAGGAAGGGCTATTTTAAGGACTGCTTTATTAGCTACTATTCCATAAAATGGTTAAATTTACAAGGACTTTAGCAAAAATTGTGGCTTTTTTAGTATGTATTACTTTTACAGCTTCAGTTTGTAGAGAGAGATTACAGCTCAATATTAAGTAACTATTTATCTCAAAATATTTTTATTTATATACTTTTTAATTAATGAAAAGCATAAATCAATTTTATAATTAGTATTAATTAATCAGATTCCTCATGCAATAGCATTTACATAGATGTTAAATATATGCATGCTCCACATCTTAAAGCCCTGCATTTCTTTTCCCTCCTATATCTTTTTACCAACAGAAATTGTACTTTAAATGATACTTACTGTATAGCCTTAAATTCCTAATACAAATTCTCCATAATTTCTTCCTCCTTTTGTAGTCCTCTTCTTCATTCCCTTGCCTTCACCTCGTTCTCAGTGTAAACATAAAAATTAAACCTTTATCTTCTGTAATGTTTCAAGCAATCATATATGTAGCACTAATACAAAGCTGATGGTTTACTTTTAACCACAGAATAGGCAATAGGTTTCAGAGACAATAGAAAAAAAGTGAGAAGGAGGAATTAATGACTAGTAGAAGGAGACTACCTGGCTGGGTCACACCTTTACATTATTAGAACATCATGCAGTAATTCTTGGAAATGTGAATTCCTTGTGTCTCCTTATGGCTGCTTTTGAAGCACAGTTATTGTCCTCTCTCAGCATATTTGACCTCTATGCATTATTAACTTTTGTTTTCCAGATATATTGACACTCACTAAGTAATGTCTGGACAAAGACTTCCATGAGCTCATTTGTAATCAGTTGAGAAAGTCAGACCTTTCATTGACTTTCATATTTCTTCCAAATTATGAAGATTGCCAACAGTAAAAAAAGAAACAATGACAAGCATCTTGTACCTAAAAAACTAACAAAAGTACCTTCTAGACTGTTCTGAGAAAGAAGAATGTGCTTCGCTACACTGCACAAACCACCCAAGAGGATCAGATCTGAATTTGCAGATTTACTGAGGGATGCTCATAAAACCACTGGAAAAAGATAGGTTACACAGCCCTTAGTTATGCCAGAAAGAGAATATTGGTCTCTCTCAATGGGATAGCCTCCTGACATGGTAAATTTTTCAAAATGATACAGTAAAAGCAGACAACACCCAGCTCTATCATGAAGATCATCCCAATTAGCAAGCTGCAAAATAAATGTGTCCCTTTAGAGAAAAGAAAACCATACATTTGCCACCTTATCCTTGAGATGAAGGAGCATGACTCATTGCAGAGAAAGAAATTATTCAAACTGCAAGTAGACCTTTAGTGAACCATTTGCTATTGGTTTGACATCAGAGGTGGAATGATCAGAGGTTCACTCCTGCTGTACTGGGTGGTCTTGGCAGGAGGCAGAACGAAAAGAAGGAAATGGTGGGACTTGATTACCTCTATGCGTCTTGCAACATCAGGCAATACAGCGTAAAAAACCTTTATTCTTTTCACAGAAGAAGTTTATGAATTGGAAACAAACAAGAGAGATTGAGGGTAAAAAGATTTCAAACAAGAAAACCAGGAATAAAAAGCACTAAACCTCTTGAGAGACATCTGAAGAATGTGGGAATTTTCAAAACAAAATATAAAAATCAGTTCAAGAAACTACTAACCACTGTGATGATTATCCCCTCCTCTCTTTCCACATTCACTCCAGAGTTTCTCAGACTCCTACTGCCCCCATTAAAACTTCTGACCACCAGGCATATCAGCCACTTTACCATATACTCCATTTTCAGAAGCAGGAATAACATACTGCTCAGATATGCTTCAATTAATTCATTCTAATCATAGTTTCTCTTTCCTAAGCTTTTAACATGGCTGGGGAGATGTTAATACCTATGGAGAAGAGATAAAGTGGTAAAAAGCAACAAAGGAACCCACTGTCTCCAGAGGAAAGCTTCTCACAGATTACTTTGCTGTACACCATGTGACTATACTGCCTGGTCATTTGAGGGGATGCCAGGAAATGGTAGTATGAAAGCCCTCCTCTGCTCTTACTCTTTCACTCTTTTTTGGGTAGAGCCCTAGAAAAGTTCTTCCCCATCACTCTAAGGATAAAAGATACTCTCCCAAATAGAGAATACATCAAGAAATTAATTGTGAGCTACATTAATACCAGAAGTGATTACTAATGTTTTCCAACACTTGGGTTGCAATAACTTGCATTTTTCCAGTTGTATCTAACTTATATTAACAAATCAAACATTTTCATTTCAGAATAGGAGACACTGCAAAATTTGCTACATTTTCCTCATGCCATGTATCATCCTAACTCTGCTCTTGAACTTCTTCTTTTACTTAAGCTAACTCCATTTAGCAAAGAGATATTTTGCTAGTCTACCAATGAGATTTCTGAGAGATGCAAATTCACTTAATGCTCATGTAAAGAATTTATATTTATCAGTCACATTTTGTTTACTTGCCAAACCTATTATTTGGCAGAATGTTCAAACAATAGTTGGCACTCTATACATTTTTTTTTCACATTAATATCCAGTCTATAGCAGTTTGGATACTAGAAGACAAAAAACCCACTACATTTCTACCCAGGAAGGTGTATTACCTAATTTTCCTTAAGAAACTGCACTCTTAGAAAACTTAAAGGGGGACAGATTCTTATCTGGGATAGTGTTTGTCTGCAAGTTTTCCAGTGCTGCTTTCTGATTGACTTCTTTGTCCAAGGGCAGATGGCCCAACAAATTAACTGCATTGGCTTCTTTTGCCAGCTGTAGTCCCACCAAACTCCAGAACTCTTCATCAGCTTAATTTTCTGTGCATTCAACAGGAGGGAAGTGACTCTCTTGTTTCTATCCAACTTTGTGCCAGCAGAAAAATACATGATCTGGTTTACTTATGCAGCCTTTTTTTTTTTTTCCAGACAGCTGCTTAGTCTTGCATACCACTCAGAAGTCTTTATTTCCTCTACTTGCTACAGCTGAGAAATGGGGTGGTCCAAGGAATGCTGATTTTCCTTAGCAAGACCTTTTTCTTACTAAACTAGATCCTCTTATCCTCTTCAAATTTGTGAAGCCATTTCTTCTCTACTTATTTGCAGGTCAGTCATTCTTGGTCTGAACAACATTTCTCCCTGTAGAGTTCTGCTGGGATTCTTGCAGTTAGAAAGCCACATAGCCTTACAAGGATGGATATATAACTGCTCCTCTTAGGCAGGAGTATATTTCATTAAAGGGATTAATTCATTCTGACATTTCAGAATTATCTCACTGATAAACATCAGTGGAAATCTTGTCCAAGCTCTGGTGACAATATGCCAAAACATCTAAGATTGTACATCAAGGCCAGGAAAGACATATAAAACAGGAGACAGCCATTAAAGTAACTTCACAGAACTGTTTCTTTTGAGAACACATTGAGAAAAAAGTAGGTGAAAATGGAGATGAAGCTGACAGGAGAACTGTTAAATGCTGAGCAAGCATTCAGCTACGATTAAGTGGCAGTATTTGCAGAGTCACTGATAAATGTGTGTTTCAGCTTGCAAGTTTGCTACGGATTAATATTTAATAATAAATTAATATTTAAACAAAATACCTACAGCAACAGGTAGTGTGATGAACAAAACTTGGACAATTTAAAAAACTTATATAATGCACCAGGACCCTTTCTCCAATACTCCAGATGAGTTCCTGAGTCCCTCTACTGTTTTGTGTGTGTTACTGATGGAACTCTGATACAGGATAAACTCATAAAAGAACAAGTAGTGCTTTTGCCTTGCCTGAGTACAGTCAAATTTGATTATGGCCTTACTTGCTGGTGATATTATTGACAAGGTTTTGGGGTTTTTTTCCGTTAGTCTATGAAAAAGTCCTGGACAGAGGATGTCTACAGATGGGAAACAGTAAGTTTTCAGTAAATAACTACTGCATTTTTTTTTTTTTCAGTCTTCTGGCTTTTTGTGGTAGAAAGTTTGCCATTTACACAGTCCACATGCAATTTTCAAACTGCCAAGACTTCAATTCATGTTTAGATGCTCAAAATGGAATGTGATTTTCAAAGGAAAAAAGCCCTACATGGATTTATCTGCAAGATATAACTTTACAACACACTGTAACTGAGGGTCTCCAAAATTTATATTTTCAATAAATCATTTTAAATATAAAAAACCAGATATATTCAAAGAATAGAAAGAGACTTTTTTTTTTTTATGAGTGTGCTTAAGCTGTATTTTTCCCTACCGTGAAAGGTGACAATAAGCTGAAATATCAAAAATGACCATGAATGAATATTCCATGAGACATGACTCAGTATAATAGAAATATTTACTGATGGTCCTGTGTTTAAATTTTATATATTTTTTCTGTCTGTTCCAAAGTGAAGAGAGACCTTAAATGGAATAATAATTTGTAAACAGCTGTAAAATTATCAGAACAATGATGTTCTAAACTGAAAACAATTATTTGAATCAAAATTTCCCAAATGTTTGGATTCAATGAACTGATATTTAATTATGTAAACATTTTTTCTAGTGACATGAATCTACATAGGAATGCTAGATACTTAGACTGAACTAAGTTTTAGTGTAAAAAAAAAAAAATTCCACTATCCTTTGCAGATTTAAGGCCTCTCTGAACTTCATTATAAATGTTACAAGGAGACAATTCCTAGAATTCTATTTCTGAAGAGACTTGAGCAAGAGACTTACATTGGCTGCTATTGTGTAAGAAAAAGATGAAGCAATCAGGTCATGAGTAGCCCAAGTAACAAAACCAAACATAAATATTTAAAAAGACTTGCTTTAAAAGATTGTTGACTTACTTTTTGGTGTTTGTTTGTTTTCCCTTTCTTCATGTACTCCTTGTCTCTATATTTCACAGTTAAAGTCTATAATTGTGGACACTACCACTTCCCTGGGTGATACTGTCACTGTGCTGCTTGCAAACATCACACTGGCAGAGTTATTCCATAAACTAAGCCAACATACAATGAAGCATTAAGGCATTCATTTTTCCTTTGGAAAAGAAGCTTAGCTCAATATGGTCATATCAGATTGAGCCTGCTGCCAGATAAAAAATGGAAGAAGGGGAGGAGTATTTTACCATTGATATTACTGAGGGCAGGTCAGTGAGAAAAGGGCTTTCCTTGTCTCTTTAGCCAAACTACATAATGGTGAGACTGTACCTCAAATACTATGTTCAATTTTGGGTCCCTCACTACAAGGACACTGAGATACTGGAGAGTGATCAGAGAAGGGCAGTGCAGATGATGAGGGGTCTAGAGAATCACTCTTACAAGTATTACAGCTGAAGGAACTGGAACAGTTTAGTCTTGAAAAAAAGGAGGCTGAGATGAGACCTCAGACAACTAACTTAAAGTAGCAAGGTGGGTGTGAGCCTCTTTTTTCAAATCACAAACGATGGGGCAAGAGCAAAAGGCCTCAAGTTGCACCAGGGAAGGTCTTAATTGTAAAAGTTTCTTTGTGTAAAGTATTGCTAAGCATTAGAACAGGCTGCCCAGGGAAGTGGCTGACTCACCATCCCTGGAGGTATTTAAGAGCTGTGTAGAAGTGGTGGTTAGGGACATGATTTAGTGGTGGAATTGGTACTGTTAGGTTTATGGTTGTACTTGGTGATCTTAAGGGTCCTGTGCAGCCTAAATGATTCTATGATTCTGAATTATTCTCTAATCTCTTTGAAAATTATTTCCCTGTGCAGATGTTGCAGCCATTCATGAGGGTGATGTCTTGATCACAATGCAACTATCTAATGACTTCAGAAGGTCACCATTGCCTAAGCCTCTGCCCATTCACTGGCAGATGGCTAAAAGATTTATGTTTTAAGACACTCCTCAGAAAAATTGATTTTGCAGTCTTTAAATAATTCTTTACATTCCCAACCTATTTGTCTACATAAGAAATATGTAATATTGTCAATGAACATCTACTGTCTTTCCTCATGACAGCTCTTAGGAAGTTCCTGGGTAATCCATGAGCTTCTTTTGGCTGGTATAAAGTTAATTTAATTAATACCAGCTGGTATGGGACTATGCTTTGGATTTGGGTTGGAAATGGTGCTATAATACAGAGATGTTCTCATTATTGCTGAGTAGTGCTTACACAGAGCCAAGGCTTTTTCTCTTCTCAACTCACTCCACCAAAGAGGAGCCTTGGAATACACAAGTTAGGAGGGGACACAGCCAGTACACTTGATCCTACAGACCAAAGGGATATTCTATACTGTATGACATCACACTTGGCATATAGAGGTAGGAAAAGAAGACAGGGCTGGGAGGGTGTGGGAGGGTGGGAAGGAGGTTCAGAGTGATAGCATTTGTCTTCACAAGTAGCTGATACACATGATGGGAGCCCCGATTTCCTGGAGATCTCCCTGCTGATAGGAAGTAGTGAAAAAATTCTAATTTCCTTTACTTGTGTGCATGTGTTTTGCTTTATTTATTAAACTATCTCTATCTTGATCCACGAATGCTCTCATTTTTATCCTTCCGATTCTCTTCCCTATCTCACCTGGAAAAAGTGAGCGAGCAGCTGTATGGGGCTTTGTTGCTGGGTGGAGTTAAACCACAGCACTCCACCTGCTTGACTTCTTAAGTCTTCATTAGAAATAATTTGTCCATCTCTCACAAGAGTTAGACTGACCAATATCTCCCAAGGCCATCTGAAGCTGGAATACTAAATTGACTGTACAATGGGTAAGACATCAGGTCACCAATCAAGGGACAACAGTGATGAATTCAGATCTTATATGAAGGCTGCTGTTCTTCATTTCCTTTTTAATACTTTTCTGCTTTCCTGAAGTAGCGTTTCCCTCCTAATTATTTTTACTTTGGTAAGAAGCTATGTAGTTTACAGCACATGAGTTTTATCTATGTAGAAAAGAGTGGATTGCAGATAAAGCTGCTTCAGAAATGTTTGCTTAACAAGTAATTTTGAACCTAGGTTTCTGTCAGTAATACAAAACTGGATAAAATCTCTAATTCTTGAGTTCTGTCTTAAAAGTAGGGATATACCAAGGAAAGAAAGATGGTTTGGTGAATCATGAAATACATCAGAAATCAAGAGATCTTCTTTAGGAGTCTTTCACCTAAAACTGTCTCTCTACCCCGCAGCATTTAAATTTTGTTAAGACTGATCCATTCTGGTTCTCAACTTTCTGTCAACAGAGTGGTAAATATTTGCTTGCCTCTCATGCACATTTTAGATTAGAACTCATTCACAACTGCAAGACAACCCACTATTAGATCACTGAGAGCAAAATGGTAGAACTAGCCAGTTTTTCATTCCAGCATTGTAAGATGTTTAAGGACATTCAAGCAAAAAGAATGAGATTGTCGTGGCTATGAAAGAGAATACCATTTCTTTTATCTAGGCTTTAACATTTCTTAGCTGTTGTACTATGGAGGTATCATTTTTAATGTTCTCAAATCTCCTTTTCAGAGAAATGTCTATTAAAACAAAGTTCTCTAACATGCAAGACTCTTGCTAGTATATCAAGATTTACTCAAGCTTGACACTTGTCCTTAGAAAAATATTTTTAGAGTAAAATATTAGAAGAGAGAAAAAATGGACAGGAAAATTATTATTTCAAAAACACATTTTGTCCTACTAGTCAGATGACCTGACCCTATGAAAAGCATAAATCCCTTGCTCCTACTAGTTCCAAGATAGTAAAATATCCTTACACGTTTGCAAGAAAACCAACAAAATCAATCATATTAAAATAAATATCTTGGTGATATTTGTATTCCCTGACTGTAATCTTGTGTCTCCCTCTCAGTGGTCCAGAAAATTAAAACCATCTGTCCAGTCTTACATTTTCAAGCTAATTAGATAGCTGGAAGCTAGGAACAGGGAGCAGTAAAAGAAGCCATAATATATGTGAATGGATCTTCATGAGCTTATAAACTACTGTCTACTATAGGGAATGATACTGACACTTTATAAGAAACACATTAAGTTCACTGAATATTTTCCTGGATCATAATTGAATGTTTACCTTTTTGACAAGATGTATGAACTACTTGATGAAAGTATTATTTGTCAACTTATTTTTAGGAGTGGGTGATGAAAAAAGAGGAAAGGCAAATACCTGATATTTTTTTTTAAATGAGTTAAACTTTAAACCCTCTTACACCTGTAAGACCTATTGCTAGTTGAGTAAATTGCCTTTTTTTAAAGCTTTGAATGATTTAAAAAAAACTAAACAAACCAACAAAGCTAACATCAGGAATAAGAAATACCAGTTGTTAGCAAAAGAGAGCTAATCAATGATGATACTATCAGTTATGGTTTTGCAAATTTAACATCAGTGGGACCATTATGATTAGTTAGTATGAACTTCGGTATATAAAAGAGAACTTACACAATCAAAATAATTTTTTAAACACGTAGCCAAAGAGATTATATGACAAGCAGTGCACACTGAGATAAAAACAACCTTGGGACATAAAAATACAGTGTGACATATATGTGAAACTTTAATTGAGCTCATTTAGTACAGTAATTCTAAACTGAGCTCATTTAATACTGCAATTCTAAACATTTTCTAAACAAGTACAATTTTACAGTAGAAAGACATTTTGAGGGACTTCTTTCAGTTCATAAGTGGTGATGTGGGAATGCTTCAGAGCCCCTGAGAAGTGCATTTTTAAAGGGTGGCCATTGCCAGATGTGAATACTCATGTAAAAAATGTTTGAAAAGTGCAAGTGAAATGAAGGAGCAGTCTAGCAAGAATTAATTTAAAAATTATCAGGAAGTCCCAGAGGCACTAGCCAGTGATGGTGAATTTCCACAGTGCCACAAACTTACATACAAGCAAGACCATGTCAATTTTTGTTGTTAACCAGAAATATTGGTTCCCCCCACTCTGTAAAAACTGGAAGAAAATCCTACAACTGACACTTCAGTTGCATTTCATCCCTTTAATGAACCCCAACAGCAGGGAAAAAAAGAAATGGACAGTAAGGTTTCTTTAAGATTACTATTCCAAGGCCAGTTAATATTGCAGGAAAAGATAAGGAACAGTTTATCTTTTATCCCTGTTACTCCACATTTTAAATACTTGTACATTTTTCTTTTAGAATAAGAGAAGCTTCTGTTGCTAACTCCCATAAACTCCTACAAAATTAGTATCTTCATTATATATTTCTACATTTTATTGAACTATATATTTTAAGGGCTATCAACATGCTTCTCAGGGGAAATTATATTAAAATGTGTAAGAACTGCAAGGAAAACTTATGGAAATATAATTGTCTTCCAGTTTGAAAATAATGCAGCTCCTTTTCCTCCCTGTTTGCTATTAACCAATCCAGTCTCCAATGGAGTTGTTGTACTGTATAAAACCACAGAAATTAAAAAAAAAAAAAAAAAAAAAAAAAAAAAAGAAGAAACAATTTATGATTCTTGGTATTATAATAATCCCAAAGCTGGGGTGGGGGGAGTTTAAACCTTACTCATAACTTTTGAGATATAGGGTTTGGCAGCTTCAGTATCATGTATCTTGGTTTTGAGAAGTAACTTAAATGATACTTCCCTACAAATACTTCAATGTATTTCAAAAATGACGCACATATGGGAAATAAATCAGTACTCAACCAGTTATAAACCTACAGGTGACAGTTTAGAAGAAAAATAAAGCATGTATCTCCCTCTATAGACATACTGTATATATTGGCTTGCAATCCATCCTTGGAGCCAGCAAGAACTACAGTTCAATGCTTAAGAAATACCAGACTTTTCCTCTTCATGCATTTCTGCAATGCCTGCCAATCCAGAGATGGCAATACATCCTGAGAAGAATTTTCTCTCTATCAGCAAAAAACCACCTGCTGACAAGCTACCATGAGCAATGCCAGTCATGTACCCTCATAAAAGCCCTTCATTAGCAAAATGCACTCATTACCTTCCTTCTTCTTCAGTCAGTGCCTTCAGTTGAGAAGGAACTGAAGCAATCTAAGTCCATGCCTTGCATGAAGCAGTGGTGCGTGCCTTTCTCCAGGCAAACACTGATGCTTTCCCACTTATTTGGTCCCATGATCTTTGTGCCATTCCCTGCTTTCACTCTGAGAATGATGGAAACTAGTAAACACTTTCAATGCAAAAAAGGGCTGTGCCCATTTGTGTGGAAGCACACATGAATGGAATAAAAATTATGTAGCGATAAATATGATTCATTCATACTCATCAAACATTTGTTCCTTTTTCTCATAACACCTCAAAATTCAAACCCCATATGCATTATTGCAACTTGCACAGAGATGGATATGGAGGAAGTTCAGGGATTTTTTTGTATTACTGCTTTTATGCATGCAGAAACAGACACCAGCAAAGAGCTTTCAGACAGCAAGGCCTGAACAGGTAAGAAAACATGTAAGAAGCCTTTCACCAAGAAACAAAAGCAATTATAATTTTTATAGCAGAAAAAATTGCCTTGTCTGAATGTAACTTCATTGCGAGCAATGACAGAGGAAAAAAGGTGCATTTGTCAGACATAAGCACGAGTTAACATATCCATCAGAAACAGGCAATTATCTTCACAGGAACCTTCCCTGGACCCTAAAACCACAGGGCTGAAAAGCAGCATTCATGGTGCACCTGACAGCTAAAGGGGTGTACAGTTTGGGACTAATACATAATAACCTTGGAGCTGCTGATATCAGCCAGCATCAGAGTTCTATAGGATACTGACTTCCTAGTGAATCTGCTAGGGAGATGTGAAGAGTTGGTTACTACTCTTAAAACATATCTTTTCGGTTGTTTCTTTTTAGGTTGGAGATACTAGGTATGGAAGCTAATTTCGAGTATTTACCACAAATACTCTGAGGTGCCCCAGAGGTACCTAAGGTCCTTTGGTAAACAATTAAGACATAAAAAGAACACTGAAAATAGTAATAATTATCTCTCTATAGAAAAAGTACTTTAAATCCTTATTAATCTCTATGAGAACGTGAATTTAGGCTCCCTACTGTCAGTTCTATTATGTTGGCATTAACATGTCACATTAAGAAAACTCAGTTCCCAGCTTTGGTGGATTAGTGTTAGCTACAAAAGACTCAAGAACCTAGAGATTAATTGGAATATAAATGATAAAAAAGTTGATCTTCTTAGTTAAAAGAAATTAAGTTATATCAAAATTTAAACATGAACGGTCTCATTTTAAAAGGTCAAGTAATAATGAACAGTGCAGATCAGCACAACAGCGCCTCATTTACTGGGAGAAGTAGCAGCTTAAAAGAAATGCCCTAAATAATGTATTCACTATTCCAGTTTAACAGAAGCAATAACTTGTACATAAGTGATCTTTGTTACAAACAACTGACAAGAAGCAGAAGGCAAGTGTGATAGATGACAAGGAAATTAAAGAATGTCCTGTCAGTTAAACCTAACACAACTTCTTGTAAAGAATTTCCAGGATATTTTCTTCATTCAATTGTTCATTAAAAGACTTTAAATTTCATATGGTGAGTAATAAAACTAAACTGTCTTAAGAGCTCACAAGTTTGCATTACTGAAGAGTTTCAAATCAGCATGTAAGAATACAAATGTGAGTATTTTTATGAATGTTATTAGGAAAAGTGTCAAGTATCTCATTGGTAAAAAGACAAGCACTGTAATTAACATTTCATATGTTTAAACCATTTCGTCATCCATTCAAGAAAATGGGATGGGTGCTCATTTAAACCAATGTAGAAAAGTTTTCTCATATTATTTTGAATCCCAGTGGTAACCATTGAAGTACCGACTTTGTCATTTACATGACTGTCAAAAGCCTCTTTTGCCTCTTGAAACAGGTTTTAAGTCTATTCTGAAAATGTCTAAATCAAATATTCACCTAGGTTAAAGGAAGTGAGGGCAACAAGCAGCTTCAAGATATGAATATTGGCTGCATAAGCGTGTTTTGGAACACAATACAATTTTCTAGCAAAAGTTATGTCAATAGAAGCAACAAAATCTGATTCCAGCATCTGAGCTACCATGTGTTCACAGAGTCAAAGATGCCAGAGGTAAGCGAATTTAGTATTTCGGTTGATTTAATAGAACTCAAAATTAATGTTGTATGCTTAATTAATGTGTGTCATTAGAAAAGAACCAACCTTATGAAAGACAGACTTGTACCACATTGCGCATATTGCTCTGTACTAGGCAAGCTATTCCCTATCTCATTGTTGAGAGAGCTAATGTGTTGCTGGCCACACAATTAAAATAATAACTTTCTATTAAAAAAATATTAAACCCATTTCTTCCTGGCATTAATAATATGCCTTGAATACAAAAAAGTGTGAAAACACTACTATTATGATCTGTTAATTAGAGCTGTCCTTACATATTGGGTTCTTTAGAAAAAACATTAAAACACTGTTTAAGCCAGTAAGAGGTACAGAGCATGGTGATGTTGTTCACTTTATGGTGACACAGGCTGTTGGGGAATATAATGTCACATTGAAGTATCCTATATTGTGTGACGTTTATTTATTATTATGGATAGAGAACTACTAACTGGGCTATTGCTTACAGAGTCATCTGGAAGAAGATGACAAAATTCACTGAGTGTGCATATTAGCTAAAAAAGGTATCCAGAAAATGCTGGAAAGGCAATTTTCTAATATTTTTTATATATATTATATATATATATACACATAATATACTATTGGGGCCTACAAGAAACCTGGAGAGGGACTTTTTAGGATTTCAGGTAGTGAAAGGACTAGGGGGAACAGATTCAAACTAGAGGAGGATAGATTTAGATTGGAAGTCAGGAAGAAGTTCTTCACCATAAGGGTGGTGAGAGTACATTAAAATAAAAAAGTAATTTACCTAAAAGCCATGCCAGCTCCAAAGTCTGTCTTCACTGAGAAAGAAAAGTTTGTATGTCATACTGCTGCATTCCCTTGAAGTGCTGAACCAGTCCTCCCTCATCACTTTTCTGTTTTTCTTCTTTTTCACTTTCATCCCCCTGATTTGCAGCTCATTTTGCAACTGAAATAGCATCCGCTAAAGTGAAGAAAAAAAAAAAAATACGCCTCTTCAGAACAAAGTATGAGGACTTCTGGATAAAGGAGATGCACAATTGCTGACTTTATAAAAACTATTTTATTGCTGCTCTTGCTTGGCATTCTCTTCAACTAACTAGGGAAATCTAATCCTGATGAAACTATCATAGGGTAGGTGCAAAGGTCAGTGGTAACCACAGCCAGGTGGCTACTTGCCTGTGAAAATACAAAGATGCGATAGATTCTTTAAGAGATCTGCTTTAGGATGAGGGAACACGAGTACTCAATTGGGAGAAAAATTCAGCTGCACAATTACAGATCTAGAATCAGCTACTTGCAGAGCAACCCTTCTGTAAGGAGTCAACAATAGTGTGGAGAAAAGATAAACATCTGGCTCTGGTGTATAAACTGACAGTTAAGAAGGAAAGTTTGAAAGAATGGAGTTAGCCTAAAGAAAAGAAGAGGGGGAACAATGATAACAGTTTCAAAGACAAAAGGCTGTTGCAAAGGGTGGAACAATCTTTTCTCCATGCCCATGAATCATGAATTATGGATTTAAAGTTCAGCAAGACTGATTCATGTTAAACATGTTAAACATGAGAGAAAGGTCTGTGTTGCAGGTGAGAGTGGAAGGTCTATAGGTCACCTAAATAATCACCAAGAAAGGTATTAGGTAAAGGTGATTTTTAATACAAATTTACTGAAGAATTTCAGAATTCAATACAAATTTATTGAAGAGCAACTTAGTGGATTTTAATGTCAATGTTCACTCTTTTACTTATTGTGTGTAAAGGGCATGTAGGGGTTGGAAATGGGTAAGAGTGATTTATATGTGGATCAAAAGGTTCAGAGTGGATCCCCTTGCTTTCTGAACTCCTTTTCAGAGAGTCCATTCCTAGTCCCCCACTTGGTCAATGGTTTATGAGTAAGGGGTTTAAATGTGGGGATTTCAGTGTAGTGAAATAATTAAGGGTCTGGTGTGAATAACAGTAAACTAAGATTGTTTAGCACTATAATAATAACATACAAAATTAGATAACATGATTTTCTAACAGCTTAATCAAGAATGAATTATTATAATCAATGAAGAGTTTCAAATAAAAATCTAAGGAAGTTTCTCAACTAAAATATGCACAAACTTAAACACAGATACAGGGTTTAATCTGTTAAAATATTACAATTTTGGTACCTAATATCACTAAAGAAGTTGCATTTTTCTCCCCCTGACAACCCAATGGAGTCAAATCACACCAGCGTGATATAATTTCATTTTCCCCCATACTTAAAAGAAGTGACCAGCAACTTACCCTTTCAGTCTTATAAGCCAGCTTCCTTCATGAGACACAAATGCTGCAGAATGCAGTTTGCTGCAGTCCCAGAGAGCTCTGGAGATCCTCCCTCCAAGGACCAATATTTATAGGGTCCAAGATGTCTGATTTTGGTAAATACTTTTCCATGATTCAGGACAGCCATGATTCAAGTTAGACAATTTTTGGAAATTTTCAGAGTGGCCCTGTGTTCCAAGCAGAAGGGGTCTCAGTTACGTTCTATAATCAGAGTTTCAGGTATGGTTAGCAAGTGCCCTACCTCCCCATATCACTGTGTTTGAGCTAGGATGCTGCTCCAGTAGGCAACATCAGGCAGTGCTGTATGGTATCAACCTCCTGCACTTACTGTTGAAACCAGAACAATGTTAGGACCACTGTACTTGTAACTAAAGCAAGAACAATGTTGGCTGGTGTTGATGTTGCAATGTGGCTCAATGAACAGGAGGGTCTGCACCACCACAGTCTGGCATAAGGACATGCACAGAAACTGTGTCTGGAGGTTGTTCATGGAGAGGACAATTTTTTCTTAGAAATAATTTCCCTCCCACAGGGTCTGGACATGCGCACCACAGATGTTCTGAATTTGGGCTTCAGACAAGTGACTAAGAAGGATTCTCACAGCCCTCTGAAATCTAAGTATGGAACAAATAGATATTACAGATGTTTTCCTAACATCAAAAGCGCCTAACGTGTTATTCCAGAATTCTTGGCTGCCACGTACTACACTACCTTCAGAAAGGAGATCATACTTCAAAGACACTAGATCTAAATAGAAACACAATGCTGAGAGGCTTCTTGAAGGATTAAAAGATTTTGAGTGCACTCATAAGTAAGGAAATTCCCTCAATTCAGTCCTGTGGCACCACAGCCGTATAGACCCCTTGACAACTTCTGATGAGATTTCTCATTTTCCTTTAAATAATCTGTAATACAAATGGCTGTACTCTCAGTTTTTACACTCAGAAACCCTAGATACATGCTAGATTATAAAAATTTAACAGATGTAGATGCATTAAGGACAGAAGAAGACAGTATTATAAGCTAGACTGATTCTCACCTATAGGAAGAAATTATAAAACATAACAGGAGCAAGCACTTGCCATTACTATGGCGCTTGCCATTACTATGACACAAAACTAAAAGGCACCTGCCACATGATGTCATCAAGAAGAGTTTATTTAACAACCTGGACAATGACAATTTTAATACAACTGCTGTTTAGTATTATGAAATGTAGATTGCTCTGCTTCTTTAAGAAGAAAAGAGACATCCTCCTCTTCATGGTTTTCATTGTGGGACATCCCCCCACCTTGCTGCATACAGATTTTCTGAGATTTGTGGGAAAGGATCTGTTGATCAACAGCCTTCAGAGCAAGCCTAAATGCATTCAGCCTGCCTTAGGAAGATCAATACTAAAATCAAATGAAATACAGAGTATGCATACTACATGCACAATCTATCCTCACAAGTGCTTAGTGGAGGAGGAGAATGAATTTATGGTATTGAATAGTCACCTACTTCCCCCCAACACCAACCATCAAGCATCCAAAACTCAGTAGGCAGCATCAGGTAGGTCAGCAGAAGAAATTTCAAAACCAAATGGCAATCACTTTATTCTTTTTATTTTTTAATTACCTTTCAAGGTCATCATCAAAATCATCATCATATTTTCTGCTTTCTTACAGTATGCTCTTATTGGCTCTTCGTAGGGGGCCATTTCTTTCAACAGGCCATCATCCTAAAGTATGATAACAAACATGAGTCAAGGCAGAGGAAAAAAATCAAAATATTATTCCAACCAGGGTTGCTGTAGGAGTTCACCTCCTCCCTGAAAATTAAAATCATTGCTTTCAGCTGGTGTCCCAACAAAGACTTTATACAGGATAGTAACACCAGTAATCCCAAGTCACTAAAGTAGCATGAAATTAAATGTATTTGGGAACAAAACACTTAAGATTTTTCAAAATGAGGAACAAGAGCAGGGACCCAGCAGATCCATTTAAAATAGTAACCCTTCTGACTCCTATGTTTCCTTAGCACCAAATATTGTCATGTGCTTTCATGATGATTTAATCCTGGATCTTTATAAATCTTATTTTATGGTTATGTGTGTATATTTTTGGTAATCCATATGCCATTATACTACGGTCCGTTTCTTGCACTAGTTTTTAATGTATTTCAATTTTTTTGTTTCCCCAGTCCAACAAGGCTAGACAATACCACATTAGGATTGTCTGGTTATTTTAGAGAAGGTGTAACATTTGTCAGCACGCCTGCTGCCTAGCTGAAATTGCCTTTTTAACACTATTCACAGTCTTGCTCAGTGGGACATCTTCATCTTTTTACCCATTTCTGTCGAACTGAAGGTACAGGCAATAGGTGCAGTTAAAGCATTCTTTGGATTTTTTTCCACAGTTTAAAAAAATTAAAACAAAACAAAAGTAATAAAACTGTAATTTTCAAGCAAACACCCATTTTGAGTATATCTGATTCTGTATTCCTTTTGTTAGTTGACAAAAAAGTCTCCACTAAATTTTTCACTAAAGCAACTTCATACTTAGTAAGACAAATAGAATTATAGTTTCTTAGAGACTCTTACACTAGGGAGAGAATTTCCAGGATGACAAAACACTGAAAATCTATGAAAATTGGTAAGAAAATCATAACAAAAATGCAGGGTTTCAGTAATGAAGCATCATAATTTTTGACAAAATTTTACAAGTGAAAAATAGGAGAACTTGCAGTTTAGTAGATGAAATAAAAAAAAAAAATATATGCCAATGCTATTAAAGGCTTCTACTGACTTGAGTAGGTTTTTTAGCTTAATCATCAGGTATTAAAACTGCAGGCTTTTAAAATCAATATTCCACCTAAGTTAAGAATATCTATGTTATAGTAACTCACAGATTAGAAGTTAGAATATCCTGAAAACTCTATTTTATGCTAATTGCAAAAAACATTTTGGCTCTATAAAGAAATCTACATCAATAGCAATGTATATTCATTTACATTTGAGACACTGTCAAAGAGTGAGGTCATTCTCCCCCTACTAACTAATTACACAGGGTGTGTATGGTAACTGTGTTTCTAAATTCATCATTTCCATTGTGTCACAAATATAATAAGACAAATCTAGAGCTGGGCTGTTGGACTGTGGTTTCTTTTTGCTTTACTTCTACTGTAAATTTAATGGATAGACTTTAATTTATGCTGAAGGTTCTATACATACCTCTGTGAATTCTCTACCTGTCCACCAGCAGGCTCTTGAGATTTCAAGCTTTAGTGCAAGGTTTAAGAGGGATTTATAAAGAGGAAAAGTAGTACTTATTTTTCAACTTCAGCTGTCTCTGAGGAATTGCCACCCCCAAAGGAAATTGCTAGTGGATGATATGGGCTGGAAGGTTGCAAAACTGACAGTGAAAACAGCAGGCACTGGAATAAGTATTGCTGTTTCAGTCAAAACAGGTCAGGTAAGTTGTGCAACATATTGGAAAAGATACATATTAATCAAAGTACTTTCTTTAATTAGTAGTTGATTGCCATATGCTTGGCACCTTAGCACCACAGGACAGTTGTGAAGCTCACTTAAGTAAAAAATAGTACCAGTTTGCATGCCATTTGTTCTCTTTGCACATTAATCAGCAACAAAGCATCCTACAGAGGAAAAAAACCAAAAAATTATTCAAACCCTAAGAGATAAGTAGGTGGGAGAGTCTATGGGGAGTGTCAAATTATTCTGCTTACATTACTATCAGGGTTGTCAATGCATTGACTAATGTGATTAAATTTCTTGCCATTATTTGGGTACCCTAATGTCAACTGATCAGAAACCTCTGGTTGCAAAACATGTTGATCCCTAGAAAGCATTAAAAAGCCCCAAGGGAATATTCTCACCAGTGTTTTATCTTGATCTAATCATGCATTAAGCAACATGACCCATCTCTGTCACATATGCAAAAACACAGTTCTCTGTGTTATCCCAATAAAATTACAGACACAGAAAATATTCCATATATAATAACAAGCCCTTGGTAAGTTTGAACCTGGGACTTTAGGGCACAGCTCTACTCCAAAAAGTGCTGTTTTAGCAATGGAAAACCTTTTGATATCCTTCACTACTTATCTTCCACCTGCATGTCAGAAGAAGAGCTTTGATCTTGACTCATGGCAGAGCATCGTATTATCAGTAAATAGGAGAGCAAATTACACCTTCACCACACATTAATAAGATATGCTTTCTTCAAACTACAGTCTCAGTTAGACCTCTATGTATACACTCTTAGGAACACGTACACTTATATTTGTAAGGTGGTGGGTTAGCAACTAGTGAATGATTCAATCTTCAGCAGATTCTTCCACAAAAGCAGTTTTTCTAAATTCTTTAGGACACACATCCACATGCCCAGGATTGGGTTCAACAAGCATACCCTACAACTGTGTCTACACATGTCAGTAGAGTCTTGAGAAAACTACAGCAAGCATCTTTTATAAACAATCAACACATACTGTCTACTTCAACTTTCCAAAAGCTTTAGAATTACCACTACTAATGTTTCCTTAAAATGTCAGCTGTCTAGAGATAAAGGCCTCCTGTCATGAAATTTATTCAAAGAAAGGAATTGTAGAACAGAATTATATGACTACTCCTCTCTGCGGAGGAAGGTCAGCTACCAGGTGGACCACATACAAACCTGCTCACTTCAACATCTTTATAGATGACCTGGGTAAAAGGCTGACTTGCAAAGTGAAGACAATTTATTCAGAATCATCAAAATGCAAGCTGAATGCAAAAAGTTGCAAAGGTTCTTGCAATACTGATTTGCTATGCGGAAAGAGTTTTGAAAAAAAACGAAGAGGAATATGCTACAAATCAATAAAGTGTTGAAAGGGAGGAAGCCAGGAATGATTTTCACTGTTGCTTCTGAGACAAGCATCTGTGAATGATCAATGAAATCATCACACAGCAAGTTTAAAACAAATAAATAGAACTTATTTCCCATAAAAAGTTAAATGCAACACACATTGCTATGGAACGTAGAGGCCAAACACACTGGTGAGTTTAAAATGATTTAGACAAGGCCCCATCAGAAAAGGTAATCAGTGTTTTTAAATAAGGTGCTCCAGACACACCCCACAGCTAAGGAGAATCCTTGCTGATTATAAGAACTGGAGGAGGAATGCCCCCCAAAAGCATGATTTTTTTCTTTATTCTATTGCACACATGTTCTAGTCTGCATCTACACAGTGTATTGAATGAGAGAAAGAAACTTGGCTCTTCAGGAGCAAAGAAGGTGGATCCTTATATTGCAAAGCTACAGGTGCAACTTCCTCAAAATATTAAAGGGTCCCATCAAGAAGAGAAATTGCATCATGCGATCTTTCTAACAGTTTTTGAGACCTCCAGTTATGCTTATTATGTGGGAAGTTAGAAGCTCCCAGAAATAATTTGGAACAACGGTATTTAGTTCTTAATTATTATTATGCATTTGCAGATAAATATTATTTCTCTCTTATCTGATTATTACATGTAAAGAGCAAATACACAATACAACTTTCAAGAATGGTTATGTATTGGATTTAGGAAGCAATGCTAAGGCAGGCTGTCCTCCTGCACCCCAAGCAGATACCCAACTGCAGCCTGTGGAAGAACCCCATGCCAGAGCAGGTGGATGCCTACAGGAGGCTGTGACCCCATGGGAAGCTTACACTGGAGCAGGTTCCTGGTAGGACCTGTGACCCCATAGAGAGAGGAGCCAACGCATGAGCAGGTTTGTTGGCAGGACTTGTGACCCTATGGGGAACCCACACTGGAGCAGTCTGCTCCTGAAGGACTGTACAGAGACAGCTGGTGAAGAACTGCAGCCTGTGGGAAGAACTTACATTGGAGAAGTTCATGGAAAACTGTCTCCCAAGGGAGGGAGCCCACACTGGGGCAGGTAAAGAGTGCGAGGAGTCCTGCCCTTGAGGAGGAAGGAGTGGCAGAGACAACATGTGATGGGCTGACTGTAATCCCCGTTCCCCATCCTCACTTGAGGCCAGGAAGAAAGGAGGGTCTGGGTAAGATGTTTTAAGATTTGGTTTTAGTTCTTATTTAGTTCTTAGTTCTCTGATTTGTCTGGTAATAAAATACAGTAATTTCCCCAAGTTTGTTTTGCCCATGACAGTAACTGGTGAATGATGTCCTTGTCCTTATCTTGACCTACAAACCTTTCTTTATTTTTTTTCTCTCCCCAGTCCATCTGAAGAGAGGAGTCATAGAGCAGCTTGGCATGCACCTAGCATCCAGTCAGGGTCAGGTCTGCACAGTTTATAGTGGCACGGTATTTTAGGATGAGTTAATCCAGAATGTCCATTCTAGACAATTGGTTAGAAACTCAAACATGTAATGACTAAAATCAGTTTTGCACATGTACACTTTCACCTAATCCTGAAAACAAAAAATTCGTACATACATAAAACTTACAGGGGTGTATGAAACTGGAAATAAATGCTCAGTTTTTCACAAAGCATTCAATTTAAATACTTCTGGAATGAGTGCTCCAATAGGTACAGCATTCAGCAGCTCCAGCCCTCCCATATGTCCATCTGTTATGTCACAAACTCCCCACAAACATGAAAAGCAGCAGCATGTGTATCTATAAATGAAAGGAACACGAGACTTCAAACTGGCATTTTGAAAGGCCACATTTTGCGGGTACAGAGATATTTAGGGAAGAGGCAGGATCTGCATGGTGCAGTTCATCAGGGGTAGTCAATAAGCAGCAATGTAACCATAAACTGACCTACTTATACACCTAAGCTTATATTTTTGATGGCAGTATCTGCAACACAATTGAAAAACTTTGCCAGTATTTCTAGATTCACAACAGGAATGCAAAATAACTTGGATAAAAAAGCAATAACCTCTCCATAAAACTTAGTTTTTGGGGAAAAAAACAAGCAAACCCAACAAATGAGGGGGAAATAAGTGAGAGCAGAAGGAATTATCTAATAGATTCATAATAACAGATACATCCATAGCAATGAAATATATAAGTTGGACCACATGAATAGGCATCGATGTATTAACTGAGAAACTAACCTTGGGCTTTCCCCTTTGCCTCTAGGCACCTATAGCAAGCAACTGGTTGTACAGCCAGGTCAGCAGTGCAGTGCCTGAAGTTTGTCAGTGCATCCACAGTTTCACAGCTCTTTCACTCATGCACGTATGTGTAAAGTCAGGCAATCCTCAGCTGGACTCTGTGTTGGCACGATAAAGGAGGCAAGAGGGTGAATATGCAGAGAAGAAAGTCACAGTTAATAATTATAATTGCACATGCTCGAGAAAAAAAAGCCATATAATAGTTTTAAAAGCTTTTTTTCAATCTCTTTCCATTTGAAGCGGAAGGCACCCAAACAGATGGATAGTCTGGGCAGGTTTCCAGATCCATCTCAAAAACTGATGAGGTACTCTCTATGTTAAACACAGTCATTGTGACCACAACAATGTAACTACAAGCACTGAAAATGCGCTTTGGGTACCTGCTGGTACTTGGTAAGTGATCCGGAGAACACAATGGCTTGATAGCTACTTCTGTGAATCAAAACAGATGATGTTCACTGACATCTTGGACACCATTTTATTTATTTTGCTATTCATGCATGGCTAGAGATACAGCTGATGTTTGTTCCCATTCCTGAAGCTGAGAATGAATTAGTCTGGCCCAAACACATAGAGTGATGTTTCCAGATCATGTGTCACTTGAAATGTATTTTCATTTATGCAATTCTCACCCAGGAAGCTGTTGATTAGTGTATTCAAGCTGTGTGAACAATTTGCTATTTTCTCTTTCACTGAGTAATGGATGATAACATTGGAAAGGTTCAGTTTAATCCCTAAACTTCCCTATTAGATAACTTTGTTCCTCTCATGTCTTCTCCTCGCAGCTATTTCTAAATCTAGGTTTTTTTCTCAGACTCCATAGGCATATGCCAGGATTTAAGGTGGCAGGAAAAATCAGGAAAAGATGACATTCTCACAGTTCTCAGAGTTACTGAGCAACCTGATTAAAATTTCACTGCTTGTGAACTGCACAGTTCATGAAATAAACTACTGTAATAACTCTATCTCAATGAAATCAGGTGATAGAGTCAGATGAAAATTTTTTTCTATGGGAGTCTTATGTTGGAACACTGACTCTGTAGTACCTGAATAATCTACAGCCCAATGCTGACTCCATAAAAAGGTCTGATATAAGTAAATCAAATTATTTTTTGATGCTTTACATTTCCACAGCCCCTTAACTGTGGAACTAAGAATCTGCCATTGAGTTGAATGAGCCTCCTACCTCCTATCTGACCATATTATAGGAAAGGACAAAACTTTACTCCCAGTTTCCTGTCTAAGGACCAAAAATACCAGTGGCACAATTCTGAAGTGTTAGTGACTCAGAAAAAAAATAATAAAGACCTGAAAGATTAGTGATAGTAACAGTTAACAGCAATAAATTTGTCCAGCAATACATAAATCTTTAAGGTCCCTTCCAGCCCTAGCCATTCTATGATTCTAAATGGACATTCAGAGAAGTGAAAGAAAGCAACAGAGTTTCTAGTAGTTACTGAAAATAGCTGGTTCCAGAAGGGAAAGAAAGAATAAAAAATCTTGGCTACTCACAGTCCAGTAAGACTTTTGCTATTGACTTTAAAAATGACAAGGTCTGATTTATTTCTTGCACAGTGAAAAAACAGGCATACATCACCACATGCATCTGTAGTGCATCTGCTTAGAAAGCAAGTCTGCAGATAGAGAGAGATGGTAGGTCTTTGAACAATCTAAATGTTGATAAATAACTAACAATGGATAGGGGGAGTTTCTGAGGTATTCAATATAATCCACTTCATACAATAGTTTTAGCTATGACTACTGACTGTTATTTACCCAGAGTAGCATCAGAGAATCTATTTTGGCAGGTAATCTTTTTCTCTAACAGTATGGGTTTTTTCAGTTAGTCCTTTCATGTTTCCTGCCCTTCAAAATCTAAAAAAGACAGGAGAATTATATCACCTCAGAAGGACTGTCTAAATGCCATGCCATTTCAGGAAAACAGCTTGGTATTCATGTTTCTATTCTGGCTTTCCATGAAGTGTGAATGACATTGACTAGGGACAGTGAGGGTTGTTTGGTTTTTTCACCCTTAATGGGGATGAGTATCAAGCTGCACAACTTTGGCTCTGCCAGTTCTAGTCAACGTGGTTTATCTTCCTTACATATACTCCATCCACTGCACTCTGACAGAAAACACAAGATAGACACAAATACTCCCACCAGAGCTAAATAAAATATCCTTATATTTGTACCTGGAGTTAGTAAAGGCAATTAAAGCCAAAATAACTTGCATGGCAGAGCTCTAACTTGCCAAGTTAAACAATGAATCTGCAGACCTGCAAGTGTGCTGCTGCCAGCTGGTTCCACAGGCACAGGGAAATGCATGGAAATGAAAACACATACAGGAAGCCTTTGCAGACAAGAGATATGGAAGAATATCAGTTAAATAGAAGAAATCAAGCTCACAAAATGGTAAGACTCTTATATTTAAATCATAACTAGCACAGTGCATGCACAAACCTTGGGTGCTAATGCTGAGATTGTCTGCAGTCTTTTTTATTTAAAATTGATTATAGGACAGCAGTGACTATTTAGTGAACTATTTTTAACAAAAGATGTCATACAGTACTTCATGGACAATAACAAAAAACTCTTCTCCCTTAGCAGGATTTGCATAATCTTTCAGACTTACACTTCCAATTCTGCACTGCCAGAAGTGAAGGCAAAAGCCTTTACAAAAAGCCTTTTACAAAAAAGACAGGAGGGAAAAAACCAATAACATCAAGACTTTGTAACATGCAGCATGCTCCCAGTCGAATGAAGCTACTAGTGCAAGATTAGCAAAAATGAACATGAGATATAACAGAATCATATGACTGGTATGACATTCATATCAAATTCAGAAATATTATCTTTAGTGCTGCAAATACACAGTAGTAGCAAAAGGGAAAACCTGGACTAACTGCTGAATGGGACAGGGGCACTGTTACAAAAAGACATGGAAAAGGTCAAGATACTCAGTGTTTGCTTTGCCTTAGGCTTTACTGGTAAAAAAAACAAAACAAAAAAACAAAAAAGTGTTAGCAATTAGGAGAAATTATTGAGACTGGAGAAGAGCATACATCACTGGAGGCCCATCACCAGAAGTGTACCTCAGTAGTTGATACTGGAATTAAAACTGCTTAACATCTTCTGCAATGACCTAGACAATGGTACAGAGTGTATTCTCTCTCAAGAAGTTTCCCAATGATTCAAAACAGGGAAGACTGGCTGATACACTTGGTCAGTGTTCTGGACATACTGGAGAAATTAAAAGTTAGAGGAAATGTACTAAATTTAATAAGGGGAAACACAAAATCATGCATCTGAGGAGGAATAACCTCAGACACCAGTACAAGCTGGGCGTCAAGCATCTGGAATGAAAAACAGATTTCCACTAAAGGATAGGGTCTCCTAGTGGACAGCAACCAACTATGAACCAGCAATGTGCCCATGCAGAAAAGAAGTTCAACAGAACCCTAGGCTGCATTAGAGTTTTACCAGCAGGTCAAGGGAGGTGATTCTTCTCCTTTACTCAGCACTGGCACAAAGGCTCCCAAGCACAAGAAAGACTGAATCAAGTGAAAGATCACAAAAATAATTAGCTATTGGAGCATCTAATACATGGGAAGAGGGTAAGGGAGGTGGGATTGTTTAGCCTGGAGAAGAGAATGCTCATGGGGGATTTCATCAATGTGTATAAATACCTGCTGATGGATAGCAAAAAAGATAAAGCAAGACTCTTCTCTGTGGTGCCCGTGACAGGACAGGAGCTAAGTTAAATTAAAGAAAACCCCAAGAAATTCTATTTAGGCAGATGAAAAAAGTTGTTTTACTGTGAGTGAAAAATGGAACCAGTTGCCCAAAGAGATTGTGGAGTCTCTATCCTCAGAGGCAGTCAAAACCTGACTGAACACAGTCCTGAGTGACCTGGCTTACTTTACTCTGAGCATGTGAGATGGACTGGACTACCTCAAGGGTTCCTTCCAATCTTCCTTGGTTACTGAATTTGTATACTAATGCACACCTTTATTTGAAGCAAAAAATTTGATGAAAAATTCTTATCTGATTACTCAGAAAGGACCAAACTTCTTAAAGGCAGAGAAAGAACTTGCAGAGAGGAAAACAGAAAATACTGCTTATTCTTTGTTGGTAGATTTGATCAGGCTGAAATTTGGGTACATTAATTCCTTTTGAACACATTTTGAGCACTTAGTTACTATAGTGGTGAGAATCACAGAAATAAATATACCAGTTATCCTTACATAAACTCTTTGCAGCACAGGGTTTAAATAGTCCTAATGCCTCCAGTAAGAGGTTGTAGAATACCTAAAGCTGTTAAGAGTAACATCTCATTTACAACTAAATTAATGCAAAAAACTTCACTCAAATCCCATTATAAAGCTTGTCAGAATAGTGCTAGTGTTACAATTAAAACTCACAGAGGTCTATTATTTTTTTCTGCAACTAAAACATGCTAATGTAATATTTACTGAGACATCTTCTCCTAGATACAGAATAAAGAAAGAAATTGCTTTCAAGAACACCGATTATTCTAAATTATTTTATATATAAAAAAAAATTTCTACCTTTCTCAGTTTTTGCACATAGTATTAATTCATGCTTTCATAACTTCTTGCAAACCTATTGCTGTATACAGTGTGGGAATAAAGAGCTCCTTAAAGCACAGAACTTGCTTCATACTGTATTATCAGTTTAATTTTTATCAACTTTGCAACACACGATGCAGATATACTTCTTGAATGAACTTAAAAACATGACACTTCTTTGAAAATCAGCTCAAAAGTTCATTTCCACATTATTTTTCCTTTACCTTTTGACCAAGTACAGTACACAAAATATACTGCTAAGTCATCTGTCCTGGTTTGGGCCAGGATAAAGGTGATTTTCTGGTTTGTACTTATGCTTTCAGCTAAGTCGCTTGTAAATAGTTGCACTTGCTGAAATTAACAGCAAGTTTCTCAGACAGTGTCTGCTTCTAGGACTGATAACACTCCATGTTTATAGTTACAGCCAGAGACTGGTGTGCAGAGCCAAGGACACTGCTCAGCTCTGAGGAACATTTTACCTTCCAGAAGGAGTAAGGAGGTCCCACCTGAAACCCTCCTTTGGGGAGGACCAGACAAGATAGATGTCAGAACTGACCAGAGTATTCCATCCCATACACGTCATACTCAGTATAAATTTGAGGGATCACAAGGGTCAAGTCCCTTCGCCTTCGCCCTTCTTCACCTGTCCCTGTTTGCTTCAGCATCCTGGGAGGATTCCATCCGTTCCTCTGCCTGTGGTCCTGATCCGTGCCAGCCTGAATCTGTGTGTTCCTGCCTCCAGCTCCCGACTGCTGCTGACTCCAGGATTCCAGCCTGGACTTTCCCAGGGCTGCCCTGCAGCCTGCGGGGGGACGTGAGAGTTATTGGGGGGAACGGGTAAGAGACGTGGTATCAATTTTCCTGTATAATTGTATATATTTAGCAATTTTTCCGATTTATCATTACTGTTTCATTAAATTTGTGTAGTTTAGTTTCCAACTCATAAGTCTCTCTCCCTTATTTTCTCTCCTTTCTTTATGAGGGAGGAGAGGGGGATTAATAGAGAGCATCTGTTATTCAGTTTAATTGCCGGGCCAGTGTTAAACCATGACAGTCATCACATGACATAGGCATTGAAAACAGGAAAATAAAGTTACATACATCTGCCTATCAAATACTGATCTGAGTGCACAGTTGAGTCTAAACACATTAGCCATCTAAACCAAGTTTACATAAGGCCATAGTCATGGATAAATGACGTGCAAGTATAAATGGCAATCTGGAGGACATGGAAGGTGTGCAGAAGTGGGTACTTACCACAGCCTTTCTACAGACCAGGACATTCACTATCAGCAAAGGAATCATGCAGCTGCTTTCTCATCATGTGACATGTTGTGGCCAGTGCCAGAGGGATCCCAGTGACACTTTCTGCAGAGGAAGATGGCATCTGTAGGCAGCCTGAACTTGGGCTGCCATTACAACATCTGGTCTAGTAGGAAGTGTCCCTGCCCATGGCAAGGGGTTAGAGCGAGGTGATCTTTGAGGTCCCTTCCAACCCAAACCATTCTGTGACCGTATGGCAGTCGCAGAAGCTGGGCAGAGTAGGCATAGGCTAAGTGCCAAAGCACAAGTGTCTTTCATTTGAGACACTCTGGGTTACACTATGTTTCTACATGGAGCCAACCAATGTGACACAGGACCTAAAGGCTTTTTATGAACTTATAGCTGGAGACCAATCAGAAAACAGATTTAAAAGAGGAAAGGAGCTGAAGTTATAGAGGCAAAAGTGCAGAGCTTAGGTACAAAATGAGTGTGTTGGATTAGACAAGACACACTTCTCAGAAGGCAAGACTACACAAATAACAGAGTACAAAAGTGTTATAGGTATGTTTTTTACTTTTAGCAACCTCATCTGTGCTTCTGTACCAATACAAACTGGGGAAGCGAAAATAGGCATGCCTCATCTTTTCACATTTTTATTTTTTCAGTAACAGCATATCTGCAGGCCAGACATGTCTGACTCACATGGAGGATCAATAAACATAACTTAAGCAGGATCCAATTCTCCATGAGAAAAAAAGAGGTGAAAATGAATATTATTTTGAGTAAGTTTTCACAGGCATGCAAGTGTACTTTAAAAGTCATTATGGCTGACAAATAACCCAAAGTTCCTACTAACTAACCCAATCTTCCTTGAAAGACATGTTAGTGATAACATCAGAACACCTCATGTCTGCCTAATACTTGTAAGAGCTTCATCATATGGCTTTTCAAGTGGGCATTCCACCATCATCTCTTCTCTCCAAAACCCTAAATTATTGTGCTGACTTACCAATGGACTTACAGCTTGGACCATATTTTCACACCTAAAGTGGTCTTCAGCATCACTTAGGAGCACTCCTCTTCCAAGTATGGTTAAAAGAACCAAACATGGGTGCTGGTAAGGGGCCAAAAATGAAGGAAGGCTTGGAAATATCTATGCGAATGAAATCTTGGTTCTACAGGCAACAAAATAACATTTCTCAACTGTTTTTTTTAACTGATTTGTAAGGTAAAAATAACACCACAATTGCCTCTTCAAGAAGAGTAATAGGCTAAAACAAAATAAACTTCTTTTCCTTGGGCCTCTAGAGTAAATAAATTGGTCTGGTTAACATATAATAGCATTCAAGAAAAAAAAAACCAAACAAACTTAAAAGAAAATAATAAAAGCCAACAAACAAAAAACTTTACCTGGCAGATATTTAAGGAAGACTTTTCACAGAGTTATTACAAAAGACAATCATTAAAAATGTTGGTGCTAAAAATATTAAAGCAGAACATCAAATAATATCCCATCATTATTAAACTGTCAGGCAGTTGCCTGGAGAGAAGCTTAACAAAATGTAGAACTAAATTGGTTATTTTTAATGAACTTATCACTTTTTTTAAAGTATTCTTGAAAACTTTGCTAAAAGCAAACTCCATACAGTTACAGACAAATTGATTTCCTAGCAATAATTCTGCTACCATTACTTTTTGTTCCATATTAAATCTGATATTGAAGCAACTAAATGCATGTGATAATTAAATGAATTAACTAAAGCTGAGAATAGGGGTGGTAAATCTACAGTTGGGATGGATTGCATCTTTGCATTATAATCATTGACATTTCCTTAATGTGTGAAATTAAAAAAAAAAAAAAAAAAAAAAAAAAAATCAGTGGCAAGATAAATAAGGGTCTTTGTCAAAAATATCTTTTGGCCCAGATTTTTATTTCCTTTCACATGGCACATTTCAGTCATATATCTTTATACTTTGCGAGCACGGATGTTAGTCAATCCCTACTTACTCAAAATATGGGCCTAAACATTACTTGTATGAGCCAAAATAAAAATTTTCCTAAAAACCACACTGCAACATCTGTTGATCAAAGCAAAATGATTCAGACCCACAAGCATAAAAAATGTTATCAAAGAAGTAGGCAACTGTGAAGAAAACTACAAACTCTGAAAAAGAAAAAAGTGACTTCTCATGTGGACTTAAAACAGCTTTAATACTGAAAGCAGAAGCATGAAAACGGTCAGAGAACTCCTAGAAAAATGATGCCCATGAAATGAAGAAATGAGAGAATTCTTCAATTAAAAGGAATCAAACAACCTCAAATCACAGAAATGTTCTTATTTACATTTTGTCTTATTATTCACTTATTAGTTCTGCAGTGAGCCGTGAGTAGCATAAGACAAGACTTTTATGCTGATGATAGGATGAAGGCAAAAATGGATCTCAAGACTAAGTAGTTCCTGGTCCCAGCTAGATCACCAAATATACCAAAGTCAATTTTCATCATATCATTAAGTGTCATGGCCAGACTTGGCATTACCATTTTGCATGGTTATTGACTTTTCACCACATATTTTCCCCAAAGCACTAAAGGATTCATTGCAATTGTTCCATTCTAGTCTTAATAAAAGTATCATCATCTACCTTAGTGAAGAAATTACCAAAAGACAGTATCTGTCAAAGCCAAGTAGTTCTCTCAGATCTTGTGGTCACATAAAATGTCCAGCATGAAGAAATAACACATTACACTAATAGCAAAGCTTAATAAATTATTTTCCTTTCTTTTACATGCCACTGTAAATTTGGAATAAGTCATTCAGATTTTGCAGAAATTTGAGTAAATGAAAAACAAGCTAGCAATAATCCACTGATTGTCGTACTCTGCCTACAGTTGTCTTGTAACTGTCCCTATAACTCATCTCAAGACTTCATTTTAAAACCCCAGTCTCAGAGTTTTTTAGTGCAGAATCAGCTAGAATGCATCTGACAACACAGGAAGAGCAAATGTGACTCTGTCCACAAAGCCCTGCACAGAGATGCCTTTGCATGTCCCCATGGGAGTAATCAGGAGTGCAGTGTGGCCTTGTGTGGATTAATTCATCCTTTAATCATCCTCTGGTCATTCAGGAGCTTCTATCAGGTTGTTCCCAAAATCCTCTGTGTTTTTGGAAGCCTGGAAGTCAGTGAGATAAATTTTCTAGACAGTGCTTTAATTTCTCAACCACCAAACATGCATTACTCTTCAGGACCAAGACTATTAGTGCCCAGAGCCCCATTTACTTCTCAGAGACCATCAAATAACTTCAGAGAGGGCTCTGACTAAAAAAGATCAAGTTATACTTCTCCAGTTCACCTCTTGGTAGCCTCATGCACAGCAGATTTCATCCCTTAAAGTCTTTCCCTGAAAAGTCTTCGTAAATACTCAAAGATCAATAAAATAACTGTTCTTATTAGCCTTTAAATATTAGTTAGCCTCACCCATAAAACAATAAAAGTAGATGAAGTACTTCTTTTTTATTTTCTAAGATTATTTTTTCTTGTATTTTTTTTTATTTTGTTCTATTTTCTCACAATCCACTTATATCCCAATAGGTGAAAAAAAATAACTTACTGCTCTGCAATTAAACTGTAGGTTTGTGATGAACAGGCAATTATTTCCTTACCAAAAATATATCAGTAGATGTGAAATACGTCTTTTTTTTCTTGATAAGAATTTATTTGCTTATGATGTGTTTCTTTTCACAGAATTAGAGGTATGATTCAGTACCTACAAAACTCGGTTGAAAGCTTCTGGAAGATTTTGGCTCATACTAAAGCTGAGGCTGGTGAAATAGTCAGGTCTTCTCTCTCTTCAGAATGTTCTGATGGAGTCAAAAGAAGATGAAAAGTGGAATAAATAAAAAAAAAAAAAAGATAAAAATTAAAAAAGGAAAAAAATAGATTTTAACAGCAGCCTCCAGATCAGTTTCCTGCAACAGAATACAGGTCACGTATCAGAACTACTTGGCAAGCTTATAGAATTTAAATGATCTGGAGATTCACTATAAAAAAGAGCACACAGCTTCTCTGTAGAAAAAAAATCAAAGGGGTCTTCACAATTGATAAACCAGTATTTGTTTTATTTTGGGAAGTTAGTTTTGATTTTTCATCCAATATTTATCTCATATTTATTCATAAAACCACCACTTTGCCATTGCTTGGGCTGTGTAACTGGCCTGCCAACTCACACAGCTGTGTTACTGCTCAATGCATGAGTGACTTCCTGGCAGCAGAAAAGTGACAAACTAAATAAGAAACATCTATTAATCACTGAAAATTGAAAATTCACACGAAAAATTAAATTATGGAACAGAATCTTGAAAGTTTTACAGACATATGCCTTTTGATTATAAATAGGAAAATGCTAAATATATGGGGGTTTTCACTAATAATTTCATTTGTTTGGGTTACAAAATAATGAATGGTATCTTCTCTGCTCAGTCAGCTCAAGCCAAAACCAAACAAAATATCAGCAGGATACTCTACATTTTTGATATAGTTCTTCAGAGTTCCAGTTTCCTGACCTTCCCACACTGACAGTTCAAGAAAGCACTAAAATTTGCATGTGGCTTCAAACCTCTGAGAATAAGCCCTTTCACCTCTGAATTTCTGCTCAAAATGGAACTCATGCTAAAATACTGCATGACTAGTTATGAGAAGTCTCCATAGAATTTCTGATGCAAATGTGCTCAGTGAAATGCATTTATATCTAGCAGTAAAACTGATTTTCACATGTATTGCTTGGAAAATGGAAAAACATTACTTCTAAATGACAACAAATGAAAAAGGTTTTTAAAAAAGAAAAATTAATTATCTGCTTTTATTCTAAATATTCGATCTATGTTTGCAGAAGTATTTTATTCAGCAATTCCTAGCTTGGCTTTTATGGTGGATACTAAGAATGCATGCAGTTCTACACATAAATGAAGTAATAAAAAGCAATCATAAAGACTGTTCAGACAGTTATAAGCACCCTAAAAGAACTACAGCATGTTATTAAATGAGTCAATGAGATGCAGTCTTCTTGGGATTAAGAACAACAACTAATAATTTCATGCATAATTAACAGAAGGCTCCAGTAATTTCCAGTGTGTTGTTTAACTTGCTTTATTTTTTCATAAAATCTATTTGAATACTATTTTATACAGGATTTAAAGATATGTCACCGTAATTAGATGTCACTACAAGCCATAGCAGCAGGGGCTTCTGCACAGTGCTCTGCTATCTTGATGGAACACGTACCCAGAGAGACCTTCTAAATCAGACTTTTTCTTTTCACTTGAGACTGACAAACATGCCAGTCACAGGGGAGATGAATTTTCCTTTGGTAACAGACCAAAATCACATGAACTATTCACTCGAATCAAAGGACTGAACAGCACTTACTTCTTGAAGCTACAGAGACAAGGTTATTCTAGTGCAGAAAAAAAGCTCGCCAACTAAAGCCAGCTTCTTCAGCACAGAAATGAACTAATTTCATTAGTGGGATTGATAGCATACGTAAAATACATTTCTAACAACACTATGTTAAGGATTCTTTTAATAAATTAATTTACTTACTTAAAAACAAAAACAAACAAAAAAACCCAACCAAACAAAAACCCCCACATCTTTTTTCACATTCTGAAATATTTACCAGACTTTTTCTTTTCTTTAGCTTTAATCTAGAAGCAGCTTCCTTGTATCAGAAGACACCAACTTCATCATCAAGGGAGAAAAAAAGCTATCCTTGTTTGACCTATTCATGTGTCCTGTCAAGATGAATTCTATCAATCCTATTATGTTGCTGTCATGTCATACATAATATGACAGTCTTTACTGTGGTGTGATTTAATTTGAGATGTTGAAGCACTGCAAGGCTGCAAATAAGTATTTTTAAATCCCCACACTCTGCTATTATTTTCAATATGTATGTAGACAAACACACCACTGTTCAGCAAAGCAACACTGCCAGGCAGCTCAGAAGGACTGATAACCTCAGGTTAGAGATCTGCTTCTTAGTATAAAGATGAACTGACCTGCACACTGAACTCATCTGTTCATCTCCCTGGAAAGTGACTACAGTGCAAGCTATGGCAGGAGAGCCTTCCACCTACTGCTCTGACAGCTTGATGTGACTGTAACCCAGAGAGACCTTCTTAGGGAAAAAAGTGTAAATCAGACCTTTCTTTTTCCCTTAAGACTGACAGCAACAATGCTAGTCTCAGATAAGATGTATTTTCTTTGGTAAAAGACTAAAAGCACCCAGATTTCTCCAGGAGCCTATTGTGTTTCTGTCTGCTGCCTTCTCTCACAGGGCTCTGACCTTCAGAGCCCTTCAACCAAAGCCTGGATTGTCAGGCTTTGAATCTGAGTAACAGTAAAGCTGCTGGGAGGGTATCCTGCATGAGATTTTCAGCTGATAGGAAACTGCATTGCACATTTAGGTAGCTATGACACATTTATACCACTTGAATTGCTTGAATATATTTACAGCTTTGCTTAAAGAAACTTAGTTTGTATGTTCTCCTTGAGTGCTATACTCTTGCTCCCTGAGCCTATATACCACTGTCTTGAGCAGCCTAGGCTGCAAGAGTTCATGTCATTGCTATAAACAGTTTAAATAAAAGATTTTTATTTTGCTCAAATCACAGGAAAATTTAGACAGAGATGCAAGGTGGATTCTGTCTTGCATTTCCATGCAATTCATAGATAGGTCTGGTGACTTACCCTTTCCAAATACATTGCAGAAAAAGAGCTCTTTGATAACCAGTCTACTAAGATACTTCCCTTAGAAAAATCTACAGACTCTGTCACATAAGAAACCAGAAAGCTGCAACAGTGCCTTTCCAGCATCAAGAAAACTGCAGATCATTTATAAACCTGCATTAAATTAGGATAAAAAGACCATACCTCTTGAAAAAAGGAAAGAATGTTTCTGATGTTGGAACAAGTGTGAGCAATTGCTTTAGTAATCTCACAAAGTGACAAATAGACTACTTGCATGTTATATGCTTTAGTCCTTTGCTTGATCAGGGTAAATATAATGTACCAGGTCTCCAAGTATGTCAACATGCAACTGCAACCCAGATAATTCTTTCAGAATATCTGTTTACCTCCAGCCACACTATAAACCAATAAAACTGAAAGTAATAGTTAAAAGCTGAAGGATTTCAGTGCAAATTAGATCTGGAATCTATTTTAAGGTAAAGCTCCAGAAGCTCTCAAACTTGAAATCTAAGAAATAGCTAGAAAATTTATCCTAGAGATTAAACCCAGGAGATGAATATTCAGCCTAACACCTGACTATCTAATATTTGTAATACTCAGAACTCCAAATGCAAAAAAATGGAAACAGAATAGAAAATGAGAAAGATCACCAAGGAGAGCTCTGTCTAGGATGTCAGAACAGGCAAGAACAAAATGAAAACATCCAGAGGTCAAACTGAACTAGACTATATGAGGGAGATTAGAATGAACAAACAAAAAATTTTTCATGGAGTACTAAAAGAATCAATCTTGGGAAAAATTTTGCTCCATGCTTCATTAATGTTAGCCCAAATATATATATGTGTGATTCCCACTATCAGGGAGATGTGTGGCATCACCAGTAAGCAAGGAGAGGAAGTGGAACATTGTATAATGCTCAGAATAGTGTGTGCTTCAAAATGGTCACTCATGGTAATGCCTGGAAGTAATTAAGAAGTGTCAAGACCAAAAATCAGAAATCCATGAGCCATTATGACTTTAGCCCACCAGTATGATGCTACCATGAAGCAGGCAACAGCAGCGCATTTACAGATATTTTCAATATTGGGAAAATACTGATGCTATGGGTGAGATCTGATCCAAAGTGCTGTTCTTTGGATCACACATACCCAGAATACTGAATTTAAGTCACACTCGTTTTCATAAGAGGGATAATGTATTTCTAATTAGGGTGCAGTCACTGAGTGAGTGTTAACAGAAATGCTTCATTACTAAGTAATTGGTAGACTTTCTGGCTTCAAAACTGCTCTTTGGAAAGCAGTAGGAAGAACGAAAATAAAGTATTCAAAGCCTTTTAATTCCTCACGAGAACTTACGCATGTGTTCTTCCCAGACAGCATGGTGAGATGTTTTACTGAATTCACAGTTGGCTCCTTTGACCAAAAATGGGTAACATACAATAATTAGGATAAAATCAGCATGACTGCTATTCAAGTGAGACATTAAGGACAACCAATTGATAGATTTCATTATATTTTTGTTTTCTATTTTTCTGACTATGAAGCTAAAAGCCTTGGGGTGCCAGTAAGATATTTCTTGTAGTTAAATATTTTCAAGAGAATGAATATTTCAGAGAAGAAACCGAAAATCTTTTCAACCTTTAGCATTAATAACAAAGTGAGCAGACAATAGATGAAAGAAGGAACGGTCCCTAAAGAAAAACTATGCAGTCTATTAAAACACTATTTATAGGCCTAGATGAAGAACAGCAATGCATCTTTCACAAAAAATAAAAAATTAAAAAAAATCATAGTCTATTTTGCATTGTGATTTGGAAAAAATGATCTGCAGAGTTATAAAAAAAAAAAAAAAAAAGTAAAGAAGGAAAATCAGTATCATTCTCCACAAAGAAAATACAACGAAGTTTTGGGCAGAACCAAAATAGATAATTTTAACCATTTCAGAATGTTTCATTGGCATGGTAATGCTAAAAATGGAGATGTAGCACAAATGAGGACATAAACTAAGACCACTGATTTTGGGACTCATCTATAAAGACACCAAAGAATCAGCTTTAGGGTTTTGGACTGGTATTCCTTAGTGCTTTGTATTCCACTATTATGTTTGCTCCCAAGGCCAACTATCCCACTCTCCATCCAGAGGGATCCAGCAACAAGTTTTCTGATGTCAGTCTTTTCATTATGGCATCATAATTTCATCTCCAGGAGGAATTATATTCAATCCCTGCACAGAAGGAAAATGGGAGTTAAAGCCCTCACAAACATGTCCAACAGACATGGAAGAAGCAAAATCTGTGACAAGGGCAGGTGCAACCCAAGAGCAGTCTCTACAAATCCTTTCCAGACTGGTACCCATAGCAAACAACATTAAGAAAAACCACTCACCAGCAGCCAGTACTTGCATTATCACTGTTCTGACATGGCACTACAGCAGCTTACCCTGGGCTAAGCAATTCCTGACTTTCCTCCCCACGCCTGCCTCCCCCTCCTGAAGCCCTGACCAACTCTGCTTTCTGGGCTGTATTTCTTCCAATGGAACCACCATCACCAAACATCCACCCTGTTCACTCATCCTCATTCAGATATCGCTAGCCTGCATCCTGTGAAGGCTCCACAGCCACTTCTTTCCTGTGTGAACCAGTACTACCTTTTCTTCTTTCCCCTCTGAAAGGGTCCACTGAAGGAACCTGCATCAGCGTAGCCTGCTGTCTCATCAGCTTTTGTCCACTGCTAGAAGTACAGCCTATTTGCTGTGGGTTATCCTAGAGTTATCATTCAGATATTTTCTCTGACATTCTACTTTAAAGATTCCTTTTCCATCTCACAGCATGAAGGTAGAAGGCTTTCTGCAGTGAAAAAAATCAATAAATAATTACCACTTCATATAGCAGTGCACCATGAACTAGTAGAACAGTTACTCAGATGAGACAGATAAGTACCAATGACTTTGGAAGAATCCTGCCTTGATAGCCCTCAGCCTGCTAAGTATCTGTCATCAAGGAGCAAGAAGCATCTGTCTGCTGCTTCAAGCCAACTGACCCAGAATAAGGGCACCTTGCAAAACAATGTATGTGCTACTAAGGAAAGAGATAAAGAAAAGAAGATAGAACAAGCTGTATTAGCATTTTAAAAAGCTATCTCAACAAAGAGGAACGGTCAACTTTAAAATCTGTCTTCAGGCCCTGATTGTATGTGTCCACACAAAAACTCTAAGACCCAAGCCTCAGTCAGATCCCACTGTGACCTCAAAAACTTCTGAAAGCTCTTGAGGCCAGGCCTTCCAGATGCAGAGGACTGGGAATTCACTTACTTTTTGCAGGACATTTGAGGTCCAGGAAGACCGATCCTTTAACTTAGTAACATCAGCTACACATCCAGCATCATAATTTCCATTGTAAAATCAAAATAAAGTGAGAAATTTATAAGAGAAATAAGATCAAAGCATGCAAGTGCAAAGGACTTAACTATGCCTCAGCCTAAAGCAGGATGAAAAACAGCATTCTTCAATGAAGACCATAGGACCTACTCTTAAAAAAGATGACAGAAGATTAGCAGCTCATAAATGCAAGCTACATGAGTGTTGGGTGTCAGGTAGTTTGCCCTAATATTTAAGCTTAGTATCCTTTACTGCAAGTACTTGAATCTAGTAAAATATTATTTCTCTTCCCTTTGTATTTCCTCTTATATATTCAAGTACATCATTTTCTCCTTTACTTCTCTATCTACCTAGAAGACATTAATTTCTTCCCAATTCGCATGGTTCTCATTGTCTGCCTCTCAATATTCTCCAAACATACATGTCATGAATTCCCAAATCTGGTAGCTCAAGACAGGAAGAGCTGCTGCAGCTCCATATCCCAAGGTCCATCCAGCAGTGAGGGCAGAGTATATACTTGGAATAGACATACACAGAATGCACACCTACAGACACATGTGGCTGACCACACAGATCCATGAACATCAAGCACAGAACTCACACAGAGCCAGTGGCTTCATCTTTTTGCCCTCTCTGGATGTTATTGTTGAAAGCCCATTAGTAGAAGATGTAGACATACATAGACACATATAAAAAGAACACATATTTCTCCAGAAACTGGCCTTAGACAGTATGCCTAGCACCTGCCTTTGACCCCATGGCCTCTCAGTTGCCTCCCTCATGGGTACAAAAATGTGCAAAGAGGTCTCTATTGCTTTTTCCTTTCTCTTTCTGCAACACCTTAATCACAGTTCATCTTGTGATTCATTTCTTCATCGACTTTGGAAGAGCTGCTACCTACCTATCCTGCCTATGTGCAACTGATTAATCCTGTTATAGCAGAAAACTTATTTTTTAGTACATTTTTGTAAGTTGTCAGCATCGCCTTGAATTCTGATGCTCCCTTCCAGCATACTTCCTTCTGGAAGGCATAATCTGTAAATTTAATAAACAGATTCTCTTTTCCAGTATCTAACTCAAAAACTAAAATGTTAATTAGCACTAGTACTAGGAAAGGCCTCTGTGGAATTGAATGTACTTCTGCAGTTTAGCAATGAGTCTCTATATTAGTCGCTACCCCAATAGCTGTGCTTCTACTTGTGCTTGTTATTCAGGGTTTGTTGCTATGTTCTTATTTCATGCATGTAGTTTATAATATGGCCTTTTGTTTCCTCTGGAATGTAAGAGTTTGGTAAGAACCCTTAATATACTTTAGGGAAATGTCAGCTACTCTGAGCTCCATTTACTCATATGTTTGTTTATCAAAGGATGAAATTTATATTTTATTTATTTTATTTGTATTTTTAAACTCTATTGCATTTGGCTTTTTTGGTTTGTCTGGTTTCTTTTTTATTTATTTAATGTTCTTCCACCTACCTTTTCGAAGAATCGATTTTAATTGCTTGAAAATGTTAAGAGCAAGTGTAAAATTAGTAGCTAGCCAATCACAGAAGGGCCTGGAGCCTTCCACCATCTTCTGTATGAGAAAACTCTCACCAGCAACTTCATAAACTTTGCCATAGGCCGCATTCTTTCTAAACAGAAACTGCTGTTGCTGAAGTCCCCCATCACTAAAAAGCTCTGTGGTGCAGATGATTGGTTCAAAGAAATACGTTCTGATCTCCCTTGCCTAGTGCTCTCTAAGAAACTCTTAAGTGCCTTCTTTCTCCTTTTCCCCATGCCCTTCCACAGAGGAACAAAACCCTCCCTCTTTCTGCAACTCAGAGCAATCAGCACAAAAGGAAACACCTCTTCCTCTTATTCTTTCCTAAATAAGTGGTAGCTTTTTATAAGAGCCCTTTTATAACAAACTTTTTTTTCCCAATGACTCTGATAAATACACATATTTCAAAAACTGTCAAATCTAAAAGTAAAAACTTTGAGCATTAACTTCACAGCAAATTCCACAGTGCTCCGAGTACTTTTGATACATTAAAAAGTACAGATACACAGACTCAGACAAAGTTGCAAACATCAGAATTTAAGGGATTTTGAAAAAAAGCCAAAGTCAGGGGAAATCTTTCATTTAAGATCTGTTATCAGTTGGAATTTGTCTGGAGATTAGACCTAAACCCAGTTACTTCAAAAAACATTCTCCAGAATGTGAGCTGAATGCATACATATGGCACTATCATCTGCATAAATGAAAGTAAAATACTTAGAATGCAGAGCAGATCATACAGGACAGTAGTCCTTAAATGTATAATTTCAGGTGTTGAATTATCCCTGTCTGGGGTATTTCAAATGGGACACTCAAATTCAGGGTGTTAGTTAAATTGTGCCTTTTATGTTGGTCATGGGGAGCTCTGATCCAAAAGCCTCTTCAGACAGGGCGCACTGAGAGAGATTTCAGCTTATGAAATGGGACACCCACTGAAAAAAAATAAAAAAGGGAAAAATGGAAATGAAGTGAGGGTAAACATGGAACTTGCAAGAAAGAATGAATGCAGAGGATAAAAGCACTCATGATCAAACAAAAATATAAAAACTTATAAACTTATCATCTTGCTAATTATTTAGTATACTACTGTCATCTTGCTAATTATTTAGTATACTACTTCTGCACTTCCATAATTTGACAGCCTCTGTCTGTGTATGAGGCTGAATGTAAATAATTAAAAAGAGAAACTTAGCAACATGGCAACAGATGTTTCAGCAGAAACTGTCAGTTATATGATGACAAAGCAGCTGTTTGAGCAACTTTAAAGTTCGCTTAGTTTATGTAGAATCAGATGTTACCAGAGGCATCAATTAGAAAATGATCCTGCCATCCAGAATGTTGAAAAAAAGGAATAATATTTAAGATCCATTTTCTTTAGAGACTATTCAGAATTAAAAACAAACACTAAGGCTAAAGATTCTCTCATTCCATGCATGTATGAACCCAGCTGACAATGAGCTCTCTTCTATATCAACTAATTGTGCATGTATATGATGATAATATAATAAATAGTTAAAGAATATTTACTAACATATTACTTTCTTCAGCTAGCTGTACTTCTCTTTACAAGGACTTCTAAAGAGGACCTCCTCTCATCATTCTTCTCATGTAAAACAGTCAGTCTAACAACACTTACTGAGCAAATATGTAAATAGGATTCTAATGTGGCTTACACTGTTTTTTAACAATCTGCAAGTTTGTGATGTATTGAAAAAGCCACATACAAATGGGTTGATCTGAGTCAGACCTACACTACACTACACCTGACACTACACCCACTCACCACTAAGCCTGCCTTCCCTGTTTTTTCTTCAATAAAAGAATTGATAAGAACGTTAAGCTTTTACAATTAACATAGAAAATGGTGAGTGTTTAGTATTTTTCTCATCTGAGGGTAAGAATTAAATGTGGATCACACATTGCTTTTGTGATTGATATATGTCTAAACAAATGTATATCATTATACTAACAATGCCACCTAGTCTCTATTTTACTTTTGAGTGGTAACTGACTTTTATAGAGGTAATTAACATAATCATATGTTTTCAGGAACACATTAAAGCATAACACAAAAGGAAAAACCCATTTCCTGTAGCTGCTCAAATGTTACAACTGAAAACAAAACAAAACTGACCTCAATTAATATTTTTTGTTGCCAGAGAAATCAAGCATCTAGAGTGTAAATAAGGAGGATGTCATGAGACATAAATGGATCTGAATATGATCTGACATTTTTGGTTAACAAATTAAATATATCAAAATACAAACAGCTATTTCAATTTACCTTTATGCAAAAACAAAGGTCTTCCTGTCACAGTACTGGCAGTGAGAGATACCCTGAACTTTGCTGAGGAAGAGGAGGCTGATAGGACAATCCCATATCATAGGTAAAATGCATACAGTCATTTGTACAATACAGCACTGTTAAAATACACAACAATAAAACAAGTTCTCCAGGAATATCTTCAGGATTTGGGGACAAAGAAGTGTTTCCATTACAGAAATCTCTGGTTAAACAGTAAATTTTATTTCTCCTTATCTAGAGTCTCAGCTGGTGCACAAGCCAATTCTTTTCTTTCTTATTTTAAAATACAAAAGTTATAAAATATCAAAATGTTGCTTGAATTTTGAAACAGGAGCAGAGGACAGTGAGAGCAGCTCACTATTCAAACTACTGGTTGTATCAACATCCTGTCACTATCATAATTTTTTGTATTTTTCCTTTCTCACAGTTACCTATACTTGCAAATGAAAAAGAACAAGGACAAAGGGTGGGACAAAAAAAGGATGTCCAGAAAGCTGGCAGTAAAAGTAATAAAAAGGATGGTATAGGAAATAGAAACCTCTTACCTCTCAAAACCAACTGAATTATGTTAGAACAAGAGTAGGGTGTGATGTGTTCTTTCAGCAGACTTTCATACATCTCCAGTCATGAAGTGTTCACTGACCCATGAACATAGCTTGATAGTTTACAGCTTATGCCAGCAGCAGCCTCGCTAAAAAATCCAGCTTCCTTCAAGTTCTGTGTATAAATCTTTTTCTTTTTGCTTTCTTTCTTCTTTTCTGAAAGAGAAAAAAAATAACTTAAAAAGTATTTGTATTTTATAGAAAGTGGTTTTGCATATTCACCATAGGAGATGTGAATATCATAGCATATTTTAATATCAATGCCAAGCTTTACAAAGTTGTTCTCTCTGAAAAATAAAAAATTAAACACCAAATACATTTCTTGGTTAGATTTACTGAAGGCACACAGGGATATCTCAGCCAAGATAGTAGACACAGGTAGGGATTTAAAAGTCAATGGCTACCAACTGTTGTTGTTAAAGGAGATTAATTTTCTTTCCAGACATGAGTTTGATATAATACATGGCTACAGCTCTAATGAAGGCAAGAAAGCTGCTGCTGATGCATCCCTTGAAGAATGTGACAAAGATGAGTGGTCTGATCTTTTTGGTTCAAAACATGGCTCACTGGATGACTGATTTTTTCAATTCAGTGGCCAAGGAGAGAAAATGTATTTCAAGCAAAGCCAAAAATAAGATTTGACATAATACTTTGCTTCTGAAATCTTACATTTCAATAAGTTTAAAGCAAAAATATTGCATTACATTTTCAACCTTTTTGGTTGGAGCAGAGGGCTAGATGAACAATAAGATACACCTGCACAGCAAAGAGCTGTATCTAAAACTTCCAAAGAAAAATGGTTACATGATTCCTCTGGAGTGCGGGCTTTAAATTCCCCCTGTGCACCTCCAGAGCATTTTAGCCAAACTTTAAATATAATTTATTCAGCTGTAGACTTGTCTCCATTTCCTTTAAAAAGTATCATTTTATGACACTTTCCTAAATGGTGATTGGAATAGAGACTGGAACCCAGATCTTCCTGGCTTCACAGAAGGTCATTCTTGCATTATGTCCTGGAGTATCAGAATATAATTATACAACATGGAACAGCTTCAGAAAGAAAGCACATGAAAGATCAATTCAAAATTGTCTTTCTTCATTACTTATCTATCTTATCAGACATGGAAGACCCCATGGTAAATTTTGTGACTGCAGCAAGCTTCTTAAAAGGTACCTCACCCAAACTGCTCTTAGAAATGCTGCTAAGGCTGAATCTAAAATCCAATTTTAGACGTATTTCAGCAAATGATATTGTGGAACAATTTTTAAATTAAAGGTTCAAAGGTCACAGAGGTTTTAGGTTAATTAAAGCTGCAGTTTTCACTGAATAAAACTATTCACTTGGAAAACAATACTCAACCTTAAGAAATCATGAATCAGACAAAAAAAAAGAAAGGAAAAAAAAAACAAACCCACAAACAAGGAAATCCCGCAAAAGAGACCCTATAAGTAGACATAGAGACTATGAGGAAGCTTATAAAAGATGAAATCAACTGATGTCAAGAGAACAAAGATGAAGATCAAAAATGCTAAATATTATAACCAGGAAGCCGCACAGAACACCTAAGGAAAGAAGTGTGAAAAGTAAGATAAAAGAATGAAACAAAAAAAGGAATCAGTAGAATTTGAGAGAAAATCATGTTCTCAGTTGATCCAGGGTTTCAAGTCATCTAATCTGCCACCAGTGACAAATAAATGGATGCAATTGCTAGACTGTACCAAAACTAAGTATTTAAAAGGAATAGCATAAGAAATTAAAGGTGCTGTAGAATTAGTGTCCTGGTGTCCTGCTGTTCTATATACTGTAAAAGTTCTGGAGAAAGACAGAGGAGGTGCTTCATAGAGCTTACAATCACCAGCACTCAATATGGAAAAGGGATATCGGCACCCATTCCAAGGAAATTATAGAAATAAGGTCAGATATTCAAGCTTAATTCCTTTTTCCACAATTACTTTTTTTTTTTCCCACCATATTCCTGTCCTTCATTAGAAAACATATAATTTCCGGATTAAATTCTATTGATGTTCAATTTAGGTCCATTTATCTCCTAAGATTCTCATTTTGCTTAAGGAATTTTTCTTCCTTGGTATTTGGTGCATTGACAAATCCATAGAATGTAACAGGCATCTTCTCCATCTTTGTTCCACCAGATGTAAGCCAGGCTCTCCTCATCTCCTACCTTTGCAGCACTTGCTTTTCCTTCTCCTGCTCATTTTAGCATCTATGCTGATTTAAGCCCAATTCTCAAACATGACTGGTCAGGTTTTTACACAGTATTCCTAACCTCTACTGAAAATACATGTTTCCCATACTAAGAAACAGAGAGGAAATGGTTTTCTGGCAAGTAGGTAGTCCATGTAGGAAAAACATTCAAGCAGCCACAGCCAGCTGACATCAATAATAAGCCTTCCAAAAAAATTTTGAGTAATGAAATGTGCAATGTGTCAATGCCCTTCTGGCTTCTGCAGAACCACTGCAGCAAAGACACTTATGAACCCATTCAACTAAAACCTGATAATTTGTTATTAAAATTAAAAGATATTAAAACAGGCACTGAACTAAATAACATTGAAATAAATAAGTTTAATAACATTTCCAACTATAGTAACTACCCATTTTTCAAACTCAGACTATTATAAACATCCCTAATCTACAGCTGAAGGGAAAAGTGAGATTAAGGAAACAGTTACAACTCTTAACAAAAGATACAAGCACATGAAAATATACTCAATCCTTTAAGAAAGACAGGAATATTTTAGAATCAGTTTTTAAAATGGAAACATACTTTAAAGTAGGCTGATAGCACCAATATTTGCTAAAATATCCTGAGTGCCTGAGACTGTTATCTCTTACTCCAAATAGCTAAAGTGGGGAACTATCACCATGTAACAATAATATTTGAAATAATTAATAATTTGGCTACATAGGAAAAAGAGACATAGATAAAATCTATTCCAGCAACAGTCCTTATTAGAATATGAATGGAAATGTAGCATAAGGAGCATATGAATGATATTTTATACATTTAATTAATTCACCCCAAAGGGTTGGCTTCATAAAAAAACCATAACTAACTGGTAGACTACATCATTCAACCTTCAACCTAACTAATTCTAGAAAGCTAAATGTTTAACCTATTTAACTGTACATGGTGTCATATATACTGCAAGTTCTGCTGGTTTCTGGAAATACCCAAGACCAACACATTTTTTATGTTGATGTGTTAATTCCAGCAGTGGTGAATACTCATCAAAATCCTTTCTAGGCAGCCATGAGAAACTGGACGAGAGGCAAGCAGACCAGCACATAGCTGTAACAACAGATGCTCAAGAAATAATGCACACTATCTCTGCTTTCATATATATATCTCAAGTGATTTTATCTTTCCAGAGGGCTCAAATAAACAGCAGCCTCTGTAAGAACTCACTGACTAGCACGGGAGTAAGTATAGGAAGATTGTATATCAATGGAATTCAGAAGAATAAAAATCTCTTTAATTTAAAAGAAGAAAAAACTAGAACCATCTGAATTCTATAAAACTGGGAAGGAATTTCAGATGTTCTCAGCATTACTCCTTTAGAAGTTAATAGCAATATTCTTACTAACTTTAGATACATTTTGCATGTTTTTCAAATGAACCTTTGATTATCTGGAAGGAACTGGAGCCTTACACTGAGAAATCTATATTGAGAAACAGATGAACCCATTCCCCCAATCTAACTTATTCCAGAGACAGCAAGTTTTACCACAAAAACTGTTAAAAGGTACAAAATTATATCTGGAGCTGGTTGATGTACCACAGTTTATTACAATTTTAGTGGGTTTATACAGGTTTTATGAGTCTTGTAAGTCACCCTTGAGTTTCCCCTGCTTTCTTTTATTCTGCACTGCCTCAACTGGACATTAAGAGCCAAATTATCCTCTAAACAGTTCTCAGATGTAAGAAAGTAAGAAGATAGAGAAAGCAAGGAAAGAATCACCTGTGGTCCATTTGAAGGAGTAAAAATAGAGTTTACGTCTTTTGGAGGATTAACTGTTTATTTGTATAACAGGCTTCATTAATTTGTATATTTATCCTCATTTAATAGGCATATTTACATAAAAACAGTAACTTCAGGATAATGGTTCATGTGTCTGATTCATAAAGAGACTTATTTTCAATGTCAAATCATTCCCTATTGAGCTGTCCAAGGAGAGGGGTGTGGGACAAATATCCTGAAGGAATACACCCATTAAAGCAAGTGGCCTTCTTACAGGCCTAGAACTGCACTTACTGGACCACAGGTGTGTTCTTTTTCCCAACACACTGTATTCAACAATTTTTGATTTATTCCCTGACACAGACAAACTAACATGAATTCCAGAACTTTAATTTGCACACAGACAGACCAGAGTTGAATGTGCACTTGTGACAACCTCTGCCAGCTGGTTATTTCTCTAAGAGGTAAGAACAAACACTGAGAGCTGCAAACTGCAGTCAGATGTTTGCTCTCTAACCTAGTGTCAAGACAAATCTTACACAAACTTGCTATCTGTATGTGCACACATTTATTCTCTTGTCTACTGTCAATAATTTTCTAATAAGCAGCCAAACAAAACAGACATACAGATGATATCAAGTTCCTGCAGGAACTTTAGGTTAAATTCCTGAATAAAGACAGACAAGCTGGCTGCAATTGCATTTATACACACAAGGAGCAGTCAGTGAAAACTCGTTTGCATGTAGCTTTCCACAATACCTTTCCAAAATGGAGATGAGTGTTCAGAAGCCCAAAGAAAAAAACAAATGGAAAGGAAAAAAAGAAGAAACAGCCCCATATTTTCATTATATCCAAAACACTGAAGGCATAGTAACAGTTAGTAGAAACTGTAATAGTAATAGTTAGTAGAAACAGTAGCCATGGAACTGTATCATTTAAAAGCCTACTACAAGAAATTATATCTTCACAGCTAAGTAATTACCTAAAATTGATTGACTAGCAAATACACCCATAGGAGAATTACTAGTCAGGATCCTCAGACATGAAAAATACCTGAATGAAAATTTCCCCCACACATTAAATTACCTTGGCATCTGCCTCAATTTGGCTCTAGCGAGAGGACAATGCAGTATCATTATCTATGTTGCCAGAACCACGAAAAAACTCCCCCTTTCTCAATTTGCTTCAAATTCAGGGAACTGTATTGAAAAAATTGTTATATCTTGGTGTTATGCGTAACTTGGAGCTTTGTGCTGTGCTTTGACCTTGCCATAGGCTGCCATGCAAAACCTGAATAATTAGATGTAAAGTGACAAGATTCCCTTACTTCTACAGCCTGAGCACTTGACAAGCAACTGTAAGACAAGCTTTCAAACTATTTTAATCTGAATGTCAGAAGAAGAGGAACGAACATCCCTCCTCACAGACAGAGAAGGAAGGTAGAAGAACTTGTAGATCCACTCGGTTGGATTAAGCTAAAACAACACTCAAGGCCTGTATTTGACCACTACCTTTAATTAAAACTATAGATCACAGAGGAAGAGGCTGATATTTTGGTGGTAAAAGTCACACTACATATGTGTTCAAGCTGCATAACCTGGGAAAAGTCACAGTAGGCTTTTTGTTACTTAATGATTTTAGGAACAAAAACGGAGAAGGAGACAGACAGTGAGAATAAAAGATGAAAGTTAGAGAGTTCTGGATCTAGCATTGCACCTGTCAGTGGGGATGTCCATTGTGGAGAGAGAGCCCAGCAAGCTTTGTGGCTCCTACTTATTGGCCCCAGCACATCTGGAACCTTCTATCTTAATTACCACATCATTTACTTTTGGTTTGGTTGTCCCCACTTGCTATTAGCAGGCATGCTCCTTGCAGGTGCGGGAAGGTTAATCTTTTGGGGCTTGAATTGGGTCTGTGGTTGCAGTCTTCTCCTGCTGTCCTACCTGTTCCCCAGTGAGCACAGGTTCAGCTGACTTCATGCCTTTAGGTACAATGTATGTTGTCCTGAGAGACCCTGTTGTCTCTCAGGGTTCCTCCTCAGAAGATTAATGGCTATTAAAGTTGTAGCATAAACTAGAGTCTTGTAATTCTTCAAAGCTGTTATATAGGCTTCTGGTACTCCTAATAAGCTTCACTTTGCCATCAGTCCACACCTTTCTGAAGGGTTTTTTTTCAGGGAAACATTTCTGTGAGTGTTTGAGACACTCAGTGGTAGAGCTCCCTTGCCCTTGCCAAGCCTCCTATTGCCACAGACACCCTTCTCAGCAAACAGTTCTTTGTCTCAAGGGACCACAAGTTGATCGGAGTGCCAGGACCACTACCTAAGTAGACCTTTCCCTTCATTTGGTCTCTTACACTACTTAACAGGAACTTAAACATCTAAGGATGTGAGTACCTTTAGGAAAATGAGTGTTGGATATCACTCTCCCAAAAGAAGCTTAATAATTTTTTTATTTTTTTTTTAACTTTATTTCTAAGATAAAGAAAAAGGCATGAAAAGAAAGATTTCAGTATTTCAGACACATAAATGACACTTCCAATATCTAATGAATGTCTGCAGTTGGAAGACATTCACTTTGAGTCTGACTGCTCCCAATCTAACTACTTCTGTCAAAACCTTTTGGCTTTTTTTTTTAATACCCATAAAGGAACATGTAAGAGAGAGGCAAAAAAAATGAAGATAAAAAATCAACTGCTACATTTAGCACCTGTTTTAATTTTTCCTTCCCCCACTCCTTTATCTTTGTAGCTTTCAGGGCCACAAACACACTTCGTTTCCACCACGCCCTGAAACAATTTAATAGCCACATATTATGCTATAAAGTGAGGCCAAAATTTGCAGTGAGTTAATTACATTGTAGAGCTTGTGATCAGAGATATTAATAAATAATAATTACCTGCTTATTACTCCTTAGAAAGGCATAAGAGGGACTCCTGCTTGCAGGCAGAAGTCTCAAGTTCTTCAAACTGGGAAGGCTGGGAACAAAGAACATTATTAAGTTCTTCCTGTTGGGGTATTTACTGATACTTAAATGCTAAGCAAGAGAGGGGCTCTCACACAAGCAGGGATGTCTGAAGTACTACAGCAGAAAAAACAAGGGGAGTTTAGATATCTCTGCAGTAAGGCAAGTCTGTGAGAGTTACTGCTCCCAAAAATGCTCATTGTGCATTTTCAGGCCAGACACTACAGATATTACTTTTAAGCCACTATTAAATACTTTCAAAGGTATGCACTTGCTCTCAAACCTAGTTAATTATTGCTGAAGTTTGGTTTAGAGATCACTTTTAAACATGAGTCTTTAGGTACATTTTTCATCCTTCATTTTTCTATTTTGAAATTTTCACATATGTCAAATGGAACCAAAAATGCTATACTACCTCCTTGGAGAATTTTCCTCATTATATTAAGGCTGCATAGAGCTGCAAAGTTTTCACACAAAAATCCTTGTACAGAAGTTACAGAAAGGCCAAAAGTTTTACTTCCAAGATCCCGAGATGCTTTGATCTTCCTCACTCATCAGTCATCCACAATCTCAACATAATTTTTCCTACTACAAGAAGTTACTCTGAGTAAAATTTGTCTGCTGGATGGTGAAAATGCCACCTACTGAATTTACGGTATTACAGCGTCAGGACTTCAAAGTATTCTGAGTTTCCTTTTGTGCAACATAAAGTACTTCTAATTTTCTGTACAGTAAGAAATTCGTTTTCAGAAGTATTAAAAATGCAGTAACCTAAAGATTCTTCATTTTTTGTATCTCTGCCACTCACAATACAAGATAAAAAAAACTTGGTAAACCATTGCCCATTTAAATATCGCTCTCAATTACCACTGTCAAATATTTTTCTCTGACAGAATCTCTAACCATCAAAGAAGGTAGCAAAATCAAAGGCAGAATAAGTGGTGAAGTAGGGACAGACAGGAGGTAGCAGCAAACAGGAGAAAGGCTGAGGACAGTACCCAGCAGCTCACAATGAGGCCACCTTGACCCACTTGAATGCTCCACTATGAACATGATGCATTTGCAAAGTCTGCACTCAGCAACTGCCACCAGGAAAAAAGGAGTTGATCTAAGATATTTCTCTGTTCTCCTGAACATTCAAAATAAGAAGCAACATACCTGCATGGCACAAGCAAATGAAGGCAGAATTTGGCATATAACAATTACCAAAACCAGAAATACCCCCACACAAGATGTTTCTTTACTCTTGTAATCTGTGCAGTCTGCCAAATTGAAAGGAGACCATGCTTCTTAACTAAAAAACTCAGATTATGGTCAGTAATGTACTAAATTGCTCTATGTAGGACTATGCAAATGCATCCGTTTGCACACAGATCTAGTCAAGTACTCATTTAGGAAGAAATGTAGGAAAATAAGTTCAATAGACTCAGGACTGGGATTTAACTTATTGTACATGTGAGACATGATTAGTGAAGCTTACAAGAATACAATTCTACAAAACAGCTACAATATAATGACATGAGTTGTTTCAGTGCAACTCCAGCATTGGCATTTTCTCTAGGTTCAGTCTCTGGGAACATTATCAGGAAAAAAAATTACTTCAATGTGAAAATGCCAAGAACCTGCCTCAACAAGGAGAAGGGCAGGGTGGGCAAAATGAGATCCGTGTGTAAGAGACTGAAATTGGCAGATCAATGATACTGGGAAAAAGAGAGTGAAAAGAAAACCAAGAAGTGACAAAGATGGTAAGGGAGGGATAAGCAAGTAGCAGGACACAGCAGCTCAGGATGGGGATTCTCTGACACCAGCACTGACCCTCTGCTGAGCAGCAACAGATGTTAGAGGATAGCTTCTGACTGAAATCACAAACATCCTGGTATAGATTGAACTGCACTTCTTTCTCAAGAAATGTAAGTGTAGTCACAAAATACATAGAATCAAGAATGCAAGTCTATTTCTTTTTATCCTATCTGCAAATCAGAGCCCACTGCAAATAGAGAACCTCTTTTACTGCTCACATACCTTCTTCTCTCCAGACAGAAGATTTCCTATACGGCTTTGCATGACCAACAAAATGAAAAATGAAAAAAATAAAATTATCTTTTTGATTTTTTTTTCAGATCAAACTTGCCTGCTGTCCCCCATAAGGCTTCAGAGCAGTTCTCTGCCATACCTGGAACTTTCAACAGCAATGAGACAGGAAATTGGATTCAAATAGCGTGAAAGGCTGCTTGTGTTTTTTAATTGCTTCATTAAAAATGGCTGGGACACCCTAGACCAATGGCCTAAGAAAACAGAATCTGTGGAGTCAAGTGTCAGTACCTGAGAATATCACTGTGGCTTGGAGACTTGACTGATTAATTTCAACTTTCCATGCTTGCGATATAAACAAATTGCAAGAGAAATAAATTTACAAGACAATCAATTTGCTCTGTTGCTTCTTCTAAAGATTCAATTCTCAAACTACTCTCAGACTCCCTATTCTCAGACTGGCATGCATGGTACACCTCTTGAACAGAAAAGCACAGATGACACTTGCTGTATGCCTATCCTCTGGGAATACAGAGTACATTTCCATGACTGCTCAGAGAGTTGGTTGTTCACTGCCTCATACTTTCTTCCACTTTATCACTGTGTTCACACTCAAGTGAACTCCCCAGAACAAGGAGTTGGTGAAATTAGGTGCCTCAGAAAGAATCCAGGAGAGACTGACCTTTCAATCAGTAAACTGAAAAGTAGGTATTATTTGTTTCCAAGGTGTTGCAAATTCAACATTTAAAAAAAAAAAACAAACAAACACACCTTTCTGAAACTTTTTTGTCCTCTCAACTTTTTGCTGACAAATAAAGCACTTTGAGTTTCTTAGCACAAATAAAACCTTAAGTCTGTATAATTTCTGAAGTATAAAAAATTTGGTTTTCTAGAATCATAGATTTACTGTATCGGTTTCACTTTTCATGCCTGATTCACAACTCTGTTTCTATTTTCAAAAGCCAAAAGGTTTGCATCTACTTTCCACTGAGAAGTGTTCCAGTAATTACAATGTCATTTTTATTTAACCACAAAGTCACAGGCTTCCCCATGCCACAGTGAAAGGATTGTTGAAGCTTTGGGAGGAGGAGCTGGACAGATGGGAGACACAAACCAGTCTCAAGTTTTCCATAGCTCTACAAACACACCCCCACAAAAAAAACCACAACCAAAAAACTAAAAAAAAAACCAAAAACAAACACCCAAAAAAAAACAAACCCAAATCCTAAATATCATCACAGGATTTCCAATAAAATGAACGATGCATCTTTTTAAAGTTAGGCTGTCAATTTATAATTGTATATGTATGGATTTCTTTCCTAGATTATAAGTGTAAGCCTCCAGTAGTTTAGCTTTCTTCTGCATTGTGGGATTGGAAATTGCTTTTGCTTTGTGTTTCAGTTTTATCTATATATTACTCTTAACCTTCAACCTTATCCCTCTCTCTTATTTCTCTACCATTTTTCCTCCTGGCCTCTCTGCAAACAAAGCAGTTTTTTCATGTCACACCCCACAGAGTGGGTGCAGCACTGTCACCTCTCACAGAGTGAGCACAGCTCCCCAGAGGGGCCAAACCAAATCTCACATCCCACAGAGTGGGTACAACATTATTTCTCACAGAGTGGGCACGGGTAGAATTCCACAGAGTGGGGCTCAACTCAGGTAGATTCAGACTGGACCCCCTTGCTTTCTGAACTCCTTCAGAAAGGAGCCTAGGTGTGGCTGGGCCCAATGCTCCTCCTCTAATTAATCTCTTTTAGCAACCCATTCAGCAAAATTAGGTTCAGTAATTCTCTGCACAGTATTTAGGAGTAAGAGTATTGCCCAGGAGGTTTGTATAAAAACACAACTTTACTTAAAAGTGAGTAAGATTCTAAAGCATATGAGATTTCAACTAGCAGAATTAGAAATTATGGTATTTTCAAAACAATGGATAAAAACGGCAGAATTTAACAAAACAGTACTTTCAAAGCAAGTTTAGCAAAATGTAAGGAAATTGTCAAAAGAACAGGTTACAGCTAAAAAAAACTTAACAAAGCAATGGGTAATAAAACTAAACAAAGTTAGAAACTGTGTCACCCTTATGTGCTGAGATAAGCTTAGAAACAGAGACACAGAGACAAGGGTAGTGAAAGAGAGATAAAGAAGAGACAGGAACGATATCACCACCCTTGGATCCAGTGATGATCTTGGTAGGAAGCTGTGGTCCTTGGATGAGGAATGCACATCCAGCATTTCGAGTGTGCCTCTCTTATGCTGCCTGACTCCACTTTTTTTTGGGAGGGGGCTTTGGTGTATCTTGCCAAGCCAGGTGTTCACTTGGACCCCTCCAGATGGGATGACACAGCAATAACCCTTATTTCTGCACATGCACCCTCTCCAGTGTCTTTACCCGGGGCACACACAAGATGTCCCTCTGCCTCTGCAGGGTGCAGCTTCCCTGCCCCTGTCCCTTATGGAATGAGGACAGTGTCCTGCCTGTCAGGGTGGCCATCAGACAGAGCTCCCCTTGCCAGGACTGTGTTCAGCTGGTCAGGATGGGCGCTGAAGGAGGGGCTGCTCCTGTGAGAATAGGGTCCCATTTATCAGGGTGGTTACCCAAACAAGGGCCTCTCCTTGAAAGAACTGAGTCCGGGTCTCACTAAATGAGGCCTCCACCTGAATACCATGTCCTTTTGTCATGGCAGCTGTTTTGAGACAAATATTCTTTTCAGGATTCTACATTCTCCTACAGTGGATCTTGTTGTCCAGAGATAAGCCTGTTTGTCTAGAAGACAAGAAAAATAAACGTTTTAGTGGATGACTTCCATTATCTGCCAAATGGCCCTTGAAAGTTAATGAGGAATCTTCAAACTGGTTCATTCTTCCAAAATGTAAAATAATCTATAGAATTTTTATACCTGTTCAAAAATAAATTTGATTTTATGATCTGCATTCTTTTCAGCTGCTTGAATTAAGCTTACAGAGAATTTCATTGCTTCTTTTTCACTGTAGTAAATTGCAACTTTAGCCTTATAAAAATCAGGTTTTTATCTTTATTGCAGTGAACTACTGTAAATTAATTCCTTTACATTCTTATGTACCACACTAATTAGAGAAAGCATGAGTGTGTGTTCATCTTCCTTTGGATGAGAAGAGATGCTCCAAATAATCACAACCATCTTACTCTAATTCATAGGCTCTTTTTTTTTTACTAATTAAACATGCTCTACTAATGCTCTGTATAGACTGGTAATGAGCCAGTTGCCTAGGACAGTGTCCAGAGAGCTTTCGAATGTCTTCAGGGATGAAAACTCCCCAAACAAACTGCTCAGTCACCCTCACAGTGAAAAAGTGTTTCCTGTTGTTCAGACAGATCCTCCTGTGTTTCACTTTGTGCCTATTGCCTCTGGTCCTCTCACGGGGCAACCATTGAAGAGACCCTGGCTCTGTGTTCCTGGCAGCATCCCTTCAGGTATTTATTAAGAAAATTCCCCATGAACATTCTCTTCTCCAGGATAAACAACCACAATAGGAGAGGTCCTCCAGCCCTCTGATCATCTTCACTTACCTTCACTGGATCATATTGAGCGTGTTCATCTCCCTCTTGTACTGGGGGTGGAGATCTGGACCCAGCACACAGGATGTGGCCACACACCAGGGCTCAGCAGAGGGGATCACCTACCTTGACCTGCTGGCAATTCTCTTTATGCAGCCCAGAATACCATTTGCCCTGCAAGGGCACATTGCTGGCTCATATTCAAGTTGGTGTCCACCAGGATCCCATGGTCTTTTTCTGCAAAGCTGCTTTCCAGACAGTCAAACCCCAGCATATACTCGTGTCTGGGGTTGTTCCTCTCCAAGTGCAGCATGACCTCGAGAAGTAACCTGTAGACATACAGGTAGGAAACAAATTTACACGTGTGTGTATACGTGTATATAACATTTATTACTAATTTATTTCAAATATAGCCATTGCATACATTAAATAACTTACATTTCTCACAGAAACAAAAAATTACATCTGCATGTCAAGATATGTGTAAAAGAGAGTGGAAGAACAGATGTGTCCTCTCCCAGGGAAATTTATTTTTAATTCCTTACCTTTAACATCATTTGACCCTCTCTGACAGCAAAGGGAAATGAATTCTAGAAATATTATTAGCAAAGGTCAAGAAAAAGCTTAATTTTCTTAAGATATGATTGACATTACACATAGAGGCAGATGAACTACACTTGACACAATGGTACCTTGCCTTCCTTTGGTGGTAGGCAGACCTAGACAGATGACTCCCAAAAGCCTTCCCACCACTACATCATAGTTTTATCAGGGATTCAGCTGACAATAAAGGAATCATATTAATATTTTTTACACAGCACATACTCTGCATGACCACTGACATAAGCTTCCTCTTACTACCTTGAGTGAGGCTGGTCTGTATTTTTTGTTCTGTATTTATCATTCATTTAGCAAATGATAAAACTTGGCTGAGGCTAGACCAGAGTTAAACTCTGGCATTTTTATTTCTTTGGACAGTTTCCAAATTACATCTTCAGATAGCAAATGTGAAATTGAACTATAAGAGTTCATTTTTCTCATCATAAGGCTATCTCTTTGGGTTTTTTGTTGTTGTTGTTTGTTTGTTTGTTTTCAGGCATCCATCTCCTTACAATTCTTGAAAAATATAACAACAATACAGGAATTCCCTTTCAGGGTCATCACACAAAGCCATCTAGACCCATGCCCCATCCCAGCAACAAATAGGACCAAAAATTGCAAGAAATTTTACATATATAGTATATAGCACAGAGTAATACATATTCCTACACATACTTTCTCAGCTTCCAGCAACAGAGTTCTCATAGGCCAGAGGTGTCACCTTTGGGTTAGTGTCTCCTTGTTTATTTTTACCATTCTCCCCTTGAATCTCTGATATACTCCATTTCTTTCTCTTTTCATTCCTTCCTTCCTTTATCCTCCTGCCCATTATCATATTACTCCTTTTCTAGATCACTAAAAGTGAAATAGCTGCATCAGCTTCACACCTGTTTCAGACAAAGCCTTTTCTTCTACACGTAGTCCATTGTATCCCATGTAGGGAGGGGAGCAATGAAGGGGAGCAAGAGCATCAGCACTTTTCCTCCATTTACTTAAAAGGAACACTCATTTCATGCCAGCTGTCTTGCCTCTTGACAGGCTCCATTGGGATGAGACCGGTAATGTTCACTATTTGTTTGGAAAAGTAAATGTCTGAAAGTTTTAACAGACTTCGGAGCCATTTCAGCACCTCTAGTTCAGCCAAATGGGTTCCCATATTTTTTAATTCCACCCCTTCAGCAAAGCAGATAGAAACATATCCAATCTCCAATCACTCTCTTGACAAAAAAAAAAAAAAAAAAGCGTAGGACAAGAGCCATTTCTAAAATGAATGTGTTACAAAGTATTTGAATCACCCCTTTTCCTAATAGCCCTGTTCTAGCAAAACCTTACCAATTTTCCTTGGTATTTATCTCAAAATTTTGCTCACACTAAGATTAAATATGCAATTTTTAACAAAGAAACCCAAAATTCATTCTTTCATAAGAAACTGGCTGGATGGTCACACCCAAAGAGCTGTGGTCAGTGGCTCAGTGTCCAAATGGAGATGTGTGACAAGTGGTGTTCCTCAAGGGTCAGTACTCAGAAAACTGATGTTTAACACCTTTGTTGGTAACATGGACAGTGGAATTGAGTGCACCCTCGGCAAGTTTCCTGAAGACACCAAACTTTATGGTGAAGTCAACACATCAGAGGGAAGGCATGTCATCTAGAGGGACCTTGACAGGCTTGAGAAGTGGACTTGTAGCTGCAAGAAGTTCATGCATGTAACATGCATGTAAACTTCATGAAGTTCAACAAGGCCAAGTGCAAGGTTCTGCACCCAGGTTGAGGCAATCCCAGGCATGAATACAGGTTGGGAGCAGAAGGGATTGTGGACAGCCCTGAGGAGAAGGACTTGGGGGTGGTGGTGGACCAGGAGCTTAACATGAGCCATCCGTGTGTGCTTCCAGCCCAGAAAGCCAACTGTGTCCTGGGCTGCATCAAAAGAAGCACAGACAGCAGGTTAAGGGATGTGATTCTCCCCCTTTATTCTGCTCTTGTGAGACCCCACCTGGAATACTGCATCCAGTTATGGAGTTCCCAGCATAAGAAAGACATAGAGCTCCTTGGGCATGTCCAGAGGAGAGACACTAAAATGATCAGAGGGCTGGAGCACATTCACTATAAAGACAGGATGAGGGAGTTGGGGTTTTTCAGCCTAGAGAAGGTTCCAAGGTGACTTTATAATGAGTTTCCAATATCTGAAAAGGGGCTACAAGAAAGCTGAGGTAGGGCTTTTTACACAGTTGTGTAGCAAGAGAATAAGGGGCAATGGTTTAAAACTTGAAGAGGGGAGATTTAGGTTGGACATTCGTAAAAAATTCTTTCCTGTGAGAACGGTGAGGTGCTGAAACAGGTTGCCCAAGGAAGTTGTGGATGTTCCCTCTCTGGAAGTGCTCAAGGCCAGGTTGGATGGGGCTTGAGCAACCTGGTCTAGTGGAGGGTGTCCCTGCCCATGGCAGGGGGGTTGCAACTAGATGATCTTTAAGGTCCGTTCCAACCCAAACCATGGGTTTTATGGTTCTGTGAAAGGCAGAAAGACCTTTAACATGGAAGACTGTCTCTCCATATATTTTGTTCTGGAAACAGAACACTACCTACCCTAGAAGTCTGTAAAGTTGTCATGCTCAAACACTCACCAATACTCCTCCAAAATGTGTGACTGTACTAACAGGAAGGTGAATTTTCGTAACAAGGCAAAATTACCCATTTAAACAGTATTTAATTCTGCTCCATTACACAGACATACCATGTTATTATGCATGAAATGTCCAGCATATTATCATATATTGCAAAAGGAAGAGACTACCATATGGTCATAATCCATACAAAAGCACAGAGCAAACCCCCAGTATTTACACATGAGTTTGTCCAAAGCACTGTATGGGTGTTATCTTACCTCATTCAAAGGAGCATTACTGCAAAAGATGACTCGTTCTTGCATCAAATGAGGTAATAACCTCGCAAATGGTTGTTTTTTAAAAGTTAGAATTAGCTCAAACTTATGTATGCATGACTTATTCTTTCACCACTAAATTATGACAGCATCTGTATGTAAAATACAGCTATAATCATTAAAGTGTAATAGTCTAATGTAGAAAAGCTTTTAGAAACAAGGTATTATTCAGACTGAGCCAGCAATTTGTTTAATTTTTGTGTTTCTAAAACCCCACAAAGTTATTCTAGGACTACATCCTGGATGCTGCTGCAAATTCTATCTGTGCCATTGAACTAATGACAGAAGGATTTACTACCTACAAATAATTTTTTTCTACCTGAAGACTCTTATTCAAACCATCCAACTGAAGGTCCTACAAATGGAGAACATTTCATTCCCCTTAACATAAACCCACTACAAATCATGGATTAAGAACTGCACACGTATCAGGGCAGCCTCAAGCATAATTACAGGCTGGGCAGAGAATGAATTGAGAGCAGGCTGAGGAAAAGTACTGGGGGGAGTTGAATGATAAGAAACTCATCATGAGCCGGCAATGTGCACTTGAAACACAGAAAGCCAACTGTACCCTGGGCTGCATCAAAAAAAGGATGGCAGGTTAAGCAGCAGGTTAAGGGAGGTGATTCTCCTCACCTATTCCACTCTTATGTACTCACCTAGTGTACTGTGTCCAGTTCTGGAGCACCCAACACAAGGATGTAGAGCTGTTGAAGGATGTCCAGAGGAGGGTCACAAAGATGATCAGAGGCCTGAAGAACCTCTCCTATAAATACAGGCTGCAAGAGTTGGGATTGTTAAGCCTGAAGAAGAGAAGACCAGGGAGACTTTACAGTCTCCTATAGTGGCCTTCTATTATCTGAAGAAGAATACAGGGGAGGAACTTCTTACAGGGGTTTGTAACAATATGACAAGGAGAAATAGCCTTAAACTGGAAGAGGGTAGGTCTAGGTTAGACAAGAAAAAGAAATTCTTCTCTGCTAGGGTAGTAAGACACCAGCACAGGGAATGCTTCATCCCTGGAAGTGTTGAAGACCAGGCTGGATAGGGGTTTGAGCAACCTGGTCTAGTGGGAGGTGTTCCTGTCCATGCACGGGGATTTGAAGTAATATTTGAAGTTCCTTCCAACCCAAACCATTCTATGATCCACATACCTAGCTTAATTAAATCTAAAGTCAGACCTAGGTCTTTGACTAACCAGTAAAAAAAGACTGTAGCACAGACTCAGAGCCGGACGAATTTTTCAGAAAAAGCTCTAACCTAAAATTTTCCACATATATCTTCAGATGAAATTCTCAGCTCTCACTGACTTTGTCGAGTGTTGAAGGTTTTCATTTGTTTTGGGAGTAAAGTGTTCTCTATGAAGTGTTTGAAGTGTTTTGTGAGATTTACCATCACTCATTAAAAAAAAGCCCATAAACAACTACCAACAGTCAGAATTCACATTTTTTGTGCCTAAACAATCTATGACATACTATGGATTATAACATACTGCTGAAGGTTTTCAGAAGGAACTTGTCACACACAAGTCCTTAAATCCACTCCGCTCCCTTAAATCAACTGTGATTGTCTCAAAGTTCAGAATATAACACAGCTTAATTTAAAAAAAAGAACAAAAAACAAGCCCCCCCCCCCCCCCCCCCCCCCCCCCAAAAAAAAAAAAAAAAAAAAAAAAGAAAAACAAAAACAACAGCTAAATACCCTTTTGAATAAGGAATTTTCATCTCTATCTGAATGGCTGACATTTAATCACATACATTACTCTGGTTTTCCAATTGAAAATACTGAGTTCTGGCTTGAATCCTGTCGTGTCTATTCTCTCACTGATGGAGAGCCAACAAATGCTATGACTTTTTTTTTTTTTTTTTAAATTTATAGAGATTAAAATTGTTACCCATCTTCTTCAGCTATGTAGTTTTGTGTAGAAAGAATACAAAATACCTTACACTTAGATTAGTCCTATTATATCCAGTTAATTATCCCAGATGTCACTCTCCAGGTTTAAAAGATCTCAGTATGTCTGCACCTGATTAGTTCCATAATTACACCTCCTCAATTACTTCACATGGACAAAGATAGCTATGAAAGAACAGATGACACAAGAAATGTTTTTGCTCCTCCAGTACTTTCAGTCACATGAGCATGACACCAATAATAGCAGTGAGATGAGATCCCACAACCTAGTTTTGTACTGCAGTCTCAGTGCCTGTAAAAACTCACCAGGACCCAGTGGCAAAGGCAAGACACAACTGATCAGCTCTTCCACTCAAAGCAGTGGCATCCATATTTTCCCTCTGTGACACCCTGTCAGTCCAATTCCCAAACCAGCCTGCTCTGCAATGCCAGAAGGAAATTTCCAACCTCCACCACCTGCACAGAAGCCAAGGGAAATTTGCTCAGGTTCTTGTCTCCCCAGCCTTTATGCCCTCACACATTTTTTCTCTTTGAAGCCCCTGCCTCTATCACTGCCTTATACTGCTTGCCTTGGAAAACAGCAGCACTGTTCCACCTAAATCTAGACATGCTTCAGCAGCTCTGTTCTGTCATGTCTGTATCACTGCTATCAGACTATCTCTGTTATGTGACAAAAATGTCATTCACAAATACTAGAAGAAAATGCTCACATTGTCATGTGGAATTTGTCCTTACCTTTCAGTCAGAGCTTTTGTCATACTGGACTCCCTTCTTCTGTGTAGCCATCTAGAACAATGGACTTCAGTATGTAAACCTGCTCTACAATAATATCCAACATAGCTAATTCTCTTATTTGTGCACACATGCCTGTAAAACAGACAAGTTGATAACACCAATTAACTAACTGTTGGACTTGTTTAGCTAGGGCATCAGATCAGGCCCACATACCAGAAGAGAGATGCTCTGAAATAGCTGCCATTACTAATTCCACTGCTGTACCAGTGAAAAGAAAAATCTGTCTGCAAGAAACATCAAGGCAAATCTTAACTAATCTTTATTTTAAAAAAAGCAATATTTTTGTTCAGACTACCACTGTAAATTCAAAACAAATCCCTTGTTCTCCACACTTAACTGTGTAGTGGTTCAGCACACTGGATGGATTGGGTGAGCACTATTTCAGTTTCCTCTGCAGGAAATCAAATGGGAAGCTCTGCTTCAGGAGTCAATAAACTACAATCCATTCCCTACTACTGAATCAAATATATTATGATCACATGTGTGACAAGGACATTCGTTCCAGAAGACAAGACTCTATGTAGTCTACAGAAAAACCCTGAGTGATGTATACCACAGATGTAGGGGCCTTGGCTTCAGTTTACTGAATCTCCCCTGCAGTGCAGAATTACGTGCTGATGTAGACACAGCCAAAGACCTCTTATCCTCTGACCAAATGCCTGGTAAGTCCAAGCCTAGCAGATGCAATATGGCTATCAAATAGTCATACAAAACCAGCCAAAGATCTGCCTAGGCCTATACTTAGTCTCCAGCAACAGCCAGTAGAAAATGCCCAGGAAGGGGTCTGGAAATGAAGAAAGCAAGCAGGCATTGCTATTTCCTAGGAATACTTCCCAATTTGCAGCTCAGTGAAATCTTGAGCCAGAAGCATAGTGCTTGTTGGCATAGGAAAAATACTTGAAGATTTCTTCTTTTGGGAAAAAAATCTATTTGCTTTTCATTAATTCTGAAAGATCCACAATAAACACGGGGCTGTAGAGGTTACTTATTAGCTATGTGTAAGTTAAAGAACCACTACCACTGTTTGTTAGGAACGCTACACCTGCATCTTCTGATGCTCCTTGCATCCTTGATTCTGTTGGAAGCTATTTTACTTCTTTATGACTTTTATGATTTTATTAACCTTTAGGTCCTTTAGTTATCTTCAAGAAACAGATAGCTGGAATTTTTTAAAGCACTGAGCAACAACACAATAAAGAAAAAGGAAACATAGAACTGTGAGATACCTGACCTAACACAGATGCTGTCAGGTCCCAGACACCTCCTGGGTGTGAGAATGAGATTTCTGCCATTGGTAAAAGGTGTTATACTGCCCTGTTTTATATCACCAATGCAGTTTTTACTTCTTGGTTTCCCAATCACATGAGACACTACATCACTTCCCAGCTTCAGACTGAATCCATTGTAATTCGCAGGGCACTCACTACATTGAGGTAAAACTCCCAGATTTATTTGCAGATAATTTCTGGGGATTTTGTTGTTCTGCTATGAATCCTAATGTATTGAGTTCATTAGGACTCTCAACCAGGAGTCTCTGATTTAGGATGATTTTTAAATGCATTGCATTACACAAAAGAATTAGGTAAGCAGACAGGAGGAACTAATCATAAAATTTACTTACAGTTTACACATGCGTTCAGTTAACACTTCTAAAAATCTCTCTCTTACTTTGCCTGTTTCCACAGCACAGGGATGACTGTACACTGTCCAGAAATGGTGTTACAAAAGTATCTGATTGTCTCCCTAAATCATTCATGAAGACATGGAACATTGGTGTTCTGCTTCTCTCAAGAGAACCCATGTTGCATACTTTTGGTTTTGCTTTCATTTTGGTGAGCGATATAAGTAGCCCCCCTCAGTTTAGATCCCTTTTTACCCATTCAACACCAGGCAACCTCACTGCTTCTTACTGCCAGACTACAACTTTTATTACTAGCTCCTCAGCCATTCCTCAATGTCTGGCAGTGATGGGGAGGTTGTGGGATGCTTTGTAATACCAGGGGTCTGAAATTTCATTTGGGATATATGAGAATTCTGCTACAAAATTGGTTGGCACCAAATAAAGTTCTCTCTTCACTTAAATGATGTTTGAACACAGTTGTAGAATGTGTCCAAGTGGTCTGTCTTTTTTCTCCTCCCTCAAAGGTGAAATTAACTTTTAAATTTCTTTGGCCTTGAATTTGATAAAGATCTGAACACTGGGAGATGGGCAAGTCTCTCCAACATGTACCGGGCTGGGAACAGGTGTACTGCAACAATAAAAGAAAGTCCTCAAAAGTTCTGAGATATTTGAGGGCTGTGGGGATTCTTTAAGGCTTGTTTATTAGTTTTCAAGCAACCAGGCATGCTTGCACAGACATAAGTCTCTACGGAAGATCAAAGTTTGGAAAAAAAAAAAATGCATTGGGATATTATTTTAAAATATCAAGGTGTCATCTCTGCAGATAAAAATAGCCAGCAGCAGTAGCTGGGACTGATCCAATGCTTTTAAAGAAATAAATTTTTTTCCTGGGTCTAAAGGAGCCTTTGTCATGCTTTAGTTCTGAAAATTGCCATTTTAAAACTTTTGGATTCAGACATTCCTCTGTTTTAGTTTCACCTTAATCTCTAGACAGATCTGGTAAAAAAAGTTTTATCTCTTGAGATCCGTCTTCCCTCTCTCCCTCCATTGCACTTCCATGGCTCAAATAATTCATAAGAAGACTTGGTGAAGACATCCTGAGTGATTTATCTAACACTTACCTAGGCAGCTGCATGACCCTAAGGTGCTAATGCATCTCACTCTTCCAGCCTCTGGGGGTAATAGCAAAGTGTTAAGTCCATATGAGAGAGGAACTGAGAAACTAGGCACAGGGCAGGAGGTCGAAAGAACCCAGCCTTATTCCACACCTCTAATTAATCTAATAGCCAAGTAAAATAAAATAATACACAACAGAAATAAAATATTTTTAAGAAACTGTTAAGACAGTGGAAAATAACAGAGACAGTAAAGTTCAGTTCTTAAAGAAATCTTCATGGAGCAAATAGCACTCACTGCTCTTTACAGCTCTGTGAAAAGATCCCTTTCATGGGTAACAGAATAAAACAAACTATCTGAACACAAGTAGCTGTAAATTCATTGGAAAGAATTAATGGAAGGGAAAGTTGAGTCCACGATGCAAGGTAGTCAAGAAATAAAGGCATGCAGACTATGCTACCTTGCAGAAAATGTGCTGGCATTTACCAAAGCTATTCAGGAAATGTCTTGTGCTATATTTTTTGCTATTTGTGTATTTTTTAAATACAAATTACAGTCTGATTCTTATTGGCAGGTATTTCACTCTGTGTTATTACTAATTATGTAAACTGTTGGACATTGTCTTCCTAGTTTTACCAAACATCACTGAAAATGTCTTTTTCTTCTACTTGTAGCTAGAGACAGGCTGTATCTTTTTATCTGGAAACATCTATCTACCTAGCAATGCACTTTCAATTACCTTTTGTTTATAGCTTTTTTCCTTGAAGACAGGAAGAAAAACACTCCAGCATAGTGTTTGGTGGGGAAGTAATAACAGATTCCCAAATGAGAACAGGAATTCAAGGACTCCAAATCTTAATGCCTTACACATTACTTTATATAAAATAGATTGCTTCTGGCAATGCACTATTTGGAGCTATCTCCTTCCTACCAATTAGTTCTAAATAACATAATAATCCTGCAAAGAACTGTAAGGTTCTGTTACTACATAGAAATACACTTAAGACTACTTGAACTAAAATTACCAAAATATTGCTAAATTACAACCTCTAGCTTTACATAAACACTACTATGAAGACTGGATGAGGCCTGTGAGGTGATAGAATTAAACCACATTTCCTTAGTACACATATTATCACCACCCTTTACATGAAAAATTAACCAACACTGACGAATTGGCTAGTATCATCTTAATCATTCCAGAATCATTGGGTTCTACATCATTCTTAAACACAGACAAATGCAGAGGTGAACCTATGTCATCCAACACATACCACATTTCACTCTCTGGATATTTCCATTTCATCAGAGAAAATACTAAGTAGCCTAAGAAGACTTTTGTAAAAAAGATACAGGGAGAACTACATATTTCTTAGGAGTGGCCAATTCAGAAACCTTAGTCAAGCATAACTTCCAGTGGCTTTCAGTGGTGTTTTGCTGCACAGAGACAAAATAGTCTGATCCTAATACGTGCTGAGCACATCTGCTAAGGTGCTGAGTGCCACCAATTACAGTCAGCTTGCCTGCCAAAGTCACTTACAGTTCTGATAGAGAAAAGGTTTGTTCAGGTCATGGGCATGCCTACTTCCAGCCCAGCTGGGGAATACTTGAACTTATTACCACATGCCAGATACAAGAAGTTGTTTAAGCTTAACAGCTTCAACAACATAATGCACAGCTCCACGTTGCATTTGCACAGAAGATTAGCATTAATTCTTCACAACTTCATTCCATACTCAGCTACCACATCTTCTTTGTAGGACTTATGCTCTGGACTTATATGTTAGCATGCTGTAAGCTCTGAAATAACACTCTCATTACCACCTAAATTATATCATTGAATTCCCCCCCCTGCTCTTATTGCCTTTACTGAGAGCTGTGATATACATTGCAACTGCTCTGCGTGCTGGCACTTGGGTTTGTTGGTTGGTTTCTTGGCTTTTATCCCTTCCCAAATACAATTACTTTGGAAAAGCACAACATAAAGTGCAAACAGTTTTGAATGCAGTTTTAACAATGCATGGCATACAACCAGTTCTAGTTAAACTGTGCAGCTATGTGAGTTTGTGTAATGTCTCTTTCAGGCAACACTAGGATGCTGACAAATGGCAAGTCTGACACACAGTGCTGTGAGGAAAAACTCAGCTTTGCCAAGAGGAGAGAAGGAAGAAGTAAGGGGGGGAGTGATCTGAAATGCAGCTTGTCAGCTCTGGAAGACAAGTGGTATCTTCCCATCTCAACTTTATTGTTTCATCATCAGGAATCTCTGATGAATTGATTTAGAGCTCATACCCTAGGGTATCTTCAAAGTTACGTGCTTTGATGCACATTATAAAGCTACCTGCTAGTTTTTAAAGCAGCGTTTTATTTTAATGCAAAAAAACTAAAATGTTACATAAGGAACAAAAAATATTTTCTATAAATTGTACAGAAATGTTATAGCTTAATTTAAAAAACAAACAAAAAAAAAAAACAAAAAAAAAAAAAAAAAAAAAAAAAGAACAACCTAAGACTCAGAGACCACAGCAATGCTCCATGTATGCATGCTAACCTGTGAGCAATGCTGAAATACAATTGTCCCTGCAAATAATTTCTTCCTCATTGTGCCATCAGACAGACTACATATTCCACAGCTGCAAATGCTCCCAGATATTAATCTACCATGTACCTCGGAGAGACTTTCAAGAAATCAGTACCCATCTCCTCAGTAGAGTAACACCTGCAAAGCACTGCCTTAATTGAAGACATTTTAGTTGCTTGATATCACAGGTAACAGTCAATTTAACTTCCTCAAGAAGGAAAAGCAGTCTTTTTTTTTTTTTTGCTTCTTTAATGGCACTCATCACACAGCAGAGAGAAGGGACTAGCAAAAGTAGCAGCCATGGTGCAATCTCAAGGGTTTAAAGAACATTTTTTACATTCAAATGCTATACAAGTCTGATCTAATAAAGTCCCCTGCATGGAAAAAGGAAGTAGTGCTATAAATACATAGAAAAAGTCACGAATTGTAAATCAAACAGATTAAATGATATCTCAGAAACTAGATTAGGACTGTGAGTCAACATTGCTTATTTCCAGTCCTGTGATCCACTATTATTTTTCAGTTACTGGTTTGCAGAATCTTCTACGGGTTGAGCAGAGGGATGCTCTGTGAATAAATTCTGAGTAATCTATGATAAAAGCCGGGGAAAAAAATGGCTAATTTATATTATTCAGTAATGTAAAAAGATGATAAATCCTGAAGAGGCCTCACCTTCCTTCAAAACACCACAGATAGAAACAAAAATGTTTGCTCACATTTTTTTAAACCTAATGGTAGCTATTTTCTATAACAAAACCCGTCAAGAAACATGAGAATATCTACACAATTCATTATCCTGTATCTTTATAGAATGTTATATGCTCACACCTAGCAACTTACGTACTCTAAACACTACTTTACATGACAGTAAAGTGTTTGCAGTAACTTTCTAAAAAACCCTGCCATAGGATTTACGGTAAGTAGTTACCATTTATCTCAGGTCAGTTACACGAGCTGGAGACTAACTTATTCTCATTGTCTGGGCTCATATTTTCCTACTCATTTTGTCAAAGTTGAGGATCATAACACATACCAAATTTACTTTGAAATATTCGGGCTTATAAAATTAACTCTCTGGCAAGATTCATATATAGTAATCATTGTTTAAAAAACCCAACAAAAGTGCCATTGAAGTGTAATTACCAAGTGTTACATTTGTCACTACAATCACCACATGCTCGGGTACAATTATTAAATTAAAAAATTAGATGCTTATGTGTGAATTATATTACCATTATCTGGAGAAAAGTCTATTATAGATCTGTCACTATACTTAATTTTTCCAGAAATGCTATTTTTCAACAGAAAAAATCTTTCAGTGTTTTTTCCATACTGGTTTAGTTAAACATAAAAGCAGCCAAACAGAAGTAATAAACATTATTAGAACTGACCTACAGAATTTTTTAAGACTGTGTTGCAATTCCTACATGATAGAAGATGGGAAGAAGGATATTTGCAATGTTACTGGAAGAGGAGGTGGTCTAGGATGAGGATTTACAGGAAACAGAACAACTGCCTACGTGACAGGAACAAGCATCCCAGATTTTAGAAGGAAGCCAGACGTGGCTCAGTTATACATTCAACTGGTCAAAATCAGTCAGTACAGGAGAGGGTAAAAGAGCCCCACCTTCTTCATCGTTTGGAAGTATTACAGCATTACTGTAATCCCGGGGCAAACCAGTTCAGGTTTTCAGGAGTCTGCTTTCCCTTTTCATGGAGGTAGCCATGGCACTAACATGAAACAGGCTCTGTCTAGTTCTGCTTTCTGTTGTCGTGCTCCAGTTGGACAAATGAAACAAATAATAGCATGCAAGTAACTGAAGTGCCTTCTCTTGGTGAGCTGCTCACAACCTAAAGAACAAATGCAGAATGCAAATTGATTTGTAATTATTCTATCAGATACTACCCATTAAATCTCATATAGAATAGTTATCAATCACAATTCAGCCAAAACCTGTAATCTCAAGAGTAATTATAATCTCTGTAAAAGTAAATCTCCAGAACAAATCCAGTTTAATATAAAAGCCTCTTCTCTTCTACAGCAGATCACAAGTTTTTATTCTCTTTCTATGCCAGATAATTAACTTCTTTGTGAGACATCTAATTGTTCTAAAAATAGGTACAGTTACATGATTAACCAGTTCATATTAAATACAAATAATCTCTTTATAAAGGAGTACACTCTAATCTAGATATAATGAGTTACTAGTTAAAACTACATAAAATTAATATAGCATGAAACAATGTATATCTTATCAGTTATACAGTATGACAATGTGTATTCAAATTCTTTTGACCTATTTTATGTGGGTGGGCTTCTTTTTTGTGCACATGTGGCTTCTATTTAGTTTCTTTTCCAAAGCACAGTTACTTCTCAGCTTTTCTTAATGCTTTTCTAAATATATAGCTAATAGAACACAGGTCCATTTTGTAAGATCAGAGTCTCAGAGTCTTGTCTGAAAGACGCTTGGTGTCATTGACACTAACTAGAGGGAATTAAATAAAACTTTTGCAGACCATACCTTTCACTCCAGGCTACTGGATTTTTAAAAACTCCTGATCTATTTTATCATTATAAATCGAACCTAGCTATAACAATGATTACTTAAGATCAATGAAATAACAGAAATTTACTATTCATTGAGAACATCACTTCTTTGTTCTATGATTAATCTCTCATTCTTTTTCCTAACTTATCTATCTCAGCCATCAGCTGGGGAGTAGGATGACCTTAGTAAGAATATTTTTGTACAAGAATCATTCATGAGGAGCTAAAGACCTCTCAGGATCCCAGCTACAAGTAGTTTGCATGCCTATAAAGCCTTTGTGACTGTAGAGTTGGTTTCTAGACATTTCTTCCATACACAAACTTTGTCCAATTTAATTGATTCTGGTTTTGTATATAAGAATACACTGCAACAATAATGTATGTCATGTGAGGGCATACAATAAACTAGAGTCCAATTTTAACATTTTTCTTAATTTTATCTAATCACCATCCCAAAAAGTTTGGGATATTTTTCCAAAACCAATATACGATCAGTACAGAGCTCATAACGCATCACTTTGTCAGCTTCATCCTAGGATATCATGAATTTGAATTTTAAATATACAAAATGTTTTTATGCCACTTCCTATGCGTAATTCCTCAGCCCAGAAGAATGACTTCTTACTTCAACTGGAGAGCCTTTTTACCTTGAATTATTTTAACTAGGGAGACACCTTCTCTTATGCTTAAATAACTATCATTTTCCTTGGGATTTTATCTAATATAGGTGTGGACATTTGATCAGCCAACGTGTATTTAATTCATCTAAACCTCCTTGTAAACCAATCTTCCAATTCTCTCTAATCAAAGTATAATTAAACACTGATTGCAATTAGACTAAATTAACACAACAAGAAATATACATCATGAGTTATGTTCCAGTAAAATATTTGATAATATTCATTTTAATTGAGTGGGCATCTTGAAGTTATGTATATAGCTACGTTTTAAAATTTTTTAAAGCAATGACTGTGCTTATGTAAATCATCACTTTTAGTTCTGGAGTCTGACAGCTTTCAACATCAGTATGAGAAGTATATGTAGAACAGTTTCAGACATAAAAATGTTCTTGTAAAAATGCTTTATGAATTCACTTCAGGAATCCATCTACAAATTCACGTCTGCTGTCAATTTCACTGCTGGTATCTGAGAGCAAGCGATTGTTTCAAGACACTGGAGAGAGATTGTGATTCAACATAACACAAAATCCCCCTCAATCACACTTCAAGAAATGCCCTAGGACTGAAAGGTTTTCAAATTTTCTCTAAGACAAGTTCACATAGTTGTTGGCGTTTTTTTCATTAATACCATAGCTCTATTTTGATTTAAAGATTCATTAAAATGTTAATGTATTTCCAATATGTATTTTTAAAACTGTATTAGGTGAAATAAAGTCCATGCTTGTTTTCTGTTTGTGTTTTTTTTTCTAGAATCTTTAATTGACAAAAAAACATTTTACAGTCTTATAAGTCTAAAGATATAACTTAAGTAATATTTTGATACATACCAGAAGCTCAGAAAACTTCTATCTGTCACATTGGCTTATTAAGCTTTTATTGCTTCCCCATACTACATACACAAAAACACTGAAAGCCACATAAAAGTCACTTTCTGACATTGCTTCCCTAGTCCTTACTGACCAGAAAAGCTCATGTGTGCTCACACAGATTTTGGTAATAGGCCATGTAAGCAGTATACTACAGCTCTACATTTTTTAAAAAACTATTCCCCCAACCAGGATCCAAATAAACTCTCCTATTAATTGCTATTCTATGAGTTTTTATATATTTTTTGTTTATAAATAGTAATATTGTGGTGGCTAGACCTAGGTTTGATGCCGAGTGCCCACCAAGTACCTCTATCACTCCCCTCCTCAGCTAGACAAGGGACAGAAAATACAAAGAAAGGTTTGTCAGTTGAGATAAGGGCAGGAAGACCCCTCCTCATCAGTAAGCATCACAAGCAAAACACACTTGACTTGGGGAAATTAGTTTAATTTGTTAAAAAACAAATCAGAGTAGGGTAATGAGAAATCAAAAAAATCTTAGAAGAGCATCCCTCTTCCCCTCCCTCCATCCAGGGCTCAAGTTTACTCCCAATTTTCTCTATCTCCTCCCGCATAGTGGCACAGGGAACAGGATTTACGGTCAATTCATCACACACTGAGGGAGGATAGCCCACCTTAGCTTGGTCTTCCATGGTCCTACCACAGGCTGCAGAGGGTTCTCTGCTCTAGTACCTGGGGCACCTCCTGCCCCTCCTTGGTGTTTGCAGACCTTGATGTCTGCAGAGTTGTTGCTCTCACAAATTTCCAATCCTCTCTCCACTGATGCTATTCCACAGCAGCTTTTCCCCTTCTTAAATGTGTTATCACAAAGGTGCTACCCAACATCATTGATGAGCTTGGCCCTGGACAGCAGCAGGTCTATTTTGGAGACCTGCTGGCATTAGCTCCATCAGACATGAGGAAAGCTTTCCACAGAAGCCACATTTATAGCTCCCCCCAAAGAAGAAAACAAAACAAAACAAAACACCACCCCCCCAGCTTTTCTTACTAAAACCTGAATCTAGGATACATAAGCAAGTTGGAAAAGACCTCCAAGATTGCCAAGTCCAACCATCTGCCCTACAACCCCTTAACCATTAAATCACCTCATCGACCCACCTTTTGAACACCTCCAGAGGTGGTGCTTCCACCACCTCTCTGGGAAGCCTGTTCCATTGTTTAACTACTCTTTCTGTGAAGAAATTTTTTCTAACATCCAACATGAACCTCCCCTGGCAGAGCTTGACCCTATTTGCTTTTGTCGTATCACTGGCTACCAGGGAGAAGAGGCTAACATCTGTCTCACTACACCCTCCTTTCAGGGAGTTGTAGAGAGCGATGAGGTCTCCCCTCAGCCTCCTCTTCTCCAAGTTGAACAGCCCCAGTTCCCTTAGCCTCTCCTCAAAAGACCTATTCTCCAGGTTCCTAATCAGCCTGGCTGTACCCTCTCCAGCACCTCCATGTCCTTCTTATACTGCGGTGTCACATACCACAGCATTCTGTCCTGCAACAGCTAATACCCTAGCAGAAGATTTTCTTTGCTTTTGTAACTAAAAGTAATAAAATTCTATATCAAACTACAAACCCTTCAAAGTCAAAGGGAATAATGCAAACCCCATATAGACCCAGATCTGCATAATTCTCATCTGGGAGGGCCCTTTGCTTCTCACTGCTTTTCTGTCTTTCCCTCCTCAGGTCAACAATCAGTTGAGTCTCTCCTTTTCATCTCATCTCATCTCATCTCATCTCATCTCATCTCATCTCATCTCATCTCATCTCATCTCATCTCTACAGAATGGTTTCTACAGAAGCCTTCGTTATGATCTGATTCTTATCAGGAGATACTGTCCCATTTCTCTGCTACTGAATTCCACATCAAGATCCATCACTATTTTAATGACTTATGTGGTGTGCCCCTTCATTTTTTTTTAATCAGAAGATTATGAGATTGCCCTCTTCTTCACTAGAAGCCAGGCTTTGGAGAAGTAGCAAAATAAGAAGGAAGACTCCACCACTCATAATTCTATCTCCTATTTCTTCTCTGTGGAAGACATGAAACTTCAGATGCTTATATCATAGATCCCATTGAAACAATGAGATATTGTGAATGTATAAATTAATGCAGTCAACAAGTTCTTAATCCACAAAAATCCTGAGCTAACTCTTATGGAAAGCTCATCAATGATGGTAAATTACTTAAGCTAAGTATACACACACACATATATATATATTCATCATGATGTTTATTCCCTTTTTATAAATTTTAAAAAATTAACAGTCCAGTGTATCTTTAAATGACAATAATAACACTGTGACAGTAAAGGGAATCCATTTAAACAAAAATAGCCACCTTTACAGAGGGTGAGCTTTATTTGGAGGGGAGGGTTAAACATTTCCATATAATGAAAGATCAGAAAAACAAAGGGTCTTTTCATTATTTCTTTCTATGACTAAGGAAGAATATTCTGCAATATAGAGAGACACAGATCTCTGGAGATCTGTCACCCTAAACAAAAGTAGCTGTACTGGTGAGATGAAGCTGAAGGTTCTCAAATCATTTGCACACCATAATAACACCTTACACAGACAGATAAAAGAAAGACAATGTAAATTTAATCCATGTAAGTATTACCAATGAAGAAAAAAAAATAAAATAAAATGAGGGCCAGATCACTGAATTCAAGCTGGTCACTCTTCTGCTTGACAAAATGTTTATAGCCAAAGACAGAAAGGAGCTCAAAATCACAATAGTTCATTAAATTTATGCACTACCAAAATAAGCAGCATCTTATAGTTGTTTATATACAATATAAGAAAGATGAAAGCAAACATACTAAAAATACATGAATGTGCAATGCTGTACAGAAGAAGAACAATTATGAAGTTGAAGTTTTTAATGCTTTACAGAAATTTTCCCAGAAAACTAATTCTGAGGCTCAACCTTGGTAACTTTAGTATGTGAATTGTGCACTTGTAATTAGGAGATGACAATAATGAACTGAGACTTCAAATCACTGGTATCCAGAATTCCAGAAAATCTCAAAAAAGAATTTACAAAATGTTCACTATGTAGTTTACTAAATTAATATTTTGCCAACTGGGTAATAGAATAAGTAGGAGTACATATTCACCACCAGAGGAAACTGAATTGTTACCATGTAAATACAGACAGTTATGATTCAAACCAAGGCCTAAAGGCCTTTAAAGTTGAGTATTAAAGGACAAAGTCAGCTTGTGAAAGACTCAGGACTGAATTTAAAATCATACTGTGAATTTACTCCTTACTCTTAAAATTCCATGAAAAAGCATTTTGAGAACCAATAAAAATGGCAAGTTCAAAAGAAATGGAATCTAGTTCACAAAGATTTGATATCTGATGATCACTGCATGTGAAACTATAATCTACAAACAACTAAAGGCAGTTCAAGCATCATCTCGGACTGATTTGTACATCCTGAAGTTGTGGAAGGACTAAAGCATTTTCTTCAACAGCCAAGAAGTATCTGAACTCTAGACAAGCTGGGCAAACATATGTAATTAAACCTGGTAGAATAATGAAGTGGGTGAACTACAGCCACATGGAGACCAATAAGAAAAATATATTCTATTAGGCAATTAGTATGCTGAGCCACTAAGAATGCTAAATACTCCATGGTGTATGGTACCTTGAAGTGAACTGTTTACTCAAAATTATCCAGCATATGTTATGTGCCAGTGACAATTTTTATCATTTTTCTTCACTGAGAACAGCCTCATCGCATGCTCCAAACTATTTGAAGCAACACAGAATTATCTTACTTTTCCTTCTACACATAGCAATAGTTCCATAGTTACAAAATGTTAAAACATTCAGTAATTCAAAAAATGCTGCATTTTACACGCACACTGATATGGGGGGGTTTATATATATTTCCTGTCCTCAAATAGTATAGCAGTATACAGCTGCAAAAACCAATTATATCCTTACAGGTAAGTATTTCTACATGTCTTCTATATTATGCCTCATTGTTTAAACATACTGAGTTTTATACATGCTTTTATTCTTAATCTTATTAGCCCTGGTGCCAAGTTAATAAAAGTGAAAAGCCTTGTGACTGCAGAGAAAACTTAAAACAGCACTTTTTTGAGAAAAGCGTTTGAAAAAGACTAATTAGAATCAAGACCATATTAAAAAGAACTTGATCAGAAACAAAAAGAACAGTGGTTGAAGACATTTGAAACTCTATAAGAATATAACACAAAATTGTTGTACTTCCTTTTCATCAAAGCAGCAGAAAGTAACAAAGCTGATTCAAAAGAAAAAGCAGCATATTTAGTGTCAGTGGAGAAATATAGCAAAACAGAGCCTCCCTTGTAAGCCAGAAGATAAATTCTGTCTTCCATTTTTTATTACAAGCGCGTGAGGATTTGTTTCGGGTAACTTGTCTGATAAGGGTTAATTACCTCCCTTTATTTACATTAATGTGTTTCTAGGCAGATTTAGTAGTGCTTAAACAGCACCATCAGCTGAATCTACTTGCTCAGAGACATGAAGAAATTGTGATTAATCAAACCCCTGATGTGCATCAGGCATTGCACCTACTGTTTGTTTCCTGAGGTGATTTACAATGAAATCTCAGGAATCATTACGGATGCATAAAAACACTGACACTTGTCTTTACAGCCAGCTATCATCTGCTTAAATATGCACCAATATTCTCTCTGAACTCTGTTTTTTTTATGCAGGTCAGAGAGTCTCAAAAAAGCTGATTTCTCTATCAGTGGTAACACAACACACAGCACCTCTCTAATAGGTATTAGAGGGCCGTGGGTTAGGTGGCTTTGTAGCACATGCAAAATGATCTCTAAGCTTATAGTAAGAGAAATTTCATGTTTTGTGTTTACTGAAATGCTTGTTAAAGTTTTATAAGATATCCCTGCAAAAATGGTATCAGAATAGATCTGGGCTTCTTCACATAAGAAGCATAAAAAGAAAAACGTTATCATAAAAATAAGCCATCAAAATCCAAGTGCTTCAGCAGAAATATATTATCAATAATTCAAACTGTAAAATTAAGAATTACAGCATAGTTTTGTCCGTATTTGGAATAATTCATTAAGAAAAAAAGTCTTCAAAAGTTTCCATATAAGAAAGCTAAAGACACATCCAAACAGAAGTAAGTTTGGATGTGTAGCTAAGCAATAGTTTTATGACAGCTATATCAATTAACTGACAGCTCATGGTCTTCAGCAAGTGCAAGATCATTTCCTTGAACTTGAAAAGATAAGACTCTGGAAAGGATGTTTTCTGCAACCCTCTTCACTTAGTATTAGCAACTGAATTACACTCAAGTTCCAAGCCTACTCTTGTCAAGCACTTGGGAACAAGCACTGTATTCAAAAGACTGATACTATAATTAAGACTGAAATAGAGGCCTCAGCACATGAAATATACCTCAACATTTTCCTTCCAGCATTTCTGCTCCAGAAACTGTCCATCTACTTCATATCTATATCCCAAAGGTGGCGTGAGTTTTGCAGAAATCAGGAGAAAAAGTAAACTGTGAGAAAGGCTTTCTACAGAGGATTCCTCCTGAGATTTAATGTGTTGTCCTTAAAGACAACTAGACAACTAAAGACATACTAGTTAACTCCCATCAGTTTTAAAACCTACACCTCAGGATAAGAAAAAAAGAGAGAAATATTATCTCCAAGGGCAGACCAAAAAGAATAGGAGCAGCAAAGTTAAGTATAAGCTTCTTTCTACAAGCACAGAATTAATTCAATGGAGAGACAGGAGAGGCAGCCATCAGGGGAGTGGAGCAGAGAAAAACTCCAATGTATTTAACCAGACCAAATAGAGAGAGTAGCACTGGCATCTGGCCTGGTTTAATACTGACTGGGACTAAGAGGATAAGATACAAACTGCCAGGCCTTGGAGTCAAAGATCACAACTTTACAAAGGGAAAGCCTCTTTAAACTTTTCTTTGACAAATGAATAAACAAACAAGCAAGGGAGAGAAAGATGATGCCAAATTACTAAAATAATTATGGGAAATTAAGTAATTATGGGAAACTAAATAATTATGGGAAATGTACAAGGCTGGAGGTGGTAACTGGAATTTTTGAGCTTGCATAGTGTTATTTAAGTCTTTCTTGGCTATGTCTTTTCCATACTTCTCCAATTAAATATACTTCATTTCTGCTATGAATACTTAGAATTATGTAGGAAAGTAGAAAACTGATCTCAAAACTGTTTCATTTTCAATATTTAAATGAGTCACACAGGCATCTTCATCTAAATCAGACTTGTAGCTGTTAAAGTGAACATAATATGGTCTAAGTGTCTGAAGTCAAAGTACATGTGTACTCATGAAATCACTTAGACTTTGGACATATGTAATCATGATTACATATTAATAAATCCAGATGTAATCATGATTAGGACTAAATAGTTACATAAACAGCATGCATGACTGCACATAAATGAATATTCCCTTCTGAAAACAAATTTCGAGGGATCATTTACTGTTAGGATGTGGAGCAGGGGATACCATCAAAATTTTATGATCTAAAACTTAATCTTCAGTGGAGTTATCTGAGACTAAACTAGTACAAGTTATTCAAATTCCAGACCTTAATATCATCTATATTTCTTTATCTAGGGATTAAACAATTTCACAACAGAGGGTGCTCTTACTGTTGGGAACCCTACTGATATGATATGAATTCCCAATGTGTCATTACTGTACTTTATCTGCATATTTACTTCATATCATAATTTGTTTCATCCAAGTATTATAATAAATTTCTATTACTGCACCAGTTATGGAATTCAGGCAACCACCTGCAGCTCTATCAGGAAATCATTTTTGAAAACACTCAAATTCATATTTTCCATCTTGCTTTATTCAAATTCTTTCAAATTGCCTTCAGAATTTCTAGTCACCCTCCTGCACATTCATACCCAATATATATATTCCAGCATCCACCTCTTTTAGTTTTCTATTTATCTATCCATCAGTTTCATTTTTTTTTTTTAATCTTTCTTATCGACTTCTTCATAGTGTCATTTTAGTCTTTCAGCATTTCAGTGTCACATTTTTGTTTCAGGATATAAATGGATTAATATGACCTTTTAAGCTTCTGCTGCAGGCTTATTATATTCTTTTTTTCTAGGTAATTCGTTGTACTTTCTTAAAACTTCCCCCTTTATACACTGTTCCAATTTACAAGCAATTACAGTTAAAATGTACAAATAATTAGCTACAAACATCCCCCTTGACCTGCTGGCCATGCTTCTTGTGGTGCAGCCCAGGTTGGCTTTCTGGGCTTCAAGTGTAATTTTGCTGGCTCATGTTGAACTTCTCATCAGCCAGCAACCCCAAGTCCTCCTCAGGGCGGTTCTTAATCCATTCTCTGCCCAGTCTGCATTAATGCTTGGGTTTACCCTGACCCAGGTGCAAAATTTTGCACTTTGCCTTGTTTAACTTCATGTAGTTTTCATGGGCTGATCTCTCAAACCTATCAAGACCCTTCCTGATGGCCCCCCCTTCCCTCTAGTGTGTAGACCACACCACACAGCTTGGTTTCACCAGCAAACTTGCTGAGAGTATACTTAATTCCACTGTCCCTGTCACCAAAAAATATGTTATATAGCAGCAGTCCCAATATTGACCCCTGAGGAATGTCACTCAACACTCTTCTCCATTTGGACATTAAGCCATTGACCACTACTCACTGAGAGCAAGCATCAAGCCAATTGAGTGGACCATCCATCAAATCCATCTCTTTGCAGTTCTGGGACCAGGATGTCATGCAAGCTACATCCTATCTCATTTCTGTTTTGTCTTGGAATTCTGACATCTAACAATACCATTTTAGCTGGCATAAATTTAGTACTTTTGGAAAATCGAGCCAGAATCCTTTACTGGGTCAGGGATCCAAATGCAAGAACAGTTTTTCACATAGTTTTCCTTTGGTTCTCAGAAATCATTTCCTTTCATCCTTGTGCAAGCTCTCCATCATTACAAATTTCTTAATTCTTGGAAATTTTCAGTGAATTTTTATTTTAAATCTTAAATTATATTTAAATACTCTGAATTGTTCTGATCTTCAGAAAATCCTTTGAATCCAAGTAAATCCAAAATGTTTCTTTTTTCTTCAACATGTTGAAAAAATCTTGAAAGCCAACAAAAAGTGTTTCTATTTATTCAGCAAAACACGATGTAAAATCACAGTTCATTATTGTCCATTTCCAGATACCAACAATATTGTCAACACACAAAAGGAAGCAAGGAAGGAACAGTGTAAGGGATTTTCTTCTTCCCTCTCAAAGTTGTGCAGAAACATTTTAAATCCTTTCTAATAAAGCTGGTTTCCTGCCAGGCTCCTTTTTTTTTGGATGAAATTCGAAAAATAGGGAGTCTGGATTTGTGTGTGAGGCAGTCTGCATCCTTTCCTGTCTTCTTTTTTTTCCTTTTATTTATTATTCCAAGTGCGTCAGTCATCAAATGATGGAATCTAGTTTTTCATCTGTCAATCCATCTGCCTATTCATCCATCAGATGGATGGTTTACAGAGGTGGTACAGTTTACAGAGGGGTACAATTTTCCTTCCAAGAAATACCATTATATGTAAAAGTTGTTGATATGCTATATGCTAGTAGAAGTTATTTGTCTTTTCTAGCAACAGAAAACAAGACTATAAACTACATCCAGCAACTGTTCATTTTTTAATGAATTCTACCAACTACCAATGCATGCCCTAAAGTCACTACAGGAATAATACACCTTGTATATTTACCACATAGGTAAGAAAATATCAGCCAAGCAATTCCAAGTGCCTTATATGATCTCCAATATTACAATTGAAGAAACGTCATAGTAGTGATAAGTTTACATCTATTTGTTCTAGGAGAGGCCTTACAGATTGAAAAACAAAGTATTCACTAACTGAACCAATACAATTTCTGGGCAAAGTAGGAATCCATATTTCTGAATTAATAAAACACTGTTCTAAAATTCTGTCTTTTTCAGACTGTCAGTCTGCTTAACTCCAATCTACGCTGAAAATACATTAAAGCATGGCTATTTCCAATCTAAGTAGTGAAAAAATCCAGATTCTGAATCTGGTGAGACAGTATTATAGCAGCTCGTTCAGAGGCATGACATTTTTTTTTTTCTTTTCCTTTATTTAAGTAAACTCTGAGAACTTTTATTGTTAATGTTCAATTTCAGGTGTAAAATTCAGGTGTAAAATTACTTTTCTCATTTATATGATTGTTAGAACAAAACCAGCAGAAGTTACAATTTTAAATATTTCTATGCTGTCACTTTGGGTTAACTAAGCCAATAGTCAATAAACTATGCTGCTTCCTGTCTTGTTAGCATGTTTGCTGTGAGCTGATAAACTGGAATAGAAGTCTATTTGGAAGAGCTACAAACCAGCCAAGGAGTGCAGATAAAATGCTGAAAGACTCATAGGACCAGACACCAGTAATCTTTGGTTGAGGTCTAGCTCTATGTCTGGAACCATCCTTCAGGTTCCCTCATAAATCCATTGTAAGCTTTAGGTGGTTACATACAGGTTGACACAATACAAGATGGGCTTTCATCTTTGCAATAAATTCACAGTACTGGATCCACAACTAAAGGCTTTAGAAGAACACTTGAAATTTGAATGTTCATGTATGATATGAACATAAATATCACATCACAAAATGTCAAAGATGCATACATTGACAGGTAACAATGACAAAGCCAGCTACCAGCCACCTACTTTTCAGGACTGTAGCTTGACCAGTCTGGTTTCACAAGTGCTTTTGTTATATATGGCATTAAGAGGCTTAATTCCAATATGAGAGATCATAATTTTGAAAATTTTAAAACAAAACTAAATATATGGTGGAAGCTCTTTTAATCCTAATGATATAGATCCGATTAGTAGGTAAATAAAAATCTAAAATTTAAATATACCTACAAACTCTGCAATAATGACATTATTTTAACCATGTGATGCAAGTTGCTGAAACATAAATACTAGTGCAATAGTTTACTATATGATTTATATTATATGTTGTTATATGGAGGTTTTTCAGTTCAGAGACTAAAACCTCTAAAATCTTCCTATACTTAATAAGATCCATGGACAATCTATTTAAAATCAAGTCTTTCTAACAATGCCAAATATGTAGATTAACATATTGGCAAATTGTACTTCTAGAAGATGAATACATGGCAAGACAAGCAAAGGTGGAGGGACTTGAGATTAGCATAAAAAAATCCAAAAAAATCACATTAAGCAAACCTAACCTTAGAAGAAAACAAAGACTCATTAACTTTGTTCATTAATATGTGATCTCCTTATAAAAGAGAAATTAACTGAAACATGTCAAACATCCCAAAACATAATCATAATATATGGTACATAGTACCTTCCTCTTTTTTATGTATGCTCAGTGATTGCTCATTTATTTATAGGCAATAGAAGAGCTTTACAGCTGGAACATAAACACTTCTCAGTGTTCAGTGCTGGAACTGATAATGCCTGCAGGGCACAATTGTTTTTATTTGGATACTTTTTTTCTTCATTTGTGTGGAGGAATGAAAAGGGTAGAAAGCAATATCTTTCTGACAGACTGTCATATCTTATTCATAAACCATGCAGACAAATAAATTTGTTAGTTTAAAGAATCTTGTGGATATCTAGGAACAAAAGAGCATAGACTAAGAAGTGGAGATGCACACCCAGATTCCTCCATTATTTTCCAGTCACCCAGTGAGCACTTTGAATGGGAGAGTTTGAGTAGTTCACCCTTGTCCTAAAAAATGGATCTTAAAATACATGACCAGTATTAGTTGGTGTTCCAGGGTTCCTGTGAAAGGTGGTCAATGAAATCTCTTCATTTCAGATCACCAAATATGCATATGAAGTAAGAGACAGGTAAAACATTTTCTAAACTTCGAAGAGATTTACAGGAACAAAAAAAAAAAAGAGTCTTGATGCCATATGACTTTTCTAAACCGACCTGAAAATCACTCAAGCTTTTCTGTAAGAGATTTGTGGTTTTCTTTGGTTTTGTTTGTTTTCTTAAATACCCTGCATTTATAGCTTGACTTCTGTCACATCCAAAACAGTTATGGCTCACAGTGGTCTCTTACTATCATACCTGATCACAAGATTTTAAAAAAATGTTATTTAAGTGCAATTTATATGATTACATAAAATATTTGACCTTTCATATGTCAAAATGAAACACCAAGTTCAGAAGGCTGAGACATATGCTCATAAATAAATATGCTGAATGAACTCACACATGCTGAGGAAAGCTTTAGTATGCAACAAGTGAAGACATCAGTCAACCAGTCTTGACCCAAGGATCCCAAGAGTTCGGATAAAACATTGGGATTTCTAATGTAGAAGGGCAGTTCACAGGGGAAGGAAAGAATCAGCAAGACTCCTTCCTGAGAAGCTGAAAAGTAAAATAGGCTTAAGGATGAAAAGACAGATGTAAGCAGAAATCATGGAAACTCCAAGGAAGAATAGCTGTAAAAATTCCATGCTTCCCCAGGAGCTTGTTCTGCCTTATGAATGTGATTTAAGTAGTAAACAATATTGAAACATGGGTGGTTCCCTAATACCTGCAGTAATACAACTGAACACAGAAGGGTAGAACTCATTTAAGTTTGATCCAAATAAAGTAGATGAATATTCTCTAATTTCTTCATGTTTATATTTCATAGCAAACATGATCTGCTATACCAAATGTTGTAAACAACTATTTCAAAGTGGTATTTTATCTCTAAATTGCCTTAACAATGGTCTCCTCATAAATGTTCAACCTAATTTTTTCCAGACCATCACGCTCAGTGATTTTTAATATCTCTTACGTGCTTCCCAGAAAACTGGTGCAGATAATGCAAAGGGTAGCAAAACAAGACTTTGCTCAAAACTTCACTGGTTGAGTCGGAGAGCTTCAGTAATATGGGTTATAAGAAAAAAAAATGCTGCTTTCCAATAATACCTGCAGAAGTCCTTGTCATGTCTGATTTTCCAATAATACCTGCAGAAGTCCATGTCATGTCTGATTTTTGGAAAAAACAAGCAGGCCTAGAACCACATCTTCTGAACACACTGATTTATTTTTGTTGGAGAGACCCAGAGACCGAGGATATTTTATTGAATTAGGGCTTGGTACCAGAGTTTGGAGGAGCAGGAAGAAACAGGGGACATCAATTTCCAGGATATGCTTTTCAATATAATAGCAGCAGACTTGAACAGCATTGGATCACTATACGCTTAACTTTCTCTAAATTTCTCCATCTCATATAATTCCCTTTCCTCATTTGTATGCTTTTTTATTATGAGTTTGCCATTCAAACTGTGTTTAACAATCTTCCTTTGAATTAAATCAACAGAACATTTAGCTCACAGACTCAGTGCTGGCATCACAGTAGACCTCTTTCTGATTTTAGTTCAGACTAATTCACCCATATCTATATGATGGGTTAATCTATATAATTTTAGATGAGCAATGCATAAAAAATTCTATTACTTTATAAATATAGTATGAATCAAAGAAATATTAATATGCCTTCCCATTCAAAATGCACTACACACTAATTTGTCAAGTGTTATCACCACTAAATTTCTTTTCCCTCAAACCTCATTTATACCTATTTCTTAGATTTTCATTCAGGTATATAATTTGCATTTAGATTGCTCTCCTAGAGGAAAAAATCCAAACCAAACCCAAAAATCCAGTGACTTCTTTTAACCACAGTGTAGCAATAATCACAATGATTGTGTGTGGCTGAAAACAGTTTAGCATCTTAAGTCACATTTCAGTATAGTTGTTACCATCAAGTACTATTTTATCCCTTCACTATTCAGACTGAAAACAAGAACACAATGGTCTGGATCACACTTTGTTAGTTGAAAGGTTAGTTAATATTTCCTATGCTAAATACATAGAAAAAACAAAAAAACTTACAAAACATATATAAAAAAAACAGTGTGACACTTACAAAAATAATCTTGAACACCTTACAAGGTGTTACAAGGTTTTACAAGTACTGAAATTAACATGGTTACATGAGGAAGGAGCCATAAATCTAAAGCTGTGGAATCTATATTGGAAATAACAGCAGATTTACCATGTTTTTATTTAGTTCTTCAAATGTAAACTTTTCATAGGCAAGGCTAAAACTGTGACCACATGATATTAAAAATGCTGTTTATAATTTTCCACAGTCCTGTAAATTCTCTCTAAGAACTCTTTATCCCATTTTTATCAATGAAGAAATCTGAAAACAGATATTTTGGGGGGGTCATTAACTCAATCATGAAATTTCCATCAGTTAATTCTTCCCATTAAGTTTGAAATCAATAGTAAAACTCCTCTTAGAAGGTTCCTCAGACACCATAAAAAGGAGGAGATTGGACTATTTAAAAAAACTCAGAATATGACAGCTATACAAAAGAAAACATGCAACACCAAAAAACCCCCAAACTTTAGAACTGCACCACTTCATTAATATGCAGATTGAATTTCTAGTATTGCAGACAATCTTTAAGAGACGATTCCTTTAAAATGAGATAAAAGATGGGTAATCTATTAACAGCCTGAGCTAGGACTTCACACACATGTAAATTAACAAAAATAAACTTATATGAAGTAGTGAAAACAGGAAGCACAATCTTAAATTAAAATGTGGCAATACACACATCTGTTTGCACAAAGAGAAAAATGAGGCCTCCTGCAGAAATGCTGGCCAGTGAAGCTAACCAAGGGATGGGGAGTGAAAGGGATCATGTACTGCTTTATAGGGATTAAGTGGTCAAGCACCACCCTGTGTAAACACCTTAAAATCTGCTTCAAAATCCTTCAACGTCAACAGGAAATCTTTGCCCCCAATTCTGCATTATCTGGATTAATTCCAGAGGCTCTGTCTCATCATTGGGAACCACATGTGCCATCAGGCTTGTGTCCCTGGTCACCTTGTAGCCCTCCCTTCTCTGCAACCATGTCCCCCACCCCTGCACCATCACCAAGAGCCAGCAGTTGCTGTTGCAAAAAGTGTCTTGGGTAGACCTGAGCATCACAGGCTGGTTGGGACAGCCGGTGCCTGCTGGCAAACCCCATGGCCATTGTGGCTATAACTTGCCAAAACTAGCTAGTGACTTTGTATTATCACCTGGGTGTATGTATTTCTCCTTTATGTCCTGCGATTCAAAATAACACCCTCAAACAACATGTTTAATAGTAATTTATGGGGGTTTTTTATCTTCTCTAGAGTAAACTTTTAAACCAAATTCATGTTTTGAGCACATTAATAGAAAGTGTTATATGCAACAATATTAGTTTTAGAAGAAAAGGCCAGCAGTAACCAAGAAGCTACGTGGTCAGGGCTGTTTGCTGTGCTGCTTTTGGCCACTGTTATCAGAACATCTTTATATAAGCCATCACTGCATACTCCAAAGGGAAAAAGAAAGATCTGTTCTAACAAATCAGCCCATCCTCTGTGTATATAATTACCAAAGAAATATAACAACAGTGGCTGAATTCACTGTTTGTATGGAAAATAGATTTCTTTGGACTGAAAAAAAATTGGTTTGAACATGTCACTTTTCATTTGGCTTTGAGGCACCCACAATACAGCTTGCTAAAAGTAGATCTCACTTTCTCAAGAGGAAAGCATTTATCAGAATTAGCAGTCAAAGATTCTGAAAGTTATACAGCTGTCAAGAAAATGCTAATTTAATCAACTGCAGATTTCCATAGAGTAAAAAATTTACCATGATCTCAGTGTGAGTCCTTCAACAGTATTCAGAACTAGATACGTATTATGCTGAACATGGGATGGTGCTTCACGACAGATTCATCTTTCCAGTACAGTAACATTTAAGTACAGAATAAAGTACATCAGCCCAGATATTCCTTGATGTCCTACATGCACATGAGCATGTTTATCAGGATTTTTTTTGTTGAGACACTCAACCAGCTGAAAAGATTTTGAGCCATTTGTGATACAGAATGTGCTTCTACCTGTTTAGGGCTTAGCCATGCTAAACACATCAGCTGTAGCTCTGTCTTTGACACATACTTCCCAGGGAGTCCCAATTGTCATGTCTGCATGTATCTGCATGAACAGTTCTGAAGTCCTCTCTTCACAGCTTCTGACAGTATGGTGCAGTTAACACATTATTGTATACAACTACTGAAAATTTTAAATATCTTTAGAAAGATAGGACTAAATACTGAATCAGTTCAGGAGTCCCCATAAATAAGCATCTCATCTCTAAGATAATCAACACAATAGCCTGAAAGAAGGACCACAAAAAAAAGAAGTGTTCAGCATGCACAGATGAGAAAATGGCAGTGATCTTCCATTTCCACCACAAGTCACACTGATCTCTAGCAATTAGGTAGAGGAATAACTTCAGCCTTACCATATACTAACATTATTGTTACAACCACTGATCATTTTTACATACACCTTTTTTGATCTTACTTTTTTTGCTATTCAAGATTAAGATGTAGACTAAGACTCCAGTCTAAGTCACCAAAAACTGTCTATTAATTGTATTTTGCTAAATACTGTTCAATACATAAAATGTTTAACCACCAGTTCACCCCAATGCCATTAAAGCCTCAAGCTTCCTAATACAAACTGAGCAGGCATTTACAGCATCATACATATGATATTAAAAAATGATGTATTTGCTCTGATCTTTAAATTTAAGTAAAAATATTAGATTAATTTAAGGTTTGGATACTCAAACAATTACAGACTGGTTCTGAATATAGAATCTTCTTCCAGAGTGGTAGATATTTTTCTGTGTAGAAATGTGGCATGAAATTAGAACAACTTAATTGAAGATTAAAAGTTTCTTGGGAAATACCTGGATCAAGACCGTATTTCTCAATTAACCAGTAACAGCATGAGGAACTAGTTCAATAAATATGAGTTGGCTTAGACCTCATTTTTAGCGTTTCCTAATGCAAAGCATGACCCAAGTGTTTGCTGAAGTTAACCACATTCCCTTGTCACCATCAGATTTCCAATGAGATTCAGAGCACATTCACTGTCATTTGCATTACTTAACAAAATAAATGCATGTGCATTTAAACACCAATTGAATACTAAAGAAGAAACGCTGAGAAACACTGAAACAAGGGGGGGTTTTGCCACCTCTGATCTGCTGTTTGTTACCTGCAGTATTTCACCAGATGGTGGCAGGTTCTGTAGCACCTCAACTGCCTACTTCTGCTGTAAAAGTAAATAACCCATTTTGCTGTGTTTCACTGATCATACAGCCAAACACTATTCAACTTCACACACATAAATCTCTTAAAAGAACTGGAGTCAATAGTTTTGTGAGACAGACATTGGGAGCCATTTACACTTTTATCAGCTCTATTTTATACATACGTAACACAAATGTGCATCTGTGTACATAAACACGTATGCTTATGTAATATAGATGCCTAGTAAACACTGGTATTCATAACACTTCCATTGCTCTGTTTTATTCTTTAGTACTTGCTTGCTAATTTTCTACTACAGTTTCATTTCAAAATAGTAAAAGGATGCACAGACTTTCTATGCACTGATGCAAAAATCTGCAATCCATGACCTGAGGTTTCTTTTTATGAGTTGTTAACTATTACCTATTCATTCCATCTCTTAATCAAATCTGCAACTGACATATCAAATTTCTGATTAAATATTCCAATTAAATCAACTTTTAAAAGTGCCCCAAAGAGCCATTCCTCCAGCTGCTGTTTTATTACTTACACTCTTAGCTATTAATAAAATATTTCATCATTTAACTAACCGGACTGATTGGCTGAAGACTTTCTTGCTTAAGAAGCAGCCACTGGTTTAGGTGAGCTGACACAAGACCTTTTCCTAGCACAGAGTACTTCAGCCAGCTTCTACAAACACACAAACTAACACACTCTGTCTTAATACAGAATCTCAACATGCCAGCCCAAGTACTACAGAGGGGAAGCTATTCCTACCTGTGAAACAGCAGCAGCTCTAAAGAAATTGTCTCTGGAACTGTACACAGGAAATTTTCATCTAACACAACACTGCTACTCAGCCTGGATAAGCAAGAGGACTGGGATACTACTTCTACAATGGCAGGCTTGGCATTTTACACAATGCTTTGGGTTTGCTTTGTTTTTATGTAGATGTGCAGGTATATTTCCAGTGATGCGGAAAGCTGTGCTGGAAGAGTTAAGTTTAAATGCAAGCTTGGAGAAGGACACAAGTTTTAATACGTAGCAAGAAACTTCGAACTTAAACTTGCAAAGTTCAGCATTTTCTTAGAACAGCAACAACAAAAAGATCAGGATTCACCTTACCAGATAACATAAAAAAATCAGAAGCAAAGGTACAAACAGATGATTAATACAAAAAGCCCAATTCCACGTACTCAGCTGGATAATGGAAACAAGGAAAGATCTGTGGAGCCTCAGGGCTTTATGATAAAAAATAATTAAATTCTAATTCTTCTGACAGCAAAATGGACCCAGCACTCCCTAGAGCAAAATCTTTTGTATTTATTGCTTAAAGTAGTCAATGTAGTGTACAATTTTTTCCCTTATAGTCGGAGAGCATGCTCTTCTTCCTAATACTGTGAAGAAAACCTTTACTTCTAGCAGAACTTTGATTCAAGACTATCAAAGGATTGATTTGCATCTTGTTAATTTTTTTGTTATGTTAAAAGTATCAGCAGCCTTGGAAAGCTTAAATACTCAGTGTCCATCAAAGGTCAACTTCCTAGTGTACCTACTAAGTTAATACTAAGAGCATAGATATGATCTAAACAAAAAATTGAATGAATTTAGAAAAATAGAGGGATGACCATATGCATAACAGTTTTCTGCAAATCTTTTACAAAAAATGGCACATGGAACGTTAACTCATTATAACTGGAAACAGTTTGTAATCAATCTTTTAGAAAAATTTAATGAGATCAACTATGTCTCAATTTGAAATTTATGTTCTTGAAAATAAGTGTCTCTCTTTAAAAATATTTTGTTATATGTATTGGCTAGTGCAACCTCATATATTAATTAATTAGGCAGTTCTTAAAATCTCAGATTTTCTGACTCTGTTGTGTATTAAACAGGAAATATTTTAAATGTCTGTAAGTGACTTATTTTTCATACAATACTGTGATTCTCATAGCTGGCATTATATGAACTGACAAGCACTTAATATAAACCAAGAACAATCTCTCAAGCATGTTTTATGAATGTTTGCTTTTGTTTTCTAGTCACTGATCCCAAATAGACAATGACCTACCCTTCAGCATCTGCAAAACCATGTGCATGAGAATTCCTACTGACTTCAACTAGATTTAATTGTCATTTCCTTACTCATGAGATAATATATTTGCATATAGAAGTCATTGATGGGATAAAATGGCTTTAGAGGCAAATTTCTGGAGGATCTAAAAACTGGATGTCAGGACTCATAACATCCAAAAGACAATTTTTGAAATGTCTTCTTCATCTTTACATAGGGAAGCATGCCATTCCTAATGAAAAACAGGCAAGTCCTCTGACCAGCTGGGAACTGGTTAAATGGGAAAGGACCAGGACAGACATGAGAAATGAGAAAGGACAAGCAAAGAATCACACTGATGAATGAATTAACATTTTTATCCTAGGTTACAACCGGAAAAGGAGGCATAGTCAAACCATGTATCCTCCCACCAGGTTGTTCATTCTGAATGTCCAGGATAAAAAATACAATATCCAGGATAAAAAATGCCCAGCATAAACTGACCAATTCTTGCCTCTGCACACAGACAGACAAAGTTGGATTTTTAAGAAGTGCTATAGTAGGATTTTTTCTTCGTGAACATATGTGAAAAACTTACCTCCTTTCAATGCTCAAGACTCTGAGAAGTTTCTCAGTGTGTTTTCTTATTAATAAAACCATGCTCATTGAATACAAATTTGCTGCTTCGTACTCGAATCTTCTGTTGCTCAACATAATAGTGACATTTTTTAAAAAAACTCTAGTTATGAGAGAACAATTTTCATTTGAAGGGGAAAAAGGTGTGATGAAAGATATGAATGCAATGTTTTAAGCTCCAGTACAGAAAACTCTGGAGGCTTATAAAAGGACCAGAGGGTTAAATTCTCCTTAAAAGGAGAATTCTCCTTTAAAAGATAAATTCTCCTTAAAAGATAAAAGTTTTAAAGAAAAGTAGAGAAAATGCAGTATGTGGGAAACTTACAGTATGTTTCTCTAAGTTTCAGATAGAGATCTATTACTATTCATCAAAATTAGTTCACCAAATTTCATAAAAACTCTGTATTACTTGTGATTTCTACAGCATCTAAGGCTTTAAAGCACCTACAGCTTCAAAGGAGAATCTTGGGGTCAGAGGATTTGCAAGAAATCAATAAATATTTTTTTCTTTCCACTGGAAAAGCTCTCAGAAACAGTAGTGAGATTTTAATTACTTAAAAATGCATCAAGACCAGTTCTAGAATGCAGCAACAGACTCTTCAGGCTATCTGAAGCAAGGATACCTAATCTTCTCAGAAACTGGGGAAACCTCCTGAGAAAGAAGAATGCTCCAGGCTATGCCACAAATGGATCTTGATCTTTCTGTGGCCAGAAGGGCATATACAGACTTGTGCAGGAAAACATGGTTTGGGCACCACTGAACTCAGGTTTCTGGCAAAGTCCAGAATCTCACCAACACTCCTTTGTCCCTGCGGTTTTCTTAGCACTCCTCTGGTTCTAAACCCTTATTTAGGATTAGAAGTTCCTAGGTGCCCACAGGTTAAGCAGTTAATTTGAGGCCACCATTTAAGACATTCTTCTTCTTGAAAAAAGGGAAACATCTCCAAATGACATTTAAAAAACATAAAGTGAAAAATTCTTTAGAGTTGCATTGCACACTGAGGCAGTCCAGGTAAACCACACCAAGCTACACATGTAATGTCTTGACAGAAAGCATTTCAAGACTAATTCCAGCCTTATCAAATTGTTCATTCCTTGTGTGTGCCACATCTGCTTTAACCTTCTTCTCTAACAGCTGTTTCAAATCACTGGTGCTAAAAGTTGCACCTTCTCCTGGCTCACTCAAGAGCTTCTACAATAATTCTTTTGAACTGTGCACCCCAAACCACTCATACTCATTGTCCCTACATATGCTGCTCAATATTTAGTTACTGCCTCTGCAAACTCACTCCACCTTTATGCATCCCGACCATTCCCCTTCTATATTCTTCATGCTGTGCCTTTCCATGACAGCCACCAAGCTACTCAGATTTCTACACATAAGTGACTAATAAGCAATCTGATATCAAATCTTAAAATAATGATTTTTTAAAAAAGAGATGGGCTGGACGGTAAGGTGTTACTTATCTTCTAACTTTGTCTAGAGAACAAATACCTGTGTCAGAGAAACAACCAGTTTTCTTTAAGTTCCATGTACCTTGGATATGCTTTTTGCTCTTCCATTCAATTATTGGTGTAATTGTCAGTTTGACAGATCAAAATTCATCTATTGCTAATCACATTCAAAAATTATGAACCTTAAATCCAAGTTTTGTAGTCTTCAGTTTTTCAACTGGTAGCTTTTATAGGAAGGACTCCTTTTCCTCACAGTGTAATACTAAGAATCAGAACAGGCTCACACAACTCAATTATCATTCATGCTTTCAGAACAAAGTTGTGAGGAAAAATTAAATTAAATCAAATCCCAAATCCACCTTCAGCCCTTCTGAGCCTCAAACAAATCTAAATTACTCTGTGAACTTTTGCACAGAGGTGGTGTGGGGATTACTGAGGATTAAAACTGAAAGCAAGAATCTCTCCTTTGGCAATAAAAAAATTAATCTCTTCTATGCCAAAAGAATGGACCTACTGTCTTATCAAACGTAGCTGTATAGAAGTAGCTTGGGATTACACACAATGCAAGATTTAATTTTAGTTTTTAAAAAAAAGAAAAGTTGTTGAGGGAGTGGGGAGTGGAACTGGGAGGGAAGATCTTTTCCAAGCAACTTCAAACAGTGTCATAGAAATTGTGGATTTTATAGTACCTTGTAATGAAAATATTCTCCTTCTACCTTGTTCTTCACCAGTTCTCTGTTTTATATTTCTTTTTTAACTTACTTTATTTTTAATGTGAAAAACGTGTATTGAATGGTGATAAAATACTCAAGAAAATAATTCAAGAAGAAATAAGATGCTAAAAATAACAATTTATTAAAAAAAAAAAGTGTTAGATAGTGAAGTCACTCAGAAATTCTCCAGCAAATCAGACAATTCATATGTCACCTTTCATATTCTAATCTGTACTACTAAGCCCTCCATTTCATTCGTCCCTTTCACTGCTTTGTGAGACTCCTGCACATTTCCATTACTATGGGGTTGTGGGAGGAAAGGGAAAGTCCCTCACATATCACATATCAGAAGAGCAAAATAAATCCAAAGCTGCTTCACATATGCTGTCTTTTAATCCACTTCCTGGTGTTTCTTTATTTGGGTTTTGGTTTTTGTTTTGCTTTGAGTTTTTGTTGTTGTTTGTTGGGTTTTTTAAAATCAAGTAGCTGGCAACTTAAGAAAGAGGAAAAGAAAAGAAGAAAAAAGATTGACAGTGAAAGAACACACTGAGCAAGTGGTGAACCTAATCATAACATTATGGGTTTTTTGAAGCACATGAAATATGTTCTATGCTAAAAGAATGTGAATAAAACTCAGAAAAAGATTATTTCTCACACATGTATAAACAAAGAACAATCATTAACCCCTAACTATTAATACAGCTGGAGGGACTCTATATTCATCCCTTATATTCCAAAAAGATAGTTAGGAAATGCAAGAGTTACATTCATCACTCATTTCAAAATTGAAGATGGTAGAAAATACTACTAGTGTGATAAAACATCCATTTCATTAAAGTTTCATTAAGCTCTGCAGAGTTTTGACTTATTGAAATTCACTGGGGAAATAACTTTGTACATCATATCAAAGCAAGTATTGAAAGACTAGAAGTTAATTATACAGTGAATTATTTTAATGCTATACTGAATTGATTATCCTGCTTTCAAAAAGACAAAATGCTTCAATTATAATGGTAGAAAACAGAAAAACAACAACTAAGCCAAAGAAATCAGAGTAAGATACATTTAGAAAAATAAAAGAATAGAACAAAGAAGCCAAAAAACTGACACCAAAAGCAAGTTAGTTTCAAATTTTTCTAGGCAGCCTGACTCGCATCCACAATGAACTACAGAGTATTATTCAGATGAGGTATGATTTGAAAAAACTACATGTTATATAAACATTACATTGTGACTCAAAAATGTTGTGAAAACAAACTCATGGCTTATATATCACTTCTTACAGAAAAGCACTTCAGCTGGAGATGATTGAGGGGAGCATTGGGGTTTTTTGTTTGCTTGAAGTCAAGCTGTGAAATTTCAAAGAATGTATGAACCATTGCATCCTGATAGTAACTCTGGCTTTCTCCTACTACAAGAGTGTATATTTGACTCCAGAAGCCCAAGACAGTTTATATGACCCAGCCTGAAAGTAAAGGAGGAATTTCTATAGGGGTCACTGTTTGCTGTTCACTTTACATTAAAAGCTGGTCAGCTGTCTCTCTGAATTAAGTGACCTGTTGAGTGTGTGGCAGTTACCAAGTATTTTTTGGCTACTCAAAATACAAATAACTGAAGAAATACACCACATTCTAAAAACACTGCATCAGACCACAGCCCATGGCTAAGCATGTCACTAGATTATTTTTAAGTGAAAATTATTACTTTTGTCCTACTAGATGTGAAATCTATACATTATGCAAGTTTTCTTTATTCTAGTTTTTCACCATGCATTTAAGTCTACAGAAAGAAAATAACCAATTGCAGAAATGTGTTCAACAATTAAATCCTGTGGGTATTTCAAATGCAACAGGCAGATTTAAGGGACCACCACAAATATTTTACATTATCCCCCTCAAGTCACATCTTTCTGTAAACTTTGATAATTTCTTTTTATGATATTGACAGTAAGCCTGTGCAATGCTTGGTTTATGTAGCTCTCAGTTTGTTTTTTCTGTTGTTCTTCTTTCTGTAGCAAATACACACTAAGGATTTCTACAGAAAATTCAAATACTAGTCAAAATCCAAACTACCCTTTTCAGTCTGACAAAATATTAATCCAAACCTGCACGTATGAAAAATCAGCTTGCTATATGGCAGGTTTTCCCTTATCTTTGTTTACAGTCTTCTATTGACTGAAAAGATTATTTTTATTTCCACTACAGAGATAATTTGCTGCTCTTCCTTTTCTTCAAATTTTGCTTTTGGTGCCTGCAGGTGCACTTTTGTGAAGCTACCAAGCATTTGTGGAACATAGCATCACTAATTACCTCTCATTTCCCAGAGACCACCGGTCTAGGGAAATAGGCATGCACCCTAATTTCCCAGTTTTAATTCCTGCTATCTACCTTAGCTGTGTTGTTGTTTTATTTATTTATTTCTTCTGACGAGCTGGAATGCACAGCGTCTCCATCATCATCTTTAGATGAGTTGCAGTGCTGGATTCTTGCACCTTTGTTTCAGATGAACAAGATTCAAAAGAGCTTTTTTTTTGGGGGGGGGGAGGGTGGTTTGGTTTTTTGTTTGTTTGTTTTGGGTTTTTTGTTTGTTTGTTTTTCCACAAAGATGTTGACTACAAGGATTATCCAAAGCTCACTGGGTGACTAGGGAACCAAGCAGTTGGTGAACAAAATGCTTATGTTTTAGTTGAAGCACAAATTCAAAAGAAGGTTTACAGTGTATGAAGAACAAACGACTGAGTAACATTGACAAAAGCAAATGGAAGGATTATAATTAGCAACCTACTAACTGCAAACAAAGCTGCATGTTGCAACGTGGTTACATTGAAAATAGAAAAATTGCCTCTTGAATCAGCAAAATCCCGGCTACACGGTTTTTGTTTACGCTGTTTAAAATGTATCAAACTTATCCCCATAAGTAAAATCTCAACAACAGACCCTCCTCCTTTGTCAGAACTAAAAAGATAAAATGCAAATGATCCTGATAAGCTGCCAGACAAATTGGTAGCAAATACAAGAATCCCAGGAAACCTGAATACAAAGGGAAAACCTGAATTTTCCAGTCTGCAACCTCTGGCAATAATTGATGAGAAGAAGGAACTTTTCACTATAAAAAATTCAAAGGAAAAAGGCGAAAATCAGCAGCACTGCCAAAAGCCTAAAACAGAAGCAGACTGGCAAAAAGGAGCAGAGCAGCAGAGAGCATCCCCAGCAGTGACTTCAAGGAGACATCGATCCCAGCGGTGAGGAAGATGAAAAGAACACTAATTGTTCTTTCTTTTCTTAATAGCCCTTTCACTAGGGGATTAACTTGTTTAAAAACTGTTTCCCTGTGCTTCCCTTCCACTATTAGCTCCTTCCTCAGACTCCTTTCAAGGTGGTGTCATTTTCCTCGAAATAAAACCTTGTCATTCGTTCAAACCACAAACCTGGTTACTTTTGCAATTTGCAGGACTCACCTGCAGTGAGTGCAGTGGCTAATACCTCCTCACAAACAAAATGTAAAATATTAACAGCTACGGACCATGACACATGTTGTATAGAATCACAGAATCGGCTGGGTTGGAAGGGACCTCAGAGATCATCAGGTCCAACCCTTGATCCACTACCGCTGTGGTTACCAGACCATGGCACTGAGTGCCACATCCAGTCTCTTTTTAAATATCTCCAGGGATGGAGAATCCACTACTTCCCTGGGCAGCCCATTCCAATATCTGATCACCCTCTCCCTGAAGAAATTCTTTCTAATATCCAACCTAAACCTCCCCTGGCACAACTTAAGTCCATGCCCTCTTGTCTTGTTGAAAGTTGCCTGGGAAAAGAGCCCAACCCCCCCCTGGCTCCAGCCTCCTTTCAGGGAGTTGTAGAGAGCGATGAGGTCTCCCCTGAGCCTCCTCTTCTCCAGGCTGAACACCCCCAGATCCCTCAGCCTCTCCTCACAGGACTTGTGCTGGAGTCCCTTCACCAGCCTGGTTGCCCTCCTTTGGACCTGCTCCAGGACCTCAATCTCCTTCCTGAACTGAGGGGCCCAGAACTGGACACAGGACTCGAGCTGTGGCCTCACCAGGGCTGAGTACAGGGGCAGAATCACTTCCCTGGACCTGCTGGCCACGCTGTTCCTGATCCAGGCCAGGAGAGGGAAAGCCATCACATGTACCTCCTAAAACTAATGGAAAGGAAACACTGCAGAAGTATCACCTACTTCATTCCTCCCAGGAAAAACCATGTGAATGGAAGTTGTTCTGTGTCATTGCAAAAGATGTCTGTTGTTAGCCCCAGAGACTGTAGCAGCAGGAAACCTCGGGTCTATTAATTCAGCCCTGCTATTCTGAGTGATTTTGTCTCTAATGCTTCCTTCAGAGATCGGTGAGATACTTAGTTTTACCACACAGGCTGAGGAATCACCACCTTTGGTGCTTTTCAAGACTTTTTCAAGACTTGCTTTGGCTACACAGTCCCAGCTAGCCTAACCTAGCACTGGAAATAGTCATGCATTTATTTTCCAAATCACACAGTAAAGAACAATGTGACTATCACCAGCCAAAAAAAAAAAACAACCAAAAAAACAAAAAACCCAACAAAACATTTCTAACAGTTAGGTCAACCAGCACTTGCTCTGCCCTAAACAATTTTTTCAAGACCATCACATTTAATTCTTATGCACTGCATTTGTACAAGGCTCGAGGTCTCTTTTTCTTTGTGCTTTCTTCAAAAACAAAATTTATCATAAGTCATAATTCATGAAAATGAAGAACTGCATTTGATCAAATAATAAAACACTGAACTGAGCAGAGAGCAAGGAAAAAAAGGTAAAATGAGGGCAAGCTTACTGCCAGTATTCTAGGAGGTGGGTTGCTGGTCCATGAGCAGGATTGCACTCTGGACATCAAAGTGCCTCACTCCAGTTCTGAAGCTAATGACCACAGAAATGCCTTTAGAAGGAATGCAAGCCCTTTGTGAAAGAAAAATGGAGTCAGCTGAAGGACAAAAGTCCCCTTTAACCAGTTAATAGGGCAAACAAGAGATCCTTATGAAAGGAGTTACCTTTTAACCGTAAGTCCTACATGTGTGTCAAGGGCATGAAAGAATAACATCAGTGAGCTATGCAAAGAGCAAGAGAGGACAGCACTTTATAGAGTGGTAGACAAACCTCCAGAGGGAAATGCAAAGTTCATAAATGCACATTCTAAGAAAAATGTGTATTATTTTCAGAGTGAAATTAATTATTGTCACACTTACACATACATACGATATACAGGCTCTGTCCCTGGATTTCTGTAATGCTAAGAATGTCAAGGAAGAGAAGTATGGAATACTCACACATTATTACATGTAAATCTTTAATAGCAAAACTTTATCCTTAGCAGATTACTATAAATTTTTAAATTATTGGTATTATGTCCTAGAGGAAGGGGAGAAGGACTGAGAGCTGTTCCAGTTTTGGCTGTAAGGTTCAAGCATAGGGATTATCAATCTGGTTATAAATAAGAAATGTATAGAAAAAATGTTTGTTCTATTCAAGTATTGAAAAAAAGAATCACCAAAATGCTTGAGAAATTAGAATCTTTAATATTTGGGCTTGTTAAAACCATCCACTTAATACAAAGGATTTAATTTACTCCAAATTTTAAATCCTCCACAGAATCCAGAGACACTTTAGGGGAAAAGCCAAGCCAGGTGCAGCAAGCTAAGCACAGCACTTAATACCAAGGAAGATGATGTATCTCTGCCTCTTCAATAGTGTCACACTTGTTTGTATGCAAAGGTAAGCACCATGGCAATCAGTAGCAAAGAAGACCAAAGCCTGGATATCAGAACTTTTGAGAACAGCTTGAGAAATCCCTCTCTCACACACGATTAGGGGCACCGTGAGACAGTCAAAAAGACATTATTTCAGTCACCCAAAACTCTTGAGACTTTGCCTCCACTGCTTTAGCATACAATTGCAGGTGCATACAGATTTCCTCAAGTACCTACTCTTTGTCTTTTCAAGTAAGCCTTGCAGCATTGCTTTCAGAGTCATCAGTTTTGTGGATTTCCCTTCATCTCATTCCAGATGAAGATAGATCCAAAGGGATCTATTTTGTGCATTTGCAAAACACAGTAACAAAACATATCTGTTGCTTCTCGAATATTTTACTGAAGTACATCCTTCATTCTTCTACACAGACAGCAGAATCTTTTCCAGCATCCTACGGTTTTTTAAAGTTACAGCTATTGTGTGAGGCACTGCATAAATGTTTCATTATGAAAACAGAGTTAACCCATATGAAAATCATTTCAAATGGACAGAATAAAAGAGAGAGGACTCTCTCAGGCAGTTCATTAATAACTGTTTTTGTTATTTCTCTGCACTGTCTGGGAACACAAACACTGTCTGGTATATGAGGAAGCTTTGTAAATGTAGAGAGAATGATATTCTTGTCAGGTCTTCTTTGTCTAGAAATGTATTTATTGTTAGGTTTTGGGCAAGTTTGTCATTATTTCACAAAGAACAGTCTGAAAAATTAAAACATTCTTCTGCTGTGCTGGTGATACCAGCTCCCCATTCCTTCTTATTTGTCCACAGGCCTACTTCCCTTTCCTATACACACCACAGTGTTTTTGAAGCTAGCTGGAAATCTTGACAATTTTTGTTTGAATGCCTGCAATAAGCATTCAGTAGCTTCTGACCTCCCTCATACTGAGAGTTCAGAAAATTTGAAGGCACTTCGGAAAGCATCTCCCTTTTCATGCAATGAACCTGTCCTCCTGCAATAGAAACTGGCTCTCAAATCTGACTGCTGTTCTAGTATATTAATTGCACATGTAGAGAGTGGAACAATGCCATTTATACCAACAAAGATGAAACTTCTTCTCTAAACTGGGTATGTGGCATACTCTTACCCAGTCCCACAGAGACAACAGTGTGGTCTCAGTAAAACAGTGATAAGACACCCCTTAGGTAGGATCATGAGTAGTTCCCTTTCAATATAAAAGCTGGAGCCTCAAAATATCCTCCAGGTAAACTTTCATAGCAGCATTTCATATCCTTTCTGAACTGAGCCCTATCTGTCTTTTTCTTACTCAGAAAGATAGCCAGGGAAAACACACAGCAAACAAAGCTCCATGCAGAACCTTATTATTTTCCATGGTCCCCACTCATTAAGTGGTTAAATAGGAAGGTGGCTGACAGAACATGGTTCAGGTACCTACTGAAATACCTGCAGACACATGCTAAGAAGGGATCTTCCCTGAAGATAAAATGACTTTTTCCATTTAATTTGTGAATAAGTGATTTAATTAAAGTACTGTAACCACCTTGATATCTATATTTTTACTGTGCTCCAATAGCTATACACAAATCCTGACATGAGAAAATGAGCAAAACCCTTTCCTAAAGTAATATGGCCAGTTCAACATTCCATAGGCCTGTCACCTTCTCTTTCCTTTCTTTTCTTACCCTCTTCCAGTATTTGCAATAAAATAAAACATTGTTCTCTGAAAGAACTCTTTCTTGCCTGGACAAATACTCAAGATTTACTTCTCACAAAGCCCATTATATTTATAATGAATGTATATGATGAATATAATATGATATGAATATAATATGATGAATATAATTAATTATATTTATAATAAATAAATATATTTATATTTATAGCTCTTTTTAGATCATCTACTTATGTACAAGAGTTTATAGACAAGAATAAAGAGGTAAAAATCGATTGGCAATAATCTAACAGATAGCATAAGATCAGACTGAAGGAAAAGACAATGTGTATGCTGTTTATTTCTCAGGCTAGAGTGCTTTCTATGTCTCATGCATTATCTGTAGTTTAAAAGCAGTAGGTTAACACAAGCCCTTGAAATCTAATGCTGCACTTCAAAGAACTTAGCAAAATCTCTTTAGCATAAACAAGAATGTATTGGGAATTCTGAAGCATGTCTGCTCTGAGTTACTCCTTTTTCTCTTCATTTGTATTTCCCAGTCTTACCCTTGCTTTGTTTCATAACCCACTTCTCATACCTACTGCTCCAATTCCACCCCTTCTCACTGTCCTGCTTCCATGGTGCCTTCTATCCAAGACTGCAGCTTAATAGTTAACCAGCTGTCCCATGACACTTTCATAGCATGTCCATGTGGCCTACACAATACATGTTTATATACCCAAACTCCAGTTGTCTTAAAAGCACAGATCCTCCTCCTGTTATCAGTCAGGCTAGAACCATGTTGCTGAAATGGTATCTCCAGAGTACATGTGTCTCCTACTCACACAGTCACCCACACCACACACCACTCTCTGGCACTGACATTGCCCCCCCCTCAACCCCTGCCCAGTGCTAAGGCACAAAAATCTGCCCCTTTCATGACTGTCACCAGTTTGGTTATTTGAGACCAGAGTGGAGACTATCCATACAAAAGAATGCAAAGTAGTATCATTAAGCAGGGCAGAATATAGAATATTTACTTTCAACAAAGTTTTCCAAGGATTGACCAGAAAACACAAGCACAGCAACAACCTTCTCAGCAGCTTTTTGCCATGTGCTCAGAAACAGTTTACCAAGAACTCTCAGTACAGGTGTATCTCCAAACACAGACAGCTTTATTTAGGCTACCAGAAAGAGCTGTAGAACTAAAGCTGAAGATTCAGATAAACAGGCTCACCCTTCATTTGTCTTTAAGCATTTTAGCACCTTTTCTAGCTAGAAAAGACATCACACAGAATTAAATCTGTGTTTCCAGAAAATGTCTTTAATTTATCTCTGACTTGTCTGATTGAAAAAGTAAACACCCTGTTCACCAAAAGCCATGTTTTATCAGCAGTGTTCTCTTTTGCCAGCAAGATCTTCTACTCTTCCTTAGAAATAGCTGTTGTTAGAAAACAAGACAGTCTTTACCACTCACATGTTGCCCTTCCATTTATCATGATCTGCTTCTCATTCAGGTAAGCATTGAGAACAAGCCTCTTGGCACAGAGTGTGTTGATTTTACATGGTACAAAAAGGGTTCAAGTGACAGCAATAGCATAAGACACACTGCTTCCCATAGATCAAGCACAGAAATTTTGTCAAAACCAACAATTTTTTTTTAAAATCTCCTTTGTTCATATTGTTGTTTGGCTTATCCAAATGGTATTTTTAGAAGTGTATAGATTTTGAACAGAAACAAAATAAGTGATCTTCAGCACTAATGTTGACATTGATATGAAAAACTGTATGTAAACCTGTATGTTCATCAGTATCTAAAATATTTTAAAATAACCTGCCTTAGCTCTGATTCAGCTTCTGAGTTAGAGATGCCAGATGCAGGTATGGATAAATATAGCTGATACTGCCGAAGCGGGATTGTTTATTCCCCACAGTTCCACAATGCTGTTGTTAGTCCAGTGGAGGAGCTGATTTACATTCTTAAAGCTGCATTTGGAGAAGACTGTCCTCATTGACTGTGAAGGACCCAGAACCTGTGCTTGACATGGGAATCTGCAGGATGTTGTGGTTTCTGTGAGAACAGCCATATAGGCCATATACTGAACGAGCCATGAGAAATGCTGGTAGTATTAAACAATGTTATTTGTTTAGACAATGCTGTTTTACAAACTTATGCTGACTTAACTCTAGTATTAAACAATGCTGTTTTATAAAAGACAATGTGGTTTAATAAATCATGCTGAGCTAAAGGACCTTGAAGCCAGCTGCAAGGTCAACTGAAAAGTTACAAAAAAGATGAGCTACATGCAGAAGATAGAAGTTGAAGACAGAAAGCTGGCACCAGCAAATTAGTCAACCAAAACAGCCTTATGTAATCTGTGCATGGACATTGCTAACTAACCAATAAGCTTGAATGTCAGGAGCGTGATCACCGCATGATAACAAATCACTGAATGCCATGTATTTAGTAAAGATGCACTTGTCTGTATATAACTGAGCTAATAATCCCTGTGTAATAAACAGGGATTTAGAGCATTGACCTTACCTCCATGAGGATCATCACTGACTCTGCGCCGTAACGTGGGACTCCCCATTTAAGTGTCTTCCCGAACAGCAGTAGGAGTTTAAAATCAAAGCACTGTGAATAGATCAAGCTCTTGCACACAGTAAAAAACAAAGTTATTCTACAGCACAGTACATTTCCATGAACCATGGTAAAGACCCAGAGCAAGCAGTTTCCGTGGCATGTCTCCTACTGACTTTAATAATAAAATAACCATCCTACCTACAAAGAACTAGTTATGGAGTGAGCCATTTGTAGTAATGTTATAAACCTTCCTCCCTTTCCACACTGTAAATATCTGGACAGATAACACGTGGATCACTTTGACTCTATCTTGTGCACAAGCATGATTTGTTCCTTAGTTTTTAGATCTCTTCCACACAGAAGAACAAAATCAGCAACCTCCCACAGACACTGTGTCACTGACAAAGCAGCAAAAGGTAAGGATTGTAAACACCAGCAGAAAAATTTAATCATGTTCAATCCCTTCTTAGAGCCTGACTTAACAGAGCAATTAGTAACAATGGTAGAAAATTTTTTATAAGTTGTCTAATAGACATTTTACAGCAAATAGTTTTTATACGACAAATCTGTTCACATACTACTAAAAAGTGAATTTCAAAAGAAACATGACTGAAAAGAAGTATAATATAATATTTTATTTAAATTCCTTCTTCCAGCATAGAACTGTTCCATGCAAATTAGGTTCCACTAATAAACATGAAGGGAAACCCCAACCAGCCATGGTCTCATTAATTTTACAGCTAGTTCAGATGTTTTGTTTGTTCATTAATACTATTTTAGACTGGTAATGAAAAACAGGGACATCTTTTAAAGGATCATGGAGCACTGACGTGGTCCATGACAGTTGAGGTCCACTGACACAACTAATGAAGCCTCCCCTTTGATAGTCCAATACTTTGAATCTTGTTTTCTTGGCAAGGTGCTATTAAGGACCCCAATCTTATGGATACCAAGTCCCTAAAATCTTATGGATAACAACTCCCACTCCATACCTGCACCACCTGCACAGCCATGCTTTTTAACTAACAGTGCAGCAAGAAGTTCTCATGAGAGAAGAGTTTCTGTTTGACTGTAGCCATGATAAATGGATCTGTTCCCTGGTAGGAAAATATTATAATAGCTTGGATGACCAAAAGGAGAGAATCTCTGCTGTGGATGATGTCTGCATGGTGAACTCCGTGTCCTGCTCAATGCTATACACTGCTCAGGGCTCACAATATCTAAATGGGCATAAGATTATTTTTATTATTCTCTTCTCATAATGTGACCTCTAATATATAGCTTATGAATTATACCTTACTCTAAGTGTCTGTTGTCAGGATCAAAATGCACCAGCACCACCTGATACAAAACACAGAACAAAGCAAATGTCTAAATGATGGAAAGCTAAGTATAAGACTGCAGGATATTTTGGTGGATCACCAGAGAGGCTGAGAAAATATGTGTGAATCCCTAATACTAAGCAAAACTCACTACAACTGAAGACTTGACAAAAAAAATAATTTCCAGAAGTGACTGACTTACAGGTTTACTCATCTTCCTCACTTTTAAGTGTTGCCTTTCATCCTGAAATGCTCTTCTAAAAGCCTCGTCTTCCCAGGCATGTTCCATCAGCTTTATGTTTCTAGTTTCCTGTTTTCCAATTCTGTGCCTCCTGAAAATAAACAAAAACTTATTTTATAAGGCAGTTAAGTAAACCCACAGTGTATTTTACCATGACAACATTATTACACCACAATACCAATGCCACCAATAAAATCATTATACCCACTGCATATCTGGGAAAATTAACAAGGCCTATCAGTTTGGCTTGGCTGTAACAATTTTCTGTAACAAATTAAATCCCAGTGCCCAGAGACTTTCTCATCCTTTTTTTGGCTGTTCAGTTTTCCTCAACCTAATTCTAATATTCTCTTGACTTAATTTTAGAGATGTGGGAACAGTGAACAACCAGTGGTTGTTGACTCTAAACCACTCAATTTAACTGGCTGCGGATTAAGTATACTTAGTAAATATTAACTATATTAAATAACCAGAACAGTTTTCACTGCAGTACTAAATGAACTATCATTATCAAACAATACAGAGGTTAAGGGAAAGTGAAAAGTGATTTTTTTTATTCACAGCTTTCTTAATGTGGTTTTTTTTTTATTTCAACAGACTCTAGATTTCCCAGCAACATATCTTTGTAATAATTTAGCACCAACAACTCGGTAAGAAAGTGGCTTCAACAAACTATGACCTTAATTATTAAAGGAATAAATTTTACTTTTTTGCCAACAGCTTTATGATTTGAGAAGTACACTGCAATATGTCATTTTCATGCATTTTTATATAGTTCTTCTGTTGCTGGTTCAAATATGCCAAGTTCTGTAGATTTCTGAAGAACAGGTTTAAAACTCTTTTCATTAAAAAACAAACCCAACAAACACCAAACCAACCAAACAGAAAAGCCTACCAAAAAAACCCAACAAAACAAAACAAAAATGTAACTTCTGTCACACACATAAGATGTCTTTCAAGTGTTCACTTAGATGATTAGATGATTATCTCCAATAGAGAATCATTTCTAGTTACGAAGAACTCAATAAAGAAACCATCTCAACAAAGCAATAAAGTAGCAAAAGCATCCAACTGGTTGATTCGGCAGGTTTGGTTTTTTTTTTTCTTTAATAGATAAAAGTAGGAAATTTTATTTCTTCTTCCCCAAAACATTATTAAATTTCTGAAGAAATTCTGTACTTTAAATCCAACAGACATGTTTTACTTGAACATTCTGCCACGTGAACTCAGGAGGTGGGTGGCCAAGGCCTTTATTTAGTGCCAGATTCCTAACTGGACTTTGTTGCTCAGGGCACAACTCCAGTGCTCAAGCTGTGAAGAGGCAATGCCAGGGAAAAGTAAGCTGCAGTGTAACAAAGATGTGAGAAAAAGAAAAGAATAATGAAGAAGTTTGAAACTTTGATGTCACTTCTTAACTCCAAGATATAACACCTCAAGGCTCATATCTTTATCGTCTTCTCATAATTCCACCTTCTACTATTTTCCCTGGTGTTTGTTTCTTTGGTTCTACAATACTAAGAACATTTTCCAGTAGTTCCGGAAAAACAGATATCATTTACCAGATAGTTCTGTTCTCTTATTATCCATGTTATCTGCAGTTAGAGGATGTAAGAGAAGTGTTGGGTAAAGGCATATGTCCAGAAAATAAAACCTGAAAAGAACATGACTACATGCATAAAGACATTACTCATCAGCTTAAACAAGGAAGCAATGTCTTGTGGCTAGACTATCAGAGTTTTTAAAAAGCCTGGATCCAGAAAATGGCTGCAAAGTCTTTGGTACAATGCTAGAAAAAGCTTAAAACCAAATACAGCTCTAGAGGGACAAACTATATACAAAAAGCCTGGTAACTGACAATCATGTATAGACATGCATCACTACAACATCACTCTAACTCCATCTTATTCACTTTTCCATACAGATAAAAGGTAGAACCCCATATATATGTCCAGTTTTCAAGTGCTGAAAAATTAATTTAAATTTTGCCAGAAATAGATACAGTGGAATAGCTTAACAAGCCAAAGAGGAAAAAACGAACATAAAAAAACCTTTGGTTTTAGTTTAACTTCCAGTAGTCTGTATAACCAATTCCATGAAACTATGCCCAGGTTTTTTGTTTTTGTCGTTGAAGACTGAAAAGTTTTGAAATATTGAAACATGTCGCAAAAGTGGAATTTTTTCCAGTCACCTCCAGCAACTGATTTCACCAAACTTCATTGAATCAGTGCTAAACTGGCAGTGACATTCCTGTAATTTCTCCTGATAGATGTGAAACTGAGTGTATCTGCAAATAAGTAAAGCATTGCAAACAAATACAGAACTTTACAAACAGAAGAAAGCATACTAAAAAAAAAAAAAAAAAAACAACCTTCAATTTTTATTTTAAAAACAACTGTTAAAGAAAAATAAATCCAGCGAGCTTTTTCTTTCTCTCAGATTTTATTATAGGAAAGCAGAAGATAAACTCAAAGGGCATGTTCAATTATTCATAATCATTAAAAAGAGAATGAACTAACAAGCTCACAATAAAGCTAAAACTAGTCAAGTGCATGTTAGGCACATGTATCTGTCAGATAGAAGAGAGTTATGAGCAGAAAGCAGAAAGACCAAGTCAAATGGGGAATAAACAGCTAAGTCAGTCAGATCCTGTATGTCTAATAGGCTTAAAGAAGTAAAAAGCATCTCTGAAAAAAAGTATCAGCCAAGGTTTCAGTAAAAACAAGAAAGGGGGAACAAGAAATAACAGCAATAGAACTCTTAAGTAAAAACATTCATATTTAATAGTACATTCTTCTTAGAAGCATGGTGCTGTTTCAAATAACATATATTTGTTAGGTCTTAACAGTGCCTCATTTGAGGCATTTTGAAGATAGGGAATATGTACCACAGAGTACACAAACAATATTCCAAGTATGGAAACACTGAATTTTCACACTTGAACTTCCTGGCAGTTACAGAGATGCTAAGAACTGAGGAAAGTACTTTGAGTAGTGAAATATATATACTTCCTCTGAGTGCAGCTGTGGTTAAGGCTATATATATAAGAACTGCAAAAATAAAAACAGTCATTAAGTAGAACAGGAAATTAGTATTAAAAACAAATATGAATTAATATACAAAACGTCACTTTTGGGAGGAATTCATTGTACCACAGATACGACAGTACCCCATAGAAAAATAATGAAAATCAGATAAGCAAGGTGTTCATTATACTAGCATATCATGGAACTGTGTGGAATTACTACACTTGATATAACCATGCAATACTTGACAGTACCCACCCATACACTGGTACAGCACAACACTGATCTTTGAAAACTCCTGGCTAGCTATTATTTTCATAGGAAGTGTTTATGTTTGTACAACAGAATGGTTAACATTGGTGGAATATAACATTATTGATGACAATAAGTAGTGACTTGTCACAAATTTCAAAGGCAGGGTGCTATCACAGTCTTTGAAATTGGCTTGAAACATAGAAAAATTCAGCTGAAGGTAAAGTCCACAGAAATCCACAAAGCTGGATTGCAAAAGAGAAACATGAGGTCAAGCAGCAGCTTGTGTAACAGAAGTGACTCCTAAAACATCCCCACTGAACACCAAGAAGAAAGGTGCTATTTTCATGCTTTCTTGCATCAGCTACAGAAGTATCTAATGGTGTGTAGTCCTTTTATGTATATCAGATAACAAAATCAAATAAAAATAATGTCCTTTTAACTAATGTAAGCATCACACAATCAACTGTAAGCATATTTTTTAATAGAGAGCTATTTATAGATATTAACAAGCAAAACACAAGATTAGGCTGTTTTGGAGGGAGGATGATACATTCCTAAATCCAGTTTATATAAATGAGACACCAAACTACAAGAACTGCTTTTTCAGACACTATTTCTCATTCTACACAGGAGATGTATGTGGGATTGTTAATGGAAGTAAGGAAGTCAACAGTGGAGCCTGTTCTGATGAATGCAGTTTTAGTCAATCTGCTGGGCTCAGAGCAGGAATAATGGTAGTTTAACAGCCTGTGATCTACAAGAGATTACACTACATGATTCTTCTGTCCCCTAAATATATTGAACTCTTGCATTGTCTGTGTTGCACATACACAGTTTTGAACTTTCCCTCTGTACAGGTGCACAACTTGCTTGTATTTGCATTACAGACCTTCCTAAGGAAGAAAAGTCGGTAGCAAAGTGCAGGAAAGCTTCCTGCAAATGTGAAACAGGAGCTTATTTTACAAATTCATAGGAACATTTAAATATTGATGGCAGCAGCAAGAATCATACAACGAATTCTTTTCCTTTTTCAGAATCAGCATGAGTAAATGCAATTGATTCCATCATCACAGAAAATAAATTCATGAACACAGAAGTACATCTCTGACTCATTATGTTTGCAGTTATCTGATCAAAGAATAATCCCTGAGCTGTTTTCATCAGAGATTTTTTTTTGCATGTCATTAAGATTCATTACAGTAGACATGGCAAAATACACAGCTATGGTTTTTCAAGTTGACAAGTGATCCCTCATGAAACATCCAGGAAAAAATTAATTTCCCCTTCTCTAGGATTCCAGCCTCTCCTCACCATGCAACTTCAACACAGCCCTAATTAAAACCCTTGTTTTGAAAACCTGTGCCAACATCCAATAGACTGACCAGAGAATCCTGCAGATGACTTAAAGGTCTTGAATAGGCCATGTCTGCTCTACTCATCTTTAAACCTTGGGAGAAACCTGTTTACATGTGTAGGTGCTGATAAACTAACTAGAGAAACACATACGCTGCCATGAGTAGGTGCTGTAAGGCCATCTGCCAGAGTGCCTGCAATAGCCTGAACTGCACACGGGGGGATGTTATGAAGTGATAACATCCAGCCTCTCAAAAGATGCATGAGTTTGGTTGTTAAAAAAAAAAAAAAAAAAAAAATTCACAAAGGTACTTGAGGGGAGTAACCTCTCCATGAACAACATCCATGAAGCACGCTGTGGGAAAGTCTAACACTGCATGAAACTACGGTTCCCAGAATCTGAGTGGACAGAAGGTTTACTTGCTACTTGCTTTGTTCTTTTTATTCCACCTTATTTAAACAGCTAATTTGTTAACCCATTTGTTGTCAGCTATTTCTTACTGAGTTCCAGAAAGAACCCTGCACCACTTCTCTCTCCTCCTGATCCTCTACCTCATCCAGGTGCAGAATAAAGATGAAAACATTATTGATCTACAGAAGTTCTACAAAAACAAACGTCCTATCACTACTCATCTTCTCAGGCCTCAGTACAAAAACAAGTGAATCTTTTTCTTATCCATACAAATTTGATTAAATTGAACTCAGACCTTGGGTATATATAACTGCAAGAATTTAAGAAGATATCCCTCTCCATTATATCCCTCTGCCAGAGATGATTGCTTCATTACAGGACTGATGGAAGTGTTGACTACCCTGGGGATCTTAACTTCTAGGGTAGCATTCACAGTTGCAGTAGCATCCCAAATTACTGTAATATTTTTATTTTAGAGAACATATGTCACAGCCTTAAGAGATGGAGCAACTATGGCATATTTTATTTATTTTAAACGATAATGCAAAACAAATGGGGTATGTTAGCCACAGATGAGTTTGTCTAATTTCTCATAAAGCACTCTAAGAAATGCTACTGCTTTAGCTGTCCACTAACATAGAAAACACACACTGGCAGAACTACAGACAACATTAAACAGAGTCCATCACATATAGAAATAGATATAAATTCCTTTTATTTACATCAGGACAAAGGTTTCCCCAGAACTTCCAGAGCTGTGGCTATGTAATTCCAGTGAGAATGCTGCAGCTCAGTTGTACAAACAAGGCAGAGAGCAGAGACTGTTGCTTTAGTTAGTTTCTAAGCACAAAGCACATACTAAAAAAAATAAAAATTAAAAAATAGAAGCAAGGTACAAGGTACAATGTACAAGGAAAAGGTTTTCAAAATGCAAAAGTTTACCTCTAATAGCTTCTAACAGCTGCAGGGTTGTGCCACCAAAGAACCTAACACATTTTGTGAAAATCACTTCTTCCTCCTCATTATTCAGTCACTTGCTAAGTGGAAAATTAAGGAGGAAAAAGGTGAGTCTTGGAAATAGAAAGTGCAAACCATGAATGTGCAAAGTAACGAATATCAATACAGAAATAACATCAGCACCTTAAAACAGAAAAGAGAGCTTAAAGCTTCCCTTACTATTTTGTGCAAAGACAGAAAGTGGGTTAGGGATAGGAGGGAGGACCTACCAACTCAGTCCACCTATGTATGAGGCCAAGAAATAGTTAGCTATTTCAGTATGGCTGGCAAGATGCTCCCTAGCTCCCCTCATATAGAAGCTGCTCATGAGTAATTGCCAGTGCTGTGCTTTAGGACTGTAAAAGGGCAGGTGAGGAGGCAAGGAATGAGCAACTCAGACATCTGCATAGTGGGGGCAGAACAGAAAGCTGGAGCTGAATCCCCTATACACCATCCCAGGGTCAGCTTTTCAAACACATCAGCCAGAACCCCTACTATGTCATCTGTTTTCATCATTTTTCCTTCATTTTTTAAAATTACTACTTTGAGGTTTGTTTGAAGAGAAGGCTTTCAGAGAAAAAAACAATAGACCTAGATTTCCAAAAAGTAACTTTTTACAAAATTCTACTAAGTGCTTTTATAGGAGTTTTAAGAAAACTGCCCATTTTTTATTTCCCTGCTGACACACTGGCTTGTGTGATCTGTCACAAGGGTTATCTGTGTCATTTTATGTGACATAATACAAAGCAGCTCATAAAACTTGATATGACAAGCCAACAAATGCACTGAGACAGTAGAGAAATTTAGAAGTGGTACATTTCTTATAACTTAGATGACTTCTTTCTGCCCTCCTCTCCTCCAAGCCCAAATAGTTTCCCCTACAAAATTATGAGGGTCAGTTTTTCATTGTCTATATTTAAGCAGCAAATTCTCCTTTCTTGCATTGCCTGTGACAAGTCTTTTGTCAGTAGCCAGTCAGAATACAAGTAAGTGATCTGTATTTAGTGCAGTCCAGAGTCTGAAATAACATGTAAAAAGGCTATTCATTAAATGTATAAAGTGAGCTTTTGGGAACAGTATTCAGAAAAGATCTATGAAAAAAAATTGTAGTGTATAGGCAGTCATTGAACAAGGTAAGCTAGAGAAATCTGCATCTGTGGGCAACATAATGCCATGATGTTAAAGATCCATCCTAAAAAACAGCTATTTTTTCTTGCAACAATGTTCATTTTCTGCTTCATGAAGTTTCATACTGCAGATACACCCACCATTCCACGTGTCCTGGAAGCGAGATTAAAATGGGCTGGTCACCAGAAATGTAAGTACATATTTGAATGGGAGGATGCCTCTGGGAGATTTCCAAAACAATACATCAGAAAAAGTGTCACAGTACTGCAAAATTACCACTTAGCCTTTTAGACAAAACAGTTGTCCACTTTGCACAGGTATGTTTTTTTTAAAAAAGCAAATATTTAAGCAAATAATTTTATTATCAGGTTTATTAAAACTGCAGTACTATAGTGATATATTTGTGTCCCCACATTATTACCCCATTCCCATTGGCTCCCGGTGCAAAGAAAAAGAAACCACCACAGCATATTTCCCAACATCAATGGTGAACAATTCTGGAGCTAGAGAAATCTGTCCTCCCAAAATCTGAATTCAGATGTTGGTTGGAGTAACAGTATATTCAGAGTGTATGTTCTTTTTTCATACAGCCTCTTGTATATTGTCATGACACTAGATAATATGAATATTTCCAAGACAGATGTTCTAGATTCAGAATTATCATTCTAGAATAAAAACATTATTACAGGAATTTCAATTAAATTTGAGGGTTGACAAAACCTGAATTTTAGACAAGCATCTAATCAAGCTTTAAGAAAAATTCTCAAAGCATTAGGATGATCAACTGGAAATTAATGTTAAGAGTTATTGCATCTTAATAACCACAATATGGGTAACATTCTATTCATAATGGAAATAATATGAATTTTTACTAAAACCTAAAAGTATCTGGAATACAGGAAGACGTGTTCTCTGAATTTTATATTTCATTTTCTCCGGATCATTTTGTATTAAATAGGGCATATACAGACTGCCTCATAATAATGCCATCACTTTTCTATTTTAACAAGCCAAAAAACTGTATACATGAGTGACATATGCAGAACATAACATTTTAATCACTTTTACTCTTCAGATTTAATAAGAATAATGAAAATATCTTAGTTTTTAAAAAAAACTGAAATCCCAAAGCTATCTTGATTGAACAGTTTTAACCGGTACTACAATAAAATCCATTTTAATAGTTTATATAAAAGGAATTAGGCAGTGCAGAATATAACTTAATGAACAGTATATATTAGGATCTTTACATAACAGTATATTTTAGGATCTTTTCATAAAGATCCTTTAAAGTAGAACTCATTAATATTTATACAAACAAATCCAGATTTTCATACAGAAACTTCTACAGCGGTGGAAAATAACATTGTTTTGCTGATCTGAAAAGTAGCAGACTGTAGTAAAATCATAGGAATAATTTTTGAAACACAGTAATAGCAACCCAATTACCTCAAGACTGCCCAACACAAGTTGGACTCCCCCTATACATGACAGGCTACATTCACAGACAGAACATAGGTAGGTGAGCACAACACACACAGAGCTAGAGAACCTAAGAAAAAAATAAAAAAAAAAAGAAAAAAAAAACCAAACCACCGGAAGAAAACAGCAAACAGAACAAACCAAACAGCTGAGACATAAGTTTGGACAGGAAAGTCTGAGGAAAAGAGGTTTGGAGTTTATAAAGTTGTAAAAACAATAAACTGACATTCAACCAACCTTGCACTATAAGAATGAGGTGGCTACTTGGTGACAAGAGTGGGAGAGAGCTCCAAACAGATAAAAGTGCTTCTTTGGACAGCAAGCAGAGAACTTGTAAGACCTTGCTGCAACAGCAGGCTGTGGAAGCAGACAATATTAGCAGGTTTAAAGACAAGTTAGACACATTCAGGCACCATGCATGGTGGGTACTAAAGGACTGGACAAGGGCACACCTTCTGATGTAGAACCTGGAAAAGTACAAGGACAAAGGAGCAGAGAGCAGACAAGCACACAAGCTCTCTCTAACCCACAACTCCCATTATCACCACTGGAGATGGAGTATCAGGACAGACTTCTGCTCTGGGCTAAGAGGGTATTCCTTACTCTTTCCTGTCATGAACTGGGACCTCTATTAAAGAGAAAATAATTCTCCTTTTCAACAGCATGACTTTCTGTCTACTATGGCACTTGATATAAAAATGCCATTGACCTTTCCATCCTAAAAGAAAATTAAAAATCTACACCATCCTTGATGATTTCACCAATACTAGATGTCTGTTTACTTGCTTGCTTGCCTTATCGTAGCAGTCAGAGTTGTTTTTAACCAGGAAAGAGATTTTATTAGGAGAGGGTTAGAAATAAAGAACGCCACTGTAAGTAAAAAAGGAGAGGAAAATTTTAAGTCATCCTGTAAGAGAAGCAAATCTTTCCTCATGAGGAAGGTGTCCCACGCGGTGATGGTGTCTTGACCTTGTAGCAATTAACTTTACACTCACTGACCACTGCAGAACTGTACAAGCAACTTGAAAACATCTTACTTAGTGACCTATGTCAAGCCAGTGTTCTGAACACACGATTCAAGGTTACTGAAATCCAAATCCCTTCCCCTGGCTTTGTGTTACATAGATAATCCTGCAGTCAGTTAAATCATGTAACCTTGTGAAGCTGCACTGAGAGAGTGGCTGAACATCCTAGATGAAGAGCAATCATACAAATTATACTTAAAAGACACACTGAATCCGTATTTGCAAATAAAATTACTTTTGCTCTAGCACAGTAACAATCTTTCTTTCACTTTAATCAATGAAAGAGGCATGTCACACCAAAATTCCCTTTATCTTTATACCTTCTCATTTCCTTCAAAAGCAGATGCCTGGCATGAAGGGACAAGCATGACTTCACTAATTATAATTAAAAATTGACTACTATGTGTTTAGACCATAAATGAAATATAAATATAGGAGATCTGAGTCAAGCTTACCAAATGCTCAAAATCTGCAGCATTTACAAGTAAAATTAAAGTGTGAGGATTTTTTTTTCAAGTACATAAAGGATATACTCTAGTACAGCATTAATTATGGTAAACACAGTATCCAAACACAACATTTGGACACAGGACAGTTCAGACAAATTGTCTTTTATTTCCATGTACAACATGTTAAAAAGGCTCAACAACTTAATTTATAAGTGTTTTTTCTACAGCCAGGGTACTGCAATGTTTCATATTCTTACAATTAAAACAAGCAGCACTAAATGGCAAATTTTACAACTAAAATAAGAAATACTAGGAGGCAAATGTCACAAGTCTCTATTTCAACATACAGAAAAAAAGCCAAAATTTCTCACACTCTTCCAACATACAGATTTACTACCAATTCATTATTTCCTGGTTTAAAACCAAAACACTTTCAAAGTTATGTTATTTGTCAGTTTAGCCTCACATTTACATAACTTACTAAGAAGCTCAAGCAGCCAAACATATATTGTTTTGGAAGTGTTCAGATTCTATAAAAATCTGTAAAATGTGGTAAAATTAACTGATTCTGCTGTGAACTACAGCTCCGCAGAGATAAGTATCATGCATGTCTGGTTAATTCCTCTCCTTTACTACTGGTGAAGTGTGGTATGAAATTCACAGACCCAGAGGTTTTCCACAACGAGACAAAATCCAGTCATTTGAGGTCCCTATTTATTCTCTAGTACTTTCCTGAGGTTATCCCCAAGACCCTCCCAAGTTCCTCCCACCAAGCTCTAGTGTTTTTCCACTGTTTTCCAGTAACTTTCCACCATCCCTTGTGGTAAACAAGTTTTTCATTAGCACATTCCTTTCTTCTCACCCACACTCTCTTCCTCACTTCCCACAGGGAAGTATCCAGTAGGGATTATTTACATCACAGGAGAACAAGAACTCTTGATAGTGAAGTAGTGAGCAAGGAGGCAGGCAGATGTATATCTAACACTAATACCACAGCACTGATGCACTCACCAATCCTCATTCTTGTCCAGACACTTTACACCTCTCAAATGACTGTGCCACCTTGCAGCATGTTCCCCAAGTGACAGAGAAAAGAATGGCAAATTGGTGGCATCCCGCAGCTCGGGCTGGAAGATGCTTCAAGTAACTTCTCAAACTAGGACCAAGCAAGAGAACTCTACATTCCTTGCAGTCAGCCTGAGTGAAAAACTGAAAGAGATAAGCAAGCCAGGTAGTCTGAGCCCAAAATGTAACAGATTATCATCACAGGAGAGACATTTGGGAAAGCTCCCTCAGCCCGGCATTACCTGCATAAGACGACAAATAATGACCAACAATCTTGCAGGTAATCCAGAGGAATGGAGGGCAGCAGAGTTCAAGTGAAAAACAAATGATCAGATTCAAAATACTTATTTCTGTATTTTAACTTACTTACCAACAGCTAACATCAATAGAAAAAAAAAGAAAGAAAAAAAATAATAATCTTCCCATGGAATGATGCAGAAAAACTGTAATCCAAGGCACCATAAATTATCTTTTGTTCCCCAGATGTACCTGTATAGTAGTTTCAATTCATAATTTCACTATACTCAGGCCTCTCAAAGTCCAACAGCACATCACTGTAGAATTTACATTCGTCATATACATATAATGCAGTACATAGGAAGGAGAGTGAACTTTATTATAGCAACAGTGACAAGACCTTAGACTTATCATTTTACCACAACACCAGTAGCAACATCAATACACTAACCACTTCAAAATCCCCCAAAATAACTTAATTGGGAAATGCTCTCTGATATCACCTTCCATTTATTTTTACAATAAAATGCAAGCTTAATAATTGCTCTGGGAAAAATTTAATTTAAAAAACATAGTCATGAGAGGAGTGAAATGGTTGCAATAAGATTTTAGAAATAGAAAGCCCCCTGAGGTTGTGTCTAGCCTTTGTTTTTAGCATTATGTTTTAATGCTTTAATTTAATTTCAGTCATAACAAAATTAGTAAAGGCTAGGATAATATATGCATAAATATAGGCTACAATTGCCAGTAATCCTTAATCATGAAGATAATGGAGACCAAATGAAATGCAAAATGCTATGTAATTGGAAAAAAAAAAAAGTAGAAAAAAACTGACAGAGCTTTTCTTTAAAGCTCAAAGACTACATCAGGGAATAGTAAATTAATCAGATGATCTGTCTTAAAGAAAAACTAATTGCATATGCAAGTCAAATTTGACAAAGTAGCTTAGCCTTAATGAAAGAAGGAATTTGACAATATTGACACCTGTTACTGCAACTTTTTCAAAATAGGTCATCTCACTCTGAACTGTCCAAATCTTCAATTTTTGACAGTTTCTATAGAAAACATTTCAACTTTTCAAGAAATATGTCAGCAGGTTGAATTCCTCCCACGAGGTGCTTAGAAGTTAGAGTCATACACAAAGGAGAAATGGTTATCCAATCCCTCGTCCTATATTGAATTCACACCCAATAAACTGAACATGAGGAGAATGTAACTCTCAGTTCTACATTATTACAAAAAATATCAATTCACAGCCCTGTGGTCTTTTATGGAAGTCCATTTCCACTCCTACAGCCTGCCTCCTAATGAAGCTGTCCCATTTGTGATGAAAATCTTCCCTCCCTAGTATAGAAGAATAGAAATCTCAAATTTTAATTTGTAAAGAGAAAGACAAGAAATAAAGTGTATTTTTTCTCACGTTTTTGACAACATCTAAGAGTAAGAGCAGAAAAATCCATTTGCATTTTGGTTCACCTTCTAAATGAAAACATGTATCTTGAAAATTGCTTCCCTTTGTTTCTCAAAGAAGTTTGCATCCATTTTGATTCAGAAAAAAATAAGCCCACAATACACTATACATTTTGAGAAATGAAAAACCAGCACACTGCATCAAAGTTGAAAGCTTTCATTTCCATGAACCTGTACAAGAAGTCAAAGAAAACCGGAGTTTGGATCAACGAAAGTGCCAGAGGCAGCAACAACAGTGGTAATGGTTCTCTTTTTACCCTGTAAAGCCCACTGTTTCACTCAGCATGGACAAGCTAAATACTACCAATAGTAAAACACTGCCAACAGATATTGAAAGCAACACATCCTACCATACCTGTGTTGAAGATATCTAAAACCCCCTACACAGCACCTACTTATTAAAATTATACAGTATCACTCTGAAGGCATAAAACATCTGCTTGAAATTAAGCTTTACTGAGGAAATGAAATATAGGACAAAACTACCTATGCATCAGATTCCTTACCAAGAGGAAGATAATAATTTTCAGTCACAAACTCCCCTAGTGAAAAAATACACAACAAAATACAAGTTACTGATAATCACCTGCTAAGCCAATGCTTAACTGCTGTGTGAGAAAATGGATGTGGAGATGTGTGCAAGTCTCATGGAAAACAGCTTACAATATTTTCTTCAAACATGTTATGTTTGGAACCAGAACATGTTATTAAAATCTCACTAAAGAGAAGCCACTTTTGATTTCAGTGACAGGATGCAATCTGATGAAAATGAGACAGCAGAGATCTCGCACTGAAGCAAAACACTCTTTAGAAAGGATAAAATGAACAGGGGAAGAGATCATGTTTAGGATTACTCATTCACATCACAACTCAGCAAGGGGAAAGTATACAAAATGCAGTATGAGTGGATGAAATGCTCCAGTACAGGGCCTATAAAGCATTCCTTCTTCCCTTCAGAAAAGCAGAGCAGTTCTAACAAAACACAGGCACTTTAACATTTGTCTACATTCCTATTAAACACTGACCTCTCTAATTTACAAATAGATATCAAGAGAGAACACAAATGTCACATTTAGGATTTAGAAAGCCTGAATTAACTTCCTCCTTAAAAGGAAAGAGCTCCTATTCATGTCATCAAAAGCAATCAAGTCAAAGCTTCCTTAACATACAGGAATACTACTATTTGGGTGACATGTTCTAACTGGCCTGCTTCAGTTTGCATGTTTGTCTAGCTAGGTCTTTTTTGATGGGCAGAGATTTCTTAAGGCAGATGGCAATAGTTTCTTACCACAGATGGCAATATGGGTTTCTTCTAATCCCAAGAACATATGCTAAAATAACTTTTCTTTCTTTGCATATAGACTGTAGCTGGACCAAGACAGGCATTGATAATTCTCACAAACAACTGCACAAGACAAGAATCAAAACATTGAGATAAAAGTCCAAGATGACATCGACTAAAAGACTATTTCCTCATACGCCACCTAGGTACAAAACCACTCCTCAGCCCAAAACCTCATTGGCAATCAAAAAAAAAAAAAAAAAGGGGGAAAGAAAACCAATGACCTCATATGATGAACAGACTATAGATGATGTGGGAAACAAAGGAGAGAAGAATTTGTAGACTGAATTGCTTATGAGAAAATCATTGCTATGATAGAAGTTATGTTGGTAACACGGAGTAAAACATCATGTTTGCAAGTACAATGCCAAAAAATCTCAAGGGATTGTGATGCATTGATCATTTCAACTTGCATAAAAAACTTCAGGTCACCAAAAACAAATAACAGAGGTTCAGAAAATACTATTAGCCTAAGACCCAGATCATCCAGCAATCAGATGGAAAGATGCTACCGATAAGGATGCTGTTGATAAGCAATGGTTGCAAAAAATCTTGCTGAGCCTAGACAAGTAACAAAGAAATGCAGCATTAAAGTTGAATGACTGTACATTTTGGCATTAGTGGAATAGTGCAGCAGAGGGCTATAATACAGGTGTTTCATTGTACTGCCTTGAGGGGTTTCCTTGGCAGCTTGAGACAAAGAAACAATCAGTTGCTTATCCTTCTTGATGCCTAAGAAAGCAAGAGCAGTGATAAAGTACTAGAAAAGGAAGACAAAAAGAACCCACAGCTTAATAAACTGTTCTAACAGACAGCAATGCTGCAAACTGGCTGGATGGCTGGACCAAAATATTGGTAGTAAATGGAACTAAGTCTGGCTGGCATCTGGTCACAAGTGGTGTCCCCCAGGGTTCAGTACTGGAGCCTCTTCTCTTTACTGTCTTCATTAATGATTTGGATGAGGGGATTGAGTGCACCCTCAGTAAATTTGCAGATACCACGCTTGCTGCATGTGTTGGTCTACTAGAGGGTAGGGAAGCCTTACATCTTGATCTAGACAGGTTGGATCAATAGGTCAAGGTTAATTGTATGAAGGTCAGTAGGGCCAAATGCTGCACTTGGGTCATAATAACCCCATGGTAAGCTACAGACCTGGGGATGTGTGATTAGAAAGCAGCAAGTTGGAAAGGGACCTGGGAGTACTGCTTGATATTCAGCTAAATATGAGTCAGCAGTGGGCACAGGTGGCCAAGAAGGCCAGTGGGATCCTGGCTTGTATTAGGAACTCAGTGGCCATCAGGAATAGGGAGGTGATCATCTCTCTGGACTCAGCTCTGGTGAAGCTGCATCTTGAGTCCTGTGTTCAGTTCTGGGCACCTCACTGTAAGAGGGACAGAGAAGTGCTGGAGCGTGTCCAGAGAAGGGTAAGAAAGCTCATGAAGGGCCTGGAGCACAAGTCCTGTGAGGAGAGGCTGAGGGAGCTGGGGGTGTTTGGTCTGGAGAAGAGGAGGCTCAGGGGAGACCTTATGGCTCTCTTCAGCTGCTTCAAGGGAGGTTGGAGCAAGGAGGGAAACAGCCTCTGCTCCTTAGTGAACTGTGATAGGAGCAGAAAGAATGAATGGAAGCTGCACCAGGGGAAGTTTAGGCTGGATTTTAGGAAATATTTTTTCACTGAGAGGGTTGTCAGGCATTGGAATGGCCCAGGACAGCAGTGGAGCCACCATCCCTGGATGTAGTTAAATGGCATTTGGACCTGGTCCTTAGGGACATGGTTTAGTGGTGAGCTTCCTGTGTTGGTGAAAGGTTGGACTAAATGATCTTGAATGTCTCTTCCAATGAAAGGCATTCTGTGATTCTTTAAACTCATTTTGCTTTGGCACCTTTATTAACTAAAGAATACATTATTGTCAGGCAACAACCAGCACGGAAAACAATGAGTTTATCGATACAGAAAAACTAAAACACGTGTAAGATTTCATGGAAATATCACCTTAACAAGCACTAATAGTTATTATGTCAGTATTTGTGGGTATACATTTTATTGTAACATTTTGGAACAGTTTAGACTAAATGCAAATATCTTGTTTTAGCAGACACCTGATCTTGATTTACACAGCTGTCATCTGAAATGAGTCTAAATACTGCTATGACAAAGTCAATAAACAGACATCAGACCTTGAAATAAGTGTGGCATAACACCTGCTTCAATCTTTGGAGTTTCTCCTGCTTAAAACCAAGTTGAGTTTAACCAATTTCATGAAAAGACTTCTCACCTGAAGTCATAACATGCAACACTGTCATTGAAAAGACAAGATAGGTGAAAAGAGATCAGTTCAATACTACCTGAGACTCTATGATTAGTACAATACTTTCTATATTCCCTGTAGTATCTCTCCTCACTTCAAATGTGTGTATTTGGGAAACATCTGCTGTGTCATTCTTAAAACATCAAAAACATACATGACATTAGGATAATAATGTCAATACTGAGTTCAAGTTAGCATACAGTATACATATAAAGTTTACTTCTGTAAAAGGATGACTAGCACATGCAGTGCTTACTTTGCTTATAATATTTCCAAGAAAAGTGATCAAAGCAGGACATCAACATGTTATGAAAAGAGGAAAAAAAAATATATAAATCCATTAGCTGTCAGTTAAACCACCATGGCTTGTTTTTTACCTCTCCATCTTTGCATTTTTAATGTAAAACTTAGCATGTTTTCCATCAAAAACTGGATTCCTCTAGTCAGTGAAGTGTTGAGGAGCTTCTTTTTAGATTTATAGGCATATACACACCAACCCTCACCTGAGCAATTTCTTATAGCATGGTAGCTGCTACAGGTATTACAGGGAGCTTTTTACTTATTTTTACAACTCTGTGAAGTTGGGAAAACTCTGTGAATGGGAAAAACATTTGAGAATGAGCTCACTTTTCTTCATCAAACACCAAGCTTTTAGTCTGCTGTAAAACAAGAATGCTTGATGAGAATATATGGTTTACTAAATGACACATCTACTGCATGAGGAAGGGAACTGAACTGGCAGTTATAGGTATATTTACTCATGAAAGCCAAATGCATCTTGCCAAACCATCCATCACCATTTCTCCACTTCTCCAAAGTTAAGATATTGGTCTTCCTATTGCTCCATACAGTAAAAGCATTCTTTCCTGTGAAATACCCCCCAAAAAAACCTGAAGATTGGAAGTCATACTTTAAAAGGCATAAATTACATTAGCCCTTTATCATCTTCTGCAGAGTATGTACTCTCATTCTGTAATAACAGTGCTAATGCTACTGAACTAAATTAAAATTAATTTTGTATTTTAAAGTATTTGGTTGAAACAAGCATACATAAGGAACCATATTCCATCCCTTATCAGCTGATAAGGAACTATTATTGACACTGAGGATAAACAAAACAAGCTGCACCCATTTAATTACCTGTGATCCTATTTAGTGCACATTCTTCATCCTTTACTTTAAAAAAATTCACACATCAAATTAATTCTGATTCATGATACACTGAACAAGTTAAATACATGGAATATATACACATATACATAGGCTGCTGAGTTTGATGTTCCTTTATTCATATATTTAACTACTCAGACATTAATGAAATATGAAAATGTAATATAGCTTTAAAGGAAGCAAATAATTCTGCTTTAATTAGCCTTTCTGGTAACTCCTAGTGGTTTAATATCACATAAATATTGTTCCACAGGGTTGTTTTTGAAAACTGGCAAAGCCTGACTGATTATATTTCCCATAAAACCTCCCAGTATCAATTAAGTACAGAAAAATATGTTCAAGTCATTTTAAGTGAGAAAGGGCTAGCATAAATGTGCTAAATCATCTGACATCCAGTAACTTTAAAAAAATCCTTGTTTCTTCTGAAACCATGACATATGGTTGCTTTATGCAGGTCAGTCATTTCCAACACCCATGCAGCTTTAAATCATAAAAATTTCAAAAAAGAAAAAACACACAGGATGGTTAAACAGAGCATCTGATCTATATCACCATTCATGTGTGTTACTGATGGAAAATTTGTAAAGAGCCAGCAAGCCTGTCAAGAATAAAGAGCTAATGGATTTTACATGAACTTTCACATCACAGAAAGTTTAGGCTGAAAAGTCTGCTCCAAACTCCTGCTCAGAGCCACCTAAAGCTGACTGCCCAAGCCTGTGTCCAGATGACTTCAGAATATCTCCAAGGATGGAGACTCCATTACATCCCCAAGCAACCTGTGCCAGTGCTTGGTCATACTTCCAAGTGAAGAAGTGCTTCCCTGATTGTTCAGATGGAACCACCTGCATCCTAATTGGTGCCTGTATCCCTGCAGCTGTCACTAGACACCCCTGAAAAGAGCCTGGCTCCATCATCCTTGAATCCTCTCTTCAGCTATGCATTGACAAGTATACCCTAAGCCTTCTCTTCTACAGAAGAGAACAATCTAAACAATCCCAACTCTCTCAGTATTTGCTGCTATTCAAGATGTCTTAGTCCCTTAATCATCTCCACAGCCCTCCACTTGGCTCTCTCCAATATGTCCACGTCCCCTCTTGTACTGGGAAGCACAGGTCTGCACACAGGCTCATGTTTCACTTGGTTTCCACCAAGTCTTTTTCTGCAAAGCTGTTTTCTAGGTAGGCAGGTAACCCAGCAGTAGCATGTAGAGGTTCCTGTCAACCCATTTCTTCAATCTGTCTTAACCTCTCTCAAAAATTGCCCTCACCTGGGGATTTCTTGTTGCTTACAATAAAAATTTATTGCTTACAATAAAAATTTCAAAAGGTAAAAAAGGGTAATTAAAGGATCTAAAATTCAAAGTGATCTACTGAACTATTCTCCTATTTCGTTCTCAAATTTAAAATAGTACCTCTTTCCAGCAGTTTACATATCCACCCTTTATAAACATCCCCTTTTCAATTTTAAATATGCATTAATATAGTTTGGACCCTATAGCCTAGATCCATCATAGGCAGCTCTGTTGTTTTCCTGAGTCACATTTCACCTCAGTCCATAAACATTTGTTGTTTCCATGGCATATTAAGACCACATATTCTTTTGCAAGTAACTAAGGCTATGATGTCCAGTCACTTAGTTGCATAAGCATAACAATTTACAGTTTGAATGTTACTGACTAAATTTGGATCAGGCAGTAAAATACTCAACCACCCTGAAGTATCCTTTTAAATAATTAGGAGTGTGACAGCTGATTCCCACACTGGACATTTACCTCAGGTGTGTGTTTTGTCCATAAATGCCTTTGATTTTCTTACAGGAAATCAGATGAGGTGTCAAATCCTGAGATGTTGATTAAAGAGAAGACAAATAAGGATAACTATAATATGATGTTAGTTGCTTAAGACTAGAGTATTTGACACACACAAAGCCTGATTGTTTCAAGCTACTTACCAAAAAACAGAACCTACAAAGCAAGATGGCCAGGAAATGGCATAGCTCCCAAGCTTCTTTTCTACCACAGCTACTTTCATCCCCTTTGTAGCACTGCATTAGGTAGAGCAATCCACACCAAATAGAGAGTCAGAGAAATAATAAATTAGCTGAGAAGATCAGGTACAGTTGTAAGATTTTAATTTGGCAATCCTAGCTTAAAAATCTACTAATGATTTTCCCAATGTTTATTACTTTTCTGCATCCAGAAAAAAAAAATTATGAATTAAAGTAATGGTCCAATTTTACCACTCTTGTGCTGGCACAGAACAGTGGTATTTGTAGTCTATACAGAAAATATTGGTCTAAATTTACAGTATTATTGTGACTCACTTGAAAAACACTGACTAAACTCCTCTTCTGAAAAGTAGTATCTCATTCTTGAGTGGGCTGAAGAGTTGAGTTTTCACCTCCTCTGTTAAATAAGCCCTAATTAAAGCAAGTATCAAAAAGCCAGATTTTGAGAGCTCTTCAGAAGAAATCAGAATCTGAACAGTTGATTAATGAACCATTAATAATCCCTTCTAGTATAAAGCAGTAAGAAAAAACACATAACAGATACTGTTTTCTAAAATAATATGTCAGCAGAACCCACACGTACAAGTAAATAGTTGCACATACATTCCAAAATCAACAGTTTGGAGCATTTGGGAACTAGAAAAGGCTTGAAAAGACATCTAAAAATATATTTACATCTGCAAATAAAGACAAATCTTCAGTGGCTCCCTACATGGTAGAATAACAAAGGCACTGGAGAACTGTTACAGGTGGCACTACTGTGAAGCACAAGATGTGGAACTTGGTAAATATAGATGTTGTACACAAAGAAAGCCATCATGTAGTCTTTCTGTCATTTTGTCCATTAGAAGATTACCTGCAAATGTTTACTACTGCAACAATAGTTTCTCATCACAAGATCTTCATGTCTCTCCTCTGGATTTTATGCCCTTTAAGTCTGATTAATGCTCCTAGCTGGCTTTTTCTGTACATTATCAAGTTACCTTGGAATTGTAGTCAGACACTTACCTATCTTAATTACAGGAATTGAGTATGAGTCCCTGCCATCTCCTGGCAGAGACACTGGCTCAGCCATAAGGATATGTATCCAAGCAGTGATATGTATCCTGGTCCAGCAATAATTACAGCCACTATAGCAATGACAGTGGAAGGTACCCTTGACAGTCAAAGTAAAGCATGTGATCTGTGCAGTGTCATAGTATCTGTAAGCAGGTTTTTAAGGAAAAGTTTGTTTTTCTGTTAGCATATCTCACTTGGCATTCACAAGCCTTAAATTAGAAGTAGAGCAGAGTGTACTGGGCAACCAAAGGACAGATTGTGTAACTATGCATCACAACCACTTAGGTTATCATCTCCCTTTGTTTCTACTTCAGGCAACAAGAAATACTTGTTAGTTTGTTATCAACATTATTTTAATTCTAAATCCAAAGCATAGTGTTATAGCAGCTACTAGGAACAAAGTTATCTCTGTCTCAGCTGCAACCAGGACACCAAGAAAGAGGGGGGAAAAAAATAGGTGTGAATGGAGAACAATAAAAAAGGTGAATGGACATAATAAACACAAGCTCACCACAGAAACAAGGCATCTCTCAACAACAGGCCCACCAGCTACACTGCACTGATTAAGAATGATGCCAAGGTCTTGATAGAATCACAGGATACATTGAGTTGGAAGAGACCTTTAAAGGTCCCTTAGTCTAACCCCTCCTGAAGGAATCAGGGGTATCTTTAACTAGATAAGGTTGCTCAGAGCCCTGTAAACCCTGACACTGAATGTCTCCAGAAATGGGGCCTCCACCATCTCTCTGAGCAACTTGCTCCAGTGTTTCACCACCTTCACGGTAAGAAGTTAGAATTAAGACTTTAAAGTTAGCACAGTCAAACCTATCACAAACCAAAAGAGATAGATTTGTAACTTATTTAAACCATCAGCCAAGAATGAGCAAGAGCTCAGTTGTAAAATTGAATTTCAAGGGTCCCTATACATATAACAGGTATACTCCAGCTCTCTGTAGGTCAATAGGATTATTTCCACTGGCATCAAAAGCCTGTAGCATCAAGAGTAAAAACAATGAGCCTACCACTAAGCATTTGCCTAATAATACTTTTGGGTAATTATACTTTGGCAAAAAACAATTGCCTGTCTTCAGTGAACTGAAAATGTTTAAGTCCACATTCAATGGCGCAGCAAGGCACTGCCCAAAAGCCTGTAAAAGATTAAGACAAATGGAAGTGACAAACTTACTAAACTCAAGAAAATAGAGCTTTTCATCAAACACTTAGTCATTCTTTGCAATATGAAAAAACTTAAAAACCACAAAGTACATCACACAATGGTGGTATATAGAGTGTTACATTTCTCTCAAAAGGAAAAAGGAAAAAAAAAAAAAAAAAATCACAGAACTGGTTTGTTTTGGGTTTTTTTGGCAGTCAGATTTAATACATACAAAGCAAAGGTGTAAAAATTCCATATGGAATAAGGAACTGACAGTAAATCAATGTAATTACACTTTTAAGTTATTGAATTATTCTCCCAATTTTCCTAATTTTACTTTTTATTATTAACTCTTCTATTTTCATTAATAATTATAATTTTCCAAAATAGGGAAAACAATTTGGGTGCTGAACACATAATGCAGATTTTCACTGGTGTTTCCAGTCATTTTACCTTATAAAAGCCCTTTCTAATAGATCAGCAATGTCTCATAAACCAGCATGATTTTTATCAGTGATTCTAATGAACAAAATAAAGTCCATAAATGATATAATAATCCTAGAAACTGTATTTTATGGGGTCTCTCCAAACTGTGAAGTAGTCAACAAGCCATAAAGAAATCCCTTTTTTTTAAGCCTAGAATGTCATGAAACTGAGGGAAGAATTTGCAGCAGACTACGAGCAAACATCTTCTTCAGTGCATTCCACATGACATTAAAACCCTGACCCCCAGCTTCAGTTATTCCAAGGGACTAAACAATTTTAACTTTATAATAGTGAACAAACCAGAAATAAGCTTTTTTCATATAAAACATGCCCAAAAAGAACCATATATTTTTAAGAATTCCACAAAGTGAGAACATAACAATCACTAAAGCACAAGCCTGGCAAAATTCCCCTTCCTAATTGTGTTGTTTCTGTACTCTCTCATCTTTATGGCTAGTCTCACTCCTTCCACAGCACATTAACAGACATGACCTACAATCTGTCTTAATCACTTTCACAGTAGACTTTGAATTATTCTTACTACCCTCATACTATTTACTAGCCACAAGGAGATGTAAAACTGGGATTTCTAAATTCCAGTGTGACTGATTCCGTATTTTGTCTTAAAATGCAATGCCTCTGTGGGTCACATCATTTTAACAGTGACCTAGGTATTGTTAATTTTTAGAGGGAAAGAAATCAAATCAGGGGAAAAAAAATTATCAAAATCCAGCATAATATTGCTTTATCCATCAGCCTTCATTATGTTCCTTGTGAACTATTTAAGCTATTAAAAGATCTCCGTTCCATTTGTGTTTACTTGGTATGAATGACAGTACAAAGTACAAAGAACCAGGAGAGCCCCAAGGTTACCTCTGGAAATACCACTTCTGCAAAAGGTACAGGAAAGAAAACATAAGATTCTATTTTTGTATCATCCTGACCCACAAGATAGGCACATTTTTAACTTAGAGATGTTTTGAAATGGTAATGTTGCTTTAAAACAATTGAAGCTTTCCCCACCTTTCAGAAAACAGAGTGTTCTGCTACAGCCAGGTAGCAAAACCAGTGATCACCTGCACCAAAGCACTGTTTTACATTTTCAGAACCACTAGTATATCAACATTTCTGAACAGGGAACTAAATAAGTTCAAGAGAAATTAATAATTTTTTATAAATTCATATTTTTATAAGTATCTACAGATGGGTAGACTGAGAATATCCCAATCTTTAAAAGCAGCAGTAGATTTAAAATTAAGATAACAGCATAGTATTTAATATTATGTGCAGTTCACTTACAATATGACATAAAAACAACAGTCCAGAATTCACAGTATTAAGTGGTAGCATTTTGTTAATTTGCATTACCAAAAACCAATGATAGATAACTAGTTTTCAACATAACTACGAAGAAAATAGCCGAGACAGATGTTACTACTGGTAAAAATATAAAACAAAACTTCATGCCTCTTTCTTCAGCTTCATCTCTTTCCTGGCAAGGTGCCTCTACTTTTTGCTCTTGGATGCTAGGCTTTCAGATTTTCCTTACTTAGACAAGAGTGGCTGCAGATTGACAAAAAACAAACAAAAAAAAACCAAAACAAAACAACAACAAAAAAAAACCAACAAAAAAAAACAACCCCAAAACACTAAACAGCCCCAAAACAAAAATCTGTTGCTTTTATCTTTTAGAATATCAGACATTCAATGAAATGTTTTAAAGGTATTAATTTATTTGTAGCCAACACATATTTCTTCACATTGCAATCAAAAAGCTATTTACAGTGGAAACCTATTCAGCTTACGTATCAGAAACAGAAATGTGGTTATTTATAAATAGCAAGCTGTAACTATTTTACTTAGAAAACAAGTTCTTACAGCTAGAGACAAGTACACAAATTCTGTCAAGTAGCTCCATTTTAGTAAATACCTACCAGGTAGGCAACTGCAACCAAAAATTCCAGGTGTCCCTGCCCACGCAGGGGCGTTGGAACTATATGATCTTTAAGGTCCCTTCCAACCCAAACTGTTTTGATTCTATCATTCAATGATTGTATGACTGGCCAATAATGATACACTTACCACTCCTAATTTTATATATATATATATATATGCATCTATGTTCATGTTTCAAACACTGAGGGAGGTTACCCAATTAGCCTGTTGAGTATTGACAAAGGGGAGTGTATTCTAGCAAGAAAATTAGCTAAAACAACTACAGGTTATACCTTCAACCTATCAGCTACCATTAAGTTCTTACACAATCTTGCTCATTTTTTCATCCTGTTACAGATCCTGCTTCCAGACAACAGTTATCCCCAAAATATGGTTCTGGGCATCCAACCAAGGGGATCCTCCACCTTTATTGCTAAGGTTTCAAAGCAGAGATCATAATGGTCACTCATTTCAACTCTACCTCCCAACATCACATCCTGACACATGTACGTATTTGTGAAGGTCATAACCAATGTAAACTTCCTATAAGACACTGCTACATTGACAGCAATAATTTCTCTGAATCCTCAAAGTTTTCATCCCACTCTTCACGATAACAATGTAAAATTACATTTTATTTAAATAAATTTTTAAAAATTTAAAAATAAAGAAGCTATTCCAAGCCATTTGGAATCCATAATCAACTTTCACTCATTCTCCTTGTCTCTAGGGCCCAGAGTACAACACTGTGGTTCATAGCACAAAATTAAATTCAGAATCCTAAGATTTCTTCTAGCACACTAGTCTCCCTAATTCTTATATTTCAAATAACCCTCACTTATCAGCTATATGGCATTTAAATTAAACAAATGCACACACATACAAACCTGAAACAGATTTAACAAGAGAACTTCCAGTGTAAATTCATGGGAATTCAAATCTGGCATTTGAAGACCTGTGATGTATCCTTACCATCAAGTAGGCAGCATTAAGTTTTAGATAGTTAATGAATTTGGACGGTTGATGCATCAATGCATTCCCTCCTTCCTAAATATTCCTTCCACTACTGACATAGTTGTTTCAGAGATTAGAGCCATGAATTAATGAAGACATCATTACCTGCTAACACAGACATTAATATGTCATAGTGTTAATTACTTTTGTCATTAGAAAACAATGGTCTGTGGCTACAAGTTTTAACAGGAATATATCAGCAAAAATTACTGTCATCTCGTATTAAGCAAACAACAAATGGAAAAGTTTTACTGAATGTCAAAAGGCTTAGAACCTTCAACAGGGTTCCAGTAGTGTCTATCTTACAGACTGCAGAGAGGAGTAGCAATAACGTAACTCCTTAGTACAGAATTTTACAGATTAGTTAGTTAACTTAGCTAAAGGCATTGTATGTTCTGTTTTCTAGTATTTTGCTTATAAACCTAGCTTCATATCATAGAATAATGACTTTTAAAGGGAAATTATTTTAACAAGTATTTATTTTGTGGTATATATAATGCAGTAACAGATGTTCTGAACAGGAGTCTTTTGAGTCACTCCTACTGACTTGGAATAGATCTTTAGATGTTTTGCTGTTATCATTGTGACTTTTATTCAACATGGCATTGCTAGCATCCAAGCACATTAAGAACACATACATGGAACTATCCTGCAATGAACATTGACACAAGCAGTAACCAAAGTTAAGTGTTCAATTCAAAGCATGTCAATCCAATAAAAGAATCTCACCTTTTCAAGAACTAATACTGAAAAACTACAATACTCAACAACTGGAGACTGAGGGGGAATAAAACCTTCAATATCTGTAACTACAGTATGAACAATGGTATATGGTAAATATCACACACTTTAAGCTTACTCTTACCGTAAGTATGCAGAGTATAACCATCATGTCACTTAGTTCAATTTCACAAAAGAAAGTAATTTAAAAAAACAGCAGCTACACTGTGTAACCTTTATAACTACATTTGGGGAAAAAACATTCTGAATGGAAATTCCTATAACCACTCTATCACATATTCTGGAACTAAGGAAATATTTACTTGAGAGCAAGAAAATCTCCGTTTTGCTTTTAACAGATCTTTTTTCTTTTCCTTTTTTGATTTTATAGCTGTCTGAAACGCTGGTTCTTCTCCCCGAAGTTATTCATATGTCAATACACTCGTTCTCCCAAAGTGCCTCAGAAACTAGGGAAAAGTAAATGTGTTTTTAACAGTATAGAATCAGTTCCATAAGACAGATTTAATATGGTTTTGCACCCAGAACCTTCATTTGCTTCCACGGCATGTATCAGCATGAAAGACTGAATTTATCTATTCACCTGTCTCAGATGTTTTGAAAAGTTACAAATGAACACGAACATATTAGAACAGACCAAATCACTCTTTGCAACTTAAAACTGAAGAGGGCTGCCTTGGATTAGGCATTAGGAGGAAATTCTTCACTATGAGGGTGGCAGGACACTGGAACAGATTACGCCGATAAGCTGTGGAGGTCTCACCACTGAAATTTTTCACTGATAAGTTGTATGGGGGGTTTGAGCAACCTGGTCCACTGGGAGGTGTCCCTGCAGGGGCCCAGAAACATATTTAAGGTCCCTTCCAACCTAAATCATTCTATGAATCTATGAATAAATATATAGGATACAGACCAAAATGAGGAATTTGGTGGAGTACACAGGCTAGGTGGTGAATCTTGTATCTAGAAGGCAGCACATTTTTTGCAACAACCATGAAGCTCTGCAACCTGAACTTCAGACGACAAGAAAGTGAAGATAGAATCAGCTAACCTGTGGCCCAGAGATGGTAAAAAGGAAGATACAGTGTCTTCTGCATTCTGAAGTACAGTATGGTTCAAAAGAAGTCCTTAAAGACAAAAATAGGATAAGAAACAAAGAGAAAAGGAAACAGAGATGAGAAGGCAAGCATCGGTCCTAGTCTCCTCACTAAGAGAATTATTTTGACCAAAACCTTCCCTAAAATTACAGCCCTGGACAGACATGCATCACAGAAATTTTTATCTATGTGACTGCAATATGAAATACATGTTTCTGTGTATTTTATATATATTAAGTACCAAAAATCCCACATATGAAACAAACAAAAAAACCCTTTATTCGCAAAGTGCAATTTTTTTTTCTTTTAATGTCAAAATGCTATCAGTAGGAAGTCTGATATTTACACTATATTTTAGCTATGTGATCAAGCTCTCATTCCTTAGTTGGGAAAAGCCATGCCCTTCTTACTATATCAAGTTTCCCTCTTTTTCTCAAAAACCATACTACTCACTATTGTCATAAGAAGACGGGTTTTCTTACCATGTACTCTAAGAGTCTAAGTTTTGTTCACTACACTGCCAATTTGTGTCATATTGACATTCAGGAAACCTTAGTGCCCTTCTAAGAAACAGCAAGAGCTCTTTGTCATCTTTCTAGCAGGGTTATGTGCTCTATTGCAAAAGACTTGAACAGCCACTGTCTGCTAGAGAGGGTAGCAGGGTTTTTTCCATCATCTGACAGCATCTTATCCTGCTTTACTCTGTTTGAAGACTTCAGTTGTCTTTCCAGACTTCTCAGTATTCCAAGCTCTTAGCCTTGTCTCATTCATCTCTTTTGTTAGTCATCTCTGGAATCTCCAGGCAACTCTACAATTTCTGCAAGTAGTCTGAAGCTGTTTGCCTTACTTCAGGGCACATGCAGGGGAAAGTATTAAAGAGCCCTAATCTACAAGGTAGGGGTTGAACCTTGTCACAAAGAGTTTTGATTGAACTTTAAAGCTTTAGCTCATAAAGGCACACATGACAGCACAAGAATGAATGTGTGGGGGGTTTTTGGTTTTTTTCTGTTTATTCTTTCCTAATTGATGAAAACAGATTTACTGACATTGAACAATCTCACCTTTTCAATAAATAAAAATGGTTCATAGGCTGCAGTTAACAGTTATCATCTGAATCCTTAGTACTTTAAACAAAAAAATCTACCAAGACTGTAAGTACTAATGGCCCTCATAGATTTCTTATTGTCATTTTACATAGATATAACACAATATAATCTACTTTATCTGCTAATCTAATTTGGCACGAGAAAACATGACAAATTTTCCTTCCTAGATCTCATGAAGCTTTGTCATTTTTCACTACTCCTATCATTTGCAGCTGTTCTGGCCTTTGTCCTATCTATCTCTTTCTGTTACCACGTTGCCTTCACTTTCTAGCAGGCTTATCATTTTTATGCTACCCTTTCCTTGCTGCATACCTAATAGCAATGGACTGGTTCCTTTTCTTCCATCAAATCTTTATTCCAGACACACAAGTAATCAATCAATTCAGATAAATGTGGATAACCATGTACAGTATGGACATTTCTGGAAGAAATGAAACTAAGCAGATCCTAAGAAGACTGCCCTTTTTTTAAGAGAGTAAACTACTGTAATGCATCAACATACTGTATAAAAGACACAGCAAAATGAGACCTGCTCATGTCAAACTACATTCTGATGCAGTCCTTAACAGCTGATTTGTCCCAGAAGAAACTGATTTGGTTTATAGTATAACAGAAAATGGTTTGCATGGCATTAGAGGAGCTAATAATGCATCTTTCTGCACAGTATCTATGCCGTCAAGTCTATACATCTGGGGTGTTCTTTTGGTTTGTCTTCATGAAAAACAGGGATTTACTCACAACCATTCTTTCAGATACACTAACAGCTGCTTTTACCTTCACTCCTCTGCAGATGACTGGATAAAGTCAGTATAGAGCAGGTATTTCTTTCAAATACAGCATTTGTGTCTTTATATATGAATAGAAAAATTTACGTCACTGGAGAACAAGGCAAAAATGACAATTCTTCCAGAAGCACCCATGAGGGAGAGAGGGAGAGAGGGAGAGAGGGAGAGAGGGAGAGAGGGAGAGAGGGAGAGAGGGAGAGAGGGAGAGAGGGAGAGAGGGAGAGAGGGAGAGAGGCTGCTTTTTTTTCCCTCCATTTAAACAATAACAAAAAAATGCCATGAAAGCATTCAGTGAACACTTGGAACACACATAGGTGAGGAATCACCTGAAAACTCCCATGTTATGATCCAAATTCCATTCTCTTAGTATAAAAAGATTCCACCCTCCCAGTCTCCACAGAAAGAAATAATTAAGCTAATCATGAGAACAACTACCAATATGCATTCTATAGCATGGCTCTTCTCCTGACAGAATTCAGATCCTTCCATTAAACCTGAGGTAGTTCACAGTGATCGCTGAGGCAGCGATTCTGAATGTACTTCCTGATGAATAAAGCAAAGGGCCAATCCAGGCTTTGATATCTCTTGCATTTATAATATCTCACAACAGAAAATCAAATCAGTTTCACAGGCAAAACCAGATCCAAGACACATCCTTTTATCAGGAAGCAAGTCATAGCTTCATGTTTAATACACTAAACATGCATAATAGAGCAGGCATTAAAAAGAAGGGAAAATATCCTTTTTTTATTACCTTTTCCTGAGTAAGATTTAAAATTGTATAAGGCTAAATAAGGTTCCTGAACACGAAGAAATTGCTTCCACCGAGATGACTGAGCAACTAAAGGAAACAACATGATTTTTTAACCATAAAGCTGCCATCAATCAGCTCTCATTATTTCAAAACCTGAAAGCATTCCGTTATAAAATTTTAAGCATCATCATCTGTAGAATTTCACAATTTGGATTTTGTATTTAGAAGCGGTCTTTTAAGGTTTTCCTTTTCGATTTGCGTTTTCTTTAACACTGCTCAACTGCTTAAGTAGAAGATGAGTTTGGAGCTCCACCTACAGGTGTAATTCTAGAGCTCTCCTTGAGAAATTTGTCTCCGGCCAACTCATCGGTTCCCTTCAAGGAAAAAATGAAAGGGGGCAAGTTCCCCGATTGCCGTGAAGACAGAGCTAAGGGAGAGAAAAATCCCAGTAACTCCAGAGCCAGCAGCAGTCTATCTCTGCTCTACCACCCTGCATGGGAGCTAATTCCAGGTTTATAAGCTTGTATGTGCTAGACTAACACCTCTCCAGAACTTTATCCAGGTGGCATCCCTTTGTGCACTATGAAAACACTTGATGGATCTGCCTTGGGTACCTCTCTATGGAATCCCACTACAGCCTAGAAAGAGATGTTTTCAAAAAGCAGGAGAACAAATGAGACTTGATATTTCCTCCCCGCTGATGTTGCCTTTTGAGCTTTTAGAACTCGGGAAGTCCAGTCACAATTAAATGGTGTAATTTTACCTTAGAGCCTAGATTTTTTTCAGTGGGGAGTGGACCATGTCAATACTTCTGCTCAGCTGACATGCTCCCCACTTCAACATTACAGTTTTGCCATTTGATCAAATATTTGCTTTGCTATTCCTCAAATTAAACCTATGTGTATTAATTTCATTTACATTCATATTACCCAGAAAGCAAACCTGCTTGAGTTATTTTGTTAATAGAGATGATTAAACAAAGAGCTTAGAAATAATTTGACACATAACACTACCACTGTTGGAGAGAAACAATAAACCTAAACAGGTTATTTGCCTAAAATCAGATCTACCATATTCTGCTACCCATTTTTAAACCCGTCTGACATTGTGCTCATAGCAGGATGATCTTCCAGGTGCAAGACAGTGTTCACTTGCACACCTGACTACAGTATGGGCTTCAGTAGGTGTTGCAACTTCAGGGTTCTGAGATTCAGTATTAATGATGAGTGAGATTTCTGTTTCCAAGTATTAACCCTAATCATGGGTTTGCTAATAAGTGCAATTAGAGAGAAAGAGCATGTGGCAGATAGACAAATGGCATGACATTTTATTATCTTACCTTTTTCTTAGATTACCAGTAGAGCAGATGAACTCACGTGAGCTTTGGCTGAGGCTTGCAAGGCCATTTAGCACCATTTGTAAGTTATTTGAATCTTTGTGCAGATCCTCTTTACCCTTGCCACATTTTCTCTAGTCTCTTGCACCATTTCAGAAGGAAGTCTACACATACATTAAAAATGCCAAGGCAAAAAGGCATCTTGCTAGTTTTTCTCCCCCTGAACATGTTATGTAAAATTCAAAGATGTTAAATTCAAAAGTGTCATCTAGTTCCTCATTTTATGTTCTTTCTTCTGTTCATATCTTATGCTTTAGAACACAGTACCTAATGTAGAGTTTTAAAAGACAAAAAAAGTGAACAGATGCATAAAAGACAAAAGAAGATTTGGTCCTACACTCCACTAAAGAGGAACAAACCAATAGAAACAGGCTTCAACTAGCAACAGATTGAGGCTGGTCAGATGAATTTTTAAAACAGGCAATTTCAAATTGCAGTGGTAGGTGATGAGAGCAGAACAAAGACTCCTTTTCCCTCTACTCCTTTTCCCTCTGCTGAAAATGATGAATCAATGCTGGCTTTTTCAGTCCTATACACTGCTACTCAACCAGCAAAGGAAGAAGAAAAATGTAAGCACTCCTCATCATTCCCAAAGGAAACATACTTTTAAATGAAAAACCTGAAAGTGAAACAGATAATGTCTTCTCAACTAACTCATCTTACCTCTACAAGACTGTTTTAATTTACTTAAGACCATTAATTAATCAGGCATTCAAAGATAAGCCCGCAAGCTGCAGTATTCTAGGGATACACCCGTGGACTTTCAACAAATAATTTTAACACCTGATTATTGTTACTGACTAAATATCTCCAAAGGAATGAACAATGAAGATGGAAGACAAGAACAATGAGACATGATGAGAACTGCTGGGATTTGTGCACAATGAGCAAAATTAGAGTCATAGGAATGCTCCAAATAGCAAGGCAGAAAAGTGATCAACACTGAAAAGAAAAGTAGGGGAGGGAAGACCACACCAGCTGAGACTACTTAAAAGCAAAAAATACAAAACTACATTAGGAAAGCAACAAAAAACAAAAAGAAATCAGACGGAAGTGTCAAGGGGATCTGTGAAAATTCTTCTACTGACACAGCCCAATGACCATTGAAGAAAATTACACTCAACAATTAAAAAAAAAAAAAAGCTCAGTAGTGAAATTATTGTAAGTTCAAAGCAAAGGGAGGGGCAGGCAATTAACAGCTAACTAGGAGTTTAGAAGCCATTCAGTATGGGAGAGAAAAGCTGCAATGGGGAGAATGCAAGACAACAGTAGAAAGATCACTATGTAAGTAGGACTTAACGCTGTAGTCATTTTTAATTTCTAAATTTTAGAATAAATATATTAACAATTTGAGGACAAAACTGTCAGTTACAGAATAAAACCTCTGAAGATTGTCATCTGTTTTATCAAGTGATGGATAAGAACTGCAAAACTAGAAGCAGAATATTGCATCTATTGAGGTAATTGCTTCTTTACAATCTTTCCTTCTTTTTCACATTTAGTATACAGTACAAGTCCAATAATTAATTACAAATTGATTCTCTTAATTACTCTATGCATACCTTGATGACAGATAACAGCTAAGTTTTAGGTATTCAAGGCCACACTGAATGGCTCCTTGAGCATCCTGGTCTAATGGGAGGTGCCCCTGCTCATGCAGGGGAGGTGGAACAAGATGATCTCTAAGGCCCTTTATGACCTAAACCATTCTATGATTCTATGAGTAAGATATTCAACTGATACGCAGAGAAAAAAAGCTTAGATACATTCGGGAACAACAGTTCCTCATTTAATGCGCTAAAACGGAAACTCCAATTTAATGTTGAGTGCAACAACAGATTCAGTTTTCTGAAAACAAGTTGGAAGACTTAGTCACAGCTGAACGAGAATTGTAGATGATGTTCAGCCCCCATGTCAACAACTATCTGAAATCATAATCAAACAGCTTTCCTACTGCAACTATGAAACATCCTTCAAATATCCTGAAGAATCAACACAGAGGCTATAACAATTCTGGAGCCAAATTGGGATACAGATGCACAGATTTATCTGTTATTTCATCTTCTAAGTTTCTCTAAGTATTATTATTTAGACCTTGTGGGGAATTACATATGCATGTCTTCTTGCTATGTATGTTCTTCTGCAAATGTACTTTTAATTGACAAGTATACCTCATTCAACCTCTTTCAAAGTTGAATGACTTCTAAAATAGGCATTTAGCAGTTTTATTTATGTCAATCACATTATACAAAGCACCCTTTCTTTTAACTATGCTTTATTGTTGAGCTGAGCATTTTCTTTCTAAATCTATACAGAACCTTCCTACCTGCTGTGCTTCATTACAGAATCCAAGATTACCATGTAAACAAACAAAAAACAATGTAACTTTTCAACTGTGCAGGAACTTTTATCAAAAACTGCAAAGACTTTCACTGGAATATTGTTCACTCCCTTTTTCTCCCCCTGCCTCTTTGCAAATTTCTGGTCAGTTTACATATTGATCCTGAATTACCAATATGATACTTAAGGAGTATTTAATGTCTGCAAGGTATGACAACTGTCACATACCAATATAAAGGGGAATGTAATAAATTTCATTAAGGGGCATGCTGAATAAACACAACAGACTGTGCCAAAGTATCAACTATTCCACCTGGGCACAGAATAGCAATAGAGCTGGGTCTGCTCCAAAAACTACAAAAAATTACTGATCAGAGATTTCCTGTTTCAGGCTATTGAAGCTTTCCAAGGTGAGAACATAGATCAGTGTTGCCACCAAACCCTGTGGGGCTGTTCCCTGAAGGGTGAAAAAGACTCCATTATAGGTTTGACATTCTGATCCCTACACACAGTCCTCAAGCACTTTCCTAGCTCTTGACCAGAGGAAAGAGCACCATTCCCTAGAAGAGCTAGAGAATTTTTGTTTGTTTGTTCTTTGCCTCCCAAACAAGACTTCATTAGAATCTTGCCAACTTCTTGCCTTTAGTAACAGCCCATGGCAATGAATTTGATTGTACAAAGTTACAGAAAGCCTTACAGCATAAGCAGTATTTCCTTTTAGCATTTTAAACATCATTCTCCTTTGATGTTTCACTAAAGAAGCATCAACAAAGCATAATTTTCATGTTTATTGTTAGATTCAGTTTCTCACTTTCTGTTCTCAGGGGGTCTAAAGGAGCTTTAAGAGTGATTAATTTAATTCTCTTGCCTATGCAGTATTTCTTTTTATCCTTTTCAGTTGATAACAGGGGTCCTCTTTCCACTTTCAAGCAGTGGAAATTAAATCATATTTGAAGATTTTGTCTGAAAAGTCTGAGTTCCTCCCAGTTTCTCTTGCCTTTCACATTTGTACTCTACTGACTGCAGCTGGACAAGTAGCTCCCCTGTCAACAGCCCACAACAGAAAAATTTGTCCCTGCATGGAATTTACTTTTTTTTAATGCACCAGCTTTTATTGATCTACCTTCTAAAATAAGTGAGCCTATTCTCATTCACATCCTTAAACAAGGATAATTAAGCCCTAAACAGTTTGCATCCCTTTCTCAAAAACTCAGTCTATAGCACTGGGGAAGGTAGCTGTGAGTACAAACAATATTCCAGAAGAAACTACAGTTATACTTTTAGAAATTAACAATAATATTTTCCTTTTTGGATTATTCACTGTGCCAATTGCTTTTGCTGTACTTTAACTCCTACTCCAGAAAAGTCAGGAAAAATTGCTTTTTTTGACTACATCTGAGCAACTAGAAGCCCACTGCAACAGACCTTTGACATTCAAGTTTGTTAGCATACAGCATACATTTGCTACAGTACAGAAAGGCATATGAACCACTCCTGCTTCTGTTTGAGGTTTTCTGGTTTTGTTTGGTTTTTCCTCCTTCCACAATATATTGTTTTGCCTGCATCAGTATTCTGAGCTATTCTTTCTGTTGCAGCTCTACTTCAACACCTTCCACATAAACATAATGGCACAGTGGGCAAAGTCACTACTGGACCATAGGGCAAGGAAACACTTTGGCAGGCATATATTTGCTTTATGATTATGAGCTAACCATATGGAGATGCTGAAGTATTTCACATGTTAATTGTACTAAATTATCATCTGATCATAGAAGTAAACTGACATCTGCAGTTGTTTGAATACCAGGCAAACCCAGCAGCAACATATTGTTGAATACATTCATATTTTAACAGCACGAAGCTTACTCCCACAGGTCCTTGCTATTCAGTTATTGCTCCCAATCAAGCTTTCAGTATTATTTGGTGAGATTCAGGCGCCCATATGTATCAACATTGCTATATTGTCTCATTCTGAAAACCTGACAAATTAGTCTATATCTAAACACGTGAAATAGTATTTTGAATTTCAGAAATTATACTCTAGTTATGTGTCGCCAATAAACCATTCAATTTATATTCCCATCCTCATATTCACCTGCTTATTCACTTTGACTTGTCCCTTCCATGTAACATTACTTAGCACTTTCTCTTTGTAAATTAAAGCTATATAATTTTGACTATAATACATTCCACGTTACTAAAATTACACAGAAGAGGGTTTTTTTTCTGAGGTATTTAATCACAATACTTTGTATTGCGCATAACAGCAGTTGTGGCTGAATCACAGAGAACTTTAAAGACATCAACAATGATCTCTAACCTTTTTCCCCCTCACCAAACTGGGGAAATGCAAGGAAAAAAATGGAGTTAAAAATTATACTATCGGGTATCAATGCCCCCCTGAGGGTCCATCAGCTGGGTCTCTGTTCACATGACCATGGAATTCAAAGGAATTTTCTGTGGGGGCAAGTCGTAATGTCAGAAGATACTTCAGAAATAAACAAGCTTCCAAGGAGGCTAAGGAAGACAATCACATTTCTCATTCAAGTATTGTCCCAGAAGGGGACTTAAACTCTTCATGCTTAGTCATCAAGCAACTCTTTACACTTTATATATACAGTGAAGAATCTCCCTGCAAGCTGGAGGTCATTGGGTTCAGTTCTTCAATTCACTGCCAAGGGGAAACATTTTATGGTACTAGTGAAGGCACCCAGTCATATGCCTAATGGTCAGAGCTCAGTTTAAATTAGATATAGGCAAAAACAGGCATAACAAAATTAGTCTACTTGCTGGTTCCACATCTTTCAAAAAAATTACCTTTTTACTGATTATTGGGCTTGGAGATTCATTTTCAATTAAAATAGCGCAGTATCACAAAAACACTGAAACTTCAGAATCCATTTACCAGTCCCCCCATTTAAAGCTTTGATTTTTACACAGTGAATGGTAACTCAGATACTTAATTTGTTAGGAGGACAAGTATTAAAAAAAACATTCCAATTAGTTTGATTCGCAATCTGTACAAGGTTGTGTTTAGTCTTCATAAGAGAAATGCAGCACTGGAAAGGAGCAAATCTGATACGTTCTCCATAAAACTTGCAATTAAAAATCTCTCAGCAGCCATGCATGTACCCTTGTCCCCTACCCTTCCAATTCTCAGAATACAAGTTGTATCTCAGCTTCCACTTGCTCTTTACCTTTCTGATGTGCTCAGCTGTATCTTGAAATGGGCATTGCAGAGATGGCTGGAACCAGCAGTGCCCAGCACCAACCAACCTGTGGTATGTTTCCACTGCTGCCACCTCTCCCACAACCACCAATAAAACCCTTCCACCTACACCCAATACAGCAAGATGTATTTCATTCTGAAGCTAGTGATTTCAATTTTCTTGTAATTCCTGCTGTGTAATTTTATTAAAACTCATGTACAAACATACAAACTTTTGGAAGTACAATATTTAAAGTGAAAATGGAGTGAAAGAAGCTTTAGATTTCCCCAGAGGGAAATCAAAGCATTAAACAGTTTAAAATTGAACCAAACACCATTTTTACCTCAGAATGGATAGTTTTTTGTTTAAAGCCAGGACTAACTGTTGCTGTAATTTTGCAGCAACTCCAGTGTAGAAAGGTGTCTCTCTACCCACCAATGAGAGGGGTAGGAAAATTAAGTCTGTTCTAAATGCTGAAAGATACCACCACTGAGCCAAACTGCACTTACTGGGGGTCTCTGCTCATATTGTCAACACAATACTCTTGCTGCCATAAGGGAAATTTAAAGTGATGAAAATCTGTTTCCAGCATAGCAACATTTAATCACCAGTGATTTATTCCACAGTGCTTCCCAATTCACTGTAAAACTGTAACTGTTCCTAACTTAGTTTATTATAGATGAAAGCATTCTATGACCTTAGGTTTAGGAGTAAAATTGCACCACATCGATGGGCAACAACCAGTTGAGGAGTGCAAGACTACGAAATTAGGATAGTAGAAAAGATCTGGTTTTAGTTAGCTCTTGGCCCTCTGTAAATCCCAACTGTATTAACTCAAGGAAACCAATGGAAATAAAAGTTATGTACTGTCATATTCTGTGGTCAGGGCTGTTGGAAACTGTGAAATATACCTCAGATGTTAACTCTATGGAAGTAAGCGTTATTAAGAAGGATACTTTCAGGTTATCTATGTATCATAAAGCAACCCACTACAAGGACATCTGTAACACCAGTAGGTTTATACTCCCTAGCTATGTAAGAAAAAAACCCTAAATAGCACCTGATTGGACTAAGTTCTCCATCTGTAGTTCTTCTTCTGTGAATAGATGCTATATGAAAGCAGATGAGAGAAGAATAAAACATATTTATTCTCTATCGGTTATCTTAAGAGAATTGACTCTGCTCATACCTGACAAAAGTTTAATCTGCAAACTGTTGAACAGTCATTTGTTGAGATGGTTCCCTCATTAGTCTAAAAGATCTCATAGACAATTGCCTTTGTGTCGTGCTCTGTACTTGTTTGTCAGACAGAATTTGCAATAAATAAAGAAACACATGCTATGGCATTCATTGCTCATATTTTTGTGTTATTCTTGATATAGTTCTACATTCATTTTTATTCTTCACCTTCAGCAGCACTTAGACATACTAATATTAACTTTCATGACCATTTTGCATTTATTGTCTTTAGTACAATTTATTATTTATCACACCAGTCTGCCACCTAATTCTAAAATATCATTCTCCTTAGTACGATATTGCTGTAATTCAGGCCAAGTGCTGGGTCCTGCACCTGGGTCACAAAAACCCCATGAAACAATACTGGCTTAGAGAAGAGAAGAGAAGATTGCCACCAGTCTGTTCAGCACAGACAGTAGAAATAGTTGTGATTCAGATGCTTCAGTGTGCTACTTGAATTTTAGAATCCCTGTTGACCAACTGCTCTGTTTTTAGAATCACATCTTCTGGAAACATTGTTTTAAATTAATTTAATTTTAAGATACAGAACTTGTAAAACAGTTTGCTCCAGTCAGTTTTAACCATCAAATTATTATTGTGTATTTCTATTTCACTCTTTCTTCTCTTTAAAAATCCATTGATTAATGCTAGATATAAGCAATGCACAGAAGAAACATGCAACGTGTTTACAGAAAAAAAAATTATAAGAACAGAGATATATGGTATCCAATGTCACCATTTGAAATACTTGCAATTTAAAAACAAATCTGCTTCACTAGAAAAAGGGCATGCTCATTTTAGGCTTTGAAAAAGCAAAAGGACAATCATTCAAGTGTACTGCAATAAGAAATGCTGAATACTTCTGCAGCAGGCAGTAAAACCCAAGCAAGATTTTGTCTTTACCTTCAACAGCTGGAAGAAAAGCCTATGCCTCCAAAATTGCCACAGTGTACAAGATGTGAACCATTGAAGAAAAACACAGGCATTACTTTCTGTTGCGCAGTGTTGTGCTAGTAAGAAGCCCAAACCACAAAATTCCAATTTAACTGCGTGAATAACCTACAGGCTGGCACGGAGTAAGAAGTGAGGAAGAGAAGAAGGAAGGGAAATAAGCCTGGAAGAGAGGAGAGAGGAAAAAGTGAATTAGTCAATACTGAACTTCTCAGAGTTTGTGGAGAACTCAGTTCAGACATTGTTAGTCTCAAGTTCATTTTAAAATCATAAATGAAAACTCAAGAATAGAGAAACAGCTCTGAAGAGCTGTTCCCATACACAGGAGAGAAATGATGCTTAAAAGTGTTACACAGAAAGTGTTTTTAAACTGAAAGTTTCACCTGGTACTTTGCTTTTATGCCAAGCTGTGTACTACAGAAATACACATACATAAGCCTTCCATACCTGTCTGAATAGCTGGAGCTACAGGTTTTTTTAGAATTGTTATTTAGAATCATAGTAAACAAGAAGGTAAACCAAGATTAAAAAAAATTAAAGTATTTTCATTAGCAATTGGTAAGGAGATTTCTACATCAGAACAACATGACAACTTCACTATAAATACACATCTGTTTAGAAGAGAAAGCCCTTGACAAGGATAGCACACAAGAACATTCTTAATTTAGTGTTTAAACTTGTAGTTAAGCATGTCGGTGGTACTGCCTCAATAAAAGACAGATATAATCCCCTATTTAAGTGGTTTCTAACATCAGTATCTAAAGCCACAGTATATCTTCCTTATTAATCACAGGAAAGGACTATTGAAATCTCGATTTACTGATACCACTCAAACAAGTGGAATGCTAGAAAAACATACCAGCATTTACTAGCAACTTCACAAATTCATTCTGTTTTCATTCTCCTTCCAATGTATGGCAAATGTGGAATGTTTTATAGAGTACCAAGGTGAGAGGATAACAGAGGGAGAGAGAAGGTAAGAAGGGGTGCCGTATTTCAGGAAGTCCAAACATCTGCCACAAAAAAAAACCCTAACATCAAAACACAGAAGCCACACTGGCAGTCATAGTTTCAGTTTAGCACTTGGATGTCCTTGTGAGCAGGCTACAAGTTAGGTTCCTTCTCTCATGTTACCTGTGCTCTACAAACTTTGATTTTTCTAATGGGAGAGACAAATTCTTCCCATAAGTTACAGCTCAGTTTCCAAGCATATTCTTCATCCTGAAGTCAAACAGCTGAAGAGTACAGGCTGCCCCTTCATTTTGTACATGGATGCATGGAAAAACCAAGCAAATCTTATACTCCTGCATCTTGAACTTGTACTCTGTACACTAATGAGAGGGGAGGCAGGGCCATCACATCTCTGCATCCTTGAAATACACTTCACAAGGCTGCCAACTGCATTTACCTCCAAAGCTTCCAACACTAGCTACCTATTCCCAAAGATATGTCTGAAATACTCACAATAACTAGTTGTGGGCTGTAAATGACTCAGCAGAGGCAACTTCACTGCCAACCTGCACTGATTTCTCCCCTCGGTGTAAGAGGTAAGAAAAAATGAAGTTCAGAAATCTTTCCACAGCATTTTTCTCTGGTTCAGTATCTCTTATCTCTGCTTGCCTCTCTCTGTCCCTTCCCTTTTACTAACAGTCCAATCCAGTACCTTCCCTGCTCCTTGCCAAATGGTTTAAAACTTGGACTCAGGTGTGTAAATGCCATTCTTCCCTTCAGTGTTACGTAGGTCATTTTATTTTCACATTACAGCAAATTAAAAGAAACACAAGAATGCAACCCAAATAAACAACTTATTTCTCCTCTCCAGATGTTAAATGTATTACTGCCATGTCAGACTTTTTAACATGTTAGCCATACTTACATTACTACTGAGGGCGAGAAGCATGGAAGACATCTATGTGCCTATAGAATACTGAAATTGCTGCCTGGCTTCTGTTGCATTGATAACTCAAGGCTGTGTGATTGTTTGGTCACTGCTAAAATACCTCGTAACACCAAAATAGCTTTGGCCTTCATTCTTGCATAGCTTGATGCTAAAATTTTAGTGTCCTACACTTTTTAGCATTCTTCTGCTAGGGACAGTTAGGGAAATCACTGCTGTGTGAATACATATTTTGGTGCACTTCCACAAATCTGTATCACTCCTGAGAGACTTTTTCACACCAACCCATGACAGTCCATCCTATTTCTCTTCGCAGGTTTTCTGCAAAAACAACTAGAAAAATCCCCTAGATGGCATTTGCAGATTTAACATTGAGGCTTGCATGTAGTAACTATTTTCAGTCTTGTTGCAATTTCAAACTTGGAGATGGGGTTGTTTATCTTCAGTGTAGCACTCCCTCTATATGCAGATGAAGTCACGCATTCACCCTCCCCTTTATTTCATATCATACCACATGCCCTGCTGAAAAATAGTCTATCCCTTTTTCAAAAGGCTGCACAAGAGAAAACACCCTGCCTTGAAAATTATGTCAAATCTAACTTTCATGTGTCTTATTTTTTACAGTAAATTTCATACTATTGAAATGTGACAGTGAGAAGTGGTTATCACAATTATGAATGTCTGGATAAACTCTCTCTGCCAGCAATAAAATAAAAGAGCAGGTTTTCCACCACTCCACCAGCTTACAATTTAAATATTGTGCAAATTCAGGATCATCAATAAAACAGACACTCAGCTGTTTTGTAGAAGAACTGTTGGCTGAAATGCTTTTCAGACACTGAAATGGGACAAGGAAATTAATATTGAGCATTCCAATGAGGCAAACAAAATGGTTTGGCAATAACAGATTTTGACTGAGGCTTGCAAATAAATTTAGATTGATATGCTCTTAATGTTATTGTCTGATCTCCCAGGGGCAAAAAAAATTTATGCCCCACGATACAAACACCATTCTCCATGCCTGTGAGACTGCTCTATAACACCGGTGTCACAACATTTTATTTGGATTCATTTTGCTGCTCTTGGAGACTGCAGGATGGAGTCAGATGTGCTTGAATCTGATGAAATTAACATTTCACTAAATTCTCAATCAAAAAAATCATCTCTGTAACTAACACCAATTTCTAATGGCTGTCAAGTTTCTGAATCTACTTGACACAGTCTCAACATTGATAAAACCTCATTTTACAAATTAATGTAACCTCTTTGGGTCAGTTTGCATATCGCTGACTCCTTTGGTAGAGATTAGAGGTGTTGCTCTATTATGTCCTAAGACCGTATCTATGTTGCCCAGATAGAACATAACACTTACTTTTCACTACTACAAGGAGTAAGAACTGCCGAGTAAATTCAGCAGCAACTTTAATTTAATCCATAAAAATGCTAGTGGAGAAAAATACAGGGCAAGCTGAACTGCATTTCATCCTCCATCTAGAAAACTTTACTCTGTATTAATTTAAAACCCAACTTATTTTAAATTTCTCTCATGTCAAAACTTTTTTTTTTTTTTTTAAACTTCAGCGTAACATTTTAATCTGCAGCATAATAGACAAATAACACAGGCAATGACAACATAGCCAATATGCTCACAATTCAGCCCACTTTGGTTAAAAAACCTGAGGTTTAAAAAAAAAAAATACCCTTAGTTTCAAATATTAAGATTCACAAGCAGTATAAGTACTAGCATGACTGCAAAAACATCTTCTTGCTACTTGTTCCCACCTACATTGTACAGAGAATGGTGAGCTTTCTATTTAAAGATGACAATGTTTCCAAGTGAAAAGCTGTGTACCAAAATGCTCATTCTCTTCCATTTTCTCCAGTGTTGTGGGCTGAGAATAAAAATTTCAAGCCAAGTACTAATATCACTATTTTATTTTAGGCAGGACTGGCTTAGAGAAGAGGGATTCAGGTTTGCTTTTTCTGATCCCAGAGCTTCAACAACAGTTGAGAACTTCAAAAATTAATGTAAACATGGCAGAAATATTATTTATATATATTGTGTTGAGATCACATTATCTTTAAAGGACAAGATTTAGTTTTCTTTAAGCCAGGAAATCATGTCAGCAGCAGCATCATGTCAGAGTAGAAAGCAGGAGCATTTTAGTCACTAGAACTGATGCCATGGCTTCAAAGAACCTAAAGTTTTTTCTGAGAATGGATTTGGAACTATCTTCTATTCAGAACAAAGTCTACCTTACTTCAGGAAACCAAGGAGTTTTATGAACCCATTCAAATATAAAAGCCTGAAATTTTGGCTATCTAGTGATGGATACTATGCTTACAATACAAATAGGTATTTTTGTACACATGCATGCACATGCAGATCTGCCTGGATACTGAAAAACACAAAGCAAAAATGGAAACTTCAAAGCTTTTTACAACTATGCAAACACAAGATTAAACACATTGAAAACAACCATGTCAAAGTAGCTTTAAGTTAATTTACAAAGACCTATATAACCATATATTCACCCATGACCATTAGTAAGGTAGTAATTACATTTCATTCAAAAACAGCACACACAAATAGTAACAAATGGATTTGATGTATTCATAGAACCACAGCACTGGTTTGGTTGTAGAAGACATTTAAGATTATCAAGGCCAACAATTAATCAAACGCTGCAAAGTCCATCACTAAATTGTCCCTAGTTGCCACATCTACACTTCCTTTAAATATCTCCAAGGATGGTGACTCAAACACAGGGTTATAGAAGGAGATCAGGTTTCTCAGGCAAGACATCCCTTGCACAAACCCATGCTGGCTGGCCCTGATCTCTTGGCTGTCCTGTACGTGCCATGAGAGCTCACTCAAAACAATCTGAGTCCACCACAACCCTTTGAATCCAACCATCCAACCTGTTTTTCACACAGCATAGTGCACCCAATCCATTAGCTGCCAGTTTGACCAAGAGAATGCTGTGACACTGCACATATGCAGCACAGTAGGAAAAAAATTACCTTGCTAACAACCTAATCATAAATGCAATTTACCTTGGAAACTTTTGTGAAAACTTTGAGCAGATCATCTGTTAGTGTATTTCCCTGAAGCTTTGCTTTCCTCTACACTTGTGTTTTCTGTTTCTTTTGGTTTTTATTTTATCTCTGAACAGGCATAAGCTCTATCCAAAACTTACTTTCATACTTTTACTTAAATCATGCAAATACTAAGAAACTTGTTTCCATTGAGAGAGAACAGTCAAACACAACAGTATAATAATTCATTTCATATAGCTGGAGAGAAAGGACAATGCTAAACTCAGTGATTTTACTGTCGATCAATTTACATGATATAAAGGTGTCTACATTTAAGCTTTCAGCTAAAATCACTTTGAAGAACTTATTTATCCTATTCATTATAACTGCAAGATAAGTTAGATCCTGGAATAACTGCCCCACATTTAAGCTAATACAAACAATTAAAACATCAGTCTTAACTTCAATACCAATAATGAGGCATTGCATTCTTCATGTGTACTTATTTTTTAGAAAAGACTACTGTTCCTTCAGACATTGTCCTTCTCTCTTCAGCTACTGTTAGTGCTAAAATAATTTGTAATGGGGTAAAAGTAATGCTGTTTATGAGTCACATAGCTAGAATATAGTGAACTAGTACTAAAATACAACTGGAAAAGCTTTAATTGCACTATGTCCTTTTTAATTAGGCTAAAACTTAGAAAATGGGGTGAATATTTCAGCAATAGGTTCCTTTTGACCAATGGATTTCTTTGGAAAACTTTGAGCAGTGGGCTCAATATTCTTTTTGTTTCAATAGCAAGTGCAGTAGGCCAGGACAGTCTGGTGCTTGCCTCCTGCCTACACAACTAGGTAACTTATTGTCCTAGTGCAAATATGGTGATTTGGGGTGGCTTGGGCACTCCCTAATTGTACCTGAAACTGCTGTTTCCTGGGAAATACACCTCAGATAACTCCTGCCCAGATCAAAAGCCTACTGTGAAAAGTTGCCAAGAAAGTTACCTGACATAAAATGAGGCCACAATGGAAAAACAGTGACCAAAGTCAACCAATCATCTTCTGACCATATAAATACCAATCCTAAAATGAGGCTCTCTGGAAGTCTCCAAGATTTTACCAAGTTGCTAGCCGTGTTTCAAGTTGCTACCCATGTTTCATAAAGACATTTAGTCTACCCAGTGGTAGAGAGCAACTAGCTGACTACTTCCATTACTTATGTCAAAAAGATCAAATTATATTAATTTACTATCATTCCATCCTGTGTGTGAATTGGCAGTATATTTCATTGTAACTTCATGTAGTTCAAGGATCTTCAGTTAGGAAAATTTAACATCTGAACATAGGTTAACCTCTATCTTTGTTTTGATTACAACGATATTGTAAATTACTGATTTAGTATTGCTAGAAAGTTATACAATTTAATTTTGTCATTTGTTGTAATAGTTTCAGTCAACTTTAATTTACTGCTATTTTAAATCAGACACATAATTATGTGCTAAAGTACCACAAGCACCATACTGAAATCCCTAGCACTAAACCCTTCAGTTATAAATCACTGACCAAGTCTGGGACTGGCAGTGGATTCATCTGCATTCACACTTCTCTGAGTAGTTTAGAAAGCAAGGGGGGTCCACCCTGAACCTTGTGACTCAACTGGAGAATCATCCTTATTCTTTTTCTTGATCCATGTATAACTCCAATATAATTCTGACTCAGTCTCCCCCATCCCTGTGTAAATCATTTCACTTGATCTCTGCAGAGGTCAGTGCAATCAAATTCCAATCCCAATCCCTACACATCCCTTCCACAGAGTAATAAAGTAAACCTTGCTATTGAATTCTGTTAAGTCGCACCTCCATGAATCTATATTAAAGTCACCTTTTCCTATTATCTGTATTGGTGATCCTTTACGTGACCTTAAGATATTCCACTCCTGTTCACAACATCTCAGTAGGGAACCTGCTATAAACAATCTTTGCTCTTTCCCCTCTCAAAATTTTACTTAGCATTACAAGATTACTGCAGAATTCGTATTTACTGTAGATGCCTTTTAATTTTTCCTTAACTTCATGCTGGGAAAAAAAAAAAAAAAAAAAAAAAAAAAAAGTGGCATAGACAGTGTGAAGAACAGAAATAAGTAAAGCACTGAGGTTAACACCTTTACAGTAATAATTATGAGCTGTCAGAAAGGAATAATCTGACATAAGTATACACAGTGAATATGTGGAAGCCTCCAGGCTCCATTGAAACGCTACATACATTAATAGAAAGCTACTACTAAACAAACTTTTTAGATTTGGCTCAAACTCGCCCTTCTAGTTCTAGATCAGGGATCTCAGGATCACAGAATTAAAAAGTGACCTCTAAAGATAATGTAGTCCTAGTCCCCTGCTCAAGCTGAGTCAATTAGGGTAAATTGCCAAGGACCATGTCAAGTTTAGAGGATCTCCAAGGATGGAGACTCTGCAGAACCTGCTCCTCTGCTTGACCCCTTCAAAATAAAAGTGTTTTTTCATATTTAGATAGAACTTTATATGTGTCAGTTTGGTCCCACTGCCTCTTGTCCTGTCGCTAGCACCACTGAAAAGAGCCTTGGTCCATCACCTTCATTCCCTTCCATCAGATATTTCCTCATACTCAGATTCCCCCATGCCTTCTCAGGCTAAATAGAAGGAAGGATCAGCTCCCTTCACCTGCCATCAGTGCTTTTTCTAATGCAGCCCGGGATGCTACTGGTCACCTTTGCTGAAACACTGTGTTACTGGGTTATGGTCAGCAAGGATCCCTACTCCTCAGAGTTGTCTTCCAGCCAGCTGGCCCCCAGCCTATAACTCCTCTCTGAATATCTCTGCAAGAATATTTGTTTGATCCCATGCAAAAAGTGCCTATTATCTCTCTCTTAGATGACAATCCACCATATCATGGATCTTCTGCTGATCCGAGAAATCACTGCAGAAAGCAAGCAGAAAGTATGGAAGCCAAAGACACTTATAACTAACACTGCATCAAGTTTCTGAGAATAGACAGCACATCGAAAGCCATTCCTTCCAGGCAGCAAGTACCAAGTGTGCTTCTGGACCTGTATGACTAGCGAGATCAGGTAATCAAGGGAGCAGAAGGAAAGCCTGAAACTGCACCTTCTCTACAAACAGGTTGTCTGCAGTAAGAAAAGACCAGTCTTGCATACAAACCTATACAATAATCTCAAAACTCAAAAGCGATGGAACAATAGCAGAAACATATAAAACATAGTCCAAAACTAGAGCCCTAAGATGCAAAGGAGCCCAAGAAACCCCAATGTGATGCAGCAGTCGGAAAAGAAACTGTTCCATTAAATTCTTGCAAGGTGCACTGTACCAAAACCATAAGAAACTATTTCTTTGAGACCTAAAGGACAAGAGATTTTGACATTCACATGCTGATACAGAACAAAATATATCTTATAGCTCTTCCTTCTCAAGAAGAGAAGAAATTTGAAAGGTATCATATGAAAGAATCCCAGCAGAAAGTATCTCTCACCTGAAGATACTTCTTACAGTTCTTTTGCTTCTAAGACTTTCCAGAATTACTTACTCTACTTAAAAGTGCAAATTGAATTCTTAGTTTATTTGTGTCTGTGCCTCCACAAATACACTTATCTTCAATGCAGAAGTATTTTTAATGGGTAGCTTTGAAAAATATATGTCCTGAAAAAAACTTGAGAATACATCTATCTTGAACCACATGGTTCATTCTTTCCCTGAATAATGAATATTCAAATGTATTATACATTCCTGACTACTGAGGAATAGAGTGCTGCTTCTGGTATGAGAAAGACTGAAATGTTCCTACTAAATGAAATAGCAGGGTTATGTTATGGTATCCATCCGTGCTCCATAGGGACCTCATACTTTTAAGTGATCAGTTTGCATTGACTTGATGCAGAGTGGAGGCTGCATATTTGATCCTTGCATCTCAATATTCTTAGAACCATTTAAATGAATTATTTAACTTCCTTATAACAGAAACTTTCCCAAGTCTATCAAAATTAAGCCTTGTTCATGTTATGAAAAAATGATGTATTTCCCTAAAACATGTGTTCTCAATTTTTGCGGATCTTCTTTAATCCCATGTAGCATTAGCAGGCAGATATAGCACTAAAAAAAAAAAAACAATCTGAAAATCCATTTAGAGCTGCTCTTTATTTTGTTTAACAAATGCAGTAATTAACATGTATTTATTTTTTAAAAAATAAACAAAAAGAAAACAGGAAACACAAAAATGACCCTCATCAAAATCCTTTTTTTTGAAATCTGCAGTATTAGATTATGTTTTACTACTTAGAAATAGACAGTCCAAGCTACATGAAAGGAGTGCTAGTTTCTTATATTTATTTAATAAAGATTTATCATTATTACATCATGTACCCAGCATTCCCAAGCTGACTCAAAAAAAAAAAAAATTGCAAGTGGAAGTAAACCCTTCCACGCACATATCTGAACTGAAATAAGGGTTGAAAACTGCAGTCTTAGAAACATAAAATTAGTCAATGACAAAGTGTGCACATTTGCTTTACAAAAAAACAAAAAAAAAACAAAAAAAAAAAAGTTCTGTAAGTGAATTGTAAGGAAATGCTCTACAAAGCAGCTGGTTTTGCTAGAATGTGAGTCAAGTCTCACCTGTGTTCACAGGAGATAGCTGTATGCTTCCCACCTCAGCCAAAGCCAGCCTAGGCTAGGTAAGCAGCTCTACATAAAACCAAACTCAGGGAAGAATTTGCCTCATCCCATTTTGCTGTTGCAAAGCTGTTATTATTTTCTTTTGTCTTTCTGGTAGTTCCAGATGTTTAACCCTAAGGAAGTGGATGAGAAAGAGAGAGAAAGCACTTGTTCTAGGTAGATATATATGGAAATGCATAGCCACAGAAAAATTAAGGCTCTTTCAAAATCTCTGGAACTAGTGTATTCTCAATTAAGCTCAGCATTTCTACATCATGCTTTTTTTTTCCAATCTATGTATACCCAGTAATACATCAGCAGGAATTTTCTATAGTTGAGATTAAGAATAAAAAGGCAAACCGTTGAGAAAGTTTACATCATCTAGTACATAAAGCTTACATGAGAGAGATAAAGTAATTAAAAAGTTCATTGAGAATATGGTAAATTTTACAAATAAACTGCACAATTTCTCTAAATAAGCAAAGAAGAACAAATCTCAATAACAACTACAGAAAGATAGAATGCCAAGCAATATTGTACAATTCTATTCAATTTAGATGACGAGCATCCTCACATCTGTTGAAAGAAATTTGCTTACTTACCAAATGTCATGCAAATATTTAACATTTTTAGAATAAATACATAATTATGTACTATTTTGAAGAGAATACTGATTTTTCTCTATTTACTTCCATTGTTCTCTCTTTTTCCTCCCTCCTAAGCTTTCCCTTCATAACCAAAATAAGCATAAAAAATTCCATTTTTTGCTCTGATATTTATCTTCTTGAATTTTGTTCTGCCCAGTCTAATTTTGTGATATAGGAAACAGAACGCTTAAGGCCTACCTAGTACTTGGTTGAGAAATCCAGGTGATTTTTCAAAATATTAAATAACTATCCCAATGAAATCCACTCAGATCCCATAAACTAAAGCTAAAATAACAATATCAGACACTAAACAAAATTCAGATAATCTCTTTCAATGATGCTGTTACAGTTAAGCTGATAAACAAAGGTAGGGAAGGGGAAGCCTGGAAGCATTATGACCAAAAGCTTGTCAATAGAACAGGTCCTACAGCTGGGTAAAATGATCCATCCAATGATAAACACTTGGTCTTCAATTACTTTTGTAATCATGACATTCTTTCACAGCCAGTTAAAAGAGGCAGCCTGAAACACACCTCATAGGTTGACATGAAATGGTTTAATATATATTTAAAAAATGAGAGTAATGCATATGGTATTTACTTGATAGATAACAAAAAAGACCAAATAGTTTCAAATACAAAATGTTCCTCAACACCTCCCTGGAATTAAGCCAAAACCTTCAGTATCATACTAACAGTGAGCACACACACACACACAAAAAAAAAAAAAAAAAAAAAAGACAGATGGCTGCAGGCAAAAAACCTGTTCCTGTCCCAAACATTAGCTAACTGAACAGTACATGCAAAGCTACTGGAGGTGACACAAGAAATTTCTGGACATAATTGGATAACATCAAGCATCTAACACATTACTGAAAAGAGCACAAGGGATAGCCAGATTTCACAGATGGTTAACAGGGAGTAATGTGAGAAATGTCTAAAATTTAGCTGGCAGTTAGAGGGGAGAGTATGGGATCTTTTGGGAGGCAGCTCTTCCAAAACCAGCAATACCAGGTAGTCCTGTCAGTAACACTACGCTTGTAAGTTGAGGAGAGTATTTGTCTATTTCAAGAGCATACTTTAAAACCAATTAGCTAGACATGAGGACCAGATCTGTGCATTAGTTTTGTTTGTGGTTTATGTGGATGATATTTGTGTTTCTGTTTCTCTGCATGTCCTTAGAAGTATTTTTCTGCTGTCTCTTTCAACCTTTGCACAACCAGTGGTGTCTTCATTGCGTGGGTACACTGGGAGCGCATGCTCAGCTTCACAGGATCTGGAAGCATCTAGCAGATAAGGAGAGGAGGAATACATCTGTCTTGAAGCCAAGGTATTTGGATACCTGTAGCAATATATATGGAGATTTGTGAATGACAGAAAGAAAATGGTTTTCTATTTGAGAGGAAATGAGAATGTCAATAATAAACAGATGTCTGAAGTTCTCGGTTTATCAAATGGGCTTTCCAATCAGTTATTGCCTGTTCTTACAATGCCACTTTCACAAAAAGGTACTGCTCAGCAATGAGTGAATTATAGCAAAATAAAGCCAAAGCTGTAAAGTTTTATGGCACGTTATATTGGTACACATACTTGATTAAAACTGTGATTTTTTTTTTTTTACTTTAATACTTTTGGGAGCAGTTTCATGCTGTCAAATTACTTTGGAAAAACCTAATTTGTAGAAGCATCTGCTGTCACATTTTGGCAAGTGCTTCCATGACGCCTTCCCCCTGGACAGCACAGATCAAACTAACAAAAGCAAAAGGCAAGGGTGTGATGAAATCTGTTTGTCATCAAACCAAATAACTTTCCTTATAGATAACAAAAAAGGTTCACTAGAACTGAGTCCATAACTGAGCTTTGATGGAAACAAATATTCTGTTCTGTAAACAAACAGCACACTGAAAAACTCCTTGTTACTCAGTTTCTCTAATTCAACATGGGGGAGAAGGCCTTTCTTTTTCAGATTGGTTTCTAAAATAGTTAAGATTTAAGGCAAACACACCCTTTCAAAACTAAAACACTTGCCCTCAAAAGTATCTTGAGGAACCAAAATTGACCAGTCAATCTTTCTGAGGGATTAGAGCATTAGCACAGAATAAGGAAGGGAAATTTCTGCCTACTTTGCAATTCTGCTGTGTTTGGAATCAACACAACAAAGTGAAAGCATATTAACTCAGCTTACAAGTCTTCAGTAAACTACTACATATAAGTATATAACAAGATTTGATCACCTACTGATGGAACAGCTACCTTTTAGAGGCACCTTTTGCCCTGCAGCTCACATCAACCAGTGTTGTTCAAGTCCTTAAGAAACAGTGGGCTTCATTGTATTTATGTATTAAACAACTACTCCTGTGTTCTCTCACCATGCCTCTGCCCAGCTTCCAAAACAAATTAAAACAGACACCTCATTTAAACAGATAATTGCATCCTACCACAAAAGGGGGAGGAGGAAAATCCTTTTTTAAATGTCGATCTGTCCCATTGCCAAGTAGAGAAAACTTACTCCTTTCTTTTTAAATGGAAAAATGTCATTAAGTTTGTTAACACATTCTACAGGTAAATTCCATAGAAATGCACTCCTTAATGCCAACACCTGTTCTGCTGGTCTACACACAGAATACCTGCAATACACAAAGCAATTTTCTAAACCAGAAATGACACAGAATTGGCCCTCAGGAGAGCTACTTGGAAGAATTACATCAATATACTGCAGAATAGTCTCAGGAAAAACAAAACAAAACAAACAAAAAGAAAACACTAACAACAACAACAAAAACAAGACAAGCAAAGAGAACAAATCCTGTTCTCAGGCTGTCTAGAATGAAAAACTCTTCCAGAACTGCCATCTTCTGGAGAAGCTGCAACTTTTCTAGTCCATCATGAATGAGTCCATTGTGAGAGTGCCTTTCTGGACTGAACTTCATGTTGCATTTGCTGGGGCTACACCACCACAAAACACAGCTGCCTGCCCTGAAGTCCTATTCCATGTCTTGTGCAGAGCTACAGAGGTTGCTGAAAGGCCTCAGAGGGACTGGAACAGCAAATTAAATGCTCTGGGATTGCTCCAATATGAATTGTCTCCTTGTCTCCACTCTACCCTAATCTGGCTCCTAGGCTGCTATGGGACCAAGAGTAATTTTATTCATGTTTATGCATGCTTATGCATGTTTGAGATTTTTTTCCAAAGCTATGATGAAATCAATATTGCAGGGTGACCGAGTGTTTCCTGCAGACAGCCACACAAGCTCTCCCCGAAGAAATTCCTTCTTTCTCTCCACTGTAATACACATACAAGGCAATTATTACTCTCCCTAGCATGAACTCACTCACTACATATGGCCCCCAGCTCTCAAATACAACCAGAAGTAGGTAGGAGGAACTGCTCTACTGTCCCTATATAGAGGTAGAACTACCAGTAGGAGTAATTTTCAGTGCATTGGCCAATTATACGATGGCCAATTGTGTGACATTAAAACAGGATTCAAAATCATGTGCATGGGTTGAAATGGTAAGTCAACAGAATTGGGAGGAGTGAAAGAGTTAGCTGTCTGATAGCCTGTAAGTTCCAACACTCTCACAGCTTACATACTTCTCAGTTATTCAGTGATGGTTAAGTGGGAAGATACAAAGAGGTTCAACCTGTAGGTTAAAATATACTACAGCACTTCTGAATAAGCTTTCTGAAAAATTCTGTTTCACAAGTGTTTAACTGAGACTTCTGGGAGGCTTGGTATAAAGCAAGCAGCTGCTGTTCTAAATAAAAAAAAAAAAAAAACAAAAAAAACATGGATATAAAGGAAGAGAGAAGCACTGGTAAGAGGGAAAAAACATTGTCTGCACACATTTTCAGAAATACATTTTAAAAGTAAACAACCACTTTTTCTTAAGGTGTTTCAATTATCTTGTCCTTTGAGAAGCCACCTAAGTCAGCCATGCAACCAAGCAACAGACCTTGGAACAGAGTTCCAAGCCACAAAATATTATCTGGAACATCTATCATACATGGAACTGTTTATTATTATTTAGAAGCATTCTAGTAACAAGCTGTGTATAAATCACACTTGCAAATCCCTACAGTCTAATGAACTTTTAGAATTAATGATTTATTCATTCTCATTAGAAGGGCATAGGATTACTCTTTTCTGCATGAGACAAGAGCATAACACAACAACTAAAATAGCACAGAGAAACAGAACAGAACAAGATACCAACCTATCCAGAGATTGATAGTGACTCATGTAGATTATACTGGGGATATCTACCAATAACTGCATACACTGAAATCAAGACTGGGTTGTTAAAAATTACTTTAGTCATGATATAGGATTATTCATTGTGTAGAATGTATGAATTCATCCCAATATATCTTCTCAAGACAAAAGTGGTAAGTTCCCTAACCAGTTAGAAAATGTAACACAAGCTTTAAGGTACCTTCTCAGATAAACTATACAGAAGATAAAAAGAACATCCTAATGACAGGTTTGAAGTACACACAAAAGATAGTATTTACCTGGCTCATGCAGGTACAACCCAGGTAGGAAAAAAAAAAAAAAATTTAAATGTTACATATTTAATACAGAGTAAAGTACAGCTTAAAGGACAAGTGACACAAGTCAGTAACCTTCGAGTTCTATACAAGCTTAAGGCAAATCTTCCACCGGTTAAAGTCCCACGACACAAACTCTTCTTTCTAGCAAGAAACTAAGACAAGATTTGTTCTTTGGAGATGGTACAGCAGAGTATTAAGATACTGAAGGGCTACTCATCTGTTTCATACCACATTCAGAAGTGAAGAAGCATGTCCAAGCTCTTCACATAGCCATCTTACTTATATCCTACATGTTCCTCCTACAAATGTCAAAGAAATAATGATACTTACAACCAATGGGGAAGCAGGAAAAAAGGGGAAGTTTTTTATTTAAATATTTTTTTTCAATTGTCTGAAACATCTCTAACATTTATACTTACAAATATAATCGCGTCCAAGAACGGTAATATTGACAAATATTATATAACAAGTAATTTACATTCTCTCTCTTGTTTACCTGCAAAACCTTATTGTTAAGTCTTGCTCCTTTCCCAAAAGGATTCTAAGTTCACTGCTAGAACAAGAATTAACCACTCTTGTGTCTTATTAAAAAAAAATAAAATTAAAAAAAAAATTCCTAAAAGGGCACAGAATTCCATCTCTCCTTCCTGAAACAAGCTATTATTTGCTATTCTTACAGTTAACATATAATATGACCCACCTTAAAATAGTAATAAGATACCAGTGGTTTCTTGTGCTTGGCCGTAATGTGACAGATAATAGCACATACATTCCTCTTGCATTATTCAGAAGCATTTCTGCTGAAGTATCTCCTAACATTTGGAAGTGATGGGGTTTTTTATTTTAAATAAAAATCTTCCCCATCAACCTGGCACGTTTAACACACCAATTGTCATTTTCAGCAGGATTTCATATTTTAAAAATTGGTCTCTCAGCAAGACATAGGTACACTAAAAACATAAGAATAATGAGTTATTGATTCCATCCAACAGCACCAGTGATTTGAGCAGCAACACTGAACTTGGAAAGTGAGGAGACGAGAAACTTAGAAATTGAGAATGCACTGAAACATGTTGGGGGAAAAGTCCATTTAAGTGGTATTACATGTTTGTTGCCATGATTTTTTTTTTCTAAAGAGGAGTGATCAAGTGCCCATTTTCTTCCATTTAGACTCCAAATAGAGTAATAAAAGTATTTTTCCCTTCAGATAACAAAAACGTTATAGTAATTTTAAATCTCTGTGAAAATTTACTTATTTCCTCACTTACAATCGTAAGAAGCAAATAGATTAAGAGACCAGCTAAACTTCACCATTAGTGCATGTATTGTGAACTAATTTGTCAAAATATCTTCCAAGAATACAGAATAGCTGCTATTATTGATTCCATTTACAGGATTAAGAAGTCCTGAAAAGTACTAAATGTCACAATGTCATTGTAACCAGAGTTTAAATAACCACTGAAGAAGTGATAATGCTCTATTAAAAAACACCATATAAACTGGACAATAGACTAACAATCAAACATGGTCCATGACCTTCCCAGTCCTTTCTCTCTCTAGAGAGAGTGCAAGTTATATTGCCATTTGAGTCAAAAAGTACAACTAATGGGATTAATGTCACAGACATGTGGCAAAGTCAACATAAGTATTTGTGAAGCAGAAAGAAAATGAAAATAAACTAGTTCACTCTTGAAATTCTAAAAGAAGCTACCTGTTACTTTCTTCTTCACTTCAAGAACAGCCTTGATTACCACATGTAAAATTTAATGCATCATGCTTGCTTACTAATTACTTCAATTCATGTTCCATGTCCATTGACAAGGACATCCATGACATTCAGTTCTGATGGAGAAACATTTGCAGCAATTCAGGCTGCTGAGTCAGAAACTCATTTCTTTATATCACATTTAATTCATAAACATTATTCATTTCATTTATTTCTTTTCTTCACCTGGAAAAAACGCTGAATTCGTAAATAAAGATGCTTTCCCATGACTCATTACCTCTGTCACCAAGCATAAATCCTCTACTCCACACCAGAGTTGGATATTCCAAAAGCAATGTTTCTCAAGCAGAAAAGTGATATTTCCAGGATAAACCTTTAAAAGCTTTACAACACAAGTCAGGAGGTTACAGAACTAGGATTCCAAGCTTCAAAATGTCTATATAGGAAAACTTACTGCATAGGTGAAAGAAGACAAGAGTACGTAAAAATCAGGTGAACTACTATAAAAATAATGCCTCTGGGTTCTACCCATCTCACCAGACAGCTGGACTCCCAAGAAGCTTCCAAAGGGCTAACTGTACAGAGCAGCAGTGTCACCATCTCATTCAGCCACAGCTACACATCTTGGGAGATGGAGCACAGTGCTCGTGTTCTTCCTACACAAACCTCAGTTCTCTCTCTTGTGACAAAAGATTTTTATGAAATGTCACCACAATGTTCCTACATACCTGAGATCCATCTCTCAAGCAAATGTCATGACCAGGCTTACATTTTCCAGGTGGCAGCAATGATTTTGGAGAACATGCACATATGTGTATGCTATGTTCGTGCACCTTATTTGTACATACTCAATGGGTGAGATGCACCCCTTTCTCCACTCACTGGGTACTACCAAAGACAACGAAAGCTACTGCTGCACTTTGTGAATCAACACAACCAGAAGCTGTTTGCACACTTATTTAAAAGCCTTATTATAGCATGGGGGGGTTGTGGGATTTTTTCCCCACACAAGTGTTATACTCTCAGTCTCCTAAAGTCTGAAAGCAAAGGTTAGTACAGACAGGGACAGAAAAAGAATCATCAGCTGGCCTTAATACATCATGCTTTGTATGCTTTTAGTGCAGTTGTTCTGAAGACACAAACATGAGCAAATTAAGTGACTTTAAATAATAAATTCCAAACTAACTAACTACAGAAAATCTTCCAGCAGTAGCTGGAACCCTTTATGTTTAGCCTGCTATATCTGGCTGACTAGTTACAAAGTCAATTAACATTGTGGTAGACCGGGCCAGTACCTCTTAACTGCAGATTCACATGCCTCATTTTTCAAATAATTAAATATAAATCATTTTTTACATAAGACACCAAGAAAGGAAGGCTAGGTATTACCACTACTTTCCTGACACACAAGCCTCTTATAAAAAACAAAATTATCTTTAAATCATTAGCTCTCTAGCCACTAAGGAATGTGTCCAGACTACAAAGGAGGCCATCCTGACATAAGTAATAGCACCACTTTCAGAAGGTAATACAATGTCATAACACAGTTCGACAGCCATCCAGTATAACTCCCCATAAAAATGCCAGTAGACAATATACAGTAAAGTGTTTTGCCTGTGAAACTGATATGCAGGGCAGTAAAGAAACAGGCACGTTATTAAATGTATGCTGTAGCATAGACATTTTTAAGTCCACATCCAAAACTTTTGCTCCATTTTCATGCATTGCTTGAGTAGTGATACTGTGTCCACTTTATTAGAATAAAGGCTGAATCAAAACTTATAATATTTCTGTTAGATTTTATTACCTGTTTACTTTAAATAAACTTTCACATGAGAGGAAGGTGAAACCCTCAGGGATGTATTAGCTCATGTTGGGGGCCTGGTCTGCACTGCTAGAAAGACATCCACAGAAAACAATATTTAATGCACTGCCAGTGCAAGTCAGATTTGTTTTAGGAATTCGCCACTGTTGTGGTATAACCCCAGTGGACAGCTAAGCACCATACAGCTGCTTGCTTACTCTCCCACTGTGGCTTGGGTGAGAGAATCAGAAGGGAAAGGAATGCAAACACTTGTGAGTTGAGAGAACGATGGCTCAAAAGGCAGCAAAAGCTGTGCATGCAAGCAAAGCAAAACACAGAGTTCATGCAGAAATTCTCATCAGCAAAACAGGTGTCCAGCCATCTCCAGGAAAGTAGGGTTCCACCACATGGAGTGGTTACTTGGAGAAAAAAATGCCATTATTCCCAAGGTCCCACACTCCTCTTAACATTACCCCATCTCTCCTTCCCCCAGTTTTTATTGCTGAGCATGATGTACATGTCCATGATGTGGAATATCCCTTTGGTCAGTTGCTGTCAGCTGTCTCAGCTGTGTCCCCTGGACATTTCCTGTGCACCAACCAACCTACTCACTGGTGGGGGCAGAGTGAGAAACAGAAAAGGACTCCACCCACTACTCAGCAATGACCAAAACATCTGAAACATACCACTATACAAACTATTATGAAGAAAATTTACTCTACCCCAGACAAAAGTAATAAAATTACATTTCTTAAATACCTGAGACAAGAAACTATCAAAAAGAGATTAAAAAAAATAAATTTTCATATAAATGAAAGATGAGTCAAGCTTAGTCAAAACATTGATCTTCCGGTCAAAACCTTCAGATTAGTGGCAAAAATACCACTTAGTTCAGCAGGGCTCACTCATTCCTTCAGAGGTGAGGAAATCACATATAGGCACTCTTGAGAAGAGCATGCCTTAAATAGAGACCTGCCCATGAAAGTATCTCACTAGTCACTAATTCTGGCTTGGTTTGAACTTTTTACCTGTCACAATCCCACTAAATATTTGTCACTAGGTCTACATTGATGAGCACATAGCTACATACACAATAACTGCACAAACTAAGTGTAGTTAATTCAAGGAGACTCCTCAAGTTTCCTTCAAAGGTAAAGAGATTTTGATAAAAAACCTGATAAGTCCTCCTGAGATACTAGAATTTATCACTCCCACAGCATTCACTGAGGATTTCATCTGGGGCTATTGAACTGAAGTATCTGCTTCAATCCTCATTTGCATCAGTCAGCAAAACACTGTTACTAAGACTCCACTCTTCCATTACACGCTTAAGGGAAAGAGAATTTATTCTGTGGCATTATTTACATGTCCCTACAGAGCAACTGTCAAGACAAGGAGAATTCTGTCATATAGATCTGAAGATATAGTGGGAATTTCCATCTGTTTCAAAGGTTTACAACAGCTATATGCTGAATCTCCCCAGAATGCCACAAAGTCTAGAAGTGTTTCATATTAGACTCCAGATTGACTTCACAGTGTTGATTTTTGACCTATAAAATCCTAAACGCTCTGGCATTTTATGAAATATTGTTTGGGGCTAGTACAGCAGGGCTTTGATAGTGGTGGTGGGGCAGAAGGATGGCTCCTGTGGAAAAATGTTGGAAGCTTCCCTAGCTCCAGTGTATCCCTTCTTCTGGCCAAAGCTGAGTAGATACAGGAAGCTGAATGCACCTCTGTGAATAACATATTCAAGAAAGGGAAAATGAAACTGCAAAAAGGGGAGGGTCGGGGGGGGGGGGGGGGGGGGGGGAGAGGGTAGATGAGAGCAATACCAGAAGTAGAGATATCAAGGTTGGTGGAAGGAGGTATCTGAGCAGAGATTACTTCACAGCCCATGGTGAGATGGCAGGCTGTCCTCCCTACAGCCCATGGAGAAGCATGGTGGAGCAGATGTGATTCTGCAGCCCATGGAAGATTACAGAGGGCAGATGTGGACCTGAAGCCATGGAGGACTATGGTGGGATGGACATGGACCCACAGCTGTGGAAATCCCCATGGCAAGGGAGGTGACTGTTCCCAAAGCAAGCAGTGACTCTGTGGGCAGTCCAGGCTGGAGCAGTCTGTGCCTGAGGGGCTGCACCTGTGGGAGGGATTCATTGAAGGGGTTCACAAAGGACTCTCTCCCATGAAAGGGAACACACGCTGGAGTATGGAAAGGCTGTGAGGAGTCCTCCTGAGGAGGAAGGAGAGGCAGAAACACCGTGTGGGGAACTGACCCTAAACCTCCACTCACTGTTCCCTTGTGCCACTGAAGGGGATGCAGCAGTGAAGCAATTTGGGTCTGGGAAAAAGGGAGAGGTGGGAGGATGGTATTTTAAGATATGGTAATGTTTTCTCATTCTTCTGTTCTGATAGATTAAATCAATTATTTTTTTTTTCTCCCCAAGGTGAGTTCATCTGTTTTGCCTGTGAGCATAATTGGGAGTGAAAACCTTCCCGTCCCTGTACTGATTCACAAGCCTTTAGCTGGATTTTCTCCTCTCTGTCCCACAGCAGGGGGTGGGGAGTGAGCAAGCAGATGCCTGGTTCTTACCTTCTGGGCCTAAGCATTTTTGGCACCCCACGTTTGGCACCAATAAACCTGTCACAACTTTAGCCAATAACAAGGTAACAGATGATCTCTGTTCATTTGCCCACTTACCTTCTCAGGAGAAGATTGAAAAGGGAAATAAGGGAGAAAGGGGAGAAGGACTAGGATAGGTTTAATGAAGTAATGACAATGAAGGTGAATTACATACAAATACATAAATATGGAACCCCCACCCCTGAGTTGATGAAAAGGAGATAGATGAGATTCAAGGGTTGGACTTGATGATCTCTGAGGTCCCTTCCAACCCGGCTAATTCTATGATCATCTGTAAGACTCAACAGCCTGAAGAGTCTCAGCTCCCCTCTGTAATGGAGGAGCAGACAGTGTCTGCTTCTAGTATCAAGGTAGCAAAAACTCTGGAGAAGGGGAAAGGTGGAAGCTGCTGTCTTCTGGCACCAAGAGGAAGTCTCCTGCCCAAATTAATGATTTGCAACATCAAGATGGTTTAGTGGCCTCAAAGTTCAAGATGAGCCAGAAGTGCCTAGCAAAAGACCTGGTCTACCTAACCCTAAACCATGCAAGAATACGAGGAAGAAACAGTAGCTCCAGTGTCGATGAGATAGTGGAGCTCAGGACCCTGAGCAGGGAAGTCCCGCACCGGCCTCAGGAGCAGATGGGAGCGCCCAAGTCCAGGGTCCCAGCAGAGCCTGCAACAGCCAAGCGGGTCCTACCTGAGGAGGCAGCAGCAGGTGACCTGTCTCACTGAAGGATGCTCTTCTCAGGTGAGGAAACAAGGTGCCAGAGCAGATAAACAAATAAAAAAACCAAAACCATGCAAGCAAGCAGACCCGAGCACAGCCGTAGAAGCACCGGGCCGGGCTCCCTCAGGAGCCATTTCACACTGAGCGCCATGGGCAGGAGCTGTGATTGGCCCCTTGGGGTCACCGGCACCGGCACCGGCCTGGAGGAGGGTAGTGGTTCGTGGGTGGTCTCGGGTCAGTATAACCACAGGAATTCTTTATCCTGGTCCTTTCAAATCGGGACACACAAGTAGGACGGATTCTGCCCCAGTGCTGTATCCAAATGATTAACGCTTTCCAGCTGTTGTCTTGGTCCCCTCTGGCCTACAGGCTTGTGTTGTCTTGCCAATCTTTTCATAAGATGACAGCGGTGAAGATTAAAGGTAGGACTCCCTGCCACTGAAGTGCTACAATTGAAAAACCTGATGTAGAAAGAGGCTTCGCTTTTGAAACTCATTTTAGAAGCTGACATTATTTCCTGGGGCACCAAGACTGTTAAGATTCAAGACCAAAACACCTGAATTTCTAAGAATTTGTGAGTAAAAAGGGATGATGGGCAAGCAGACAATTAAGACTTTTAACCAACAATATGGAAACTATTCCTCTGGGAAGGCTTACAGATACCCTTTGGGTCCTAGCATCTCGAATTTCTCTGGGAACAGAGGTGACTGTGCAACATGATGGGAGGGTTGGTTTGGGAGTTCTGTGTTTAGGGATCTCAGGTACTGGGATTGCCCTTGTGAAGGAAAAAAAAGAAGAAGAGAAAAAAGATTTTTAAAAACAGTATTACACCACCTTCCAGCACCTCCCCGCACTGAACGATGAAGATGCAGTGGAGCTGAGAGCAGTCTTTGTCTGTGTGAAGAATCAATGAGGAAGAATCGTTCATTTAATTTCATTTAAATAAAATAAATAAATAAATAAAAGCCAAAAACACAAAAGTAATCCTCCAAGTAGTCTGCAGAGACTGAAGGCCCTACTGCCTGAAGAGGTGAGAAGAAAAAGTCCATTGGAACACAGTCTAATGGCCCATTGTAGAAACAGCTTGCATAGTGAACTGAAGAAGCAAAAATTCCTTCAGAATATCTCAAATTCCTTATAAAAATAAGTAGACGTTACTGCTGCCCTGAAGAGAGTCAAGTAGCAAGAAGGAAACTAAAAAAAGGGAACATAGTCAGCCAAATGATACTCATCATCTTTCTCTTTAAAACAAGCCCCATTTGCTAGCTGTTATTTGGTAAGAAGTGGGAAAAAATATGAAGGGGTATGTTAGAAAGCTAAAAGAAAAGGGAGTTTAAAAAAAAAAAAAAAGAAGAAAACAAGGTGAGCCTAACACCTTCACCCTAAAAAAGTATAGGGTTGTGTTTATCTCAGCTGACTAAACTATCAGATCTGACGCATCACTTACCCTAAAGCTAAAAAACCAGCTCAGTTGTTTTAGTCCTACTTAGATTCTTGCCAAGGTTCCTTAAATTTAGCTATTCTTCTCAAAGAAAAATAAATTCAAAGTATAGGGCTGCTTTTAACTTGCTTAAAGAAAAGGAAAAACTACTAGCCATTAGGCTCCCTAAAAACAGAGGCAGCAACAAAAATCCTCATCTTCCGTTTCAATTTTAATGTAAATGGAAGAACCAGGAAAGCAGGGAAATGAATCAATATTGTCTTCATGCAGAGCAGCAGAGGAAGAGAGCACAGTAAAAGAAAAGGCAAAAATAGTAACACTTGCCACTAGTTACTCCAAATGTGAAATGAAATTCAGTGAGTGAAACATGCCAAAACCCTGTGTCCAGCATTAATAAATTTTAAAAAAAATATTCATAAAGAAACAGAATTCTCAGAAAATTAATATTTTCTGAGAATGCTTGAGAATCTGATAAATACAAATTACCCATATTTCAAAATATCTTGTTTCATATAATATGTATTCCTTTAACAGTGCTCTGTATAAACTATCTATATTCTTCAGTTTTCCTTTCCCACCATAAAATTTTATTTTTTTAAAACAGTTCAACATATGGTAGATTCATATCTGTCCCGGTTTGGGCTAGAATAAAGGTGATTTGCTGTCTTGTAATTTTGCTTTCAGCTAAGTCTCTTGTAAGTAGCTGCACTTGCTGAAATTAACAGCAAGTTTCTCAGACACTGTCTGCTTCTGGGACTGATAACACTCGGTGTTTATAGTTACAGCCAGAGACTGGTCTGCAGAGCCAAGGACACTGCTCAGCTCTGAGGAACATCATCAGATGGTCTTGGGATTTATTTGATACAATAAAAAAGAGCAGAGACTAAATGAGAAGAGATGACTGTGAATTAACTTTGAAATCATACATTAGTATTGGGTTTGTCAAGGCAAACAGTAAGCTTAGTTTATGATATATGTAATACTCGGGTGAATCACTGCAAATATCCTTTTGGATAATACAACCTTAAGTGAAAGTTTACCATTCATGAAGGTTTTAAAAAGTAATACCAGAACTAATAACGACCAAAAATTTTGAACATCATTTTAACATCATCAAATCCAAAATGGCAGGGTTTGATCTAAAAAGAGAGAGTAAAGAGGGAGAAAATCAACAAATCAAATCAGAACATGCAGTCTGTGATCACCTCGCTCCCAAACAGCAGGGCCACAGATCAGTGGCAGAACTTCAGAGACCAAAAGCCCATAGTTATTGCATTTTAAGTTTGTGTTGTTTCAACTCCAGTGATGACAATGTAGTGGCATTATTTTAGTAATGTTGCATATAACCAATATTTATGTATTATGGATCAAACATAACAAATACAAATCCCCACAAAGGTTATGTTTCAATCTACATCTTTCTTTGGAGAGAGCTCAGCAGAAATGTTCAAAAGTGTTTCTTACAGGAACAGAGACAGGAGAGAGGGAGTGGGAAACAGGCAGGACTTCATTCCAAGCACAAGATTTACTAACATCCTACAGGCAGAGGTGATCACTCTTTACCTAGCAGTGATAGCAAACATCACTGAAGGAATAAAGCAGTATAAAACAGTAGTCAAATGGGTTGCTTTGGCTACCCTGGGTTAGTATCTTTCATCTGTGAGCTAAAGGTTAAAAAGTAGTATCTCTGTCAACCATGACAAAGATTCACTCTGGGTTTCCTTCTTAATCTGACCTTGCTTTGCACATGATAAGACTAGGAATATAATCAATTTTCCAAATCTCCAATGCTGTCACCAGAGTAGATTTCCTCCTATCTAGCTAGAAGGGTTACACACATATCCTTCTCAACTAAGTGAAAAAAGTCCCCTGGCTTATTTTTAATTCTTATCAGTACCTTGTTCACCATCTCTGGAGACATTCAAAACCCACCTGGATGCCATCCCATGCAACTTGCTCTAGGTGAACCTGCTCTGGCACAGGGGATGGATTAGATAATCTTCAGAGGTCCCTTCCAACACCTAGCATTCTGTCATTATGTGATACTTGTTTTATTGTTTGTAAAATAGTCATAAATCAGAATATCAGAACTTGTTATTTTTATGTCTCTGAGGTTTTCTTCCATGTGCAAATTCTAAACCTCCTTTTACAGCAATAATAGCAGATGATACTAAAATGCTGCAGGCAACATAACCACAAACACAAAGCACTAATTATTTTCTATGCAAGCAGATCACAAAGATGTTTATCTGTCAAACTCTTGAGGTCAGGAAAAATTTATTAACTTCAGTTTTGAATTGGGAGTAAAATAAAGTTTTACAAAACTTCTAAGATCCTATGCTATAGAATCTAACCAGAATCTAAATCTGCTGTGGGAATTTGGTATACTTTCAAGTATTAAATAATATAATGTCATATAGATAGCTGATGTTTCTAAAAGGACTGTTAATACTGCTTGGAACATTTTAAATGTTCTAAATAAATTTGTCATCTTTGGATTAGCAGGATCATCCTGTTCCTTACGATATTTCACACATTATGTTATATAAAATTTGTCATTTATTTTACGGTGGTTTTTCTTGATTTGAATTTTGAGTTTTCTCCAGCTTAAGATCTTTATCTTCTTCTCCCTCACATCCACTTTAGACATCCTACCACCTTTATTACTTCTCTGTAGACCTTCAAAATAATCCTGTGTTTTTCAAGTTGTAGTTCAACAAGTATTAGAAACCTATGCTACTACTTCACCGTACCTAAAATATGTGTATGCATTCTACATCAGCCCCCTAAATTTGCTTTGGAATTAAGAGAAATTCTTAGGTTGGAAAAGTTTACTTGTTCAAGGATGTTCATCTGTCAAAGAGATACATTACTGGTGAACATCTTGCCTGCATCCCTATTGCATTTTGGGTGGTTGTAACTGATGGCACAATAGCCATTTATTTTACCAGCTGCTGTCCCAGAGCAAAGCAAGGAATACTTGCTTGAGGATTGCAGTGCCTCATGGAACCTTAGGGACTTGTGCTTCTGTAGTTCTGTGAACTATCTTGGTAAAAAAAGATAGAAGCTTCCATATTAGAAAAACAGTAGCAGACTTGACAGAAAACAGCACTGATTTTTAGGTCACAATACAATAAACACTTTTCACAGTCTAAGAATTAAAAAAAATTTAGTTCTGACATGAGCAGCTTCATCTATCTAGTACGTCTGTCCCAGTGAATTCTGAGACCCATAGTGAAGTTTATACTTATTATCCCAACAGGAAGCAATGTAGTTCACTTTTTACAACCCAGAGTAATCTACCTAATCAGCTCACTGATTAACAGAATGTTGAGAGCACTTCCTGTGCTAGAAATTTGAATTAAATATCTGTGATGACCAGAGCTAAAAATAGAAGAGGTAATATTTTCCTGTTCTCTGGAAAAGGCACTGTGTGAGCTTACAGCTGCATTATTCCTTTTTCTTTTAAGAGAAACTTGTGTTTTGACAGAATAGAAAGGAAAAAGACTGCTCTGCAGCAGTCTCATTTTGAATGATCCTCCATAATGGAAGCTTTTTTTAACAGTCACACATATAGAAGACACATGCCTGAAAGTAATCATTTAGGTATTGGACATAAAGGCATAAACTGAGAATACTTGTGGATTATTCAGTACAAAAAAACATAGTTCATATTTTATTTCAAGTGATTTCTCACAAAAATATCTCTTGAGACAACAACTAATAACTATCAATAAGAAAGAAGATGGTTTGTATAAAGGAATATAGCAGGATTAGAAGAGATTTTTTCCTCATCACATACACATCCAAAGAAAGAAAAATTACAGACGTTCACTTGTGTTCTTACAATAATATGCTTTGATAATTTCTTCTCAAATACAAATGCAGAGCAATTATGCAGTAATGTTTAAAAAAAAAGAAAAAAAAACCCAAAAACTTCTATAATATGGGAGGGAGTAGAACTGTAGAAGAGGAAAGCAGCTAAAAGGTCAGAAATGCTACCAAAGGACACCTAGAAAAGTAGACATATAAAACCTAAGAGCTGTTAGCCCTCTCTTCAGAAAGAAGAAACCATCTCAAGTATGTACTATATCAGAAAAATAAATTTATTTGTGAGGTTAACTAAGGAAACCGGCAAATAACCATTCAACACAGCAATGACAGCTTTCTGACACAGACATGACAGATCTTCTGTTGTACTTTGAGATACCCAAAGAAGATACATCCTGAAATATAGTGGAGATTATATTCTTTTTGTATTATTTTTTACATTAGTATGGACATAAAACCAGGTTTGAGGTATCTGGGGATTCACATTACATCACCTGCATCATATTGTTAGGTTCAATGGCAGGCAGCCACATGAATATAATTGCACTTCCTTGCCTCTGCATGAAAACAGAAGATTAATGAAAAATCAGAATTTATAATAAAGTAAAACAGACAGAATACATATGTATTCACAGCAGATTCACTGGGAGATACATAAAGTTTTTTCCATTATACAGAAAAATTATTTGTTGAGCTGAATGAAAATGCCTACAGCTATCCTAAGTATACTGTTCCATCGCATATTTCAGCATGCTTTTAAGTAATATTTCCTAAAATAACACCCTCATGCAAGCACTCTTATGGTAGGATACAGAATTGTTTTAAGAGGGTTTTTATTGTTATAGATGTAGTGCTTAGCAGTTCACCCCATCTGAAATAACATTATGCTTTTGTCACAACAAAAAGTTTCAAACACATTTACATCTTTGTGTATTTTCAGATACAATCATGACCCGTTTCTCACAAGCAGCATAAATAAATATATCTTTAAAAAATAATCCCAGAATGTTTCAAATTTAAATTCTGATTTTACAGCCACAACCAAACCTCATCCGTTCCAGCAAACTAAAGAGAATACTAAAGAATCAAGGTGAGCACTCCCATTGTAAAAGGGTTATAGAAAAACCATGCTTTCATTATTTGTTTAGATTTGGCCTCTGTCCCTCAAACACTTTGTACTGTCTGCACTACCCATAACCAAGAATTTCCTCAGCTATGATTTCAGTGGTACAATATGCTGCCATCTCTGCAGCAAGCAAAGAAATTGAAAGCAGAGGAATCAGTATTGTTTACTTGACAGCAGCCATATTTTCTCTCATTTGAAAAAAGGGTGAATGTGACAAAAACCTAATTTACTTGAATTTACTTCTACACAATTATAAAATAGGGAGTCTTGTTTGTCCTTCACACGCCTGCTGAACCCTAACTACAAGAATAAATGCAGGTTAGGTGAGGCCACAAGAAATTCTTCTAAAGTACCCACCCAAACCTACCATTCATTCTCAGCAATCAGTGAAGATCTGCCCTTAATCCTGATGATCACTCATCACAATAATTTGCACAGTCTGACATGCCCCAGATTTCAGAAGGACTAAGTGATACAACCCATGTATTGCATTGTCTCTGCTATCAATTCAGATGCTTAAGTGTTGGCATAATACTGAACATAAAATATACATCCTCACCACACAGAAAGCAAAGTGAATGCTCTTCCACTGAACTATTTTAGGCTATCAGTAAAATGAATACTTCTGAAGATAGTCTCCATCTTCACAGCCCCAGCCAGCTATTTCTGAGACACAAGTTGTGGAACTCCTTGTCAAGGATATGCATATTAAAAATTTGCACAAATTCAATAAAAGACTGGACACACTGATGCAAGGAAACCCATGAAGGGTTACCTAAGTACTGGAGAAACCACAGGTGGCTCTGGAATTCCTTGACAAAAGACCAGTGGAAACCTCATAAGGATTAGGAATATGTAGTGTAGGCACTTGCTCCGCTCATTTACTTTTGGTACATAACAACTCTTAGCTGATTTATAACCTCCTAGATAGGATGAGATCTAGGATGACCTCATCAGAAATAGGATGTGAATACACAGTGAGTTGGTTTGTCAGTACATATGCTCTCATGGGGCAGATTTTCCAGGGCTCTTGATCCCACCAAGTCTACTCCTACACTCTTGTGTTTAGAATCCCAATAACTAGCAAGTTTCTCAGCCTGTGTTCTCTCTCAATTTAAGAGACACAGATCCAAAATATAGCCTTTAGTAACAGAAAGTGACACTCTGCTAGTTTGACAGATGGTTTCCTCATAGAAAGGAGCAGCCCTGCAGAACAGATGGCAATGCTCCACAGAACACTTGTCCACAGACTGGAGCACCTGAGATCAGACCATCTGAAAATGTCTGGTACAAACAATTTCAGCTAAAAGCATAAAATAATTATACTGTCTTGTTACATATAATACATCTGATAAATTGAGAGTTTGACATTGGAAGACTTTAGTTCAAAAATCTCTTTGTAATTACAGATTAAATAGCTCTCCTAAGTATATTGAAGACTTACCCATTTGTATGCAGCCAAAACGTTCCTTTTCTTGCAATATAATCCTGTCTCAATGACAGAAATCATTTTATGTAATGCAACTTTTAAGAGATTCAGCTACTCAGAATATTGCAAAAATTAATTAAAACTACCTGTGATTTTCAAGTATAAAACTCCTATGTTCTTCCTGAAATTAAGAGTGCCACTACTGAAAGAAAAAAATGTGTTGCTGTCAACTTTCAACCCGATTTTCTGTATGATAGATAGTTTATTGAGAAGAACAGAGGTAATTTTTAGGGTATGGGATTAGAGATTTTATTCTTGTGGGACAGGGTACATGTGTTAAACTCACTCATCCAAGATTCTCTGCTAGTCTAAAGAGCCTGTGTATTTCTAATTCCATGCCTAAAACTGCGTCTGGTCCCTACTTTCGTAATTATCTCAAATAAAACAAGTATGTCTATTACTTTTAAACATCAAAGGGTCAGAGGTAAGAACTGAGCAAAGTAAGTTTGCAATGACTGATTTCACCCTTAGCTTCTGCACTTGACAACAAACAGCAGGGCCCCCAGTTGGACATGGTGTGAGGAACTGGATGGGTGAACTGTTGTAATTCCCCTCATCAGACCCACTTGGTACTCCAATAGAATTGGGCCGCAGAGAGTGGCACAGATCCAGCTTTGCAAACCCCTGAGCAAATCCTCATTAGCATTCCCAAAGGGATTGCTGGAGAGGAAGAAGACATGATAAGCATCCACATATGGCCTAAGTCTTGCATATGATGATAACATCAAGGAAAATGAGGATGGAAGAGCAGAAGGGGCTGAAGTCTATTCTAACTTCAGAATCGTGATGACTCAACCACACTTATCTGTTCTAAAACAAAGGAGACTGGCCTATAAAATGAGATGGACTTTGGGAGTCTCACCAATATCAACCCTTCCCTGTTGGCTGGCTCAGTTCTTGGATCCAGGATAGGACTCTCTATCTCTCTTTATTTTCTTACCCCTCTCTCACACACACACCTTTATATTTCTGTTTCCTCTTTACATATACATATATTTACACACTTATTGGAAATTTGTTTCCCTAAGAATTGCTACAAAATAGCCTTTAACAATAACATTGTTATTTGTAGCGAAACAGACTTCACGTGAGGTTTTTCCCCTTATCTGATTAAGGGGTATTTGGACAGTCCAAGGGGGCTTTCATTGGTTACTCTGAAAGGGAAACCATTCCCTCAAATGGAAATCCAGAGCTGGGAGGATTGGATCCAGCTGCACCTAAACTCCTCTCTGAGAAGGAGACCAGAAAGCAGGGGAGTCCAGTCCAAATCTCATCTGGGTTAGGTCACAGATCATGACATGTAGAGAAGAGCAAGATCTGAAGATCATAATAAATAGGATGTGTTTTTCTGGAATCCTGCCATGAACTCTGATTTCTCTCTGATTTTGAGTTAACATGATCATCCTGTGGCTCTTTTAAGACTCTGCTTCATCTGTCTCTTGAAAGGAAGATCCTTTTTGATCTTCTAGTAAGCCTCAGAGTACAGCTTTTATTTTTTTATATGCACAGCAATATCACAGAATGGTGGAGGTTTGAAAGGACCTCTGTAGTAAATTTAGTCCAGCCCCCTGCTCAACCAAGGCAATCCCGAGCCAGCTTTACAGGACCATATCCAGACAGCTTCTGTGTCTCCAGGGATGGACACCACCTGGGCATGGCCATTCAGATAGTTTTCAACCCACTTCATTGTGCTTATCCAGCTCATACATCAACAGCTTGTTTATAAGGATCTTAGGAAGACAGTGTCAAAGGTCCTAGTGAAGTCCAGTGGGACAATATCCACTATTTTCCCCTCATCCACTATGCCACTCATTTAATTGTAGAAAATTATCAGGCTGGTCAAGCATGGCTTTTTCTTGGTAAATCCATGCTGACTACTCCTTATCCTGGATGTGCCTGGAAATAGTTGCCATGAATAGCATCAGGGATCAAAGTGACTCTGACCAGCCTGTAGTTCCCAGAGTCCTCTTCCTTGGAGACAGGGTTGACATTTGCTTCCTTCCAATCTTCAGGCACTTCTCCCTGTTGCTGTGATTGACTGAAGATCATTGAGAGTGGCCCTAAAATGACATCTGCCAGCTCCGTCAGCAATTGGGAGTGCATGCCATCAGGGTCCATGGACTTCAGTATGTTCAGTTTGCTAAAGTAGTCCCTAACTTGTTCCTCCTTGTTTTCCTTCCACCAAGGGTGTGTCTTCCTTTCTACAGATCTTTCTCCTGATGTCTAGGACCCCTGAAAACGATTTTTGCTAGTAAAGACTCAGACAAGAAAGTAGTTCAGTACAACAGTCCTTTCCATATCCTATGCTACCAGGTCCCCTGTCATTTTGAGCAGTGGGACAACATCTGCCCTAGTCTTCCTTTTGTTGCCTATGTACTTATGAAAGCCCTTAATTGTGCCTTTCAAATAGCTGGCCAGACCCAGTTTCTTTTGGGTTTACGCTTTCCTAACTTCATCTCTAGATGCTTGGATAGGGTCTCTGGCTATTCTCTTCCAAGCTATTTATTCATTCTTTGCTTTCACCCTCTGTATGCTTATTTCTTGTGTCTGAGTTTGGCTAGGAGCTCCTTGTTCACCCAGAAAAACCTCCTGGCATTTTTGCCTGACTTAATTGGAATGGAACTCTTATTTCTGAGGAGGTGATCCTTGAATATTAACCAGCTTGACCCTACTTCCAGGCCCTTCTTCCATGGGACTTTTCCAACTGTATCTTTGAAGAGGCCAAAGCCTGCTCTCCTGAAGTACAGTCAGGAGCTTGCTTTTCTCCCTTGTCTCTATTCTCAGGGTCCTGAGCTCCACTATCTCATGGACACTGGAGCTACTGTTTCTTCCTCGTATTCTTGTATGCTTTAGGGTTAGGGAGACCAGGTCTTTTGCTAGGCACTTCTGGCTCATCTTGAACTTTGAGGCCACTAAACCATCTTGATGTTGCAAATCATTAATTTAGGCAGGAGACTTCCTCTTGGTGCCAGAAGACAGCAGCTTCCACCTTTCCCCTTCTCCAGAGTTTTTGCTTACCTTGATACTAGAAGCAGACACTGTGTGCTCCTCCATGACAGAGGGGAGCTGAGACTCTTCAGGCTGTTGAGTCTCACAGATGATCTCATCTATCTCCTTTTCATCTTCTGTGATGCTGTGCAGGCTGCTAACTTCCTCCTATGAGAACCCTCTTTGATGAAACAACTTCTCCAAGACTGCACACCTCTTGCAGGACACAGCTGTCTCCTGGCATCAGAGGTGGCCCCCAGGCATTCTCTGCAGCCTGGAAATCAGAGGGCTGCACCCACCATCTGAAGCTCAGTACATATAAAAACCTTTACCCTAGCAGGAACAGTTGGTCCCACATCTACTGGAGAAATTGCTCTGTGTATTTTTATCACCATGTCCAAGTCTATTCCTGTGGTGCCATTACAGCTGAGTTGTACCCTTTTTTCCAATCTTCTGCACCTATTGGCTGTCTCATTATGCTGACATCCCCTCTTCAGGTTGCAGACCACACCATTGGCCACATCTTGTAACTTTTGCTCCATGGACCTTTTGGACTGAGGTAATATAGGCAGAAGTCTTGGCCTCATTCAAGTGAATAGGACCGCTGTAGTAGATTACATCTGGATCAGAATTTCAACATCCATTTAAGTCCCTCAGGGGGACTCTCGGGTATTTTTTAAGGGCTAACTCTCATTGGTTAAGATAAACTGCCCTACAGTGATAGTGCTATGGAATCGACACATTAAGCAGTCACATGCACAGAATCTGAGGAGGAGAAAGGGTGTTTAAAAAACAACCAAACAAATAAACAAAAAAATAGACTGTAACAAAAACACAACAGGTTTTTTACAATATTTGTGGATTTATCTATTAAAAAAACAAACTAATTATAGTTTAAAAAAATGAGGGACTACAATTATTCAAGTTCACAGGCAATGCAGCCATAATATTTCCTTTGGAAGTTTCCACATATACTCTTGCCTCTGCTTTCAAAAACATGACATCTAACTGTAAGACATCATTTGACCATTTTCCTCCCTTCTGGCATCACAGTAGATATAGATAGAGTTATAGAAAATCATAATGAAAGAGTACTTTCAGAGATGTCCTTGGCAAAAAAAAAAAAAAATAATAATGTTTCCTCCTCCTCCTCCCAGGTTTATACAAATGTCTGAGGCTTCTGATCTTTTCAACCCCCTACCTAGGGACTGATGTTCTGCATTTACAGAGGCTATTTTTCCCAAAAGTATTTTAATTTTAATAATACAGACACAGACACAGAAGTTTCACTACTGTTGGAACAGAAAAGCTTCTTCCATTTTCTTAATAATTTTAGTGGTACTTTACATTTTTCTCCTTAATGGAAAAGTAGCATTATATGTTTTTAACTCTCATTTCTTGCTCCTAAGTTTCCTTAGGATTTCTGCAAGAAGACAAACATTTTACTTCTGCAGTAACCTTTCAAGATGAAATCACACAAAAGCCAGCATAAAACATCTGGACAAAGTAATCCTAGAAAAAAAAGAGCAGACTTCTTTCCATAGTGATATGAGCATCATTTTAGTCTTTAACATTAAGTTAATGGAATATTATCTGTAAACTTTTTGTAATGTATTACCCTTGCCTCTTTTTCATTCAAAATAGAAAATGAGCTACATTTATAAGCTAGTTAAGACAGTGAAAAATCTTATTCTCTACCTAGTCTACATTACAAGAAGTGGGGTTTTTTTAAGTTTCATGTCAGACAGTAAAAACACTTTCATGGCATTATACTGCAAAATGCATGCTAAATGATTGAGAGTGGGAAGGGGAAGGAAAGGAAAAAGCCTCAAAAGGCAGTTATTAGGTACTAAGGAGTTCTGACAGAAAGTTATACAAGTCTGCATATTTAGGAAGATAGCACTTTTGTTCACTGCTCGAGTCCATCTTTTCTCAAAAGTCTGTATAGAACAAGATGCATTTATAGATATATTGAAGTAGAGCTACTTTATGCATACATCTAATTGTTCTGGCAAGTCTGATATCTCTTCCACAAGATTTTATGAAGCAGAGATGCACTCTATTTTTCTACTTCTTTCGTGATGAAGATATAGAACTACACATGAGCTGTGCCGAATTAAAATGATTTAAATCAAGTGTCAAGCAATTTAGAAGAATAACTATTTTCAAAGGCATCCAACTCTCTCAGAAGGTTTATTTTTCATTTTAAAAGATAAGGCTTTAGGACTCATTCAGCAACTAGGGGATTTTAGATAGATAATATCTGCTTTTAACGACAAAGGCTTCTTTTATGAGCTTTTCTAAACAGACTAAAACTCTCCCAGTCTCACATTTTCAATCTTCCTCTTTTCCCTGTACTCTCTGGTACAGTTCTACTTTCAATGCTAAGTAGAAGCAAAGATTATTATAGAAAGTTTTTGAGAAGACGTAAAACTGAGAATAAGTGCTCTGTAAACAAGACATTATTTGGTTTTTAAATGTAGTCACTGTTGCTTCTTGCATTCCATTTCTCTTGGCACCATTCTTAAATTTAAGCAGGTAGAGATTTCAAATAAATCTGTTGTAGTGTAGACAAGTAGAAACATTTACAATTGTATTGGTCAGAATCATGATGCTAGTAAAGGTACAGTTTCACAGGATTCAATTAAGGGTAAGATCCTTTGGAAGAATGAAGGACAAAGAGACCTCCAATTCACAGTACGTAGTCTGACTTGCTATTAGAAGGTCACTTTCACTGTAGAAGAGATACTTCTTATAATTACATTCATACATGAAAACTTGTCTTTCAAGGTTCCTTACTTGAATTGAAACTAAATAGTGTTTTATTTCCTTTTTTTTTTTTTTTTTTCTTATTTTTTTCCCCCCGTGATAGAACAAACAGTGTTTCCCATATGCTTGAAAGACATAGACTTGGGAAAAAGCCTGTGTGTGTTGCCATACTGCAAGAAGTATGCAGGAATAGTGTATACAAATACAGAAGTGAGATAAGAGAATAAATCATTTGACTCTTGGTACATTACAGTGCTCAAGAAGTTTCTCCACACACATCAGGAAATCCAGAGTAAGAGGTGGTTATTCATTGTGGAATTCAGCAGCCACAAAATCTTTATGACCTGTGACAGCCCAGATATACACCACTCTGCAAGACCATTTTCATAGAAGTTGGTCTAGATATTCATGCTCTACGCTTAGTATTTTAAAACAATGAAACTTCTTAAAATTAAAAAAATATACACTAGCTTTTTAGTTTCTTTTTGTTTGTTTGTTTATTTGTTTTTCTTGTTGAGTTATAGTTCATGTAGTGCTATTCCAGGCACCAAGGATAAAGAATGATGGCAAGAATATTGCTTACAGCCACTTAGTTACGACAACATTAAAACTGTACCATCAGCAGGAAGGTACAGTAGGCAGAAATTTGGCATCTAGTTGGCAGAAGAATTTTTCCTTTACATCTAATTAGGGTCAATTGAAAACCTTGATGCATGAAGTTATGCACAGCTACCCACAAAAACAGACTTTCTCAATTCAAGCACATTTTATTTATATGCAATATTTAACTAGCTCTTCAGAGAAAGTTTAATCAAAAAGGTGCTCAAGAAGAAGCCGGTAATTTTGGCCACTGAAGAAAGTTTCAGAGAATGCAGATCAATGCAAACTGTGGATCACCAATTGTTGAGGGTGAACCTCTTCTTGTGTGACCATGGAAGAGAGAAAAAAAGGGGAAAGGGGGAATTACTAAAACCAGATCCCCCAAAATCTGTGTTAAGATATTTTCCTGACCAATTTTTATATTGTTTTGCCATTAATGGTGAAGCTTTGTTTCTCTAAAACAAAAGCTATAGAAAAACAGTTAATTATCTTCACAGGGTACCACTTCTGCTCTCATTCTAATTTTTATATTATTTCAGTCGAGAGTCATACTACCATACTGGATCCTAAGAAAAGAAAGATAATCTGCATTTATTCTGCTGTTTCAGGTCAAACAACTTAAAAAGACACAGCCAGTTACCATAGAACAGTAGAAGCAATGGGAAAAAATAAGGCTGAAATAGTAAAATAGCAGGATTGAATGACTCGGTATTATAGTTCAATTGCACTTTATTCTGAGTAAAAAATTAGGACTCACAAGGATGAAATACTAGACAGGACCTAAATTTGTTTCACTTTTAGACCCAGAGGTAAATCTCCATGCTTTTAAAATCTTAATTTTGAATGTAAAAGCAGAACCGAATACTCTCCTCTGCCTTAGAAGCTGAGCACTACATGTTTTTTAAATAATGAAAACATTTTACTCATAATTTATGTCCATGCTTCTGCACTCCCAACGTAGCTGTGGGAATTCACAGAAAAATGAGTTTAATTTCCTTCCTCAGCATTCAGTATTGTAACATTTATCTGTAAATTAAAATCTGGTTATAACAAATACATTGTCACCACTGTCATTTTATGCTAACTACTGATAAATTACATGATTATACATGGACTCTAAGGATGCAAAACCGCAATTGATCACTCTTTCATATTAAGCATCTGACTCCTTCATTGCATCTCCAGAGTACCACTTGGTAACAACAACTGTTCTCAGCTTTGTCTGTTTCCTCTATTATTTCCCTTTATTGGATATAAATATTTGATGCAACAAAAGTAGGAAAAACCCCTCTCAGAACTGCCTTTGAATTTGAAGTAGATGCTCTTTCAGGAACTGTAGCAAAGCATACAAATGTGAAAGAAGTTGGAAAGTTACCCCACAAGAAAGTAGAAATAAACTTATATAAAACAGCCTGTAAAAAAATTCCTCAATATACAGAATTTTTTTTGCATAATTCTGTCACAGTCTATTACCCTAATTTCAGCTCATGCTGATTAGAGGAAGGTCCTTTTGAAGTACTGGTTATCTGTGGATATAAGCATGAGTTATACCCACATTCCCAATTCCTCTGAATAAAGCATACAAAGTATGATGGAAACGATTGGAAAAAGTGAGAAAATAAAAGAAGAAAAAGTGAGAAAAAAAATCACTAAATGCAGTATTTTCTACTCTTGTCATTATTATTTCTAGTGAAGGTATTTTATTGTCCAGAAACTATAATTTCATCAAGGAAATCTAGGATATCAGGCTCCAGCTTGATTGTCTATAGTTCAAACTTTAGAGTTCATCTGAGTGCATGCAAAGTTGTGCCCTCAATAAGTGTGGGTTAAGATTTACCTCACACAAAAAAAATAGCATTAAAGTGTTATAGAGAAAAAAAGACAGAAATAAGACTATAAAATCAATTACGTTATCTGAAAAGAAAATAAAATGTCATTGATTGCATTTCTCTGTGTAATTCTTCCAAAATATAATGTTCTACATCATTACCACAGAGTAAAGTTTGATACTCACATTTAAATACATGATTATATATTCATTCACGTACAATCAACAAAAAAAGCACCATGTTATACATTCAGAATTGGCAAAGTTTTGAATCATCACATGACTTTCCTCAGGTCATCTTTCCCTGGTTCAAAAATTGCTATATAATCAGAAATACATGAGCACGCATATAGCTCTCTAGAAGGAAGAAATCTTCATTATATACTTCTTATTAATAAATATCTTCCATTGGGGGGAAAAAAAGAAACTGTTAATAGAAGGGCTTTGCAGACTAATCAAGGTGTCCTTGGCTGACTTGGGCAGTGGTATTTCACATAATGAAGACCATGACAAAGTTTGTGTTCCAAAACATTTTATGTTGTTTTAACCTTGCCACGGGCACCAAGGTTAGCGTTAATCACTCCAGTCAAAGCCATTAACTTTGAAAAGCTAAAACCTACAAAAAAGGACATTAATGAGCTCAACAAAATGCCATCAGTTAATACATAGACTCTTGAGCTGAATTAATTACTCAGACACTGCCCAACATGTGCCTCAGTGGAACAGCAGCCTCACATAACACTGCACTCTCTACATGACAGAGCTGACTCAGCTCTGAAAGATCCCATGAAAAATAAATTGGTCAACCACAGAAAAATTTCAGTGCCCCAACACCAAATGTCCAGTGTTGAAGGACACCAAACAAATGAAGGCAAAATTAGCTGTTATTTGCTATTTAACCATCTATTCTCTAGGTCAGTGGTCTCAAAATGTTTTGATCATACATCCCTATCAGTAAAACAAATTGAGAATGCACTTCCAAAGTATGTATATCGATTCATTTTAAAATCTTATATTAATTTTTTAATTATATTTATATTAAATTATTTAAAATTTTATATTAAAATTTTAAAATATATGTACTCTCGTACTAATGCATTCCATGTATTTTAAAATAGACACAGAGATATAAATTTAAAAGGATGAAAGATGAAATAGACAATATTTTAAATTTTCATTTTACTCAATAATGTACAAAAACCTTTTTACTGTCCCCCCCAAATATTATTGAATTTTTCAATTTTTTTTGTAGGGACAGTTAAATGATAAATGTGTTCCTTTATTGTTTAGGGTCTCGGTTTAACACCTTGTGATGCAGCAATTCAGAGGCCTGGTTCAAGGTTCAGTTTATTCTCATGTAGATAGTTTCTTGTTTGCCAAGGTCTTGTCAGATCTCATTCAAACATCTTTTTTCTACCTCATGTTGTGGCTGGCAAAGAGCTTCTACCATAAGTAGGATGTGTCAGCTCTGACATTTTCTTGTTCACTTGTGCTCACATTATTAGATTTATCTTCAATCCACAGTTTCTTTGAAGGAATCTTTTTAAGACAGTTGTTCATTTTGTGAGGATTAGTTCAGTTCAAAGTAGATAATATAATGCTTCAAATCACTTAGCTGGACACACCTAACAATACACTTAAAGCAGATGAACGACTAAAGGTGCCACTGTCAACCTCTGCACATTTGCACATTTTGTATCATACAGTTTTCCCTCATGAAACCTTGTGTAGAACACCTTACATGTGGCCATCCAAATATTGCCAGCTCATTCATGGTATCCTTTCCTTTATCATATTTTACCTAATTCCTTCTCCAGTTAAACTCTCTTATTGAGGAATCAGTCCATCAGCTCCTTTTGTTCTTCAGGCTTCTGTAAATCTGGGACACAAATCTTCATTCTAACATGTCATTCAGTGGTACCAGGAACACCTATCTTGCTCGTTACTGTCTCAATTAAGCCACCACCATTTTAAATAGAAGAGTGCCTAAAGAAGGAATGTCTTGTCAGTTTGTGAATGCTTTCATGCAACAGGAAAGAAAAACAAATCTCATTCAGAATGTGTTTGCTATAACTGCTGTCATTACCTTAAACTGAAGGTAATGTGTATCAGAAATACACACTTCCTGATTCCCAGACTCAAAAAAATGTGCAAACAGTAAAACCCTCCTACATTGCCAAAATTAAACAGTAGTAGCAAATGCCAGAACAGTTTTGTCTGAATTCAGCATTCACTTATAGTAAATACTTTATGACATTGGCGTCTATGACCATCTCAAGCTCTTATATAAGCTTGTAACAAGTATAACCTTCTTGCTGAACACACACTATGACCTTCCTACAAATGCTGTAGAAGGTTTCAATGTTTTGCATTCTTTAGACTACATATAATGAGTCATAATAAAAGAAAACTTGAATATTTCTGCTTTGTAAAGTCCACCACATTAGACACCCTTCCTTTCTGCTCTATGGTGGAAAAGTAGCTCTGAATATTTTGTGCAAGCAGGGCAGAGCTGGACAGCTTGTGGGAGACACGAAAGATTATTTTTTTTTCATGATTTACTCCCAGGAGACACATGGTTCCTCTGCCATCTCAAATTAGCAGCCACTTGCTAAATTAATTAGTATCTTGCCTCTGCCACATGTGTATACTCTATGAAACACCTTGGCAGAATGCAGAATTATTTTAGACACACTTTTTTAAAGCTGTAGGCTATAAGAAAAACAGAAGGCCAGCAGAAAACCTCATCTCAAACAACTGGAGACAGTAACCAGAGGCTTAATCAAACATGCCACATTTAAATCTGCATAATAACAACATACGATGGATGTAAAAGTAATCTTGCTAGATATGTAGAAGAACAAAGAATTTAAAAATGCATATTAGTCTGATTATAATTGACAGGACAAAACCATACAAAAGGGGCTCATTTTATTTGTGAATAAGTCTCAGTCCTGCTCAGGATGGTGTGTTCCTCTCAGGCCTCTATCCAAACCATTCAAAGTTTCTCTACAAACTTCAAAGGAAGGAGGTTGAGTGCATAAAAGCAGCAGAGAAACTATTTAATGTTTATTATTAACATTATTATTTAATGGTGGGCATCACAGTGCTTTTACTATGACAGTTCCTACCTTGCGTGGTACAAAAAAAAAAAAAAGTTTTTGAAAACTCCATACTTTGGAGCACAACTGTTAGGTAGGCAGCTCTTCTTTCAGTAGAAAGTTTCCAGTTGCAAGGAAACACTTGGAAATAATTTTTTAATATTTATTCCTCACCATGACTATTGGAGAAGGGAAGAAGTCTGAGTCATTAAATACGCAGAATCGACCAACTCATTTCTGAAAATCCAATTAAATTTGAGTCCAAAAGACAAGACTACAATTACAGTCAAATTTCCTGTATTTTTAGTCTACAGAACTATGTTGCCCTTCAGTACCTAAACTGCTACACCACACAGGTCATCTGCATAATGAGAGTAAGGTCTCAGAGTTACAATTGCCTGTACCTTCAAAACATCACCAATCAAAATATGTATTATCAGCAGAAACACTCTTCAGTTATTCATACAGACATCAAGTCCAAGAAATGAAAGCATTGCATGCTCCCTTACTAAATAAAATACAACATATGGATGTGAGCCAAAGACCTCTCATTAATGACTTCGGAGATTTGACAATCATGCCCTTGAAAAACATTAACTGAACAGGAAAAAAAAAAAAAAAAAAGTCTAGACAGAAGCTTTTGATAGAATTCATGCTCTACAGAGGTTGTGTCATCAAGATTCCTTTTTAGTAGCCTCTGCTATTCACTAAAAGTAGTTCATTAATATCTTGAGACCTTTCTAGAAATTTTGTTCAGCAACATGACAGATTTCTTGTCCCTTGTACGGCTGAGCTCTTAAACTTTGTTCTCTATAGACAATCTCCAAGTGAAGTATGGCTTCAGTCTCCAAATTTTTGGGACAATGTTCTTTAAATGTTTTGGATTTTCATGTATTCTCTCCATCTTAACTGTGGACAATAGTAGAATAAAACTGGTAATGGTTTGAAATTAGTATATATGTCATCACTTATAATTTTTCTTTCCTTGCAAAATACACATACACACACAAGGTGACAATTTCATAGAGAAGTCCTTTATATCTCTTGGATACATAAACTTTCTCTTTTATGAGAGGACTACTTTGGGAAAGCACTTACAAAACAATTGTATACAGCTCCATACTTTTTGAATATCAGACCGGAGTAAAAGTCTAACATGTCTGGTGTCATCTGCACAGCTTATGTACCTTCACTCTTTCAACAAGAACTGATATAAAATTCTAGTCATAGCATACGTTTATGTTATGCTCAGCTATAGAGTATAAATAAAATGGATGCAGCACAGGAAAAATGAAAGCTCCCAGCTTTCTCATCTTCTCTTAAAAGCAGAAGGTAGAATTTAGGAAAAAGAGACAACTTTTTAAGAAGCAATTGACAATTGGTTTGTAAATCCTATCCACTTACTAAGTCTGGATTGAGAGAACATTGACTTTACTGCTGAAGTTGAAAGACTCTGGGAGTATCTACATATGTACAGGAGCAGAATAAAAGTAGCTCCCAACAGGGAAGACAATCTCTCCAGTTAACTTCTCTTTATCTTCGTAATTAAACTACTTGAAAAGTCACTCTTTCAATCCCTGTGTACAACCAGACAGTGTGTTGAGAGAGGTCTTTGTGTATGCTGCCAGAGGCCCAATACAGACCACTGCCTCACCTCTGCAACCTTCTGGGTATGAGCTCCCTTTCAGGAGTTTGCCTTTATGGTGGCCAACAGCTGCATGGTCTAACTTCAGTAACACTACTTTGCACACAAAGGTCTGTTCAATAATGTTGTTCCAGAGGTTTTCTCTTTTCTACCTATATCTAATCACTAATGACTTTTGCAAAGTAAACATTAAACAAATGGCTAGGAGAAAGAACCACTTAAGGATATACTTGCAGAACAAAAGCTTCCTTCTTCAGTCTTGCTTGCTTTAAGAGCCACTGAAAAGGTGAAGTTCTAAGAATAGCAACAAGATGCCAGGGATAAAAAAATAAAAGAAATAAAATAATTTTTTTAATTTTTTTTTTTAAGGCTGAAGGCTGTTGACATTAAGAAATCTCCCCTCTCCTAATTCAGGATATCCTTTAATATCAAGCATTTATCCATATTCTTGAATGTGCAAACTGACAAACCATCCTGGGTTCAGAGCACAGTAACAACAGTCCTACTGAGTGTTGCAAAAGATATCCATTAATGCATTCAGTCAGACACACAAAGTATGTCTATAATCTCAAAGTGAAACTGATAGCCATATACAAACTATTTAATTTAAGCCTATCACACATGTATCAAGGATTTTAAACCCCCCCAATTCAGACTCTACAGTACAAGAAAATTAGAGGGAGTGAAGCATGCAAGACCACCATCGAAGTTAAACACTGACAAATGTTGAAGTTCATATGAAATAATTCTGTCACAATTTTGCTGAATATAGACTCGCATGCATTTTTTTCTGCGCTCAGTAATGCATGTAATGTTGTTTAAATTAACCTCTAGATTCAAAAGCTTGCATTCATTTGGAATGGGACAGACATTGGAATGGGCTGCCCAGGGAAGTAGTGGATTCTCCGTCCTTGGAGATATTTAAAAAGAGACTGGATGTGTCACTCAGTGCCATGGTCTGGTAACTGTGGCGGTAGTGGGTCAAGGGTTGGACTTGATGATCTCTGAGGTTCCTTCCAACCCAGCCAGTTCTATGATTCTATGATTTATCATTCATCTACACTGAACTCAGTTCAGGACTATATGTGTGCATTAGGACTCTACATTAGCTAACATCACAGAATCACAGAATTATCAGAGTTGGAAGGGACCTCCAGAGATCATCTAGTCCAGCTTTCCTACTAAAGCAGGATCAACCAGAGCACAATACACAGGGCTGCATCCAGGTGGGTTTTGAATATCTCCAGGGAAGGGGACTCCACAACCTCATCACATTATTCAGCCTTACACCATAATGTCTACAGCAAGAGAACAAGATTTTCAGGCAGTCCTCACTCTAGAACATCCATCTACCTGAAAGAGCTACAACATTTTTGAAAACTTAAGTTATGTAATTGTATGCATCCTTAACGGCTTTGACTTTTCCACTATCACATTGCTGGAAATCATCAGTTAAGTTACATTGCTGTGCTGTATTTAGAACTGCCAGGAAAATTAAAGCTAAAAAAAAAAAAAAAAAAAAACCAAACAAAAAACCAAACAAAAAGACTATCTTAATTGCAGTGCCAAGGCTCTCTTTGTCAAACAAAAGTGCTCCTCTCTGCTGTCTTAGTCCATTTCCCAGAACAAGGAAAAGGAGGAGTTCACCCATCCTGCATTCCAGCTGGCAATGCTTCCCAGCTTCTCTCTCTCTAAGTCAAAGAGTGTGACCAATACTGCTCAGAGTGCCTGGCTAGCCAGAGGTATTCACAGAAACCACATTTTTCATAAAATGGATCATTTTGTACATCTAATTTAACAATTCCTTGAAGACACTTTTTCAAGAATGCTAATTAGTTCTGAGCCCACTCTCCTCTCCTCCAATCTGATTTTTCTCATTTCATGTATCTGGGTCCAAAAACTCATGGCAATGGATCTTCTTTTAGGCTTTTTTTGGAATGAAGTAGTGACTGCCATTCCTGAGAGGAAAAAAAAAGCCTCTAAGTTACTGCAGAAGAGCAAACCAGACAGAAATACACACACTCAAAAGGAAGGGGAGAAGGCTAAAGTCCATCTAAATGACCCTGCATGTAAGGATCACAGACCAAATGCAGCATTTATGTCATTACTTCCTTAAATAACTCTAGCAACTGATGGGCTGTCTATGGTAGGACTTTGAAATATCTTTCTACTGCTTTTCCTCCCACCAGTTTGCCCGTAAGTCCTTTGTGAATATATGTGTGAGTGAGGGGAGAAACTAATACGTTATATTTTTTGGTCCTCACTGTAGTGAGCAAGTTCAGTGTTAAGTAACTTGTTCCTAGCTCACTGTTAGGACCCAGGTACCATCTGCCAACTGAGACACACTAAGCTACTAAAATTCTGTCTTCAGACAAACTTCTCTGTATTTCCCCTGCTGAAAGTGCAAAATCCTTTTTGAATTAATATTGAAAAAGGCTTACTGTGCAAAGTGGCATGAGTTCCAGCTGCCAGTAATGGAAGTGACAGTTTCAGTGTTCATCAGATATGTTCAGTTTCCAAACACATAATTAAGAATAGATGCAAAGGTAATAATGACTTTAAAAGGGGCAAACTGATTGCTGTTACCTACTTCACTACTAAAGAAATAAGAAAAAAAATTGATTGTTTCTAGTGATGCTTCTGTAAAATGAAATCTTTTGTTGTCCTGTTTATAATGTTCTTTTCTGCACTAGGCTGACAAGAAGTCTTTTCTTTGTTTGATAGCCCCATAATTTCTCATCTTAATATCAAAATAGTGCTGCAGTTAATGAACATAAACTACTATCTATTAGGGTCAGAAAGACTTTGGGATTTTTTGTCAGTTGAGATACAGTAGGAAATTATTTTTACTGGCACCACTACGTTCTGCAATGGTCCACAGGAAAGTGATCTTGTAACATCTGTGATAGGACAAGTAGAAAACACTACAATGCCTGGACTTGGTTTCTCATGAAGACTAAAAATACACAGTCACGTTGGAAAGGGTGAGATTAAAATTTATTTCTAAAAGCACTAAGATAAAAGTAAGTAAAATGAATTGAATTTTCAGAGTTTTCTATTCCCTTTTTAACAGATCTGCAGTGCTTGCTTCTCTACTCTTCTTTCAGAATATCATCACACACCACCCCCTCTTGCTTCTTAATCTTCCTTAGCTAATACTTCCTCCAGACTCTATGCTGAACTCCCTTCTGTTAGCCTGGCCTCTCCTGAAGCTTCTGTATATTTAAACAGAGATTTTGCAAAATTCCATTTTACTTTGGCATATTTACAAGCTAGCCATCTTAGAGTTTGCAAGTTTGGGTTACTGGAAAGCAGTGAGAGACCATTTCTTTTTCTTTATTTTCCCCTCCCCCCTCTTTGGATAACCATTTCGCAGTTCCATTTCTGAAGAACTCTTTTAATCTGTGAATCCAGACTTGAGAAGCATTCTCAAAATTCCCTGCATTTTAGGATTTTACCACCCTTACAGAGCAAGAGAATGGAAGAGTTTGTCAACTTACTGAGGAACAATCACCACAGCAGTCCCCACTATCTTTCCCCTCCTTGTTAGTCTTCACCTTAGTATTTCCTTCATTTCTGCAAAAGCCGATTCTGAGTAAGCAGAACGTTGCTGTTTTAATTTTTCTAATCAGAAGTCTTTAATAGTGAAGACCCACAAGTAAGCCTCCATGCAATCACTGTCACGGCTCAGCAGAGAACAGAGCTCACAGCAACATTTGTTGTGTCAGATATCCACTTATGCAGTCAGCTGTGAAACCACTGCAGTAGCAGACTAGTTTCTGTGGGATGCATTCCCAGCTATCCCTTCATTTTAATTGTGTAGTTATAATCACTTCAGCTCAGCCCCTGTAGTTAAGCAAAAATTTCTGATGCCAAATGGAAACCTCCGAAGTACAACTCCTAAGGCAATGCCTCAGCACCATCTGGAGCAAAAATTACAGATGGGTGAGGGGTTCAGGTGGACATAAAGGTATGTCCACCAGTAGACAGGCCAATGCAGTGCAGTTGCTGGGAACTGCTGTTGGTATTTTTACAGCATGTATGTGGACACTGGTATCTTCAGTACCAAAAATTACGTCTGTAGCATAGCTTGAAGCCTGACTCACTTTACAAGCTTAAGCCTGCAGCTCATATATATAAGAAGTTACATTTATTTTCTAATGTTGCATGCAAATCAAGCAAGCTGCTGAAAGTAAGAAAGATACTTTAATCCAAGGGCTGCATATATTGGAATTCTTCAGCTTAGGGCTGATGATTTAAATTCTGTAATGCACAGGGATGAGGTTTAACACTGGGCTGGCAATTAAATAAATGACAGTACAGAAATGGTTTTGAACCACAATGTCACTCAAGCTGGCTCAAGTCAGATACACATGGCATTCCCTCAAGTGATTAACAATCGAGCCCCCAGTTTGGATATTGTGTGATAATTCAAACTGAAATACTTCTCAAAAAAAGGATACCGGGATTAAAGAAGTAACCTATTCCAACAGTAGCAAGAACCTGCTGCAGGCCTAAAAATTATAACATTTACAGTCCTTGGAGATTCCCCAAGGGACCAAATAGGTTTTTCATTAAATAAAGTAGAATTTGACGAAGGTTCAGATCACAGCAAGTCCACTTCTAGATAACCTATTCAACTGAAAACAGAAAGTAGATGCCAAAGCATTCGCCTTTATATTTACTTGGAGAAGTATTCAGCATAAATATATTAGGCTAAAAACATGCCATACTTGATGCCTGCAAATCATTGAACTATGTCCAATTTAATACAACTTTCTCTCTAAGGGAACCAAGTGAACTGTGTAGCTTGTATGTTGGCATAAATATTCATGAATGGCTAAGAAAGCTAATAGGGTCAATAAGAGTGGAAACTAGAAGACTACATCATTCTTGGTAGGTAAGGATTCAATTCTGTTGCCAGCCAAGTCAAGAAAGCAGTTTGTCATTGACACTCAGAGTCAGGACAGAGAACAATATAGCACAGAACTACTCTGCAGTCAGTACAATAGCTTGAAACGAGCACTAAGTTTAAGAATTGCTTAGGAGCTACCAACAGTACCTAGTGAGAAAAAGGACAGAAAAAGTATTTTGACATCTGAAAACTGTAACAGGAATAAATCTACAAAACTAAAAGAGAAAAACATAAGTGCAGACTGTTCCTAATTTTTTTTTAATAGTTGAGAAAAAAATACTCTAGTGCTCCCCCCCTCCTTTTATTGCTAGCTAGCTGTTCCATTTTCACTGCCCTGCTTACAGTGATTAAGCAGACCTATGGGAAACTGCTCCCCAAAAAGCAACCACACCTTGGTTCTTTGCTCAAAGTGAAATTGCAAAAATGCAAATTTATGTGGCTACCATTCTAGGGAGATGCTGTTGTAGTAGCAATGGTGGGAAACCAATGCTTCTGGAATACAGGTGACAGCTTCAAGAAAGATCAGTTACACACTTATCTGTGTAACCTGGGGGCTGTACCCCTTGTAAACACTGTTCTGCCAAATGGAAGATGACCTTGGAATCAGTGATGGCCCAATCCTGCTGTGCCTGCAAAGTACCATGTCCCATGCAGTGACAGAGTGTGGAGTTTTTAATGAATCTGTAATCAAACTGCTGTAGTGATCTTGTCTGTAAGCCTTGCATGGAGAAGGCCAGAAGTTCGTAATGCAAAATTTAGATATTTATGTATTCTAGATTTATTATTTATCTAGAATATTCTAAATTTATGATTTATTCAAACTGCTGTAACATTCCAGGCTCTGTGTTCTGTAAGTATGTTGCATGAGCAGTGGAGGTGAAAAAGAATAAGAAGCAAAAAGCAGCTGAAAGAAATCATTATGCACTGGCCCCACCCTCCAGCACTACCTGTTGCCTCACAAAGGACATTGAAAGGAAGCTGAACATGACTCACAGTGAAAAAAAAAAAGAATTGAGGAGAGGTACTGGACTAAAACTGACCCTGGGGAAGGGAGAAGACAGATGTTTCCATAAGTGCTTAATTGTTTATCATCCTGGGTTTTGTTTTGGTTTTTTTTTTCAGTACCCAAATAAGTAACTTACAGTTTCTTAATTGTCATTGCAGTAAGTGAAACCCCTGAAGTTAAGGCTATCTTGCCCACAGTAATGGTATTAATCTCAAATCCTGCACAACTGTAGTCCTGGACTACAAGAAAAACTGGAGAGATAAACCCCTCCCCACCCCAGATTCCAAGAAGTTAGACCTCTTCCTCTTTTACTTTTCTTTCATCCCTCTGAATTGGAACTTCAACTTTCTAAACATAATGAAATTCCAGGTTTTGTTTTGTAAGGTTCCAGTACTGGGTTTGAGTTGAATGGTCAAACAAAAAAATAGCCACATAATCAATTTTTCAGGCAGTTCTAATGTCAAGGGCACATTTAGCAGCCCAAGTATATTTTGCAGTCTAACAGTCAACAGCGTAACACTAAACTTTCTCTTTGCACTTTCATAAAATTAAAGTCCAGATTGCCCCTGAGGTTGAGTTTCATTTGACTGGGGAGGAAGGTGGGTTTGTTTCTTATGTCAGAAACACTTAGGCAGGAATAATTTTAAGAAAGATACCCAGATGTATAGAATACATCTGTGCCAGAGAAGTGTTAAAATAGTAGTGGGGCAAGGATTCTTGTTATAAGTTCAAGCTATTGGAGAACATCCAAAGGAGAGCTATGAGGATGATGAAGAGTCAGGAAGGGATGACTTATGAGGAGTGGCTGAGGTCACTTGGATTGTTCAGTCTGGAGAAAGGGAGGCTGAGGGGTGACCTCATTGCAGGATCTGGCTTCCTCACAAGGGGAAAAGATGGGAGTGCCACTAATTTCTTCACTCCTGTGACCAAAGACAGCTCTCAGGGAAATGGTGAAGCTGAATTAGGGGAGGTATCAGAATAGTATCCTGATCAGGATAATAACCAGATAATATCCTGATATCAGGTTAGATATCAGGAAAAGGTTATTCACCTAGAGGGCAGTTAAGAAATGGAACAAGCTTTCCAGGGAAGTTGTTACAGCATCGAGCCTGCCTGAGTTCAAAAAACATTTGGATGATGCTCTCAGGCATGTGGTGTGATTCTGGGGGTTCCCTGCACAGGGACAGGAGTTGAACTTTATGACTCTGATGGGTCCCTTCCAACTTGGTCTGTTCTATGATTTTATAAGAAAAACAATGTGAGATCATAACACTGAGCTAGCACTACACTTGAGAGTACTGAATGAATGTAAGGGTAAAATAAGTAAATTAGTTACAAAAAAGTGTTTCCCATAGAAATAAACTGTTGTAGTTAAGAACAGAAAACAACAAGTGATGTGTGAAAAAAAAGCACATGCAAAGCAGAGGGCAAGTTGTCTTTGGCCTTGTATTGGGTTTCCGTGGCAAGGTTTTGATAGTAGGGAGTGATAACAAATTTAAGAAGGAGAAAAAAATATGCTGCATAACTGCAGCTGGAGAGATGAGTGAAAATATGTGAGAGCAACAGCTCTGCAGACACCAAGGTCACTGTCGTAGGAAGGGCAGGAGGTCCTCCAGCCATAAGAACAGAGATTCTCCAGCAACCCATGGTGAAGATCATGGTGAGGCAGGCTGTTGCCCTGTAGCCCATGGAGGTTCATGGGGGAGCAGACACCCACCTGCAGCCCATGGAGGATCCCACGCTGAAGCAGGTGGATGCCCAGAGGGTGTTGTGACTCTGTGGGAAGATCACAGGGCAGCAGCCTCCTGTTAGGAGCTGTGGATCTATGAAAAGAGAAGCCCGAGATGAAGGAAGTTTGCTAGAAGGACTTGTGACCCCACAGGGAATCCAGGCTGGAGCACTCTGTTCCCGAAGAACTGCAGCCCGTGGGAATGAGCTGCGTTGGAGAAGTTCATGAACTGTGTGGGACTGACCACAACCCCCATTCCCTGTGCTGCTGGAGTGAGAGAAATAGGGAGTGAAGTAGAGCCATGGAAGAAGAGAAGATTTGGGGGGAGGTGTTTTAAGGTTTCTCATTATCCTACTCTAATTTGATTGGCAATGAATTAAATTAACTTCCCCAAGCTGAGCCAGTTTTGCCCGTGAAAGTAATTGCTGAGTGATCTCTCCCTGTCCTTTAAATGGATTCATGAGCCTCTCATTATTTTTCTCTCCTCTGTCCATTTGAGGAGGAGAGTGATAGAGCAGTTTGGTGGGCACCTGGCATTCAGCCAGGGTCAACTCACCACATAGCAACTGTGATAGCAACTGTGTAAGAGACCCTCCTCAAAAAACAGTAAGAGAGAGTCAAACCTCTCCTGCTTCAACCAATAAAAATATTCTCAGCAGCAGTGAGGAATCAGGCCCTAGATGTTTCAGCAAAAGAGATTAGAAAGTATTCAGGCAGAACTGGATAAAGATGTGCAACCTTGTATTCATGAGACAGGCCTTGAATCAGCTGTTCCAGTATTGGGAAACTAAGTAAATGGGTTTCCACTGAAAAAAGCTGGGTGACTGAGTGGAGGCAGCAGCTTTCTAGGCTCCCTGAGAGGACAGAATTCAAGGGCTTGCTTCTTTGCCAAGTCTTGTTTGCCAAAAAAGACTGGGCCTTTGGCCACGTACACCAGTACTGACAGAGATGATGAAATGTTTTCTCTGTCCTTCCTTAGGCAAGCTCAGAGAAATGAGGATTCATCTCTTTAAAAATCTATTCTTTTCGTGTCCTTTCTATGAGGCATATGAATATTATCTTGCTAATGGTTTTTAAATGCATCTCAGTAGGATATTAAATGTGGATCTGCATGGACAACTTTAGAGGTTTTGAAATGATGGGTAATCTCTAGCAACCACTCAGAATTCAGTGTCAGGGTCTGTGGGCATGTACATGGATCCCAGCAGCATTTTGGACTTTTGTCTTCTAATGGTATTTTGAATTCTTTTGGGGGTCTTTTTTTTCCTGTTAATTGTCTTGTTTTGCTTATTGAAACAGATGCATACCACTTTCTTGATAAATATTTTTCTTGTTATGTGTGCACTAAAAAGGTCACTCTCCCTATTTCCTCTCTCCAGCTCCAACAACAAGTTTTAGACAAGAGACCTATTTAGTCTTCCAGCTCTAATACCAGTGGGAGAGAGCTCCCCCATCTTCTTGAGACCCTCTGGCTATCATCCACAGATTTTAAGTGACTCCAGAGTACAGTCTTCTGACTGACTATCTCTGCCTGTTGCCATATTTTGGTACCTTGTTAAGGATTTGTATGGACAGAGAGGAAGATGATTCATGCATAACAGTGGCCAGGATTTAAAAATTAGTAATGATTTCTGGGTGCTCTAATCATAGTAGGATTAGTGCCACTCATAATTTACATATGGACAGAGGACCATAAGTAGAAATTTTTAGCAACAGGACCTTTTGGAATGATAACACAAATCTCAAACAAATCCCACCTGGGCATACACACGTACCAGCAGCACAAAGATTATAGTATGAGCTGCCTATAGAGAATTTGAGAGCAAAGAAAATTATTTTTCTCCCATTTACTTTTCACATAAGGCTTGACATTATGCTTCAAACTTTGTGTCTCTCCAGCAGTCTGTAGCAACAGTCTTATTGGAATTTTTTGTGAAAAAGATTTTACTTAGGTAGCATTTGCTAGGCTTCAAGATTCTGAATTTGATTATATTTGCCAAGCTCAAGTCCAGAAAATGGCTATACTGTAGATGTTTCATCCTCAACAATTACACAAATTTAATTCTTAAGAGTCTGGCATACTAAGATGAGTTGAAGTTTGTTTTTTTTAACCAACACCAAGTATAGGTAAGGTGAAGTATGGATCTGTATAACAGAAACTTACCCTCAACAACATGAGTATAAGAGATAATATGGTAGGAATATTGGTTCCCCAAACTTCCTAGCCAGGATTAACCTTGAAAAAATCTATTATGAACATGTAATAAAGAGCACCAGGAGATTTGGTCTCTCATAATAACAAGACATATGCCATAAGAATATCAACAGCCCTCTTAAGAATTCTGAATATAGATGCCCTGCACATTATACTCAATCAATAACAAAATTATGAATGACATGTTCACAAGGGGTTTTCATGGTGGTTTTTGTTTTTTTTAAAAAAAATTTTCTGGCCTTTATAAGCACTTCAAAGCCAGGAATTTATCTGAATAATTGTCATCTACCTAACTGTTAAACTATTCCCCATGTGGCTAACAAGGAATCTTTAGAAGTGCACAGTTCAGAACTGCAAGAGAAATAGATCCACCACAGATCTCTAAAAAGATGGAATCCCTCAACAATAAGCTTCAGGATGTTCTTTAAGGACCATAAGGAAAATACATTTGCAGAGAATATTTTCAAATAATCCAACAGCATATCCAGACCTGGACACTTTTTATGATGGGCAAACTCCTACCAGCCACATTAATAATTTGCTGAGTTGGATGAGAAGAAAAGGTACAGGGTGAGGAAGGTGATATATGCCAAACAATCCTTAAAATATTTTTTGAGAGAATAGATGTAACTGCAAAAGGAGCAATATGCAGCAAGCTGAGCTTGCATCTTCATGGCTTGAAGGCAAGCCCATCACAAAGAATTTCCCAGTCTTTCTCCATAGCAGAGTGGGTCAGTGTCATAAAAGACATTATTTCATCCATTTCATAAACAGGCTGAAGTCTCTCTGAAGGTTGTTGGTTTTTGTTCACATCACTCCTGCTGCAGAGCTATTCCAGAATCTAATATCCTTTATAAATTATTTTCATAGTAATTTGTACCTATTTCTCTTCCAGACTACTTCACAGTTTACTCTCCTGCTGAATTTAAGGAGAGCATGCCCATCCATTAAAATTCTTTTAGCCAGTGCTAACTTAAAATTAAGTCTTACCTGTAGGTTAGTCTCTGCTCTTCTGATTAGCCTTGTATCTCTTCTCTAGTTTGTTCAGAATACATGTTTCCTGAATGCAGTAGAAAACCAATATACACCACATTACAAACCTTGCAGATATCCTGTATGTAACCAGTGGAAATCCATGTCTGGGTACATCTTCAATATGTATCCAAGGATCAGAATTGCTTGATGACTATATACATAGCTTCTATTTAATAAATGCCTACTGCATGGCAGAAAGTCTTTCGCATGACCTTGAATTATATTCCCTTTTTATCACTTCAGGTTTTGCTAGGTCATCTTAGTTCTTCTGTTTTAATCTCCCCTGTATTGACATTAACTTCCAACTCTATTTAAGTTCATTAAATATATATATTATGCATATGCTACAATGGAGATCGGTCCCCAAATTAATCCTTGAAGATCTTCCTTAGTGCTCAGGGAAAGATTATATCTTGGAAGTATAATACGATTATTCACTTAATACAAAGCACTGTCAATAAAAGCCTGAATGCCTTCAGTGGCAGGGGGGAAGACTCACCCTTTTAACATTATATTTAGTATGTTCCAGTTATAGGAAGATAATATACAACACAGTGACCATAAACCTATCATAAAGAATGTCTGCTCTGATGACTGCAGAGACAGAAACTTATGAGGACATACATATGGGGACAGTATATGATTGCAGAGCAGAAACTCTCTGTCCCTGCTAGCCTCATACTTCATGCTGACCAGATAGGCTTAAGTATAGCAGCACACACAGCTATGCAGCCTCCAGATCCCTCTGCTTCCTAGGCAGATTTCTACCTCAAAAACAAGCTATTTCCCCCCTACCACCTCTCCTCATCTTGTCAAACAAATAAACAACTCAACTTTGTCTATACTATGTATCAGAATTCAGCAATGTGCTCATACAGAAGCACGCAATGGCAACACATCTGAAGCTTTGTTTGATTTGAGTTTTGACTCTCTGCATGGAATGCTGAATACTTCATTGAGTTTTGGGGGTTTTGAGTTGTTTTTTTTGTTAAATTGGTATAATCTAAATGGACTGAAAATATGTTGACTGTGGTTAAAAAGAAAAAGCAGCATATGTTCTTAACAGTGGCTTTGTATTAGGCAAAGATTCTTATTTGTTAATTGAGAAAATTCTCGTTATTTTTGAGCTGCTACAGTAGGAAGCAGATGGCTGTTTAAGTCTCAGAATTCCCACCAGGAAATGTGAACATGTGTCTGTAAGCAGCAATAGAATAGAAAAAATAATCTTCCATAAGTTTGCATGATGGGAACAGAGCTATATATGAGATTTTATAAAAAACTGTCTGGTTCCAGAAGCCAGTAGAACATGTTGTGTTCCCTCCTGTTTTCCCCTTCCTCCCTCACACTTTAAAAGCACACATCTGCAAGATGGTTGGTGCCTTGATAAAGCAAGACAACTTTTAGGAGTGTAGGAGTAGTCCCGGTAACACCACTGGCAAATCTGTGTGTCTGTCTTCCTCAAATTATAGCTTAATTTCCAAATTTGTTGACATTACAGGCACAAAATCTGTTGTTTATACAAGAGCCGTGCTACAAAGCAAGGCTCAGTGCAAAATGGATCTCAATTCTGCAAGCCTATCCACTATAAAGAGCAGAGATGGAAGTGGACAAGTGTCCTGGTTTGGGCCAGGATAGAGGTGATTTTCTGGTTTGTACTTTTGCTTTCAGCTAAGTCTCTTGTAAATAGTTGCACTTGCTGAAATTAACAGCAAGTTTCTCAGACAGTGTCTGCTTCTAGGACTGATAACACTCCATGTTTATAGTTACAGCCAGAGACTGGTGTGCAGAGCCAAGGACACTGCTCAGCTCTGAGGAACATTTTGCCTTCCAGAAGGAGTAAGGAGGTCCCACCTGAAACCCTCCTCTGGGGAGGACCGGACAAGATAGATGCCAGAACTGACCAAACAGAGTATTCCATCCCATACACCTCATACTCAGTATAAATTTAAGGGATCACAAGGGTCAAACACTTCCTTCCTTCCTTCCTTCCTGCTTTCTTCCTCCCTGCTTCCTTTGGCATCCTGGGAGGATTCCGTCCATTCCTCTGCCTGTGGTCCTGATCCGTGCCAGCCTGAATCTGTGTGTTCCTGCCTCCAGCTCCCGACTGCTGCTGACTCCAGGATTCCAGCCTGGACTTTCTCAGGGCTGCCCTGCAGCCTCGGTGGTGACGTGAGAGTTACTGGGGGAAAGGGGGGAGGAACGTGGTATCAATTTTCCTGTATATTTGTATATATTTAGTAATTTTTTTCCTATTTATCATTAATGTTTCATTAAAGTTGTGTAGTTTAGTTTCCAACCCATAAGTCTCTCTTCCTTATTCTCTCTCTTTTCTCTATCAGTGAGGAGAGAGAGATTAATATATAAATCTGTTATTCGGTTTAAATCTGTTATTCGGCCGGGCCAGTGTTAAACCGTGACAAGAAGGTTGGATGCTCGGCAGAGGTTTTGCTAACACAGACTAAATCCTGTTTATTTCAAAATTTCATTTTCCTTCCTTGTTTTTCAGTGTTTTGTATCCAAGACACTGGAAAGGAAGGCTGCTTACTCTTAATGACAACATTTCACTTCTCTCTAACACTACATAAAATTTAATGCATGAATACGCAACGAAAGATTGACAGCTTTCCATGGGCAGCATTTAGTGCCATGGATGCATAACAAAAGTTCAGAGCTTTGAGAGGGGAAAAAACACAGAAAGAAAAAACAGTCTTTCTAATATGACATCCCTTGGAGATTACAGGCTATAAAACCAGCTTAAACCCGGTTCTTATGCCCTTATTGATTCCCCTCTGATTTTCTCCTACAGTTGACTTTCAGTTTTAAACAAAAGCATGCATGTCTGAGCTTTCTCATAAAGTTGCTGATAAATAAAGTAGCATTATTATAGTTAAAGTAACAATGGGGAAGCAGTCCTATAATCACACCTAAAACAGTGTTTTCCAGCCATCAAAATGTGCTCTTAGGGTTATAATCAACTCAGTTCTCAGAAAGAGTCAGAAAAGCAAACTGAATGTGAAGTATTAAATAGTAAAATGGATACCATCATTCCCAAATTGTGCATGATCATGACTGAGCACCATATACAACATTGGCCTTCCTTTTCCCTCCAGAGAGGGTTCAGGGGAGGACAGTTATAGTGTTTTAAAATATGCAATGAATTTTCAAAAGAAAAAAAAAAAGACTTTTCAAATGGCCTGGTAATGGACAGACAGGAATGAATTGCTCCCTATCCCCAGCCCTACCCCAATGTAAGGGCTGCAGGCCTCCAATAAAGCTACAAGTTGCCTTGTTCAGAATAAGAAGCATGTAGTTAGAATACACAGCATGTAGTTCAACTATAGATTTTTCCAGGATATGTGGTGAATGTTAAAATTTTACACCAAATATTAAAAAAATAATAATAATAAATCACACTGTAAGTTCAGAGATAAGCCAGCTGAGACCTCAAAATTGCATAGAACCCTAAGCTAAGCCATTGCAAAAATGTTTGAAGATGACAATACACCTGAGCTTGTTCTACTCTTGATCTCTGAGATTTTAGCACTGTCAGAGACAGGATGTTGAACCAAAGAGATTTCTGGTCTAGCTCAGTTTGGTTCCTTGCTATTCTTTGTGGAGGTCCACAGTCTAGACAAATTATCCACTGCCATTGCAGCTCAGCTGTAGAAAAGATGCTAAGTGATTAAGTACATCTGTTCTTCTATGCAGTGAGGAACTACAAACAACTCCCTCATTCTGTAGAGAGGAAAAGAGAAATGGAAACTATAAAAGGTGTCCGTACATATAAATTTTGCTAGGGACATTCTGAAGGTTATCAGGCCCCAAATGTATCCTATTTGGAGTCATATCTTGTAAGAAAATACATACCTTGCATGCAGCGTGCATGTGAACTTGAGACAGCAACCGCTTGCATTCAGAGATGAAGGAAGAAATAGATGTGAAAACAGAACTGTTTCCAAATTCAGTGCTAGAAATAGCTAACTCATTAGATATCATATCTGTAATTTAAAAAAAAATAAATAAAATGGGGGACGTATTGCAGAAAGAACTGGTATCATCTAAAATCATGTTTGAAATCAACTAATTTTTTAATAAAACAGCATTTCATATAAAGATGCATTCTCTTTTTACTACATATTAACTTTACACATCAGCACATTTGAAGAAGTTGACAGTCTGACTGGAAACTATTGTCATTAGCAAAGACTCAAAAGTTTATTATTTTAAGAATCTTAGTTAGCAGCCTTCGTATGAGTCTTAGCAATGAACACCTGAAGGAGTGAATCACACAGATCAAGATTTTTCTTTTCATAATTAGGTGCATATAATGAATTTATAAATCTGTGCCCCTGATAATCAGAAATCCATGATTCAGCTGACAGCTATGAATTCCAGTGGGATATATTTTTAAACTTCATATATACTCACAGTCTATTCATTTATACTCACAGTCTATATTAACAGGATGGAACAAACTGTCCTGTTAATGCTTATTAAGTCGTAATCAATTTTCTACACACCTTACCTAATTTGTTTTTATTCAACTATAGGCACTTCCTAGGTTTTGACTTTGATTAAGAGGCATCTAATTCTGCAAAAGCTGTGTTCCTTACTTCTTGCCAGGGAAAGGAAACACTGAAGTCATCTAAACCTTTCCATCTCCAAGATGGAAACTCTCTGAGGGGGAAACTTCCCCCTGAGAATGTTTCAGTATTTATAGACAGTTATCATTGGCAGATGAATTAATTTAGAAAAGACACATCATTTCTTTTCCTCCTAAACTGAGAGATGTCAGCATAATATTTAACAGAACATGCTCATTTAAAGCACGCTTTGTTTATAATGCTACTTCAAACAATTTGCATACAGTTTGCAAAGCAAACTAGTTATACAGAAAAGTTGAAGATGGATATGGGAGTGGGAGAGAAACACACAGGCTTCCTAATAATTAAACTGTTTGAAATAACTACCAACTTTGTTTCATAAACTGATGCTACTCACCTAAAGAGTTTCTGACAGCTCTATGTCTTAGTTTTCACCTAAGTGACCAAAGCCACCACTTCAAAAGACAGCCACAGGAATATAAGTAGTTTTTTATCACCATTTAGCTATGTTATTTGCTTGTGAGATATTTTAGCAAGAGATATATATTTTACAATATGGGTTAATACAGAGAACCCAGATCTTCAGAGTTCATTGCAAGGCAGACATTCATAAAGGAAAGAGGTGTCAGAGGATGAACAGAAAAGAAGCAGGCAGCAATTTCAGCAAATCTATCACTCTTGTTAAGCAGATGGTCTAAAGATCCATGACAAAGCACTCAGTTTTAATGCCTCTGTAAAATTGAAATCAATAAAGCCAAAATTATGCTGGTGCTTACTCAGTTCTCTGTGTTCAGGCTGTGGGCAGAAGAGCTGCCAAGAATCTCAGGATTCAATGTCTGTTTTCCAAAAATGGTAAAACAGTTGAAACAGTTATTTTGGTGGCCTTTCATTCTGGAATGAACACCAGGTGAGAAATACAAAAAATTAAGATGTTTACATTGATGAAATTCAGTTCTTAACAACAACAGTAAAATAATTTTAAAAATTAACACTATCATGCTTGAAGGAAATATCCTGTTTATATAACAATGCAGCATTGTTTAATTTTATGCAAAGTGCAAGATGTCTCGGATTTAGATTTCAGCTGAACCCAAAATAGAAGGTCCTGTTAGTTTAAGCCAGATTTTCACAGGACTAGCAGAAGGCAAAGAATTTCCACCAGATGACTGGTCTGTAAGTTGAGAAAGCATCCAAGCTAGTTGAAGGCTGCTACTGGTTCCAGAATTAAAAATAAGAAGGTCCTCCTCAACTTTCTATTCTTTCATCCTACTCTGGAAAACAAGTAAATGCAATTCACTTCTTTTTTCCGCCCCTAAAAAAAAAAAAAGAATTTTCTCCCTAGCCTTTATAGCTACTAGAATCGAATTAGAAGAGTTTTATTCCAGGAAATTTGCCATTGGAGCATAGCTGAATTTATAGGAGTCATACAAGAGAGCAGAAACACTGCTTCACAAAACTGATGCTACCTACCTATCAACAGGTGCCAAATATTACTGTGGAAATGTACACATACACCATGTGCACTTGTAAGAATTGAGACAGTATTAGGACTTCCTTTTCTTTCTACAGATGCAAGAATGAATTTTTAAGACAGAGAAAACAAGAAAAGATGGGTAGGGCTGAGGCCCTGGCTACTTAAAGCAGGGCATGGAAGGAGTTTACTTACCTTCAAAATTATGTTCTCTCTCCTCCTCTTCCTGAAAAGACCTCCACAGAAAGTAAAACGATCAAGCCAACTGGTTCCTTTAAGATCTGCCAAAGTTTTTCCCAGGCAACTATCAGCAAGACAAGAGGGCATGGTCTCAAGTTGTGCCAGAGGAGGTTTAGGTTGGATATTAGAAAGAATTTCTTTACGGAGAGGGTGATCAGACATTGGAATGGGCTGCCCAGGGAAGTAGTGGATTCTCTGTCCCTGGAGATATTTAAAAAGAGACTGGATGTGGCACTCAGTGCCATGGTCTGGTAACTGCAGCGGTAGTGGTCAAGGGTTGGACTTGATGATCTCTGAGGTCCCTTCCAACCCAGCCAGTTCTATGATTCTATGATTATGTTACTTGCAGAATGAAATGTTTGTTGTAACAGATGTCTTATTTAAGATGAACTATAAGGTGAGTGTGAAAACCTGTATGAAACATTTCTTTACTCTTAAGCTGCATTCATCTCCAGACATATTATGCTGGTAGGGGCAGGAATTTCATTCTCCATCAAACTGCTTCTCTAACAACTCAAGGGGCCTTCCTTATTATAACTTCTGCCTGCCTGGAAGTCTTTCTAGGTCACATATTCACACTTTGCTCACAGTAGCAAAGTGGCAAGTCATGTTTGTGAAAAAGATAAAGGGTAAGGCAGGGCTAAAAAGTTTCACAAAAACTTAGGGGGGAAAAAAAAAAAAAGCTAGATTTGGGTAGTTTTTTTTCTTTCCGAGATACCTTGTTTAAGATATTTAGTGCATAATGACTAGGCTAAAAGCACAACTGTAACATGTAGTAGCTAGTTCTTTTCCTCCTTTTTTTCATAGTACAGTGACCATCATGTACAGTGAACGAATGGGATGGGTTGACCCTGTCTGGGTGCCAGATGCCTACCAAGCAGCTCTATCATTCCCCTCTTCAGACAGACAGCTGAAAGAAAATATAATAAAAGACTTGGGAGTCAAGATAAGGACAGAGAGAGATCACTCAGAAATTACTATCACAGACAAAACAGACTTGACTCTTACATTGTTACCAATCAAATCAGAGTAGGGAAATGAGAAAGAAAAAACCAAATCTTAAACCACCTCTCTCCCTTCCTTTTTTCTTGGGCTCAACTTCACCCCTGTTTTTTCTCTGCCTCCTCCCTCTGAGCAGCCCAGGGGGACAGGGAATGGGGGTTGTGGTCAGTTTATCACATGTTGTCTCTACCACTCCTTCCTCCTAATGGGGAGGACTCCTCATAGTCTTCACCTGTTCCACCATGCCATTCCTTCCACGGGAGACAGTCTTCCACAAACTCCTCCAATGTTGAGTCCCTCCCACAGGCTGCAGTTCTTCACAAAATGCTCCAGCATGGATCTCTCCCACAAAACGTAGGTCTTCAGAAACACACTACTCCAATGTAGGTTCCTCTCTCCATGGGACCACAGATCCTACAAGGAGCCTGCTGCAATGTGGGCTTCCCCCAGCGTCACAATCTCCTTTAGGCATCCACCTGCTCTGGTGTGTGGTCCTCTATAGGCTGTAGGTAGATGTCTGCTCCACCATTAACCTCTGTGAGCTGGAGGGGGACAGCCTACCTTACCATTTCTGTCACCACAGGATGCAGGGAAAACTGACCCAGTGCCCAGAGTACTTTGTGCCCCTCCTTCTTCACTGACCTTGATGTCTGCAGAGGTGCTGCTCTCACATATTCTCACTCATCTCTCTGATCACAGCTGTTGTTCAGAATTTTTTTTTTCTTCTTAAATACATCACAGAGGCTCTACCACCTTTGCTGATGGGCCCCAGCACTGGTCAGTAATGTGTCCATCTTGAAGCCAGCTGGCATTGGCTCTGTCAGACATGGTGGAAGCTTCTAGAAGCCTCTTAGAGAAGCCATCCCTGTGCCCCCCCCTCTGCAACCAAAACCTTGCCAAAAAAGCCCAGTACAAGTAATAATGTAAAAAACAAATTACCACTTTTTTTTCTTTAGATGAAATTACAGGCATAATCCCAGCCTCCAGAAGTATAATATCTGTATAAACAAAGAGCTGTTTCATAAGAGACAAATGAAAGACAAAAGAAGATACTTTTTTTCTTTTTTTCTTTTTTCTTTTTTTTTTTTTTTTTTTTTTTTTTAATTTTATAATGCCAGAGAGGGTTTTTTACATCATCTCTCTGCAGATCTGGACAAAACAGAACTGAACCACAAAACTGTCTCTCAACTCATCCACAGAGGAGTTCTGTAGAACTATTCCATATGGCTTTAGAGCAGCCATTTGGGTGCTTTAGACTTTGCTCATGCTCACTTTGATTTCCATCTGTATTCAAAATTAGAAAAAAAAATTTGACTTAAAAGTAGCTTTCTGTGTCCCACACAATCAGAGGTCCTTCACATTTATATCTCTGGGCTAAAGCTGGAGTCAGCTGTAACAGGTCACCTGCATTGGAAGCAACAGTCTGCCCAGCAATGAAATATAGTTGTACATTCTAAGTTCAGACAGTGTCTCATTTAAAACACTTTCTGGGCACACTGGAATTTGGGAAGTAATAAAAAGTCCCCCTACACCTGCAGCAAGCAGTAAAACAAAGTGAATCAGGACTGTCCCAGATGGCAACATTGCATAGTGATTTTCTCACTACTTTGGATCCACCTATCGGAAAATACAGAGCCACATGAAAAATTAAACTGGAAATTTTCTGTCAGTCAGATTAAGTGCTTTGTTTATTCTCTTAGATTATGATCTGCCAGGTATTTTCTATGTGTTCCATATTTGCTGCTTTAAAAGTCTTTTCAACTTATACAATGTTTTGCATATTGGATGCAATACCTGAATGGGAGGACAAAATAAGGGGTAGTAAAAAGCATGTAGTAGTTTTTGCTCAAGAAGGAATAAAAGGTAAAATTAAAGAAGGTGAGGCAAAGTGGAAAGAGAACATGGAGTGATCTGCCCATATATTCTGGCTCATGTATTACATGTACTTTTTTACTTTGAAAATACTCCAGTCATCATAACTGCCTTAGCATTAGATACACAACAAATATTACATTTGGTTCTTCTTTAGATTTAACATTACATTTTATCCCAGTCCTGCACAGCACTACAGTACATATAACAACACTCCAAGCTCCTATGCCTGACATCAAAGTAAAAGCTGACTATACTTTGCTGCTGTAGTATGTTAATATTCTTGTTGCTACAGTGATGCTCTTATCAAGTTAACTACTGAAGAGTAGTTTGCCTAAATAACTTTGCAATATGAGCCAGTGCAGAGCACTGTACAATGACAGTGAGATAACTCCTGATTTTTTAGTTCAGTCCTCTAAAATTATTAAACATCCCCAAGCAACACTGCATTTGGCAGCATAGATTATAGACATGCTTGATTTTATATGGTGCCATCAGAATACAGCAACTAAAATACTCCTCCCTACACATCAGAAAACAGAACCTGGTTTTTTTCCTCCCCTAAATTGATAGCAATAACATGGCATTCTGGCCACTGTTTTAAAGAGTTACATGGGCATTTGTCTCTGTGTTCACTAGTGATGAATGATTGTTAAAGCCTCAGTAATGAACCCACAAATTTTGTACTCTTACGTCAGAATAAAGGTTAAAGTATTGATGGGAGAGCATCCTTCTTGCCTTCTCGTGCCCCCATCAATCTGTAATTGTATCTCTGTTCAGCCAGAAAATGTTTCAGTGAATTTCCATCCTTGGAATTTACAAAAAGCATTTAGTGATACTATCATCTTCCTACCTGGTACTTCTAGCCACCTACAAGTGACATTGTGTTTCTCTAGCAGGTCATTATGCTGTCTGCTTGATAGAATTTTTTTATATAATTCCTTGCAAATGTACTAGAAAAGTGACACGACACGTTTCTAGCTTTTTAAAAATATATTTCAGATGTGGGGTTTTTTAATTATTATTTTTAATGATACTACTTTTTAATGAAGGCAGCTCTCTACCTGTAATTTCAGTTCTGTTCTCCAATATTCAGTTCTGTTCTCCAATATTAATATCTCCTAACACTCAGGAAGGCTGCAGTTAAATCATTTGGTTTTATCACTCTCCCTTCATAGCCACAAAACCCCAGATTTATGAAAAAAATCCATCCAGCTCTTACTATCTTGGGGAGACCAGCTTAATGCCCATGGAATGAAGGGGACCAAGTGCTAAGAGTCTGTGTCTGCTCTGGGTGCTGACAGGCTTTCAAGAAGAGCTATTAACAAGAATATGATGATAGTGTTCAGACACAAGGTGGAAGAGAACAATTCATTCTTCCCTTAAATTGCAATTTATAAAAATTGAAAGTGAAATTGCAACTCATCTGTGTTATGGGTGTAACAGTTGCACATTTATGTTGAAAACAGAGGAACCTTTCATTTTATAATCTTATTTTGTAGGCATTCTGCTTGGTGATAGCCCTGAAGATCAACCAGAGGAACCAGTTAGTGCAGACCACTCCAAGCATGTGACAGAGGGCAATCATGAAGGTGAATATTTATAGATAAAGATGAGCTATAATACTGAAACATGTGAGCAGCCCAAGTTCTGAGCTGTCTGCGTACCTCAAGATCACTCTATTCCAGGACACAGTGACATTGATTGTAGATTAGTGTGCATCAGGGAGAAAAGGGGTGAGGGGAAGATGAGATTGTTTACCCTTCACTCTACATTTTAAAATTCAACCTACAAGTGACTTCAGAAGACAGAGGTATCCAAAGCCTAGTTGTGTGTGTGTAGTGACAAGTCTGTTCAACAAGTAACTATGATCTACTCATCCCTTCTGGTCTAATACCCTTCCACATAAGCAGACAGGCAACATCCATCTGCATTACTTATTTGCCATAGCCTTTTACCTCATATGCCTAAATTAAGAAACTCCTAGAAGGTACAGATATCCCTTCCTTCCAGCCTGTGCTCTCCTGGTCTTATGAAGAAAAAGAGAGAAGCAGAAATGGCAGGTAGAAGATCCTGAACCATTGAGAAGTAGAATACAGGGGAAAAGTATTTGGTCCCCTGTATGATCATCCTGCTCTTGATACATTTTGCATCTAGGGTCAAGTCAGTGCCTTTATGCCCAAGATGCATGTTAACTGACTTCTCCTTGGAATTTTTCTATTCCCTGGAAGATTTCTGTCTATCAGAGAGAAGAGAGGAAAAGCAACCCAGCTAATAGGCTTGAATAGTTCAACATGCCATAATGGGCTTAAGTAGGAATATTTCTTGTGGTTCTGTGTTCCTTTCCCATAGCAGGGGAGCATCCTCATGATGAGAATAAGACCAGGGAAAACTGCCGTTATTTATTCTATAAAAAAAGAAACTGTGACAAAGCCAGAAGAACAAGAAATTTCATAAACTAACTCAAATAAAAATACAGGAACATAAATAATATCTTTGTGCCAGACCACCCACTAAATTCTGTCTCCTGTCAAACTGCTGGTACTCCCAAGGGCAAGGCTGCCATTCAGAGGGACCTGGACAGGCTGGAGGAATGAGACAACATTAACCTGATGAAATCCAACAAGGACAGATGCAGAATCCAGCCCCTGGGAAGCAAGAGCCCCTTGCAACACTGCAGGTTGGAGACAGACTGTCTGGGGAGCAGCACTTCTGGCAAGACCTTGGAAATATTGGTAGGTGGCAAGCTGAATATGATCCAGTAATAGGCCCTGGCAGCAACGATGGCTATCAAAATTTCCAGGGCTGTATTAACAGATGCACAGCCCCTACACTGGGGAAAACATTTATCTCACCCTACTCATCACTCATTAGACTGCACCCACCGTGTCCAGTTAGTACTCCCACAATGCTATAAACTTCAGTAAGATGAGCAGAAACCATCAGGAATGTGGAGGCTGGAGTATGAGGACTTGCTCAGCAGGGAAAGGCGTAGGGAGCGAGGTTTGTTGAGCTCGAAGTAAACACTCCTTTGGTGGGACCTCACAGCAGCCCCCAGTACCTACAAAAAGGACAAGAAGAAGATGGAGCCAAGCTCTTCAGTGGCATATGGTAGAAGGTAGAGAGGAAAAGGAAATCAGTTGTACCAGGAGAGGGCCCAGCTGGGGCAGGAATTATTTTCTCACCACAAGGAAAAACTGGAGGTGGAAGAGGTTGCCCCCTGGAGTTGTGCAGGCTCTGCCTTTGGAGGTTTTTCAAGACCAAATTAGATAAAGCCCTGATCAGACTGGTCTGCCCTCAGAGCTGACTCTGCTGGGGAGAAAGATGTAGAACACTCTTCAGGGAGTGCATGCATGCGTGGTCACTGCCTATGTCTCCAGCATTCAAAATAGTCACATTAAAGATATTAGAGTATGTATTCCTGTTCCCTTTTGTTTATGGACTTTTTGTTCATAAAGTTTGTTAAAGTTTTGTTTGTTAACACGCTAAAACCTCCCCCTTACCCCAACCCCACACATACTGTATGTACAATTTTACAATTACTAATTTTACAACAGGTCACAAGTATTCCCAAAGCAGAAAGAAAATAAATTATTTGGGGAATTATTTGCCTTCCCCTGATGGTTACAGTAGCAGCTGCAAATTTAATCTCTCATTCTGCAAATATTTATAAAAGCAATTTTACTGACTAAGGAATTCCTCCACTTTTCACTTTTATTAGGATTTCTCACCTTAGTTGAATTTATAAGAATAGGAAATCAATGCCATCTCTCTGATTTTTTTCTTCAGGTTATTGGGGGGAAAATGGTACACAGTGATGCATTCAGAGTTTTTGAATATAAGAAGGTATTTCCAAATCCCTAACTGCAGTCTTACAAGCAGCAAACAAATGAAAATATATGGCAGAAGATGTACTATTGCTGTTTCTGAAGAACACTCCTGTCTGCATGTAGAGAATTTTCTTATATCTTTGAATGTTTCCCAGGGAAAACGTTCCCTATAATGTACCTGAGCTCCAGCTTGAAATTATCTGTAAAGTCTTGGTCTTTGTATCTGATGCAAGTCTGATGGTGTTTTCAGTGAAGTCCAGCTAGCAACAACAGCTGGGCCAGCAGGTTATATCTGCAATAGGGAATAAAATCCTGTGCATTTTCAGATGAGGCAATTCCAGACAGTCCTTCATTTTCCTTTTGATAAAAATTGTAATAGGGTTAATGTTTTGCAGGTAATAGGTAAACATGTTGGTGAAAAAAAAAAAATCTATATGAGCTTAGGGATGGCTCAGAGACAGGTTTGTTGCTGCCCCACATCTTCACCATCTCAGTCTTTCCTTTAGACTGAGGGGCTCCAGCATCAGCTGCAGCCTGTAGCAGGTACTAAATGGGTCTCACAGAGCCAGAGGAACAGAGAAGAGCCAAAATACTACCAAAGATTTAAGGAGTAAGACAGCAACTGATGTTTCCAAAAGGAATTCTGCTCCATAAAAATATTTCTCTGTGGCTGTCACATTTATTTTGAATACTGTATCCCGTGACATTTTCTCAGGATGAGGTTCCAGAGCTTAAAGGCCCCTTGAAAGAAAAGGAAGAAATCCAGGGTCACTTTCCTGGACTACAATAGTGGATTTTTGTCCCTGCTGAGCACTGTGTAGTATTTATTTCATCTTCTGACTTTCTTGCACTTAACTTTGAAATAACAAGAGTTACTTGATTGGCAAAAGCACTGATCAGTCCAGTAATAATCTGCTTACATGCTTCACTGATGAAACAGAGCTAGGCTGCAGTAGGCTTGTGCTGCACATTGTTACCATACCCATTGAGGATTAGGAAGCTTAGAGCTGTGATCAAGGTCATGGAAAGGATTTTGGCCTCACCATCCTTTTCCTGCTGACACGCTATCGGTGGCACCCATTTCCCTAGTCAGGTTAATGAAACCTCCGTTCATTTGTGTTTTGTCCTTTAAGATGACAACTGCTGTAAAAAAAAAGATAGCCTCTCTGACCTCAGCCATCATCATCTCTGACTGTGGTTTTTCATCCCTGAATCTGTCAATTGAAAGTACACAGTCACAAAAGCAGTACTCTACATAGTATAGTCCCTAATCATGTGAAGCTTGCATCCCATGAGGAATTTATGTATAACGCTAATTATGACTGACATTGACTGTTAGGGTGGGAGATAAAACTCATCACAGTGTAGCTGGAATGGTCTTGCAACCTCTCTACATCTGGCTTAATGTTTCTACACAAATAGTTTGACCTTTAGAAAAGCAAGAGGGGAGGAAAAGCAGGGGATGTTTTGAGCTTTAAATGATTCCCATTTGTAACTCTGTGAATGGCACATTTAGTCCAATTTCCAGTCTCTGGCATTTCTAAACTGTCAGGTTACAAGCAGGCAGCTGGCTCTAAACTCTCCCCCCCCAGAGGGAAGGAAGGCAATCGAGTAGGTACCCCAGTCAGCAAGTTTGTGATGCTGTTGGGTCAGAAACCCAGGGCCCAGGTACCGTGCAGCTGCAGTTCCATCCATGGGGTTGCAGCACAAGCCCATTGGCAGTGCAGTAAATACATCTTGCTGGCTCCTTGTTGCTGCACATAGATTGATGACACCTCTGCAAAGTGATTCTAGAGAGGCCATAAAGACAACAGAGAACTGGGATTTGGTGCCTTTTACCCGCTCTGCATTGCTCTTAATTCACACGGGTACTGCAGAAGGTGGCTCCAAAACTCACATTTCTCCCTTTCACTCTTAAATGCAATAAAGGGGGCTGGGAGAATAGAAAAAAAGAAGAAGAAGAAAAAAAAAGAATCAATGTGGAAACAAAATGGAGGTTTTGACTGAAAGCCCCATGGAAAATCTGTCACCCTGCAAGCTTTGATTTTTGCTGGCAGTGGGAGAGGCTACTGCTACTTCAGCTCGTATGCTGAATTTAAGGGATAGTCACTAGAGACAGTCAGCTGCTTTACCAGGTAAATAAGTAACACAAATGGTGAATTTTTTAGAGGTTATTTACTATTTAGGAATCAGATCTGATGGTTTGCAGCAGATTTCAATATTCTTTCTTTCCACCCACAGCTTCTCCCTGATCCCAGAGATCTTGCACATTGACCTACAAGTGGGTTCACATAGAATAAAGGCATCTGACTCGGGGGGTGGGAGGAGCAGAAGTTCAGTCTGGGCCCTTTTATGATCTAAAACCAGAAGACTGTCAACTGGTGTTACCACACAAGAGGGAAGAACAAAATTGTTTCACATCAAGAAACAAATAAAGACCTCTTATTTCAGGCATGTGGTCTGCAGCTCCTTCATATTTTTTCCACAGCTTTCAACTCTAGTACATAACTTGTTTTGTTTATATAATCTTAGCTTCACTGGTTTCTATGTACCTAGAACTAGATGAGGGAACAATTTAAATACATTGAGCAAATAATACTAACTGCATGCCTAAAATGCCATTAAAGCAAAAAATATGTGATGCATTTTCTAAACTAAGGCTCTTATCAAGCTTAAATGAAAAAAATATTTCTCATGGGTTTTGCCACACTTATTTTAATAAAATCAGATTAGGAAATTTCATATTCAGACTTTCCAGCATCTAACTGTGATGACTTGGAGAACAGTCTTGATAAAGTTTGCATTCTAGCTCCCATTTGGCATCTTGTAGCACACAAGCTACAGCAGTGCCCTTATCATTAACATCAGGCCCAGAAGAGGTAGAAGATTGCTGTCTCACAAAGCGAGATGAGTTCTGCATCAAAGTAGATGCAGACTACTCCATCCAACCATCAAACATTTCTATGGAAAAAAAAAAAAAAAAAAAAAAAAAAGATTTTTAGGGTGCAAAATAACAAGCCTGTGGATGGACAGCTCTTTTGAAGACTATTTTAGTGATGTCAGGCAGATATACACTGCATGAGAAGTGTTGATAAGAAGGGTTAGTGTTTGAAACGTTCACATTGGGTCTAGGTCAAGTGAATGTTGCCATCAGCATCTGACAACTGAATGATGCCAGCTGGACACTGGGCACCACCAACTCACTGCTGGGACAATGGGCCCCCAAACAGCAATGGATGCTCCTTCAGCACTGTCAACAGAGCCACCTTCTGCATCATGAACTGACACTTGGGGATCAGGTGGCTCTGCTCACAGGGCTCTGATTTCTGAAAGGAAACAGTGTATAAAAAGGAAAGTTCATGTATGTGAGTCACACAATTTGTAACACTAAAAATTAACAATGAGATAAAGGCAATTCAATCAACTATGAAAAATGAAAAATTAAACATGATCTCAAGGTAACCCAATCAAACAAAAAATTAATTATGAGATAAAGGCAATTCAATCAAACATACAATGAACAGTTCAGGTCACGGTCCTGAACATCACTTTTTAAAATTGTGTTTGATGCATTTTTAATAGCATCAAGGAAGGAGACTGTAGATTTTCTGCCTCTGGGGCTCTTCAATTAGTAGAAAATAATGCTACCAGTTGTCCTTATTAAAACTATTTTAAACTATTGTGATAACTTCTGCAGAAAGTTTCTATTACACAATATACACTATGCCTTCCCTGGGCTGTGTGTGTGTGCATGCCAGCCAGGAGCATGGTGTCTTTCCCAGCTAGAGCAGGGTTCAGGAGCACAGTGCTGAGCAAGTACACCTGCCTCCATCCTACAAGATGCTGAGCAGGAGACTGTGAAGCATGTAACACAAGAGTGGTGGCTCTCCCAGCCATAACTGAGAGGCAGGAGTAAAATTTCAGCAGGAAAGTGGTAGAGAACCTGAAGCAAAACATGGCATAATACAGACTGTGTGATGTGTCAGCACTCACTGCCCCTTCTGCAGAAGGGAAGTAGCCTTCACTGTCACCAGCAGGCCAGATTCAGTGAAGAGAAGCTATAGCAGCTATCTCCAAGCTGGCAGCTAGTGACCAAAGTCATTATTCTTACAGGGGCTGGGGACCCTTGTGACTGCTAATGGCACACTCTGGTTGCAGACACACAGCATGCCCCACCAGCCCATGCAGTGTCTGGGTTGCAGTAAGAGCTTTAGTCAGTCATTAGTATTCCTTACCATGCATGTGATGCAGATGAAATGCCTGCAACGCAAGGACTATCCAAACATCCACCTCTGACAAGGTCCCTGGGCAGAGACCAGCTGCTGGGTACAAATTTGACTGTCATCCTCAAGTGCAACACCCCAGTTGCCATGTACAAGAACGTTTCATATGTTTCTCTGTTGTGCTGGGAATGATGGCTCAGTTGCTGCATCCCACCAGGCTCAGCACTGCAGGCAGGAATGATGAGTTGACAAGTACCTGCAAAATGTCTCTCCTGTAAGAATCCTACCTTGCTTCAGCACCAGTAATCCAGCAGTAATCAATGATGAAACCAAAGTCAGGCTTCTTTCTTTCCTGAACTTGATTTCCTGACCTGAGACATTCAAAATCTGCTTCCTCTTCCTTTGGAGGCTGTGGGAAGCTTCCAGTAATCAGCGATTCCTTCGACACAGATCCTGTTAGAAAGGGTCCTGGGCAAACATAGGGTAATATCTAGAAATTGACAAGTTATTTTCAGTAAAAAAGTAAGTAGAAACATTTATGTGTTAGAAGAAGGAATGTTTCAGAGGCTAGGAGGAGCAAATTTTTGGAGCTTCTCAACTGAAGTACTACAAATGTGCTTATTTAAAACATACATAAAAATGCATGAGAAAATAGCATTTAAAAATAAATTTAAAATCATCAAGAACAGCTGAAGCACTCACCCACTACAGAAAAAGCAAGCAAAGATGGCTGAAAGCAGTTAGTAAGAAAAAAAAACAGCAAAAACTATCTGGAACTGCAACCAACATTTTATAGTTCCCATCATCATAAAGCCTATGTTTCTTTAAGACAAAGGGTCATCTTTTTTTGATTGGTTTACCCCCAAAGTACACTTTGGCTGCTCAGTTTTAGCTAAGGCAATTAGACTTTCTGAATTCATTCCTCTTTCCCCATTGTAGGGGAAGTTTAAACCCCTTTAAATCTTGCTAAAGCCTTTTATATGAGAAAGGGAGTCTCATAAGCCTGCTTGAACCTAGGCCCAGCTGAGGGTTTAAATTCAATAAAAGATTATTTGGAATTTGAACTAAAGAGAAAAGGAAGCAAAGCTTTCAGAGAAAGTAAGTTCAGAAGTTTGCACTTTAAGAAAATCAGCATTAGTATAAGTATGCATGGGTAAAATCAGTCACTAGGAGACTGATTTTTTAAAATCTTAGACTGACTTAAAAAACTATCTCTTCTCTAAACAAAGGGGGAGACACATACAGGTATGTAGTAGAACTTTTTAAAAAAACATTCAAAGAAAAGTATTCCATGTACCTCTATCAAAAAGCAAAAATAAAAATGAAGGAGTAATTACACAGTCATTACAAAGGGGAAGGAAGAATTGGAGGCAACTGAGTGAATGATCACTAAACAAGTGACAATTATCAAATATCCATCTATGTGGGTAGCACAGTTAATACACCTTGTATTTGTATTCCCCTTTTGCCTTTTACTTCAGATTATTTTCCTCAAAACTGGTATGGAAGGGAGAAATTTTTCCTTCTCTAGTTTTCCTGGCAGACTTCAAACCACCTGAGTACTATCAGCTATCTCCACAAAAGAGACAATAAACACCCAAGACTCTGGAAATGTGCTCCTTCAGAAATATGCTTCTCAGCACAATGCCAGCCTCATCTTCTGTTGGAAAAGTTGCACATACTAGAGTTTAAGCCTGCAGGGACAATGCTGAGACCAAACTGCTTTGCGTTAGCATGGAGTGCTGTGTATACTTCGGATGCACAGGGAACAATATCCAGAGCAGGTGGTAGAAAAATACTTCCATGGAATTGGCAGAAGACACTAATTACTTTCAGTTTAAACCTGGAAATGCACATTTTTTCATGTTGTTACACACCTCTAGTCAACACGTCCATGTCATTAGCCCTTCCACTGACTTCAAAGCAGAACAGATTTCTTATACAGAGAAGCAAACTATCATTAGCACCATAGTGACAAGGACTAATCCCTCCTTCCCCCTCCCATCCTACCAGTCCCATTCCCTACTGAACAGCAAATTAAATCTCAAATCAGCTTTCCTTTCCTTGCACAGGTGCTAAAGAAAGGAGTCAAAGAGTAGCTGTTTAGGAAACAGCAGGAGAGAGCAGCCTTTGAAAACATGGAAAAATCCCACTGTGAGCATCTTTCTTGACAGCTCAAGAGCTGTATTTAAAATAAGGAAATTGAAATAATCGTGTAAAATAAAATGCTTATTTTCAGTACTTCACCTCTTGGTCACATGTGGAACTTAAATAACCATTTGCATGCTATGGTATAATTAACAGCTCCATTACACATACTGCACAACCTCTGTGTGTAGCTTAGATAACCAATTCAAGGACAAAGTCTTCCCTACAGTGTTCAAAACTTGATGGTCCAAAACAGCAAGGTTTGAGCTAAACATTAATTTGGTATATGCATGCATTCATCTACAAGGCCATTTAAAATCATTTGACTAAGCTTGACAGACAGCAAGATTGGTTCCTGAATCAGATCTCCCTCTTTCTTTCCCACTTTATCTTATTTGGAAATCTATTTTTCTTTTGAGATGACATGGGGGAAGAGAAACATAAAAACAACAATCTTGTACTTCTTCAAAAACATTCAGAAAAATGGTGGCTGTGGTGATGGAAAAGAGTTAGCCTGTAAAGGCTGACCAAACCAACAACTACAAAAAAATCCTTGCCATCCATCCATATAAATAATGTGCTTAAGAATTCAAACAATCCCCTGGTAGTTTTGGCCTGAGCTAGCTACTTCTAGAAGCCAGTATTTCTCTTTTGTTTAAATTTTATCTTTTGGAAGCAGGATAGCTCAGTACCAGTGCCAACACCTCTGCTTCAACAAAATGCTGAAGATTATTTTGCATTAAAAGTTTACTGACTTGAAATGACACCACATGTCATTTCATAAGCAAACAAGAGAAATAGGGACTGAAGACAGTGTGGAAGGGGAAAAGTTCGTATTTGCACAAGACAGACAGGATAACCTGGATGGTAGATGCACTTCATGTTTGACAGCATTTTCTCATGGAACTGTATTTGGCTGTATTTCAGGCTTGAAACTGTAGCTTTAGCTATTTACTTCATATAGCTATAACTTACTCTAAGAAAGCAATTAAATATTAATTAATAGGAATGGCCATGGATACTTTGGACCATATATTTAGTTGTGCTTTTGCTTGAACCCAAGATATAACAGTAAGTGTTGAAGTTTGGAAAAATCACTTAGCTTTCAATAATGTTTCTGTTTTTCTTCACTAAATTATTGAAATACACACACCTACTTAAGTAGTGTTTTACCAAATCTGCCACTTAAGTTTTATTCACAGATAGATCAGTTATAAGTTGCCATTTATTTTTTTGCTGACAATGGCATCAATAACGTAGATGGGAGTGCACTGGACTTATTTATTTCCCTTTTCCAAACACAATAGGTTATCATGGTACAACTGTGGCCACGGTGAGGGATAAATGAGGGAATATTACACTTAGAGGCTCACTGTTGTGACTATATTATAACTTATTTTGAGAGCAGGTAAAGATTTAGGAGATCTCCAAGCTGTATCAGCTAACATACAAGCTATGTGAGGGAATATTTCTATAATTTACCAACACTGCTAAGTATTACACCAGGAAAGTATTATGAATACTTTTATTCAGCTCTTAAAAGACCATTTCACTTCTAGTAACAGTACAGGTATTAATACATTGATTATATTGCTTTAATACACATCATGATGTAACCTGCTACTAAAAGTTTAGTTCTCCTTTTGTTCTCCTCTCAGAATTAAGAAGAAACTGAAGAAAGAAGAAAACCTATAATGGTGTTTGTCTCTCTGAGGAGAGTGTAATAAAGTTACATTCTCCTCTATATAAAAAGATTTCAGATAGGGCGAGGAGTGCTCCAGACCAGCTCTGACAGATATGGTAAACACAATTTCAGATTTCATCTAAAGAGAAAAATTAGAATAATATAATCTTCAAAAATAATGCAGAAGAATGGGGATGTAAGAGACGGAATTGAATACTGAAGGAATAGTTAGTCTGTTCAGTGCAGAACCATCTCATAATTCTGACTATTTGCAGTCACCTTTTTACAGGTTGTGAGGTGGGGCTTTTAGCAAGTTCACCACTCTGCTATCTTACTTCTGTTTTTCTAGTCCAATAAAAATCATAAAACTGTTCATAAGTGCCACGCAGCAGGAATATGTAGTAGACATCCAAGTTCCTGGAGTCAGCTCAAGTATCTAACTCATCTCAATAGCTGACAGTATTTATGTAGAAGAAGCCATGTGGGAGAACCTTCCCCATCTCCATTCACTTTGAGTAGTGCTTTACAAGAATACAGTTCAGGAAAATAGCTCATCCTTTGCAAGCTGCCACTCCAGAGTGGAAAATGCAGCATAAACTGAACAGCAGCAGCAGAGTCAGTAAGATCTAGAGAACACCCTTTTTCATGGTTTATCTTCTGCTACCTCTTTTCTGCTTGGAAAAGGGCAAAGACATCTCCTACTTTCACAGCTAAGTGGAGCTTGGTACAAATTAACCATAGTTTTCATATTAATTCATACAGCACCATACGAAGAGTTCATATGTAATTACAATAGAGAGTATTAGAATATACTTATTAATGTATTATATTAATTCACATCATGATTCATAGTGTAACCATATATTTCATAGTAATTTCATATTAATTCAATCCTGAATATTTATACCTGGGATTTTTAATTAAAAAATACTATTCTGAGACCCCAGATGCCCGGGATATGTATAGGTACTTAATTCCTACCGAATCCATGTTGAGGATTTAAGCATATTTATATTTCACAGACTCTTGACAACTGTGATCACCCAATGAATCTCTACAGACTTTGGGGAGGGCAGATACAAAGGAAACTAGCTTCCCGGCAGCCTATCTGTAGGAGATGGAGTTTCCATAAGCATCAAGAAGGGAGAAAGATTTGCCAGTCTGGAAAATGATCACATTATATCTAAAACATCACACAATTTGCCTTCCAAAACTCAAAAAGTTAAATTCAAAAAGAAACAGCATCCCGATTTTCATTGCCACTCAAAGTTGCTAGGTAACTCCTTTCTCTATATTATTTATGGCTTTGTTATCCTGTGTTATCTGCCAGGGACCTGGCACACAAGAACTCTTTCCTTTGCATGCCTCACTGACCTTTTGCAGCAATTATGAAGGCACTTAAATACATACACACCTCTTTCACACAGAGCAGGGCATAACTGACTGTGGAGGATCCAGGAGGTGGAACTTGTGGGTGACACAGGGCTGGTGGCTTCCTCCACCAAAGACCACCAATTTCACATGGCAAGTATTTCCATGATCAGTTTTAAACACAAAAGTAAAAAGGGTATACACTTGTAGCCAGAGAAAAAAAAAAAAAACACCACAATTACTTCCCAGAATTCATTTAACTGCATAGCAAGTAAGTTTCCACAGGGTGGCATTTCAAACCAGTGTGAAGTGAGACTTCATTCCTTTTGTGCCCTGAGCAGCTTCCTGACCCTGAGCAGGGGCATACAAGAAGTCTGATTCTTAGCCATGCATATCAGCAGATCTTCATAACAGGAGCAGTGTGGCATTTCACAGCTTTCAGGTCAGTCAGTGAAGCAAGACCTCTTTTGCTTAAATTCACTGTAGGATTCAGAATTTGAACATGTTCAGTGTTTGCTAGCAGCTGGGCATTGGTCATTATAGCAGCATCAATACAAGGCCTTTCTGTATCTGCAGATTGTGTACCAAGAATGCATTGTAGAACAAGCAGCCTACTGAAAGCAGAAACTTTCAAATACCTGAGAGGCAATGTTGGAGATGATCTCTTGACCCTAGCTCCATCCCAGGAGGTACCTAGATAAAAGGTACCACTTGTTCCAGAGGTAATACAGAGGTAGAAGGGGGAGGAGGGGGGAGGGGAAATAATAATAAAAAAAAGCTGTGTCCAAATTCTTTCGGAGAAAAAAAACCAAAAGGTACTTATTCAATAGAATCTTGTCCAGTCAAGTACCAGAGGAAGGAAACAGGACCAGTTCTTTCCCTCAGAAAGACAAAGGGGAGGTTCAACCCCATCTAGTGTTTTTGCTACCTAGCCATGAGTAGGAACCCTTATATCAGCCTGAGCTGGTTAGACCTGTGCTACAGTTCTTATTACTCATTATTCCTATTACTCATCTGAGTGCCCTAAGCATGGAAGTAAGTTATAAAAGCATGGATGTAAATCATAATTTTCCCTCTCTTATGCACAAAATGCACAAGCCCCGTTTTACCCATAAGTATCCCATTTCCTGCAAACTAGTGTTCTTTCCTGATTGTTGGAAGCTTGAAATACTTTCTGACAGATGAGAAAATTTAAACTAAATCTTCCCATGTTCTAAGTCAGTGATCTAACTACTAGTTTCTCTTTTAGGATCAGGCTATCTCTGGTCCAGGTCCACAGAAGCACTTCATATTAAGTGACTTCACCCATATGCTATTTTCACTTTGCTCCTCATGCCCCCTCAAACCTGGAAATTCTTACAGAAATATTGGTAGTTTTATTTATATTACAAAACTAACAAGTCTGATTCAATGCCTAAACTCCTCTAGCAGAAAACAGCACTGTGACAGAGAAGCTTTACCCTAAAGACAGGTTAATTAATCCACTGTCTCCATTGTACAGGCTAAGCAGCAGAGGGGGGGGGGACTACACAAGCTGCAGGTCTCCAGAGAAAACATCTGTGATAGCAGAAGGAGCTGAGAGCTTTTATTCTAGAGCACTTCAGCCTTTCAACTCGGGAAACAGGGAAAGCTTTACTGGCATGAGCCTGGAAAGTAGGATGTTTCTCAGGTTTTATAAACTCTGTGAGTAGTTTTGTTCACTTGCCTAGTGACATCTACCTCTGCTGCTGCTTGCAAGGGTCTCACACTGCAGCAGGGGAGAAAAGTCTGCTGTTTGCAAAACTGATAAATGTGAGACCTTAAGGATTGACCAGAAATGCTGACAGGCAGGCAGAACATCCTAAACCACTTAAACTCATCCATTAATCAACTGAATTGCTTTCTAGCTGATTGGGTCCCTTAGGCTTTCAAATCCCAGCATACAGATCAAGTATTAAAAAACTACCTTTTGGTCTGCATTTGTAGCTGTATGATTCAAGGTCAGTTCCAAATCTGAAATCTTCACACAAATCCTCAAGATGATGGCAGAAAATGCTGGGAAGAAAATTAACCTCAGATAAAAGCTAGTCATAGTCTTGACTTCTGACTCCTGATGCTTTCCACACAGTGCAAGAAGGCTATTATTCCCACCCATCCCCTCAAAAAAAGAAATCCCAGTCAAGAGTGAAAAATACGAAATAGATTTTTCTGAGGCAACACTGCCACCTATTGTCACTGCCATGGTTTGCTCACTTTTTCATTAAGTCTTAGGGTGCAGCCTATCAAATATCTGGTCTAACCCAAAACCTTCCCCTTTTTCCTCAGCCCAAAACTGTTTGAATTAATCCCCGACCTCGTCTTCTGATGAAAATACATCCCCCAGAGACAATTCAGAATGTTATTACTGGCATTTATGGGTATGATGGACAAACCAATGTAACTGAGACCAAGCTCATCTCCTAGACCATGTTCTGCAACTTAAGACTCCTTTTTATTTAATTACTCTTGTCCTTTCCAATTTACATTTTTTACAGTGGGTAAATAACAGCTTTCTCTTCCAAATTTTTTGCTATTTTTATTGTATATATTAACACACTTATTTTATGCTCAGATCTTAAGTACTATGATATTCCCACAAAATACCTAAGGGTATTGCAAGGGTCCATATATAGCCCCTCTCAGGAAAACTATGCAATAATAGCATGTATGTCACTAAAGGCTGCCAGTATGGCCACAAGTAAATGAGTGACACAAACACCAAAATCATATTTATGTTCTGCAAACATTTGGCCATTAACTTGAAATTATATATGAGTAGTTCCAAGTCAAAATGAATACTGTATCACTGTGTATGAGTACTGCATATCTGACAAACCTCTGAAGAATCTGGTGCTTAAGATAATTTCTGGAACTGTTTCTTGAACTGGCTGGACCTCACCCCATCTTTGCCTTGAAGGTGCTGAATTGAAGGAACCCCTCCCTTCCTGTCTTCAAGCCCTGTTTGTCCATTCACACATGTGGCTCCTTGGCAATCTGAAAAATGAGCTCTGGCTATAGGAGGCACTCCCTAGAGGCCCTTAAGGAAACATAAATGTCTTCACTGCTGTCCTTCTCTACCCATTAAAAAAAGAGAGAGCCTGTTTGATTTATGCACTTTAATTCTTTCAGAATTATACTAAAAATGTCACTCCACACAAAAAATTTCCAGAAGCATTATTACAACAGCAGTTATGAAAAGTGACATCACTTCTTGCAAGCTGTTTTTTAAAACATGTTTACGTAACAAAAAGTTCAGCACCAAAGGAAGTTCTGTGCAAGAGGGGATAATTCAAACATGAAAACATATTTGGAAAATAATTACTTCACATCCAGTTAGTCCTATTTATAAAAAAAAAAATCTTCTAAATCCTCCAATTGTAACAAAATAAATGAACAAACAAATCAAGTAGGAGAGGGGGCCAATAAAAATTAAAGTATTTTAACAAAGACCCAGTGGCAAAATCTAGTAGGGAGCTGCTTTCTCAAAACTGGATGAAATGATACTGTGATATGGGATCTGGGGATATTTTCCTCTGTTTTTGTGATCCTGTTAGTAACTTAACTGTACTCTAAAGATGAAACCACCAGATCAACAAGATATATACACAGAGCAACCCTGTGATATATATATATACATTGACAGGGGAAATCACCTGGGTCTATGTCTTTACTTTATTCTGGATGACTTTTTAAAATGGGAAAATATATTGCAAGTTGAAAAACTTCTGTGGCAGATATCAGTCTGAATCTCACTGGTTTAAATCAACCTTTATCTCCCAAAAAAAAAAAAACAAAAAAAAAAAAAACCCTAAAAAAAAACATTTGCTGCAAGTACAATGTATCATATGGTTGAATTGCAAAATCTCTATAAACACCATCCCCTTGGGGAGAGGTTTTTTCCCCTTTATTATAATCATTTGTTTATTTCTTCTCACTATAATTCCTAAATTCTTGTCCTTCACCATAGCTGAGCTACCAAGGGTAGCAATCAAATGCACAGACCAGGCAAACCAACAGGAGCCTCTGGAATGGAGGGGCACAGAGCTGTGAAGACATCAGGAATTTGACTGAACCCAGGATGACCTTGTCCTCTGTGCCCATGCCCATTCTCATCACTGAACATGGTGCTTGGAGCAAGTTCAGTTGAGGGCACAGTCACTTCTCTGAAGCTGTCAATAGCCAGAACACCATGAGGAGACCTATTTTTATGTATTTTTCTCTTAACCTCTCTTTGGTGTTTTAATTGTCCCTTTTTATATCGGTTGTTCAGGATTTGCTACAGTTCTCTCCCATACCTCATAAGCTACTATTCCAAATTATTCCTTTCCTTTACCTTTATTTTTCTGGCTTTTCCTACCACATGAGATCAAATTCCTCTGCTCTCGTCCTGGTTAGTGTGAGAGTCCAACAAACCATAAATATTACTTATAAACCAAAATTACTAACTTCTAAGTGGCTACCTAATACTAAGCGCAGTCTCATGTCATTTATGGGACAGGAACCAGTTTCTGTGGAGCACTGTTCCCCCAAAACGTAATTTCATAATCTTCTTTCCATCCCACCAAGATGACAGGGACATGGCAATATAACATGTGCATGTTCCATGCTACAGCTAACACAGGGAATTGATATTCACTGAGAATTGAAGGGTTAATCTTAGAACTCAGGTAGCCCTATGAAAAAGTGAGTGAAAATAAATTGCATCTGATGAATAATATTGTCACCCACCACTACCTCCAAACATAAGCCCTAGAAACTGATGTCATTTTAATATTTATAAATTCCCTCTTGTGGAGATTCTAGCATTAGATTTTCTTACTTTAGAATTTATCTCAAAAGCAGCTGTGGTGTTTTTTTTTCCTAGAGCCCCATTCAATAAACTTCCCTGTAGCAGCCACGCTTGGCTCCATCTCACACATGCTTGGGAACCCTGGGTGCCTCAGGTAATGTAAAAGAAGAGTTGGGGGCAGCACTGCTGATGGGCTCTGTGTTTGGGAAGGCTTTTTCTGCATCTGTGGTAAACAGACACAAGTGGCTTAAGCTGTCCAAGAGAGCCTTGCCAGTCCTTAGCTGTGCATCTTCTGAAAAAGAAACAGAAAATCATGCTGGGTTGCTAGCCTACCTCAGAGTCACTGCCTTTCCATGTATAAAGTGGAATTGAGGTAAAATCACAAATCAGACCATAGTCAGATATAATTGAAGCATCCTTACCACAAATTTAGGATTTTCTCTGCAAGGTCTCACAGGAGTAAAAAGGATTTCTTGTGTTTAAGGGCACATTATCTCATACCACCCTCATCATAACTCTAAAAGCTAAAGGAGGCATTTCACTAACCTAGTTCAGTCAGGATGCTGTGGGGGCAGCCAGCTGTAGCCACTTCCTACAGAATTCAAGATGTAGCCTCACCGACTTGTGGCACCATCACCCCAGCACAGGGGCCACCATCAGAGCAAAGAGAAACAGCAGCTCCTCCTGGCTTCCCTGTCCCTTGCCCTGGCTGAGGTGACACACAGGAGCCACCAGAGGTAACAGCAGCAGCTGCTGCTTCTCCTGAGATCAGACCTTGGGAGAGGCTGCTCTGCCTCTGGAAATCCACCATCAAAAAAAGGGCTTCCCTCCTGTCTCCCTGAGTATTTGCTTATCAATATTTCCAGTGACAGAGACTGCCAACCTGCGTTTGTTTTTTCTCCCCCCTTTCCACAAGCAGGGTAAGACAGTCAGCTATAACATTACTATGAGCTATTTAGATTTTAACATTTTACCTTAGACTTTAAAACTTTGCAGTTTTGTGTTCCTTCATTACTACCCAACATAATGCAAGTATGTATCAAAAGAATCATTGCACTTAAATGGAAAGTACAGAAAATGAAAACTTTAAGTGTTGCAATCTACCACTATAAATCCACTTTTACTGTATAATAGGAATATTTACTATTGAAAACCACTGCTAAGGGGTCAGAAATGCAAATTGCTACACTATTTTGTATTATCTGAGGACTCACTTATGATTTCAAAGATTTGAGGTTTTTTGTAAGGAAAAGGGACAGAAAATTGTTTCCTACTGTTTTCTGAGAAATGACCTCACCCCTCCAAATCCTTCAATGACAGCCCGAGAGTCTTTATTCTGTCCTTTAACTCACTGAATTTTTAAAATGTGTTTCTATTCTTGATAACCTTGTTAACTGTGACAGGCTTATTTTGAGTAAATTGACTGTGCCTAATAAAGCTAATAAACAGAGGGCAATCAATATGTCAGAAGTTAGTTATACTTCAGTATTAATTTTCCACTACACTTTTCAACTCTTATACTCAATTTGAAAAAGTAAATTCCTAACCAAAAGGACATTCAGTGTCGTCTTGACATATTCACAGAACCTAGTTCCCAAGATGATCTTATTGACTACGTTTTTTTTCACAGCTTAGATTCTTTTTTTAGCCCAGAAGCCAGTAGGAATATTCAGCAATGTTATATTCTTTAAAAATCCTGAGAAATTTCAGACAAAGTAAAAACTTGTACAAAGTATATATCAGACTAGTGGATTACAATAAATTTTTACAACTATCCTTGAATCTTGAAGCTGCAATTTGTCTCTGGAGTATTTCTGAGTACTTTTGTACCACATTCTGCTTTCAGGTATTTTTTCCACTGAGTACAGAAGCAAAGGATTTTTGCTAAAAAAATGAAATTATTATTCCATTCAGTCCTAAAATACAGAACACTTTGTCCATGAACCTTGATAATAAAATCACCTCTGGCCTTTAAATAACATGATGTCCAGCCCAGGTTGATAGTAAATAAAACACAACTGCTTAGAGCAATTCCCAAGCAATTCCCAAGCAATTCCCAGGGTTTTTCAAGGTTAGCACATTACTGTTTCCATGTAACGTCTTGTGTAAATCCTTACCAATATTCTTACCAATACCTGGGGGCCACAGCTGCAGCTCTCTGGACATATTAGACTGGTGCTCTTTCTTGCTTTTTCTGATGCACATCCCAGCTTTTCCTCCAGAGCCAGAGGTACAATGGTTACAAGGTGCTAAAGATGCCAGAGATGCTACTACCATCTGCCTTTTTCTTCTCCATTGCAGATGTCTTGATCTTCTCAGTTCTTGAAAGATGAGCTTCTATCTGCAGATGATTTTAATGACTGCGTTCACTACTCTCTTAAAGTGTAAAATATTGTTGATGTTTCCAAAATTAACTTGTAAATATTTTAAAGTGAGCTTTAAATTCTGGATCTCTAATAGATTGTGATTTCCTCAGAGTGCAAGTGTATGGAAACATGGAATGGCAGTTTGTCCACAAAAAGAGACAAACAACTATGAAATCTACTGAAAAGCTCAGATCCCATCTAACTATTTCAGAATTAAGGAGTTTCCATCCATTTCAGTGATTAATATTCACAATATACTTGCAAATACACTTTTTAAATTAATAGTAGTCAAAGTATGTTTCCAAGTCTTAAGAGATCTTAAAGGATTCTTGAAAACTCCTTAAAATAAATTTATTGCAATAAATATTTGACATTAATGATGCCTTTTCACATATGTATCTGGACACATCCCACCTGAAAATTAAAAAAATATTCTCTTACTACATGATGTACTGGCTTTCTGAATACTAATTTTGATTATTCATTAATTGCTCAGTGAGAGCTTAAAGGCAAATAACAGGCACTTTAATTTTTTTAACAGTTTTCCAATTTCAGTCCTGTGTGTTTGTCTGTTAGGTTATTTAAATAATAAAGTTACATTCACTTCAGTTATATCTGTGATTTTTTTGTACCTCGTTTTCAGCTGCAAACTTGGTGCTGCAGGTGGCACCCTATGCCTAAGAAAGAAATTGGTCAGCTCCAGCACAGTAATGCCTTGCTGATTCCCTTCCCAGCACAGTGGCTGTATAAAAGGCTGTATTAAATTAATCAAAGAGCAAATAATGATGCTTATCTAAAAAAATAATTTATCACAGCCTTCTCACATGCACCACTACTCTGTGCACTCCACTGATCTGAAGTAACCTGTCTGTAATACTGCCTTTTGTGTTGTACACTTTTTCACTAGGCTAAGGAAGCTGTAGCTTTGGTGCTTAGAGTCGAAGCTTTGGGAACACGTAAATATTTCTAGAAATACACAGATTTTTAAAATATTTTTTCCATATTTGGAGGACAGAGGCACTATTAACTTAAATAAGAAAGCTACTTGGCAGGTCTTGAAGGTATTCAGAGCACTGCATTGTACAGTAGTTACCTGAGAAGGTAACAGCCTCCCCCTACCCCCTCTACATGCTCATTTCCCACATTTGCTGAGCTCTAGAAAGAGAATCTGCTTCCTTATATATTATTTTCCATTTTGTATCTACTTTAGCTTATATAGTGTAATCACTTCAGTGGAGGCATTCTAACACAAACTTAGAAAAAGCCTTACTCTACTGGCATCCTGTTCCCTTCTGGTATCGAGACATTATTATGAAACTAAGCATGAAAAATTTACTAATAACAAGATGATCAGGAAAGATGTTTCCATAATGTTGGTTTTTTTCCTGTTCTCAAAAAAAAACAAACCTGATTCATGAGCTGAGTTCTTCAGCGGTTCTTATTTACTATTCCATAGGCAAAATGAAATCTGAGGAAATCAAAATCCAGATAAAAGAGTGAGAGGCTGCATTCTGATAGCCTGTTGCTCAGAGTACAGCAGGCTCTAAAAAAGTCACATAGAAAATGAGCAGTAAATTCATTTATATGGATAAAATGCCTCCAGAAAGCACAGCTATCAGAAAACAAAAACTCAGACACTGCATAAGAACCTTGCATAGAAATGAAGAAGTCTGTAAGCTACACCTAAAGGTATGTAGTCCCTTTTTATCTTTCTGAAAGAGGCATATTTGAGTGAAAAGCAGCTATACCATTAACTATATATAGCAGCAAACATATTCAAGAGAAAGGATGTGAGTGCTTTTGCAGCTGCTAATCTGATATGATGAAAAGGTTACAAAAGAAGTAACCTGATCTGGACACAATGAAAGGCACGGCAATGAGAAAATAACCCTCCTTATCATAAATGAACCATTTGGTTTTTTCACAGACCAGTCTCAAATTAAGTTCTAGGAATAAAGCAGCATGTCAAACTATATTGTATTAGGGCTGTCAAAGATGCAACAGACAAGCATATCCAAGTTTTTGTATGCTTTGAGTGATTTTTTTTTAGAACATTGCCTTTATTCCAGCCTTTAATATGAACAACATGGAAAGCATAACATGCAGACAAAGTCACTAACATGCTTAATTTTCACATCTAATGAGAAACCAGTACTAAGAAAATTCTTGGGAGCTGGTCTTCCTGAATTTACAGAAACATAGCAGTGGACTTAAAGGTGAGAGCAGGGGTGGAATCACAGATATAGTTTAAGCATCACAGCTCTAACAAGTACCATCGGATAACAGTTTTCCATTGACTTTCAGGAAAAAAAAAATAAAATAAAATTATGCCCTCAGCATCATTTACCTTTTCTTCACTGACATCATTCTACTCTGGGGAAGCCAAGAACCTAATCAGTGCTGCAACTGTCCTAAGCACCCACATTTTTTTTTATCACCTGCCCAGCTCACACACCTCAAAAGCTGCAGAAGCAGCCAGAGCATTAAACACAACAGTTTTCTTACTCTAAATTATTTAAGGAGAAGCTCTGTTACCTCAGCAGCTGGTAAGACTACAGAATTGACCAATGCCCTCAAGCCCAAGGGAACAGCCTCATGCTCTCCAAAAGCATCTGACAGCAAAGCTTTCCCCAACCCTGTGTTTTTCTAAGGAAGGAGATAACTCTGTATAGGAGAGGAAACTGTGGTCAGAGCCCCAAGGACACCAAGTGGCTTCGATGGCCATCACCATGCTTTTCTGCCCACCAAGCCTGCCCCAGGGGCAGGAGAGCCCATGTCCAGAGCTCAGGATTGCTCTCTGTCTTTCCTTTAGCTGTGCATATAACTGTTCTCAGTGCTGCTTCATGGTCTTTCCAAATTGCTACTGTTTTTTTCTGAATTTGTCTAGGACCTGACTTTTTATTTCACCTCCTAGTGCTCAGCAGGGTGCTGGTGAAGCCTGTGTCTTTCCTGTTCCCTGTTCCCCCTATTCAAAATGATCGAGCCCCTAATCAAGGGCTGTGCCTCACTAGTGAGATCCTTATCTGTGGTCATCCTCAGCTCCTATCATGCTCTTCCTCATAGTGTTGTGAGTACTGAGGTTCTCTGAGAGAGTTTGTCTCATGTATAGGAAGGATGGAACTGAGTTTTGGAAGCTGGTGCTGCAGGTGAGACCTCCATGTGTGAGTCAGTCCATTGTAGGTCAGCATGGATGAGAGGCAAGTTCTCCAGTGGCCTCCTCCCCCAAACCCATCCATTCATGTACTCTGAGCATGAGGTTCACGTGGTCAGCTCTCCTACAAGCACTATGTAGGATGATAGAGAAGAGGTACTCAGCCCTCAGCTGTGGCTACTGTTGGGCTTCTTCATGCCTTGTATCCAAAGGGGACTCTGGATGGCCCACTCACCAGATTGCAGCTTAATGTGAATTCCTCCTCCCTCAAATTCCAAGATTTACATGTCTGTGGCAGAGTCAAAGGCTTAACACCTCCCACTGCTTCTTCACATAACAAATGGAAGCTGAGAAGTTGTGTAGAGGTGGGGGATAAAATTGTATGTGCAAACTGTGACTATCATGAGATATCCTACTTGGCTGGCAGCAGAGCTGTGAGAGACTGCGACCAAGAACATAAAGGTGCAGCACATGGGGCAGGAACTGGCTTATCATTTGATCATAACACTTATTTCTAGAAGATGTAAGCCAAAGGAAATATTACAATGTTGTTTTCTGTATTACTTTAACAGGAACAGGTTGAGATGTGGAGCTCCTTGCTCCCACCTAAAAGAACAAAGATTTAAGAAGACAAAGGGGGGAGACTTAAAAGACAGGAAAAGAATAAGAATGTAAAAAAAAAGCTTACATCAATATTTTAAAGTATGGAAAAAGGTAGCAAAGCAAATACTACTTTTCTTCACTACATTCCTGGTGGTTTATGACTGTTAAGTTTCAGTTAATTAACATACCTAAGCAAAGATGTAATATAAATACATTGTTGGCATTTTAGGTAATACATAGAATGTACAAACAAGAAAGTTGCTAAAATGGGTGTAGGTTAAGTTTATTTTACCCAAAGCATGGATGTATTTATTATAAGCCTATGTCATGAGATGGTGAAGTCTCACATATCTACTGATCAGCTCCAAGTGACATGAAAGAATTTATTTTCTGGAAGTGGTGATCTGGAACACCAGATTTATTAGGCAGTGTCAGTGCCAGCACCAGCATTTTTAATACCCTTTGCCCCACAGTAATTAATTGTAGTGCTACCTTGACCTAATAGCACAATTGCAAATGCTACTCTGAATATTCCACACATTTTTCTTCCAGGAATCAAATACTTGTGGTTTTTCTTCAGAATGTCCTGGAAAAAATATTTGTGGCATGTCTAGACCAGCACTTAGCATTGAATTCGGTTAACTCAAGTTAATTGGTAATCAATTAACTGGGGATAAAATAGGACCAAAACCTCCATTCTAGGCATATTGCAATCCATCAAGAAAAAGTCCTGTAGCCCACTCCTGTAATCCTCCTCTTTTCTATTAAAGTGTAAGGTTCATTGAAAAACATTAGCATTTGAAAGCCAATAGCAAACAAGTTATTTGTGCAACAGCCCCGCATCTGTCTGTGAGTGCAGCAGGTCTCTGAGCAGTTAACTTTCTCCAAATACAATGATCTCGAGGGTATAAAAATAAAGCTATTGTGTGACTGGTCTGTAACCCGTCTGAAGAAATGACATGGTAGAGATATATGTGGGGCACATAGCTGTATGAATCACAGAATCACAGAATGTTTAGGTTGGAAGAGACCTCCAAGATCATCCAGCCCAAACTTTGACTAACACCACAACTAAACCATGCCCTTAAGGACCAGGTCCAAATGACTTTTAAATGCCTCCAGGCATGGTGACACCACTGTCCTGGGTATTCCAATGCCTGACAAACCCTCTCAGTAAAAAATATTTCCTACTACCCAGACTACACGAACGTGGGACAGAGTGCTTGGTGTCAGTGGTAGCATTTGGTGTCCTGGCTGGAAGCTGTGCTTCACCTGCCTGACAGCTTGGCAGTCATGAGGGGACACTGCTGACTGCCTAGCTGCTTGCTGTGGGGGGCAAGCTAGCCATAAACAAGGTTCAAAGATCTTACTGGAAATAGCCCTCTGTACTTCTGCTGCCTGTGTTTGTTTAATCAAGACTGACTGAAAGTGTTCACCAGAATGTAGGGTCTCTGATCAAGGCCCCCCAGCAGAGCAGCACATTTATTACTGCAACTGCACTGGCTTTTCCTTTTGTGATGTCGTGTTCTTCCCCAGCATTCTCTTGCTTGTTTCTCAACAGGTCCTCTGACACTCAGGTCAGAAAAACAGTGTTAATTTTTTGATGGAGAAAAGATTGTACTTCAACACTATTGTTGTTTATGCTTTCCAACTGCGCTGAGAACCCAGATCTTTTGTTTTCTCTCTTAGAAAACAAGGCAGGATAATCCTATTGACAAGATGCTGCCTGATGGTCTCGTGGAAATTGCTAATCCAGGGACTGTGTTCACTTAAAGGGTAGCACAGCTGTTTACATAATGTAGACATAAACATATAGAAGTGTAATGTCTCTGCAGATCTAGCAACATAAAAGGATTTTCTTCGGACTGAAGTGGTCATTTCAGCAGAAGAAGTGGAACAACTACACTGGTGTGAGTCTCCTCAGTCACACTACAGCTGCATACATAGATCTATTTACTTATGCTGCTGTAGTGATCTTGTTCACAAAAGAAATGGTTGCATGCAAGCATCCCTGTGCATAATAATTTCATCTTTATAGTTTTCTAGCAAAGAAACTACCTGATTTATTTGTCACTAAAATCTATTCTTCAAACATTTTGGCAGGTTCCGGAAAAAAATCAGTGTTTTCAAGGAGAGACAAAGAGCTGCATCCCCTATTGAAAAACCTCTACAAGATTCCACATTTGAGAGGTGTACTGTGCTTAGATTTTTATCCTTTGATAGCCTAAACGTGACTTATCCACTAAAAGAAGTGGGCACAGCTCAGTGTATGATAGCTCCTTAGTGGCAAGCTTCAGCTGGGCTTCAGCTTTAGCACTGAGTGATAACAGGGTGGTTCCTCACACTTCAGCTATTGGCCAAATCTCCTTATATTGTTTTGCTAATACATTTTGCTTTGCCTTTCTCTGGGGTTGTCTTCCTGCTTATTTCCTGACCCACCAGATCCTTGAACAGCTTTTCAAACAACTGCTGGAGGCTCAGTAGCAGTTTGTAAAAGCCAAGATTGTCAAGCCTGACGTTAAGCTTGGAGGACTATATTTAGGCACTTCAACAGGTGGCCTGATGTACAAAAGTGCTGAGCCTGCAAGCTCCTACTCAGCCACTTAAATACTGAAATCCATGGACCAGCTGAGAGAGGTCAGGACTCCTGAGCATCCAGACAGGCATCAAGTGCCTGAACATGTTCACAAGTACAGAGTCTTTTCTTTCAGTTCTGGCTACTGTATGTTTTTAATTAGAAACAGTTTTATCTCAGCAATTATTATCTTCTACACTTGCAGAAAAGCTGATGCCTGATCTCTTCCACTTGCTCCCTCTCCCTCATACAAGCATCAAGTCAATTTGGTGGCCAGATCCCACTGCTAGCACCTGAGGGACAGTAGCTGATTTCACCTTTCCTCTAGAAAATAGACAATAAAATTCAGTGTTGATTTCTTATACCAGTGTTTCATGATAAAAAGATAGATGACACCTTAGTTTCTTTTGTACCAAGAAAAAAAAAAAAAAAAAAATCTGTAAGGAAGGCTTATGGATTGCTGTTCTGTTCCCTGACAGGTTTTGGAGTTTGGGCATATATTTCTGCTCTTAGTTGGCTGAATGCAAGTGTGTGGAACAATATTTTTTCCAGCCACAAAAATTCTGATGATCAAAAAAGTGATCTATGTCTTTCCAAAACTTCCATATGAGATATGATAACATTTTCCACTTAAACCACTATTAACATTGACACATCTGCGTGAAATGCTGCTGTGTAACTGAAAGGGCACATTTTAATGACATAAACATTGTTCAGAAAACTGTACTCAAGATTCTTGTCAAATTCCTCAGTGAATGAATCTGATTTCAGTCTGTTATTGTTCATGAATGTTACATATAAAAATGCTTTTTGATACATAATACAGCTGTTGAAAGTTTAGTGATCTTTTGGCATGTGTCAATTGAAGCCATTATACCTTGCAGACAGCTTGTAACTCCTAGACAAAAGCTAAATACTACTTTATCCAAAGTTCTTAGATGTGGCCATTGCTTGGATCAGAAACTCCCTTGTTTGGTCTAGAGGCAGATCTGAATGGGGACCGATCCAGTGCAAAACAGTGCTGCCCAGATTCTGAAATCATAGGAACAACAGACTTTGCCTGTAGTGAATAATTAAACAAATGAACCTAATGTTCCCTGCCTGTGCTGATTTTGGCTTTTTAATTGTGTGTGTGATCCCGTGACCCATATTTTGTGGCAAAGAGCAACCCCCTTGCCAGCAGTGTGCAGGGCTGCCTCCCTGGGAATGGGCTGCCTCCCGCCTCGCTCTCCCCCACTGAACACAGCATTTCTGCTGTATTTAGTTTAACACTCCTATGTAAGCAGGCTCAGGATTAGACCGTCTGTTTATAAGGCTAGGTTTAAACCAAGTTTGTTTTCTCTGCTTAATCCCGATTAATAAGAGATTTGCATTTTGTGTCATTCTTCATTAGCTATAAAGCCCATTAGGGTCTATTGCTTGCTGTGTGATTGCACAAATACCTCAGTACTCTCTGATCATGAGCTCAGATAGAAGAACTTTCTTCATAATTAAGCACAGGGCATCTTCTAATTGGTTTAATATGATGCCTCCGTTTTGTCGTACTTTTAAATTAGTTGACAGATTGGCTCCTTGTCTTCAGAGTTATCATCCGCATTTATAAGAACAGCAGATAGAGAAAGAGTAAGAAATTTTTTGTCATAAATCATAACTGCCAGAGGAAAAAACCAATACCGTACACTGGCATTGCATGGTATTTTACTCTTGATATTGCATCACTTTTTACATTCATATTTAAGCTTTTGTTTTTTGCTTTCCTGAGGTTTGTAACAAGGTAAGTCTCAGCAGGTTTTCATATTTTCCTGTGATATTTTTTTTTCTTTCAGGACTGAACTCTGCTGTCATGGAATCTGGCTGCAGATCTCCTCCAAACATGGAGCTGAGATTGTGCCTTAAAAACCAAAAGCAAATCTATTATCATTTTTACAAAATCATATTTAAGGGTTGCTTTTTCGTTTTTTTTTTTTTTTCGGAAGAAATATGATCCAGGAAAGTATTTCAAACTGGTTTTGACTAGTAAAACCTCAAAGATGGACTATTAACATGAACACCACAGAACAAAACAGTGGTTCATGTTGCAGGTATAAAGCCAATCTCACCACCGATATGGAAACAATTTCTATGTTATTAGGACTTTTGAGCTTTTGTTTGTTTGTTTGTTTTCTTTCCTGATTGTTTTTTGTTTGGGTATTTTGTTTTGGGTGTTTTGTTTGTTTGTTTGGTTTTGTTTGTTTGGTTTTGTTGATTTTGTTTTGTTTGTTGGTTTTTTTTTTCCCCACAGACATTTGCAATACTTGTCCTTCATGGATTATCACTGTTGCTTTCATTTTTTGTTACATAGCCAGTTCAAGTTAAGATAAGGACAGATAGTTAAGATAAGGACAGAAAGACAAGAAGGATGTCTGTGATAGCTCAAGGAATTTTTTTAATCAATGAAAATCAATAATCTGTGAGCATCCCTGTTCAGCTTCATTCAAAGAGCTAAAAAGAATTGTCAGTCATTCTGCTGAATGCTGGATAGTCAATGGTCAATAATCTGTTTTCATACAGATAACACTGAGAAGCACATTTCTGCCATGAAGGAGTAATAAGCAGAAGGCAGCACGCTGATGCAAACAAGTTTCCAAACAGAGGACATCTTCAGTGCTGCTAATAAAATATGTTGTAAAAATGATCCTTCATGACAAGTGGAGAAAATGCCCTATCTTTCCCTAAATTAGATGTACCCATTTCTGCCCCCTGCCTCAGATCCTGGCAGATGACACTCACAGAGGGAGCGGGGTCTGACAGTGGAAAAAATTATCTTAGAGGTCTTTTCAAACCATGACAATTGTGTCATTCTGTGACTAGCCCACCACAGTTACTCACTGTGGTTTTGTTTTGGGTGGTATTTTCAGAAGCTGGAAAGAAGGGAGCATGGCCATGTTAAAGTCAGGATTTAGTCCCTTCTGACTTAACATCTCAAGTGGTTAAGACACAGCTGGTGCCTAGAGGAGTTTTAGGAATAACACAAACTAAAAAAACAGGTCTCTCGGGGGGTTCTATTCTCTTGATTAAAACTGCTGTCAGTGCATGGTAAAAATCAGGCATTAGTTACAAAAGTGATATCTTCTTCAGTACACATGAAGTGCCCGGGTGAGTCAGATTTTGCTGCCACTCTTCCTCACGAGGAGATAAACTTTGGCAACACTTTTCCTATAAGCATTGCCTCCATGTTTAGCTCAGATCCCATGTAGTTCACCAGGATAAAAGACTTCTCACATGAATACAACAGTTCCAAGTTTAGGGCCCAGAGCATCTCAAAAGCTTTTTAATACTGAGAGCCTGCCCAAGTCAAGAAGGGAGCTGTGCCACCTTTTGCCCTAGGCAGGGGCTGCAGATTGCAGAGCCTGTTGGTTGTGCCCATCCTTCACTGCTGGGGTCTCTAAGGGAACTGTTGGAGAAGTGTGGCTTTCTTCCCTCTTTACCTAACGTAGTTCAAGGAGACAGACAATCAACCTCTCTGCAGGCTTGTTGGCTTTGTTCTTTACCACTTAGCAGCAGTCCAAAAGACTGAGTTTGAAAAGTAAAATCAAAAGGTAAACTCCTTAGCTGGCTGGTGTCAAGTGGCACAGGTCCAAGGATCAGGCCTGCCAGCTTTAACCAGCAGAACAGGTTTCTATCCATCTGGAGTACATTGGGATGCCTTCATGCTCCTTCCAGGAAAGAAAAATTGACATTTTCAGAATTGCAAGCCACAGCCTCAGGCTATGACCCAGGTAGAAGACGTTTTAAATTAGGAAAACTGAAAACAGCTTGCTGGCCCAAAGGCAACAGGAGTCTTGTCCCATTCACCTCCTAAGCAGAAGATTTTAACTAAGAATCCTAGCAAGGCATTATTTTGCAGTTTTCCAAAAAGCCAGCATTCAAAATGGCCACCTGCAGCCTGAGATGTTTAATTGCTCCCATAAGCATGGGATATGGATGAGTTCTCTGTTTGCCTATATTTATGATTAAATTTACATGTACATTGATGTACACAAGAGAGATGAGGTAAGACCAGTCTTTCCAACAAATTATCCAGAAAACTTAAAATATGCAATGTGTATCTGCTATACACTGGAAGAAGCAGTATGCATCTGGTGCAATGTCTATTAGATTCTATAGTAACTGTGCCCACTCCAGGCAAATATAATTATTTTACTCTGGAGAGTTCCATAAAACTCCTGCTGTGTGTACACCAGGCGCTAGAAAGGCAAAAAAACAATAAATATATAAAAATATTTGGATGCATAAAGAATGGGGTGAAAGCTAATACAGAAAATACTGCAATGGCTTTATGGAGATAGTTTCTTTTTGCTCTTAAAATTCTCTGTCCAAATTTTCATCTTTCCATTCCCCAAAATATAAGCCAAACATACAGCATGTTCAGAGAGACTACAAAATAGCAGAAGAATGTATAACTCCTATTTGAAGAGAGGAAGACAATATTAGATATGTTTATTTCAAAAACTATGATAAAACTATTTAAAACAGTAAATGCTGTGAAAAGGAAAATATCTATATAGTTATCTTATTATGCAAGATTGCAAGACAATGGAAAATAAGGGCATTCCCAAATGAAGGGAAAAACTTTAAGGAAACACATATTTAACGTGTGGATTTCATTGCTGTGAGACTGCGGTGAGGTCAAGTGTATGCCATCATTCAGGAGAGAAGGGAGTGTTTACACTGATAAGAACATAGGAACATAGGAAACTGCATCAAAGAAGTATATTTAAAACTTAAACTTTTGCAGAGTGTACAAAATAATCTGCTGAATACCATTTAGCATTAAAATAGTATGTGCAAATTGTCTTGCATTTTCTTGTGATAAAGTCTCTTGCTATTGGTCACTAAGACTAATACTCTCCTGATTTACCTGTCCTCAGAATTTTTCTTATGATCTCGTATTTATCAAATTCATAACAAGCAATTCTGCATTGAGGATGTTTTTATCAACATAGGAGTGAAAATAAATAACATTGGATTATTTACAGTCACTCCACATATTTATAAAAGCTGACATGAACACCCCCCTGTGTTTTCCTCAAACCACAAATATTTATTCTTAGTCCAGGCTTGGAAAACACTTGTTGGATGTGTACACCAGGGAAAATACTTCAAAGTAATATCTTAATTAGCAGATAACTAATGTATGGTGTGAAACGCCAGCTATGAATGCAAGTTTCTAACGTTGCAGAAGCTAATTTTGCTGACAAAAGGACTGATAAACTGTCAAGCACACCTTCAAGGATTTGTGGTCCTCTTTGCATAAATATTTTTCCCCTTGAAACATGTTTATTTTCACTGTTATGGTTTCTATTTTGAATTTGCAGCCCAGAAAGCCAACCAGATCCTTGGCTGCATGAAGAGAAGTGTGGCCATCAGGTCAAGAGAAGTGATTCTCCCCCTTTACTCTGCTCTTGTGAGACCCCACCTGGAGTACTACATCCAGGAGTCCCTTTCATAGGAGGGACATGGACATGCTGGAGAGTGTCCAGAGAGGGACCACAAGGATGATCCGAGGGTTGGAGCATCTCTGCTATTGAGACAGACTGAGAAAGTTGGGGTTATTCAGTCTGGAGAGGTGGAGGCTCTGAGGAGACCTTATTGCAGCCTTTCAGTATCTGAAGGGGGTTACAAGAAAGCTGGTTTGGGACTTTTCAGGATGTCAGGTAGTGAAAGGACTAGGGGGAATGGATACAAATTGGAGGAGGGTAGAGTTAGATTAGATGTCAGGAAGAAATTCTTCACCATGAGGTTGGTGAGACGCTGGCACAGGATTCCCAGAGAGGTGGTGGAAACCCCATCCCTGGAAGTTTTTAAGGCCAGGCTGGACAGGGCTCTGAGCAACCTGATCTAATGGGAGGTGTCCCTGGCCATGGCAGGGGGGTTGGAACTAGATGATCTTTAAGGACCCTTCCAACCCTGAAAAATTCTACGATTCTATGAATACCCAAAGTGTGAAATGACAAACTGATTTTTCTCCTCCAAAGTTTTTTTTAGAAAAGTCACTAAGGTAAAATGATGCTTTGAGATACGAAGTGATATAATAAGAACTACTTAATAGGTTGGTCAATGTTTATGGTAAGATACTAATGATAGAAAATTTCAGATGCTCACATTTCAAACTCAAGTGTAGTGTCCTCGAGGAAAAGCCATTCTTACTTATATTATAAAATACTTTGAAAAAATTGGGTCTTGATAGTTTTTCAGAAGTTCTCAGTTACGGGCATGTTCCAGCAAATGGCCACCATGTTCCTAACTTTTGGCTGTTAAATGTCTGTACTTGCGTATAGTCTAGCATTTGTTTCTACTAAACTAAAAGTGAAAACATGCAAACCAAACCAAATCAAAACAAAACAAAAAACCCCACCAAAATATAAAAAAAGGTCAGCATATCATTTTGTTCCCATTTTCTCCTTAATCCTTTAATGGGTGAACTACAAATGTGTGTGAAACACTGGCTTCTTCGCTTAGAAAAAAATTACTTTAAATTACTTTAAAGAAAGTTAAGAGTAATGAAATTAATTCCATCAGAAATTATTATTTGTTTGCAAAGTAATGTAAATCTTATTAATCCTCAGCTCATTAAACTGCATACAAGACTAGATGTAATCAATGGCAGTGTCTCCCTGTTTTCCAAGAAATACTGATTAGCTCAAGTTCAAATTAAGACTAGCAAGGTATCATTAACTTCAATAAAATAAATGTCAATCCATATCAAAATTCAAATGTCAAAAAAATACAAAGCATCTTACCGACCATTCTCACTGACACTTGTGTATTTTTCAGTTAGTTAATTTTTATTTATTTATTTATTTTTATAATAGAGAGAAGGAATGTGCTTCAAATTTTATTCTTTTAAAACATAATTATTGATGAGAAAAAAAAAAAAAAAAAACGTAAAAATCAGTTTGAAAAATACTTTCACCTGACTATTGGGCAGAGAATGACTGGTATTTTTGGAGGGTTCTTACAAAATTTGCCATACTAGAACAGACAACTGGTCCGGAGTCTCATCTGGCTTCTGGAAACAGCCTATGTCTCATATCCTCTCTGAAGACAAAGTTCAGCAAAACCCTGTAAGCATTGGGCTGCTACCCATGAGTGTATAGCATGCATCACAGAGGAGGAGTAAAATGAAGGGAGGTGAGTTCCCTCCATGCTCTTCCTTAAAATAAACTTCTCAAAATGGGTCAAATGGCTTTTCAGTTCAAAAGTCAGACTGTGTTAGAATACAGGTTAGTGTATTTTTGGTAAACTCCAAGTAAGGAATCCAAGAAACAAAAATGCTTGCAGCCAACTCCTGCAATCTTCTTGCAACATGGAAACAGACCTTTTTTCCAGTTTTATTTGTAGTCGATTCAGTAACTTTCTGAGTTGCAGTAAGCTCTGCAGTAAACTCTGCCTCTTAGTGTGTTTTCTTTCCAGTTTCTCTGTGGCCTAATTCAGCAATATCTCCAACTAAGCATGATCTGCAGGCTCTGAGGTCTCTCCTGTAACCCTCACTCTCTGCCTTGCCATATTCTTCAAGATGTGTGACCTCCTCCCTCTCACCTTAATCAGCTGCTGACAGGGAAGGATCAGCATTCACATCCTCTAGAGGAATCCACCCAATATCTTGCTTTTTAGAGGAAGATAATGAAAAATAGACAGAAAATCTGTACAACACTCACTGTCTGATTAAAGAAGAGAATTTTGGTCTGTAGATTGTCTGATTTTAATGATCAGCTCTGGAGAATCAGCTGTTATTTTAAAAATCATGTGTAACTATGGCCTTGCAACCTAATGAATCGTAAAAGATTCCGCAAGCAGAAACAGGTCTTAAGTGATGCTCATTTATTCCCATTGCCTCTCATCCGTGTCCTTAGACACCTAAGTCACTTTTGTGGCCTCACTGACATCCATGGACTTCAGAGCTTGATCAGTTACCATTAACTTGAACTCAATAAAGCACGGGTGGTCCTTGTTTGCTGGTTTGATGTGTAGGGTTATCAACAGTAAGCAGGAGGAAGCATTCCATTAGAATCAGAGAAAATGGCTCTGCACAAGTATGTACAGGCTTACAAAGATGGAGAATAATTTTTTTTCAGAATAAATTTTACATTACCACTTCACATGTTACACAACTTTTCTTTCTAAGAAAGAATCAGGACTGACCAGCACAAAGGTCAGTTTCTGCAAGCTCATCCCCTCACTTTCTGAGGCACTTAAAAGTGAATTACTCCAGTGGCTTGAGGAATCAGTCAAGGGCATCTCCTGATGAAGCCCCATAAATGCTACCACAGTAAAAATCTGGTGCACTGTTTAAAGTTGCTGACAGTAATTTGTTCAGAGTCTCACTGTATACATTTGCTCCTCCTCTCTGCAGCCTGATGTTAGCTCTAGAATTAAGCTGAGGTCACTGGTAACAGCACTTTTAAAACAGAGAGTTCCTAGAGGTTTCAAAATTTGGCTGTTGGTGGCTTGGACTTGGACAGCCAACAGCAGTGGCTACTTCTGCCTTTGTCTCCATTTTGCCTGGTAACATTTCATCTGTAAGACAGGGGTGCAATGACTTTCTCCTTGCAGAGGAGCACTGTGAAAATAAGTTAATAAGTAGTTGTGAAGCATTCATCTGTTACAGTACTGAGCAGTGGAGGAAATCTCTTGAGGAAATTAGTTCTGTCATCAGAAAAGGGTTTAAGTAGCATGCAATATATATAGCAGGAGGCCTTGAGCATTAAACAGTGAAGCTGAAATTAAATATATGTGTGCACGAATTAAGCCCCCTTGCCTTTGTGCCAAAGGAGGTAGGAGTCCTGTAGGACACTGGAAGTGTGCTTGTGTAACCACAAACTGTATTAAATGGCACCGTGCAGAATGCACATCATAGAAACCCCACTTCTGTACCTCAGCAGTGGTTCCCTCTTTAAGACCTGGCTACCTTAGGAGAAGACTTTGTGCAGAACAAGGTGAACTCTGCAGGATCACTGTCATAATGCCTGACAAATTATTTCCTGGGGTAATGCAATCCATTCATTCAGAGGTTGTTTTTAACAGATCTGTACAGGATCTTTGGACATCAACTGATTTTGAAATTGTGCACCTTGAACTCCTTTTCACCACCAAACCACAGTATCAGCCTCTGTCAGTAGCATACAGAATTACTTCATACATAGTATTACCAGCCACCATAGAAGAACAATTTTCAGTAAGAATCAACTGAAATGGAATGTATGATTCTGCAACTAAAGCTTGACTTGGACCACTGACAATCTTCAGGGCCATTACAAATCCTTAGCTCCCAAAGAAAAATATTTCTGTTAAGGTAGGATTTTCTGTGGATGTTTTCTGTGATTCAGTCATACAATATACAATTCAGTTCCCATTACAAGAGGCAGAAAACCACTTCAGCAAAAAATTATCATATTAGAATTGTACTCTTGCTCTGCCAGCTCCACAGTGTCCGCATCTGCAGGATAGGAATTAGCAAGAAACATTTAACAGTAGCAAAGTGCTTTGAGATCCCTGGATGAAGGAAGGTGAAATCCAGAGTATTACTCTTAGTCTCGTGACAGACTGGATTTCACTTACACACCATTATTCTGAGAAGTGTGTTAGGTTATTTGCCTGTCCACACTAACAATTACAGTAAATCACTCTCCACACTTCACCGAGAGAACTAAGTGTTATTTACAGATTATAGCGTGGATAAGGCAGAAATACTGTTTCCATCACTACAGTAAGGGATCTGTCAGCACTTTCATTACTATACTTTAATTCCAGTGGTCTGCAAGCCCATTTTGATTACCATTATCAAACGGACTGCTATTTTTCAACTTTATTAATGTTAACTGAATAAATCATGGTAGTTAAAATTGCTTTTGTTCTCCCACAGCTAAAATTGGCTTGAAGTTGAAAAACTGAGATTTGGAAAGTAGCTCAATTTGTCTGAAAGAAGAGATGAAGAAACTAAAGTTTAACTGGACACTTCACAGCCCTACACTGTAATCTCATGATCATGCATCTAAATCTATTGACACGATGATGTCCTGGAAAAACTAATATTTCTGTGGAGGTATTCCAGTTGCTCAGTTACCTAGCATTATTTTTTAATAAACTTAAATCTGTAAGCATATATTTATAATTAATATGTAAGTATATACTTATGTTGTTCTTGGGTGGTCCTTGGGTTAAAGAATATGCTTTCAGTAAACATATATTTTTATTTTTAATAAAAAAGAGGAAATTAAAAGAAAAAAAAATCAATGTTAGTTTAACATTTAGGTTTCAAAAATAATGAAATTCAAATTTAAGCTTGACATACCATCTTAACTCATTCAACAACGTATTTTTCAAGAAGTGCCGGTAATGGGATGAGTTAAGAAGAATAAATCAGCCCTAAATGAAAACTCTTAAGTTATGTGTCATTCATGAAAAATGTGGGAGTATGCAGGATTTTCCCCTTATGTTTTTTGTAAACAGAAATTGGGAGATCAAAAATGTGAACTTTACTTGATCATGCCCAGCCTTTCTTTTTTGGAAAAAGCTTGAGATGGACTCAGGAACCCTGAGGTGAGCAAGTTACACAGCCCATCTCGGTTGCCTGCCCCGGGAAAGTGGACTCAGTAGCCTATGATAACTCTGAAGGCAAAAGGAGCACAGCCTGGCCTCTGATGAGGATTCTCCAGAGCTCCTGAATGCTGATTTTACTCAGTGTCATCAACAAAAAAAAGCTCTCTCTGAGAAGGCCTTAGCTTCTGTGATAAGGAATGGGGTGAAACCACCACATCTGCTTTTCTTTTCATGTCTCTGATTGTCCTTCCAGTTGCAATGCCTGCGGTGCCTCTTGCTGCGTACCTCTGACAGGAAGCCTTTTACTATGTGCTAGGGTCTTCTAGGATGTCTTCTTCTGTCTATGTTCATCTAAAAGGCTGTAGTAGGGCATAAAGAGGGAAAGTTGCCTGCTTGCTTTAACTACTACATTGGATAAATATCACCTTGCAGAGGAAAAGTGTGCTCTGCTGAAAGTTGCAAAGCAGACCAGGGGCAAAGCTAGGACTTCTCCAAGGACAAAGTATGGCCCTGCAGCAGGAACAGAAACAGAAACTGGTGACTGCTTGGAAAAATATCCAGAGCCCTGGCTCAGGCTGATGGAAAATGACTGCAGCTTCAGAAGATTTTGGAAAATATGTAGAAAGTGGGAAACCATTGAAAAAATGGAATTTAGACATGTATCTCTCCCTCTCTCTGCACACACACATGCGCTAGCACACACGCTGACCTAGCAATGTTATTCTCTTTTATCCAGCAGACCAGTGTTTTCTCTTCCTCTCATTTGTACTGTTTTAATTCAAATCCAAATAAAATCAATCTTCTGAAATTCAAAGGTCTGTATTGGTTTGGGGGTGTTCACAATCTGGAAGAGTATAAGCAGATGCAACTCAGAGCTCTGGCCGACTCAGGTTCTTTCCACATTTGCATTGCCCTATCTTATTTCCAGCAGACTGGTCAAAAAAAGTATCTCAACTGGCCATCTCATCAATCCAGCTGAAGATCACAATGTACAAAGCCTAATTCATCTTTATGGAATTTAGAGCCTGTGGCTAGTTGAAACTTGGAGTGATCTGGACTCTACAAGGGTTGCACTCATCCTTTATTTTTGTTTTCTGGTATTGGAGGAAAGATGACTGATGGGATCACAGAGACATGATAAAATACCTTGGCTTCCTGAAAACTGCCCTCCAAGTATTAATGCCTCTGCAATGAGACAAGTGGATAAATCCAGTAAATATCAATGTAACAACGTCTTATTAATTACTGATTAGCAGCAAATGCACAAATTTGTTTTGCAGAATTAGAAGCTTAATAAAAATGGTCTTGAAGTTAAATTATGATTAACAAACCCAAAATAGTTGGTTTAATTTTGCCTTTACATGGTGACAAAAATATAGGGCAGAAATAAGGAGACATACGCAGTAATACTGTTTTCTTTAGAAATTAAATTATCTTTCCTAAAACAGAGTAAAAATTAAATTCCTCTTTCAAAAACGAATTTTCAGTTTCTTAGGTACAAATCTTAAAACTGAGACTTTGCCATGTGAAACTTTTGATGGTGCCTGAGAATCTCGACTCTGAAAGACAGATGAGTAATGGGGTGAGACATCCCCTAAGCCCTTCTGCTTGTTCAGGCTGAGGGAGGAAAAAAAAAAAGAAATGTATAAAACTTGTGAAATATCTGAAACAGCAAGATAGCTTCTGGGTTTTAAAATGCTTCTTGATTCCAACGATTTTTATGCTAAATGCTCTTTTCTGAAAATACACACAACTGCAGGAAAAAACGAATCATATCAATTTATTTCTGAGAATACCAGAAACCGAACGACAGACCATGTGTGGACAGAAATCCCCTTTTGTCCCAGTGCTGACAAATATTCCCAAACCAGTCATCATTTTGGGAGGAAACAATTGCTTCATGCAAACACTGTGATCTCGAGGTCATGCTTTCTTGCATAAGACATATAATTTATGTGATAAATTCCCCCCACCCCCCACCCCCCCTGTTTCTCACAGTGCTACAACTCTTGTCTCGCAGCCCTCTTTATGAAGGATGAAAGGAAAGGCATCAACCATAGCTGTAAAGGAGGGTACAACCCCTCAGGTATATGATCAGCCCATGGAAAGGCAGCCATTTCCTTAGGACAGAGACCCCTTGTTCGCTGAACTTTGCCCATAGCTTGTTTCATGTTCCTTCTCTTACACCCAGTACCCCTAGGAGTGAAGAGATGGGGGCACGTACATCCTCCACCCACAATGAGGTGAGGTTGTAGGCTCCCTTAACACAGCTGACTTGAGAGTGTGATGCCGTGCTCTGCACCTGCCCTTTGCACATGGTGCATGGTCCCAGTCTTTCCCTCAAGAAGGTAAAACCAGGCCTAAAGCAAGACAAAAGCCAAGGTGTGACATGAGGTGGCTCTTGGCATGTCTCCTGTCTGGGGCAGGGGGACTGCCCGGGCTGGAAGCTCTGGGAATCCAAACTCCTGCTATCCAGTACCTGAAGGGACCCACAGGAAAGCTGGAGAGGGACTTTTTACGAGGGCACATAGCAGTAGAACAAGGGAAGATAGTTTGAAACTGGGGGAGGGTAGATTGAGATTAGCTATTAGGAAAAAATTCTTCACTGTGAGGGTGTTATGGGGCGACGAGGGAAGTCTCGAACAATCAATGTGATTGATAATCAAGCTTCAAACTTTATTGCGCAGTTACAATGCTTATATAGTGCTTTGTGTGAGCACACCCCAGCCACCACACACCAACATAACTTATTACTGGACACCCGGTGTGTTTACCTATAGAGAACGAATCCCAGATGTGCAGGGACGGTAGGAAGGTCCCATGTAATTGGCCTTAGGTAAGGAGCTCTGTACACAGACATGGAATTGTGCACACCCCAATTCTAGGGCATTCTACGGCATTCTACAACATGAGGGTGGTGAGATTCTTCCCAGAAGAACCTGTGGATGTCCCCTCCCTGGAAGTTTTCAGGGCCAGGTTGGATGGGGCTTTGAGCAACATGGTCAAGTGGGGATTGTAACTGGATGCTCTGTAAGGTCCCTTCCAACCCAAACCATTCTGTCATTCTATGATTCCATGTGAAACCCTAATGACAAAGAGGGTTTCATGCAAATACCGAGAAGCCCACCCAACGATCTTGATCAAATACCCAGGTTTCAGATCAGTTTCTAAAGTTTAATATACTTTTATTTTAATTATTTAAACACGTATTATTTAGAGCTTCATTTTTGAACTAGGTAAACACGACAATAAAGCTTTAGAGCAGTTGGGATATTCGCGACACCAAGACTGATCTCCGTACCGACCGTACTTCTAAGGGTGGGTGCCCGGAGATTTCTGCCGCAGGCTGAGGGGCCGACCCTGCCCCCACCACCCGCTCCGCAGCCCCTTCCCCCACGGCGGGGGCGATTCCCCCTCCTCACCCGCTGCCCCCGCAGGGCCACGGCGGGACGCGGTGCTCGGGGCCGTTATTCCGCCCTGAGGCGAAGGACACTCGGCCCTGAGAGGGGGGCAGGAGGGAAGGCTGCGGAGGAAGGGTCCCTCCTTCTTCCCCGCCGCACCGGGAGCAGCTCTAGCTGCCTCGCTTGCTTTCTCTTCCCGCTCCCTGCGGCCCGGCGGAGGATCCCGAGCGGACTCTCCTTCCCGCCCGCCGCAGGGAGGTCTCCTAAGGCCCTGGGGGAGGAGGGGGTCCGCCCGGCCGCCCTTGAGAGCGGCGCCGCCGGTGGCCGCGGGGGGGCGCTGACCGCCCTCCTCCCGGCGCTTCTGCGCTGCTTGTGCCGGTCCCGGCAGTCCCGCTGCCCGCACGGCGCGCAGCGCCCGGGGCATGGGGGAGCTGCTGCTGCCGCCGCTCTGCCCGCGTCCTGCGGCTCCGGCGCCGCCTCCTTTCTCGGCCTGAAACGCGCTTCACTCGTGGATCCCGGCGGGGAAGGGGCCATGGGCCGCGTCCCCGGGGCGCGGTGGCTGTGAGCGCTATCTCGGAGAGGCGGGAGGCTGCCGGCCGGCCAGCCAGCCTGCGCCGGGGGGACTGCGGCCGCGAGGGGAGTGTCGCTCGCAGCCGGCGGCGGGCACCCACGCAGCGTCTCGGTGTCGGTGACTTGGGGGGTGCCTTCTGCTCCACCGCCCGTTCCCCCGCCGCTCCCGGCCGCGGCGGTGGATGGATGCGCCATGGCCACGCTGGTGTGCCGGGTGCAGCTGCTGGATGACACCGACCCCTTCAACAGCACCAACTTCCCCGAGCCCACCCGGCCGCCGCTCTACACCTTCCGGGAGGACATCCCGCTCGCCACCCAGCTGGCCGGGGTGCACCGCCTCCTCCGCGCCCCGCAGAAGGTACCGGGGGGAGAGGGTGGGGATGTGGGGAGCATCGGGTGAAGAGCTACGCTCTCCCCGGAGGAGCCCGGCTGCGGGAAAGGCGGCTCCCAAAGCGGCGACCGACCCACCGACCGACCACTGGCCCCTCTGGGGCGGCCGCCCGGGCTCCGCGCTGCGCGGGTGGGTGCCCGGCGGAGGGGCTGCTCCCGGCTCCCGTGCCCCGCCGGCGGTGTCCCTCACCCCAGCAGAATAAATATTTCTTTAAGTCCCGGGGAGAGACTCGGGTGGGGTGCCGGCGGGGCTCCCCTGCTGCTCCCATGTGTTCCCACATGCCTTCAAGGGCAGCCACTGCCTCAGCTTTAGCTGTAGCTGCTGTACGGTTTCCTCAGGAGCCAAAAAAAGAAAAAAAAAAAAAAAAGGACACAACACCTCCACTAAACCGAACCCCTAGCTGGTTATCAAATTTTGCCAAAACGTGCCTTGCTAGTGAATTCTGAATACATGGAGATATTGAGGGATAAGGTGTTGTTTAAGGACAGCTGGGCTACCAGGGGCATGGTTGTGCGGGCAGGATCCCAGCTTTGCTGTGGATTAATGAGCCAGGCAGATACAGCAAGGGCTTTGGTAAAAATAGCAGTGCCTGCTGCCCTTGAAACAATTGATACCAATAGTCCTCCTTGCGAGGTGCTGCGGCGTGTTACTGCCATGGCCCTTGCCAAATCTTACCTATTCCTTCTTTCATACTCCTTACAATAAGTAGGCTGGCATTTGGAGTTCTGCCCTTGAAGTCAGGCACCCAGGCATGATACTTGAATTTTCAGTTTTCAAAGCAATGCCATTGATTGACATAGTAATAATGTCCTTTCATGATTATCTTGTATCTTCACATTAGTTCTGCAGAGTTCACTGAAGAAAAAAGGAAAAATTCCCACTTCTTTTTTCTTCCCAGAAAAAAACCAAAGCAAGTGTTGTAAAACTTTTTTTTTATTTGCTCTCTTGATAAGATGGCAGGAAAATACTCTCTTAACATCACTTGTATTATATTGTGCTCTCTGGAGCTTGCAGAAAGGTGACAAAGGGCTGTGTGTGCCCTCAGATTTAAGGATATCCAAAACCCCATAAAAGTATTTCAGAGAAAAGCTCTTGGAGCAGACAGAAGTTTTGCATTTGTAGAACCGTTTCTTGCATAATAGTTGCCAAGGATACAGCATCCAGTGAGCAGAGCTCTGCCTAATGCACAAAACCTTTGGAAGCTCTTGGTGTGCTGGGTCAATTCTGTTTTCATGTGCTCGGTCATCCCCAATTCAGAGACTGGTCCCATTGTTGTCAAGGGACTTTTTTTTGGAGTCAGGGCTAATTAAAAGAAAGGCAGAGTGGATTCTGATACCTAATGAGGTAAATAAAAAGATGGTTCTAAATCTGGATTTACAGTTAATTTAATCTTGTTTTCAAGATTATTCTCCTGTGTTGTATTTTGCTTTTACTTTGCTTTGAATACTGTCTTCACTTTTTTTTTTTTTTTTAATAATCCTGTGCTAGCCCTCGAGGCCCCAGGATTTAGACTTGGGAACCACCCAAAATGTACAAGCACTACTATACATTTAGCTCCTGTCCCATGTTTCAGTTTGCAGCATGTTTCAAAAATTTGTTAAATGTTTGGAAACTGGACATACAGACTTTGGATGATGGTTTAAGTCTCTAGAGGTGCTTTAAAACCAGCTGCTGAAAGATAGTTGCCCTGCTGAAGGAAATTCCTGGATCAGGGATTTGTGCATCTGAGTTTCTGACTCTTGAAAACATTTTGTGTCTCCTCTTTTAGTGATACATGCAGGCTCATTGAAACCTGCTTACATGGTTACCTTTGTGTTTGCACAATCAGGTCCTATTTCAAACATGTCTTAATTATGTCTCTTGGCCTTCCCTTAGCTTCTGCAATGAAGAAAAACAAGGGTTAAGTGGACTTTTTAGTAAATATACTGAAAGCTTCGTTCTTTGTGGGCACTTGCTGCTACTGCAACCTTCCTGTGTTTGGTGTTCCATCTTTGTGTGATTTAGTAGAACCAAATGGTTTGTGTTGCATTTTAAGGATGAGCTTTCAATTTTTGTTTTTTCGGAGATGGAGATACTGTCTCTTCAGCTTGTCCCCAAGACTGTAGTTACTTGGTCTCTTGAAGATCACCGTCTTAGTTAGCTGAGAAGGATTTTGCTCCATTTCTCCCAGAGATGATAAGGACAAATTAGGTGATCTGAGGAATGCAGCTGTAAAAGCACAGCAAAGATTGAAATTCAGGTGTCAGTTCAGGTTGACATAGTTGAGGTTCGATTGATTAATTACTTTGAAAATTGGTGGGCTAATGGCTTGATGGTCAATTTAGCATCTCAATGGTGTCTAGACCAAAATATCTTGTAGCAGATGTTGGAGTTTATAACTGAAATATGCAGTAACACTGAGGTCTGAATCATTGCTAAAATCATCTTAAGTGTTGGCCTTGTTGCCAGCAAGTAAGAATGATCAATGCTAATTTCTTTACTTTCTAAGCTATCATCTTTTGCCTTGGATCAATAGTCACTTGTTCTCTGAATGGTTGTGCCAACTTGCTGCCATAAAATCACCATCTAGTTTGCAGTACATAGATCATGCACTGCCATGGGATGTACTTGAAAGAGTGAAGTTGGTAGCCGGAATCCAGCTTACTTCCCTGGGTGTCAGATTTTGCCATTGTAGATGTGAAATTTGCAGTGACAACAGTATTTTTGGTAGTTAATAAAATAATGTGTATATTACAAGACATTGTCAGTTAAATATAAAAAATTAGTAAGCAAAACCATTTAAAACTCAAATGAAAAATGCCTTGGTTTTCTGACCTGTCTTAGTATGTCATTAGTAGCTTTTCTGTAACCTGCAAATGTTCGTTTGACTCCAAAGGGCATAATTTCTTTAGTCCCTTTCTTTAGAAGAACAACTCTTGATTTCCTGTGTTGCTTTTACTGCTTCATCCCTTTAAACTTATAAGTATACTTGAGCTTGGAGGCAAGTCTAAATCCATAACGTGGCCATGATTTTAGAAACTTGTGGAGGAGTGTAGAGAAGAAAGGTGTCTGCAATGCTTCTTTCACTCAGAATTGGGAGACTAATTGTGCCCTCCTCCCTCACCCTTTCCATCCCCACCCCTTCTGTCTGTGCACAGACCTTTCCCTACAGGGATATCTCTGGATGAAGCAGCTTACTGCACCCTGGGTTGCACCTTGTGTGTTCAGGAGGCATTGCCTTGGGTATTCCCTCTGGTTTCAAGTGCCTTGGTGCTAGGTGGTGGCACGCCATCATAGTTGCTGATGTAATGAAGTACCACAAATTCTGTAACAGTATTTTTAGCCACATCTACAAATTCCTGCTGAGAAAACTAAGGCGTGTTGCGCAGCTTTTGTGGTTTGATTACATTGATTTGACTGCCCAAGGTACCATTTGGCTTTTACTGTTTTGTTTCTGAGGATTTTAGGTCTCACTTGCTGTCTGTTGTATGAACAAGAACTGATCCGGTCTGGATTCTGAATTCAGATGTCCCTTTTGCCCCTTTCTGTGAACCCTGGGAAAATTCAGAACTGGATCTAAATTTGTGGCTCAGGCCCAGTGCCAGTAATGCTCTTTGAGTCTAATTTGGTACTTTGGGTTTGTTGGTTTTGAATTGCTTTGAGTTACTTGATCCTTATGACTTGCTGACACAGGGTCGTTCAGGAGAGTAGATATATATATGGCTGAAGTCAAGTGGTGTGCTTTTTTTAGAGATCTTCGTTATAACTTATTCATATAATTACAGCATGCTGAGTATGTTGCCATATTCTGCTTTCACATCCCACAGTATTGTTCATCATGGGGAACGCTCTGTAAGAAATACATGCATATCATAATTTATCAATAAAATGTAATTGAAATCTTTTGTGTAGTAATGAGAGCAAAGGAAAAAAATAATCTCAGTGCATATGGTGTACTGGTGTTTGTGGTGGAAAGGGAAAATATGCTGCTATAAGGATAGTTGTTTGACCTCTTGTTCCCTCTGCGTAAACTGGAGGCATCTTCTGTGTTTAAATCTCTTCCAAGTATTTGTAATTAGGAACAGTGTCATTCAAAAAATAGTGGTATAAGCAAATAAATCCAACAAGCACTGGAAAGCTTTGGGAGATTCATTCATAAAGTAATCATCCAGATTTTTATCCTCAGCTATTGTGATTTAACCCTAGATTAAAGCCAGGAGTGACTCTGGGGCTTGGTGTGATGTAAACTGATAGCAGGCACTGTTCCTCTGGATTGCATCCTGGCATGGAGCTCTGCGCTGGCATTGAACTCAGTGCCAGGATATACCCTGGCATCAATTTCAATTTTTATGAGAGCAGAAAACATACCAACTGGCTCCTTTTCCCTGGGTTTCCTTGAAACATGGTTTCTTTAAGAAATGGCTTAGTGCCCAGGAGCTAGGCAGAAGCAGAAGAAAAGAGGATGGTTTGGATCCTAATCCTTCTGGAGATAGGGGTCAATAGAACAGCCATTCCCTGAAGAGAGCATTTTTGGGTTGTTTGTTATATTCTTCATGGAAGTTGAAGAATAGAAGATAGCAACTGGAACCATTGTCCCTGGGAAGAGGAATCCACAGGCAGGGGAAACTAGCTGGTATCTTCTATAAGGATCACTGTGGAGGGTAGGGATGGGGTAGTTGGGAAAATATTTCAGTCAAGGGTAGTCAAGACACCTAGGTCATTTGTGTTCTTCCTGAGGCAGTGAATATCAGCCATTTTTCACCCTTCAAGAGACAACTTTTTTTAACAATAGAGTTATTTCCAATAGGTTTCCAAAGTTTTCTGCATATAACCAGGTGTTTCTGGAGTTGACAAAATTCTGTGATTCGAGAGAATGACAAACAGAGTGGTTGTATGTGCTTGAATTTTCTAGGGAAGTGTTTATCAGGTGAAAGGAGGATAGGATCCAGCTCTATCTTTTGACTTGAAAACATGAGCTTCATCAGAATTTGTTGTGGAGCACACTCTTCTGGGTGAGTATGAAGACCTGCTCAAAAACACAGTTTTGAAAAGCTGTTCAGTCTCTGACAGCCTATTGTCCTCTACAGTGTAGGTGTTCAGAGGAGCAGAGATACCTGTAGAGCAGATACAGAATAACTCAAATGCTGGACTTTTTCTTCAGCAGTTTAACGTAAGAGGTTTTTGAAGTTGTTGCAAGGTTCTTCTGGTAAGTTAGAATTTGTGCAAGTTATAGTTCAGTTCAGTTGTTTTCTTTAGGCTTAAAGGCCATGTTGTAGAAGCAGGGGAGCATACCCATCCTGGAGGTCAGGTTCCTGAATTTGACATCTCTCTTGCAAGTCTGTTGGTTTGGATGCTTATAGCTCAAGAGTCTTCGTAGAGCTCAGTGTCAAGAATGAAGGGAGTGAGCCTGATGTCAGCACGTAGTTCTCAGGGTACTGTGTAATTTTGAAATCACAGATTGGTCAGATGCAGCATCTGGGAAGTTGCATCACTGTACATGTACTGGAGGTTTGTAATCAAACAGAGGAGCTAAATAGGAGAAAAGGTAGACCTAGCTTCCAAGTCTTGTACTTGCAGTTACAAATGTCAGTGTTCAAAACCAGTTGTAGATATTTTCTTTTTTCCAACCACATTTCTTTGGAGCTCTACCAAAATTGCCGGATGAAGATTGCCAGCAGCTTCTGTTACCAGGAGACTAGGACGATTTCAGCCCATACACTGACCAACAGGTCAGTGAAAGATGTGTGACTTTCCAGTCTCCTCTTCTTCCTATGTTGTCCCAAAGAAGACCAAGGTTCTGAAAGCTTTCGGGAAGAGCTTTCTCTTCCTGGTGCTTGAACAGCTGTCCTACCTCACAAGTAATTAGGATATAAATGAGAGTCCCTTGTCTTTCTGTCTGGTCTCACCCATTGGGTTGTGAGGATGAGTATTACATGCAACTTGTGCACTGTGTGCAAGGCAGCTGGGCTGTAAGGACACCATCCATCATATATTTACCTATGACAACAGTCCTTGGTTTTACAGTCCAGTTCTCTAACTGGAATTGAGCTGGGACAGGTTGGTACCTCTGCTCTTTCAAAAAGTGACATGTACTTTTTAGGGACCCTGAGGGATCTGAGCTGGAGTGTTCTTAACACCTTTCTTTGGTAAGCTGTGCTTCAGTAGGCTGAACCCATGTGCTAGAATAGTACTTTATTACCAGCTCAGAGGCAGGAGCGCCAGCTATGACACCTCTGTCATCACTTTCACCAGCTGGATTGCATTATATTAATATTAAATTTATATTGTATTACTGTTATTAATAAGACAGCAAGGAATGTTGTTGCATTTTTTTATCAGAGGAGCAAGTTGGGACAGAAGTAGCAGTGAGCTCTCTAGTAGGCTCAGCTGCCTAGAAACATCTGCAACCATCTGGCATATGAGACTATTAAAGGTGAGACTAGAAAGTTCACTTTCCACATGTCATCAGCTTAACACATATATATTAAAATTGCATTTCAGTTTTCAATTCCAAGCATTTAAAAAGAAGTAATTCTGTTGTTCCCAGAATGCTTTTATTAACAACAAAAAGAAAGAAAAAACAAACCAAACAAAACAAACCAAAAAAACCCACAACAAAAAAACAACAAAAAGAAAAAGAGAAAAAAGGCATAAACCTTCTCTTTCGCTTTCAGGATGACTACTTGACTTTAATAGTCATACTTCTAAATTAACCCTCTATTCGTTTCATTGACTAGAATATTTATTTGAATTACAAATCTTAGAAGGCTGCTAATTATGATCCTGGATGCCTAGTGACTGTTACTAAACAAGGAAAATGCTTTGTTTTTAATAATTTGGTCATCATAACAGAAAGTGGGGTAACTGGAAAAGCAGTTTCATCTCCTTTTAGCTGTAGTTCTAGATTGTTTTTTGAGGCAAAGTATATATACTTGAAAAAACAAGACTTGGTCAGTGTTGCCTTGTTTTTACTGATAGTTAAACTCTTGATATCAGGAAGATGAAAAAATTCTGCATAAATAAACAAATTGTAATACAAAGTCAAGCTAGGCATACATGATTGTGTGCAGTAGTGAAGGAGGTGTATGTGTTGAAGCTTTATGTTTGTCAGCCAAAAAAATAAACTGTATCTTGTGCTTTCTGTAGATAAACCAGTTGTATTGTTTTAATGCTCTTGAGACTGATAAAGCCATACCATTTTCCTCTTGTACATAGCATGCATGATTATACTGGAATAAAATGAACTTACAGATAGATTCTGTTTCTCTCTTTAGGAAAGTTATGCCTTTGCCTTGGTTTCTGTGCTGTTTTCTGCTTTCAGAAACTACAGACGATCAGTTAGAAAGATTAGTGTAAGTAACATTGTTACTGATCAAAAAAAAAACCTAAAACCAAGACATTTCAGTGCTGATCTTTGAAGCTTGTTGCCTCGGATTTACTAATGAGCCCTTCAACTTTTGTGAGTGAAACTGAGAGTATTTTCTTTAGAATTGTAAATGTACCACTGCAGCCACATTTAATAGCTTCAGAGGTGAAGTAGCTACTTCAGCTGCTGATGAGCTGCCTGGGGGGTTTGTTTCTAGCTTATTCTTATGGCTCCATTATAAGCAAGGAGAAGATGAGGTGTCTCTGTGATGGAAATACTCAGCATGTTCCTTGTGAACCACCTGGCATGATTTGGGGGCTGGCAAAAGAGGCAGCTGTGCCAGCGAGGTTGCTCATACATGGGTCGTATGATAGGTAAGGCTAACTAAAAAAGCACATCCTGCCTGATTTCTTACTTCATTACAAGGCTGTTTTACAGTAATGTTTGCAAGGGAAGAGCAAGGCGTGCAATCAGGACACCAACAAGAATCTCCTGTATGCTAGTGAAATGCTGAACATGGACCTGTGCCTGGTTTTTGTCAGGGTGGAATAGAAGTTCTGAATTTTCTCCAAAGCACTAGTGATGACCCCATTCTAACTGTGGGGTAGACATAAATAGACTTCTAGTACTCAGAAACACTTGGCATTTTATGGGAAGTGGAGAAATCAAAAGAGCTATGTATCTGCCCTCTGTTTATTACCATACTGCTGCAGCTGTCCCTGGAGCGTGGGCTTTGGCTCTAAGCACGAGGGTTTTTTTTCCTTCCTTCTTCTCTAGCATTGTGAAGGAGTTGGATTGCAAAACTCTGGAGTTCTCTGTCCTCTTTATGGGACATCCCGATGTCTCTGCGGGACAGCCCGCTGCCAGGTTTGCCAGGTTTATGCTTTGCACCTGAGAGGTGTAGTAATCCTGCAGGGCCTGAGCAGATAAAGTTGATGAGCAGCTGGAGAAGATGGAATAAGCAATGTGGGGGAGAAAAAAAAAAAAACAAACCAAAAAAAAGCGCTACTGTTTCCTGCAGCCCTTGGAAGAAAGGGGATATTTCTGAAAGTCTGAGGTTCATTTGTGCTGCCGTGTCTCACAGGCAGCAAGCACCTGTGTGGCTGACCATTGCCTATCCTGAATAAGTAAATTTGTTGGATTTTACTTGGGGGTTTTTTGTCTTTTTTTATTTGAATTACAAAAATTTTTTTTTTAAATTTTATTTTATTTGTTTTTTATTTGTTTGTTTTAACAAGAAACAAACCACAATAACTTGGTCACTTGCAAGAGGGTGCAAGGTCTGAGGAGCCTGATAGCAGTGAATGCCAAGGAAGGGAACTGACTGACCCACAGCTGGTTATGAAAATGTGTTGTTTCTAAGGGTAGTGCCTTCTCAGTTTGAGAAGTTTCTCTTCTGAGGCAGATTTTGCCTAACTGCTTCCTTTGGGAGTTTGTATAGAAAAGTGTAACGTGACTTGAAAATGTGCATTTTTACAAGAACTTCCTGAGGAAGAAGAGGTTCTACTACAGCAAATCAGAGGTTTTGCTACATGCGTTTCTCATTGTTTTCACCATTCTTTCAAATACTTTGTGTCATGCTTCCAGTTGAATCAATCTTCTCTTGGAAAAGCAGAAGGCCTGTAACTCTCCAGCAACCACAAGTGCAGGCTCTATTCACAAATGGAAAAGCAAGGTAGAAATAAAACATGATATTTAATTTCAGACAGAAGTGACTGATTTAACCTGTGTTTGATTAATGCATTGCAGTGCTCATTGCTGGTCACAGTTGAAGGACTCTCACTGATTTTTTTTTCTGGGTTGCTTATAATACATGAGAGATTTTTGCCTTGTGGCAGAGTCAAGTGCAGCTTTTCTAGTTTTAGTATCTACTGTTGTGTTTGCCTGTGACACAAGCATTTGTGTCCTGTCACATAGACCCTTCATTTTATATTGTAATACTTTTTATTATGTTTACTTGTTTACTCTTCATTCCAGATTGGGAAAGTAGAGAGGGAGGTGCGGGCTTCTCCTTCTGGTGTCCAGTGAAGGAACTTGTGGGAATGGTTAAAAGCTGTACCAGGGGAGGTGTAGACTGGACATGAGGAAGCATTTCTTTGCTGAATGGGTGGTCAAACACTTGAACAGGCTGCTTAGAGAGGTTGTTGATGCTCCGTCTCTGTCAGTGTTTAAGAGCAATTTGGGCAAGTCCTTTAATACAATGCTTTAACTTTTGGTTATCCCTGAAGCTCTCAGGCAGTTGTACTGGGTGATTGTTGTAGATCCCTTCCAACTGAACTATTCTATTCACATTTTTGGGTAGAAGTGAGCTTGAAAGTACTGCATTTAAATTTGTTATAATTGCCTTATAGGTGGTAACTTGTTCTTGTTTAGATGCTGAATACAATTGCTTTTTTCAGCCTAAATAAAAAGTTTATTTGTTGCAGTATTGTTTCAGCTACTCCATGATGGTTATATTGAACATTATTCTGCCTTATGTATGTGTGTTACTGTAGTCAAGAAGTTTCATGTAGTTTGGCTTTGGGCTTGAGAAGGAAAATGAGCCATTCTTTTCATAAAGATGGATGTTGTTCCAGAAGTGGTGAAAGAAAATCCTGACCTTCCAGAACGTAGAGGAGCACAGCTTCTGAGACTTAGAATGTTTATCAGTTCAGATGCTACTGAATTACGCTGTTATGCTGCTTCTTGCCTTGCTGCTTCAGTATTTCAAACCTTTCCTTGGGTTTGAAATATTGACAAAAGCTACCACAGTTATGAATGTGAATTCCTCATTCCTCATAAGCCTACAGGTAAGCTCATACTTTTGCATTTCTGAAATTTGAGTGCAACCTCAGCAAGTAGCAAGTTTGCTGATTGCACCAAGCTGTGAGGTGTGGTCAGTGTGCTGGAGGCAAGGAAGGCCCATCCAGAGAGACCTTGAGAGGCTGGAGAGGTGTGCCCATGCCAACCTTGTGAAGTTCAGTAAGGTTGAGTGCAAGGTCCTTGCACCTGGGTTGGGGCAATCCCAAGCACAAATACAGGTTGGGTAGAGAGTGGGTTGAGAGCAGCCTTGAGGAAAAGGACTTGGGGATGTTGGTTGAAAAGCTCAACATGAGCAAGCAGTGCGTGCTTGCAGCCCAGAAAGCCAAGCATACCCTAGGCTGCATCAAAAGAAGGGTGACCATCAGGTTAAAGGAGATGATTCTCCCCTTCTGGTCCACTCTTATGAGACCACACTGACAATACTATGTCCATATCTGGAGCACCCAAAACAGGAAAGACGTGGAGCTGTTGGAGCAAGTCCAGAGGAGGGCTAAGAAGATGATCAGAGAGCTTGAGCCCCTCTCCTGTGAAGACGGGCTGAGAGTTGGGCTTGTTCAGCCAGGAAAAGAGAAGTCTCTGGGGAGACCTTACAGCAGCCTTCCAGTACCTGAAGGGGACTTACAGGAAGGCTGAGGAGGGAATTTTCGTAAGGTCGTTTAGCAACAGAAAAAAAGGTAATGGCTTTAAACTGGAAGAGGGTAGATTTAGGTTAGACATTAGGAAGAAATTCTTTACTGTGAGGGTGGTGAGAGACTGGAACAGGTTGCCTGCTCCCTGCAAATGCTGAAGGCCAGGTTGGATGGGGCTTTGAGCAAACTGGTCTAGTGGAAGATGTCCCTGTCCGTGGCCCTGGGAGTTGGGACTAGATGATCTTTAAGGTCCCTTTCAAACCAAACCATTTTATGATTCTGTGAGTAACTATTCAGATTTTCAGAGTCCAGTTTTTCTGATTTTCTCTGATATCTGAAAAGATAGTTAGAACTTAACCCTTCTGACTAAGTGTTAATGCTTGAGTGTATAAAAACTCTGTGGCTTGAAGAAATTAAATGCTAAAATATTTTTTGTTCGGTGCTGTGAAAGACAGGTACTTAAAAGCATCCTTGCAAATGATATTTCAACAAATCTTTTAGCTGCTAGCTCAGCACAGGTCAGAAGTATGCAGGGTGAGGGCTGAGTTATCTCCTCATGGGCAGTATTTTCAGTGCAGGGTTGAAGTAGGCTACTTCAGCATTAATAATGTTAAGTCATCTGAACAAGTACCAATGAAAGTAATAGGATATTGATTTCCAAGGATGCCAAAACATTCTCTTTCATGAGTGTTAAATCGTATTGAAAGGAATTGGAGTAAAACTGTAATTTGTTTTAATTTTTTCCTTTGTGGACTGTTAATCAAGGTGGGTGAGATGTGACTCTGCACTCTGCCAATGAAGATAAATGCCAACAAAGAGCAACTCCCTGTCCAGTACTGCTCCTCCCAACCCAAATTTATGATAATATTCTCTCAACGTGTTTCAACACGTAGCTGCATCGGCCTATGCAGAGCAATGTGGCTGTCTTGGGCTTTAATCATACCCATTTCAAGTGTGTGGAGTGAACTTCAGCCTAAAAATAGGCTTTACTCAGATGTGCTATGTGCTATCAGTTGCACTCTTCTTTAGCAGTTTGTTGGTAACATGACATATTTAAAAGGAGACCAAGGCAACAGGCAGAATGCTTTCCAGTGGCTTCTAGGATTTTAGAGCTGAGCAAGGTGTTTTCTTAACTTGAAGTTGGCTGGTATGGTTATATCTCAAATAAGAGACATACTGCATGAAGTTATTTGATAGTTCTGGTACGCTGCTGAAAGAATGTTCTTGCTGTAAAACTATTCTCTAGATTGATGTTGCTTCTGTGGGAAAGCCACTGGTAATAGACCATAGCATTTGAAAGTTGTTATGGGTAGGTGTGATTTGAGTGACAAAAGGAGATTAGAAATATTTTTCAGTGAGGTGTAAGTTGAGCTATATTTACTTCTTTATATTGTTAATGGTTTGTCACTGATACTCAAGCAAATATTTCCGAAAGATATATGCAGCTGACGAGGGGAGGATAGCTTGCTATCTCATAAGTAGTCATCAGCTAGTGTTATTTTTAGAAGTTTCAAGGGAGAGTGATTAAAATTATGCTCTTATGTTCTTCATCTACCAAATTAGATTTCTTGAAATAAAAACAGTAATCTAAATCTCTGAGATAATTAAGCACCAACTTATAAAATGTAGTTTGAAGCAATATTCAAATGAAAAAATGCTTTTCCTCGGTGACTTCTAGAGGAACCAGCATATTGTGTGGGCTGTCAAGTACTTAGTGTTTAGATGTTCAAATCAGGGAGTGAAAATAAACTACAAACAATTACTGAGAAAATATTGCCTTGGATGACTGTGTGCATATGTAGATGCAATCAAAGCAATGATATACCTACCTTTGTTTTCTCATGTTGGTTATTTGTCCATTTCTTCTAAGAATGGTAAGGCTGAAGTGTGTTCTGTAGGTGAGTCACAGGAGGTGAATATTGAAGTCATGCCTGTGTGTTACATTTTAACTGGCTCTCTGACAATTTTAAATAGATGTGACTCATCTCATGCTGTTTAATAAACTAATAATTTCTATGATTTATTTCTCAAGGCAGATTCCTAAGACAACCAAAGGCTGGGGGTTGGGATGATTGTACAGGAGAAGAAAAGAAGAGGAAAGGTCCATAAAGTTTTCCTGAGGTGGAAACAGGAATATGTTCACAGATAGGTTGTTAGCCAATTTTGATATCAGTTGTACACAGTACTTTGTCAGTTGTAACTTTGTGAATAGGTGTTAAGACATTTTGCAGGAGAATGTGTTCTAGCCAGCTGAACCGCCTGTTTATTTTCAGCTATCTCTGTTAAATATTGATAGGATTTATTGTGAGAAATTGTAATTAGCTGCTTGGGACGGTATATGAGTGATTTGGCTTGTTTTTTTTTTACCTGTAGCAGCATACTTGTGTAATCTTGTGCCTGTCCTACCAGGGAATTTGAATCTCCTATTTGCTGTTGTAGTGGAACCTATTTTGGTTTGATTGTAAAGCTATCACTACTGGGGAAAGACCTGAGTGGTGCTCAAAGGAGCCTCTGTCTTTATGAGCTGGTAATGGAAATGGAAAAAAACTATTTACTTAATCAGGTGCTATTGAAGCTAATTATTGTGTTCAGTTTGTTTTGGTTACAGAAAAGGCTGGAGAGTGCAAATCCCCAGTCACAGAATGTTTATACAAACACATCCAGGTGTTTGGTCAATTACAAAGACCTGTGTAGCAAAGTAATGTTTGTGCCATCTCTCATTCTTTCTACTCTCCCCCTTGCTTTTTTTCCAATATTGCAGCCTTCCCTGTAGCAGGAGGCAAAAGCTCAGTTTACAAGTGATGGTAGGCTGCAGGTCTCTGTGAGTCAGCTTCCCCAAGGAGACAGATTTTGTCCATGGATGATAACTGTTTCATTACTTTTGATGGATACAACCATGATGCTGGATATTTTGTGCATGGGATAACTGGCTCAAGTAACTGGGGCCTGGTTCTTTCTTCCTCTGTCCGTAACTGTTGGAGAAGGCTAGCCTGGAGAGAGGCTTTAGCTTTCCAAGAAAAGTGCTTTTATAAAACCTTGAAGTAGAGGTATTGTTATTTCTTGATTCTCAGAAGCAATTTCTGGAGGGCCATCTATGGAAAGAGTGCTGCCGTAACACGCAGTGCTAACAAAAGGTAAGCTGGTAATGTAATTGCATTTAAGCTGCGTATTACATCCTAATATAGAAAGATTTGTATACTCGTGCTCATTTGTCTTGGTTACCCTTGGGGAACAGGTACTGTTAGTTGCAAAGAGTGTTGCACTGGGTGGCAGAAATCTGACACAGCTGTGATATTTTTTTGGTTGGTTGGTTTGTTGGCTTTTTCGAGCTCACCAAGTGTAGAGCTTCTGTTTGAAATTGAGGAGAGTTAAAGCTTTGAATCTCTGCTATACAGATTAATAGAACCAGGAGAACTCTTACAATAGCTTAAAATGGGAAAGCAAACAAAACTTTTATAATACAGACAAAGCCTACCTTGCCCTTGGATGCACACACACATTTGCGGCAGAATGGGGAATGCAAAATAAATTTTCTCTTTCCTGAGTTAACTCTTGGACAACAGCCATTCCTACTTCCCAGAAAGATGAGAGGTTTGGGAGCGTGGGCTGCTGGGCTCTTTGGGCACAGGAGTGAGTGGGTGGGCAGAGGAGAGAGGTGCCTGGGATTCCAGGAGAAGCTCTTCAGCAGAATGTCTCCTAATGGCAACATTGGCATAAGGTTTAAATACCATTGTTGCTGCTGGAAGATTTTGGAGTTCATGTTTTGTTTATTTAGTTCTCACTTGGGTGTTACATTGGGCCCCTGGCATAGTTTTCTAAAGCCATACAAAGCAGTGGGGAAAAGAAGTACTAAGCTGATGAGCAAGCTTTTACTGGCACCTTGTTTTGCTCTTGTCCAGAAGAAAGTAAGTTTGTACTTTGTTATTTTATGATTTAGGGGCAGGGCAATTATTTTGCTGTCTTTAACCTAATTTTCATTCCTAGAAGCTTGAAGAATTTAAAGTAGTATGTCTATTGCTTGGAACAAAAAAATTAAAGTCTTTCCAGCTTCCCTGAAATAAGTGTTATACCTGAGCCAGACCCTGAGATAACTTTCACAACTCATTTCACAAATGAACTGGTATCCAGCTGTTTTATTGGTCTGGTGGAAAAATAATTATGCCTCAGTCTCGTCAGTGTCATAGCAAGTGTCTAAATTCACTGTGAGGAAAACAGTATTTTTAATTTGCCTTAGATGAAGCATGCTTAAAATATGTTTTTGTATACCAGTTCAATGTACTAAAAATGCCCAGTTAGTGCAATAATACTGTATCTAGGTAGGCTATTTTTAATCAAACGTAAACCTCATACATTTGAGAGTATTTATCTGAATATTTGTTGAAAAAGTTATACAGAATTTGTCATGATAGTGATGACAATACCTACTTAGCAGTTGATTTGGAAAGGGAGCTCTTGCTGATGTCCAGTCACCTCCTTTGACTCAAGGGACCTGTATCTTCATTTCTCACCTTTCAGGAGAGGGCTATCACTATCAGTGGATAATTCCACATTTTTGTTAAAAATAAAAATCCAAGGACAGTGGTGATATTTGACAATATGACACAGGCTGCAGTTGCCCTAATTTGGGCATGTTGAATTCTATAGTTCACATGGGGAAGGTGTTAATGAGGCTTGCCTTTGAGATGGGTGGTGTTTTTTATTTTATGTGTGTGTGTGTTGTTTTTTAGCTTTTTGGGGGGGTTTCCTTGGTTTTTTGTTTGTTTGTTTGTTTTATTAGTTTGTTTTATTTATTTGTTTTGTTTTGGGGTTTTTTTTGTTTGTTTGTTTGTTTTTTTTTTTCTTTTATGTGGACTTAGGAGCCTTTTAGCTGTTGTGTTTCCTATTAGAACACTGGTGATATTTGGAATCATCCTAATGAGTTGGAGCTCAGTACAAAAAAACAGCATAAAACTTTGCTGTGTCAATTTAAGTAATTTTAACTGGAAGAAAGTAAAGAACATGTGAATGAGAATCTAAGTAAAAGTATCAAATTGGTCTTAATATTTGATTTAGGAACACGATTTTTTTGAACTACTCCCAGTTTTTGTGACAGACCATAGAAAGTGAACAATAGAGATGAATGAACAAAGAGATTTGCTTGCAAAAATACTCATTGAAGCAGAACACCCTGTTGGCCTATGTAGTTAAAGACACTCTTGATGAGTAAGACTCAGTGCAAATATTTTTGGGGTAATTTTAGTCTTCCTTGCCAGATTGTAATGAGATGGTTGTCAGAGGTGAGGATATTTTCTCCTTGCTCTTAATGACACAGTGCTGGCTAATGCTTTGACTCCAGCCTAGACCTTACAATAAGTTATTTTTGTATTTTCCAGTGTGTCTCCAGAGCATGGTGATACATGGCTAGTACTTAGAAGCCAATTTCCTAGTTGCTTAGCTATTGCTATGGGGGTTTTCTAGATAGGGATCAGAAGAGGCATTTTTCTTGAAAGTTGGAGTCTGAAGTGGATGCAGTGGGCTAGTGGGCCATGAGTGTGGCATTAATGTGCTGCTCAACTGGACTCTAGAACATTATTTTTCCAAAAGCTCTTTATAATGAAGCGACAGCTTAAGTAGTAAGTTACTGTGGTAATGTAATCCTTTTGTAAATTACAGTAATTGTTTTATTACCTAAACCCAAGGTACTACTTTAAAAAATGTTGTAGGTAGTTATTGGTTACTGAACAGGCACTCAATAACTTTTGACCACAGCAGACATGCAGCCTTTATCCTGTTTTTTCTTGTGATTTTGTACTTCTGTGGTCTGTTACCTTTTCTTAGTGTGCTTTAATTGTGCTGTCAAATCGTTAAGTCTTCATAATGTAAGATTTTAATATTTTAATATTGGTTTAGTTTTGCAAGCAAACAAAATGTTACAGAAGATTATAGAGCTATGTGAAGCTTGACATTTTTAAAGGTAACTTAGAAAAGTGCTTTATAACCCAAACGTACTATCAGCACAAGTTTAACCATAGACGGTAATGAATAAAGATTCTTTATTCTTAGCATCCTGTTGAGGTTTCGGCAACTACTGTGCCTTTTCCAGACAAAAGAGGGTTGGCTTGCTATCATGACACTGTTGTTTAGCAGTCAGGGCTGGAATGGAAATTATTGAATTACTTGATTCCACTCTTCGGAAGTTGATCATAGAGCACCAGAAAGGTTTATGATTGGGGAAAAGCCTCTGCAATATACTGTGCTAAATGTATCACTGTTCTGAAGTGAGGCTTGTGAGACCTGATGCTGAATTCCAATAGTGGGAGGGAAGCAGGGATGCCTGGGTCAGCCCCTGGTGTGTTATGTTTTCATACATATGCTGAGGTGCTTTTATACATCTCTCTGCAATGTGACCCCCTGTGCCCTAAAGCTCTGTAAACTTTGTTGTTGTTTTTATGGATGCAGTTTTCTGCTTCACTGTCTTACCAGACTGAGTGACAGGGAGCTGTTTCTGTCACCCTCATTTGTACGGTTGCCTTTACTTAGCAGGGAACCCTGTACATATATCTTTAAAATCTAGACCGTATCAGTACAGGCAGGATAAAAAAGTTACTGTGGCTGAAATCTTTAATCCACTGACGTTTTAGTTCTCTAGAGGAGCCCTGGGTCCCGCTGTTGGTGGTACAGTCTGGACTTTGCCTGCCTCTCTTCTGAGACCTGACAGGTCACTGGGGACCACATCAGATGTTTAAACCAAAACTCAAGCTAATGAAGTGAGTCTGCTAAAATTCAAATGAACTAAAAACCACCCAACCCAAAACATAGCTGTTATTTATCATGATGTGGCCTTATACCCTTGTTGTCTGGGATGTCTCCTTCCCTGTGCCCTCAGAAGGAGGGTGCCCAGCTGTGCCTCTGCAGTCTGGCACTGTTTCTCACTCAGGTTTTGATGGCTGTCTAACAGAGACTGAGGTAGTTGCTGCTCTGGCCACTGCCCAGGCAGCTTGTGGGGAGGCTGGAGATGTGAAAGTTGCTTTTGGGGCAGGGACTGTCTGTGCCAGGACCTGCTAAGCTCCACTCTTCTGGCATTTTGGGGGCCTGGTAACAGGCCATCTTTGTAGGGTGAGTGTAGCAAAGGGGTAGGAGGCAGCAGCCAGGCAGTAATAGGGCACGGTCCTCAAAGTTAGGATCCAGAGCCCGTGATGTCCAAGGCTGCGAATAATGTCTGCAGGAGGATTTTTTCTCTCCTGGTTTACTACAGACAAGAAAACCAGCATTGCCAAAGCTAATAGGGGAGTCTAATGCTGGGCTTGAGCTCTCCTGTGTGAACATAAATAGTAGAGCTTTGTTCACAGAGTTTCTGTCTGTTGCATACAACATTGCTGGCTCTTGTACGCTGTGATGAACTTTGTGTTGTCATTCCCCTCCAGTGAAAGGACAAGGTTACCACTTATATAATGATCACAAAGTATAGTAGAAATTGACTGCAGATCTATATCATACATAGGCTGATTACAATCCCCTAGGCCGATTAATAAGTTGTTTCTAAAGAAGAACAATATTCACTAGTAATCAATATTTTCATACGGTTCTGGAAGGGCAGTCAGGACAAATGAATTGTGTGTATTAGCTTTTCTGTTGGTGCATTGGGCTTGCAGTTACTCTTCCAAGCAATTTCTTATTATAAACATAGTGCAGTTTCATATAATAAACATTACATCTAACTGGAAGACAATAAAACAGAAATACTATAGATTTCGTTCTTGTACTAAAAGTGTCTTGTGTCCAAATAAACACAAATCCAAGATGTTTAAATTTTTTCACTAGTGCAGTTCAACATATGACTTCTTAAAATTAGTCTATTGAAAAATAAAATTTTTCCATTAAAAGATTACCTTGCCTGAGTATGTTCTGGGAGGACAGTTCTGGGAGGACAGCTAATTGCGATGAGAACTAACTGCCTTCAGAGCTAAACAAAATTACATACTCTAAGCAAGTCCTTGTAGGCTAGTTTGCCAAAACTTTGTTTTGCTCTGACTTGCAAGAGGTATTAAAAATGACTGTGTGTGCAGCTTTGAGGAAGAGCTGGGCTTATGGTGTGAATAAGAAGAGTCAGTTTATAGCCATGGGTATGATGAGAAACAAATCTCATTCCAGTGAGGGCAAACACTTACTTTTTGTTTCCTCCCTACAAATTTGGACATTCATCTTTCCCTAAGTTGTTTGTTTTTGGTTTTGGTTTTTTTTTTTTTGGCAATCTGAGAAATCAGTGTGTGCAGAATCTGTCACTCTGAGTGACCCTGTGCAGTCTCAGTACCTTATTTGGGAATTGTTCCTGTATATCTATGAGGAGTGGGAGATGTTATCACCAGAAAAGTTAGACAAGAGTATGTTAAATAAACCTGCAAACCCCGGCTTGTGTAGTGTTGTCCAAGATGGCAGCTGATGTGTGACACAGAAAAAGCATATGATGTTTTTCTTGCTTAGAACTCTTGTGCTGCTCTCCAAGGCAAGAAATAAAAAATTAAAAAACAAAACAAAACAAAAGGTGTAAAACAAATGAAAGAGAATGCTGCAGAGAGAAGGGGTGTATGGGAATGAGACCCTTTCCTTAGGTCTGAAGTAGAAGTATGTGCTCTCAGGCCTGAATGTCAGAAACACTTACTGATAGCTTGACTGGATCATGTTAACACACTAAACAATTTGAGAGAAGGTGGCTGATAGCTCTGCTGCAGAGACAATGTTAGCAAGGGTTGATAGTCCACGTGCTGTCAGGGAAAAAGAAGCAGTAGTTATTGCCTACAAGCCATTGGAAAGTTACCTATTGATGAACAAAAAGAAGAGAGAGACATGACATACTGGCTACTGAAAAGTCATGGCCATCAGAAGGTGTGGATCATAATACTTAAAAGATATTTTATATATCTTCGCATCATTAAAGCTGTCTGCTCAAAATAGTAATTTACATGCTTATAGAAATGGAAACAAGCCCTTAATTTTTACTGTTTTTCATGTAACTCCTAATAGAGAGATTTATTTTTTGAATTGCACCCATTCTGCCAAATTTTGCTTGCCTTAGTATGCCAAGCAAGGATAGTGACTATGCAAAATACATTGAAGAGGCAAGGACTAGGAAGACTTAATTGCTGGTCACTGTTAAATGATGCTAAATCCATCTGGTGCAGTCTGCACCCATAACCTGTGGGTACATTTTCAATAATCCCGTAAGCAATTTGTTGGAAGGAAAGTATTTGTGGCTGTTGTGTGGGAAGAATACATTTGCACTCTTAGACATGTGAGACATATAGAAGGGTCATGAATTTTCTGGTGGAAAACATTCTTAGTGAAACATCTGGGGCTTATTTCTCTGTCTAAACCCAAATAGCCTGAAAACTGTTTGAAGCATGTATGTAAATGTAAAAGCTAGCAGGCTGTTTGCCCCACCAATGAAGATTAATTAAATGCTTCAGAAAAAAAGGACACAAAAACCTCAACCTGAAATACTGCTGCTGTAGAGATTAAAGTATCATTTTCAAAAAAGAAAGAGTAGGACTATCTTCTCATATGCATAGTTGCTCTTTGCACTGAAGTAATGCTTAGAGAAAATGTTTTTGGTATTTTTTCTTTTATTGTGGAGGGGAAAAGTGTATTTTTAATTTCTTACTTTGAACCTTCTTCATGCATGACAAAAAGGTGCATTCCTCTCCTGCCTTAGGATGATTGAGTCAGCTATTCCTTGCCTGGCCAAGCTGAACAACTGTAGCTGTTGTTTTCTTTTTAATTGAGCTTCACAATGGTTTTTGGATCATCAGAAACTTCCTACTACTTAGGTTGTCAGCAGTTTTCCAGCCTCTAGATCTTTGTTGTTGGCTTGTGTTTTGTTTGGGTTTTTTCCTTTGGACCACTGCCAGGATGGGCTTCAATGTTGCCTCTTGCTTTGCTTTTTCCTTTTCCTTCTCTCTCCTTTTCCTTCTCTCTCCTTTTCCTTCTCTCTCCTTTTCCTTCTCTCTCCTTTTCCTTCTCTCTCCTTTTCCTTCTCTCTCCTTTTCCTTCTCTCTCCTTTTCCTTCTCTCTCCTTTTCCTTCTCTCTCCTTTTCCTTCTCTCTCCTTTTCCTTCTCTCTCCTTTTCCTTCTCTCTCCTTTTCCTTCTCTCTCCTTTTCCTTCTCTCTCCTTTTCCTTCTCTCTCCTTTTCCTTCTCTCTCCTTTTCCTTCTCTCTCCTTTTCCTTCTCTCTCCTTTTCCTTCTCTCTCCTTTTCCTTCTCTCTCCTTTTCCTTCTCTCTCCTTTTCCTTCTCTCTCCTTTTCCTTCTCTCTCCTTTTCCTTCTCTCTCCTTTTCCTTCTCTCTCCTTTTCCTTCTCTCTCCTTTTCCTTCTCTCTCCTTTTCCTTCTCTCTCCTTTTCCTTCTCTCTCCTTTTCCTTCTCTCTCCTTTTCCTTCTCTCTCCTTTTCCTTCTCTCTCCTTTTCCTTCTCTCTCCTTTTCCTTCTCTCTCCTTTTCCTTCTCTCTCCTTTTCCTTCTCTCTCCTTTTCCTTCTTCTCTCTCCTTTTCCTTCTCTCTCCTTTTCCTTCTCTCTCCTTTTCCTTCTCTCTCCTTTTCCTTCTCTCTCCTTTTCCTTCTCTCTCCTTTTCCTTCTCTCTCCTTTTCCTTCTCTCTCCTTTTCCTTCTCTCTCCTCTTTTTCTCCTCTCTCCTCTTTTTCTCCTCTCTCCTCTTTTTCTCCTCTCTCCTCTTTTTCTCCTCTCTCCTCTTTTTCTCCTCTCCTTTCTTTTTCTCCTCTCCTTTCTTTTTCTCCTCTCCTTTCTTTTTCTCCTCTCCTTTCTTTTTCTCCTCTCCTTTCTTTTTCTCCTCTCCTTTCTTTTTCTCCTCTCCTTTCTTTTTCTCCTCTCCTTTCTTTTTCTCCTCTCCTTTCTTTTTCTCCTCTCCTTTCTTTTTCTCCTCTCCTTTCTTTTTCTCCTCTCCTTTCTTTTTCTCCTCTCCTTTCTTTTTCTCCTCTCCTTTCTTTTTCTCCTTTCCTTTCTTTTTCTCCTTTCCTTTCTTTTTCTCCTTTCCTTTCTTTTTCTCCTTTCCTTTCTTTTTCTCCTTTCCTTTCTTTTTCTCCTTTCCTTTCTTTTTCTCCTCTCCTTTCTTTTTCTCCTCTCCTTTCTTTTTCTCCTCTCCTTTCTTTTTCTCCTTTCCTTTCTTTTTCCCTCCCCCTTTCCTTTTTTTTTTCTTTTTTGCACCAGCAAGTGAAAGCTCAGCCAGAGGGATGGGGGCAGAAGTATGGGTCTCCATGGCCACAGGGATGCCCTGCCATGGCCATGCACCAACCAACTACAACAGCCAAGCGCTTGCGGAGAATTTCAACTTTTTCCTCTTTCAGGGACAGCCTTTTGAGTGTGTCTCCAATACTCAGTCCTTTTTTTTTTTTTTTTTTTTTTTTTTCATTTTCATTTTAAATAGAGCGGGGCTGGTTTATCAAGAGGTGAGGGTTTGAGGAGTGAAAACTAAACAAAAGGTTTGGTTTTTCTTGCATGTGGAAGGGACCTGTTTCTTATTTCACTGACACGGTGTTGCAGAAGATGACATCATCCCTGCAGAGCTGATAAAGTTACACCGGTGTATACATTGTGAGGTTAGAATGGCATCAAAGACCTTGATACTTTGCAAACTGCAATTGTTTTTACGTTTTGTTTTGTTTTTTAATATATATAAGGGTTTTGCCTTTGTCCTTTTGCTGTGTAGTATAAGACACCAGCTTAACCGAGCCAAGCTACTCTTCCCACTGCTTTCAAATTAATTGGCAAACAAAAGTACCATGAATAAAACAAAGCTTTGTGCTTCGTATTTCAGAGTTTTTGATTGTAGCTAGCTCTTGGTGGACTGTATGAGCTATGTGAGACATTTGTCCATAGTGAATGAAACTGGAAGGATGAACAGCTACAGCTCCAAGGTAAAGCTCAGTTATAAACATACTACTATAGTGAAACAGCAGTTAAGCTCTTACTGAAAATAAACTAGTTCTTGCTATAATTTATAGTAAATTCAATACTAGAGGAAGAGTAATGTCTAATTTATCTTGAATGTGTTGGTTACTTGTTCCTGTGTTTTAGGGCAATGCAACTGTTTGGTTTTTGTTTGTTGTTTTTTTTTTTTAAGTCAATGAAGAGGGTGTATGATGATTATAGAGGAAATTTGGGAAGAGGCATATCTGTCTCTTCCCTTCTGACTAGTTGCTCAGAATGAATGCTGTTTTTATCAGACAGGACGGTTATATATTTTATTTGAGCCAGGTATTTTAATCAGATTAAAGGCCTTTTGTGAAACAGAAATCTATTTTATTCACTATTATTAGTTAACACGGATGCTTTTTCTAACATAAGGTAGTTTTGTTATAATTATTGTTTTACAAGAAAGCATATGCTTTTATTTCCAAACTTCTTGGAATGCAGCAAGTACTAAAAGGTCATGTTTGGAGAGGGGGGATGAGCTTGTGAACAGTGCCTTGATTTAATGCTTGGGAGAACATTTGCCCTTTCTGAATGTGCCAAAAGCTTAGTGTTTGAGTGTGGGGTTGGTTATGCTGTGGGAGGTGTGACTCTTACCACTACTTTAAATTTACTTCCAGCTTTGTTTCAAAGTGCAAATATTGGGCATGTTTCTCCACATGAAAACCTTCAAACTCTTTTCAACTCTTAGTATTAAAGGTGTCTCCTCTACATGCAGACACATTCCCTTAATAAACCACATTCACATTCTCATTCAGCTCAAGCATATATCAGTGTGTTTACTTCATTTTGCATTTATTTATTTTTTTTTTTTTTTTGCTGGGCTGTTTTGACAGCTTGGTGCCCAGCTGTATTGCAGAGAAACCCAACCATTTGTCATGAGGTAGATTTTCAGTGTTCTGCATTAAATATAGGCACAAAAAAAGTTGTTGCAACTGCTGGACAGAGGATTAGAGTACCTACACGAGGCCATTTGCTGTAAAGTTGACAAGTGCAAACTTGGCTTAGGAAAGCATTTGGGGACATAAAGGTGCTATGTACATTTGGTGTGTGAGAGCATCCCCAGCATCTTTTCTACAGGCAAATCCACTTGGAATTGACAAGCAAGATATCTTAAGTTTGTTCAATCAAGTACTACAGAAAGTTATGTTCAGTCTTAGTGAAAAACTGCAAGTGCTTTATTTCGGTAATTCAGATGTTTTAAAGTCATACGGGGAGCAAGCACTGAAAACAGGAGCTCCAGTGGACTGATTTATACAAGCTTTTATGCTTATAGCGAAGTACAGGTACATTGCAGTTCTTTTGTGCACAGATAATTGTGATAATTATGTCAGCAATCTACAGGAGCTAACACCAGATGGTTTAGAGTGATACTTGAGTACCACACTAATGGACCAATTTAAATAATAGATATTGGATGGCTGATATCTTGAAATGTACATTTTTTATATGCTTTGAATTACAAGAAATTAGCCTTCCTATTCCTAGAAGCATTTAATTGTATTTGATCTCTAAGCTTTGAACTCTAATTATGAACTTTATTATGTGTGGTATTTAAAGCTCACTTTTAAACAGTTCTGTGTTTTATTTATTCATTCCTTTGTTCTGAAACAGGTTAAGAGCATTACTGACCTTTTTTTGATGTATGTTCTTGGGTACCATGATCTTCTGTTTTTTGCCCAGCTATCTGAGTCTTTCTGTTGTCTTGTGGCATCACCTGGTCCTCCCTGATACCATTTCAAGCCTGTCCACTGTCAAAGAAAATAAATTGGGAGTTTACTACTAAAACCATTTGTTTGTGGTTATTTTCACTTTATACCCTTTGAAATAGGGTGATCAGAGTGTGAGCAAGGAATAAATGCTGTTGAGATATGGCTGGTAATGCTACATTTCCTTACAAAGATCTATTTCATTTGTAACAGCATTGAAGCATGTGGTTTGCTGTTTCATTATTATTCGGATGTGATCCTAATGAATGCAGAGGTTCTCTTTTGTTTGACTATTCCAGTCCAGACAACTGTTTCAAAGCTGGGTGTTGAAACTGCTTGGCAGCTAATCAGAGAAGGAAGAAATGAATGAGTAAAAAAAAAAAATAAATTAAATGATGAAGAATAAGTGCCAAGTAAAGTCTGCTTAAGGGTAGAAAATCCAATTTTAGATCCCTCATTTATTACACTGGAGGTAGTAGTTAAGAAAATAGTCTGCAGGGTACATATATATATATATTTTTTTTTTTTTTTTTTCCTCCATAGTTCTTGTATTGAGTTGAAGAGAATGAAACTTTAATCATGCTCTTCTAATTACTTCCCTACTGATGTTTGGTTTTGAAACCACAGAACCTTTAAAAGGCAGTCTAAGTACTAGGAGAATTGGCGACTGGTCATGAGAATATTGCTAGTAGACAAAATCTTTCATTTCAACTTCCAAGATTCAGACAGCATCTGAAAAATTACTGTTTTGACAAATGTGTGATGTCTTTGTTAATCCTGACATGCTTTATTTTCATTTGCATTTCGCACAAACCCTTGGTGTGAATGTGTTCAGTGTATTCTCCTGTATCTCAGGCCATGGATTTGTGCTAATGTTTTGGTTTATTTTGTGGTTTATGTGTTTTTATTTTTATTTTATCTTTCAGTTAACTAATGAGAAGCCTCTGAGTTACGTTTTGATTATAACAAAAGACAATTTACCCTGGGCTTTCTGTGTCTTTTACTGACTCTGATTCTTATCAACCCCAAATTTCCCCTGCTTTGACCCTCAGAAGTTTGTGAGTTTGCCAGAACTTCAGTCATTTTAGAACTACTACCTATTCTTCTCCCTCTCCAGCTGTCTTATTTTCCCCAGAATCTTCCTGCTCTGGGTTTCTCAGTGTTCTGGTATCTTGTCTCTATTTTCCTTTTGATTTTTTATACATGAAAGATCATAGATGCAAATAACCTCTTCTCTAAGTACTGATTTTAAGTCCAGCTTATCTCAGGACTGACACCCTAGCTGCATTATTTTTACAAGGGTGCAGATGTGAGTCATATGGGTGGAAATGCAATGTTAGGTTAGGGATGGGTATCTTGGTTTTTAAGCTACATTGTCCAGTAATGTTTAACCACTGTGTCAATGAAACCACCACTGCTGAAAAGGGTTTGCTTTTGGTGCTTACTGTGTTTTCTGGATATGGTCCAGTAATTGTTCAAGAGTCCAATATTTCAATTTTGTGATAGGGGCAGTGAGTAACCTGCAGTGTCCCAAATGCAGATAAAATAGCGATGGTGCAATCCTTAGAACAACCTCTGTCTTTTCATTGTTCATGCAAGGTAGAGGGATGATACTAAAAGAAAACTTATTCTCAGGGACATGCATTAGAATAAAAGTCTGCAAGTCATATGTTTGTTCTGCTACATCACTTGAAAACTTTATTTCAGTGAAGTACCCTGCAGTTTTCAGTGGAACGGTAGTACAAAAGAAGCCAGATGGAATTGTTTGCTCAGATTAAATATGATTTTTGGCTTTCCTGAACTACTACTTAACTTATAAAAAAAAATTATTCCTGAGGTTATAACTGTGTTACACACACACACAGTCTGAACAAAAGATTCCTCAGATTATAAACTCCATTGAAGGTAATCCTTTCCCTCCTCTTCTCCCTGTTCTTGGCCTATCCCCCTTTTAGAGATAATTTTCATTTCCTCGGATACCTTCACAGTAATTCCAGCCAAATGGCAATGAGAGCATGTCAGCTGTAGGCATCCTCTGTGTATCAGCCAAAAAGCTGTATGTATTTCCAAATAAAGGATCTTGTTCCTATGGCTGCTCTCCTTTCTGTTCAGTTGAAGATCTACCTAACCATGAAGGTGAGAAGAGCTAGCATTTTGTCATCTTAGTTAGGAAAAGCTGAACATGAGGAAAGGGAATGGAAAAATCTAGGTACCAAAAAGTTAATTAGAGGATGCAGAGATTAGGTTAATCTCACCCTGGTACCCTGGTGTTTTTGGTAAGAAACCCTCAGAAATGCAGTAGATTTTTTGTAGTTAAGAGCTGGAGAGTTTTGTTTTAAATTATATGACTTTGATAAGGTCTACTGTTGGCTGTTTGATTTGCAAGTCATCTCAAATTTAACTAACTTGAAATAATTTAATTAGGTAGAAGGGAAAGAATGTGTGTTAGTTCCTCATGCAGCTTGAAATTTGGTGTAGTTTCTATGCATAAATTCCATTATTTTTAATGCTTTCAGTTAACCTTTTAAAGTTTTTATTTAACATTAAAGTAACCCCATTTCTAGGTGATTGTATTTGGCTGCCTTGTTCTATGCTTATTGACATTTTGAGCACTCATGAACTTCCTAACAATGCCTGTGTGGCTGCTGCTGGAAGCTCTGGTGTCGTATTTGTATACAGATACTCCAGTAAATTCTAAATTGTTCCCGGTGGAGCACTGTGTTAAAGGGAATCACAAAGCAACAGGTCTACAAGTCAGTGACATAATTGTTGAAGAACAGCAACAGGTAGGCATCAAAGTGTTAGATTTTTGCTGTGGTGTGTTGCCTGTAATTCAGAGCCCCCCTGAAATAGCAGTTCCAGAATTTTGAACTCTGAACTTCCTTCTGTTATTCTTAAGTCAAACCCATAATATTAATATAACAGCTTTCTGTGTTTGTTTTCAGTGTCTTTGTTATTTCAGCAGAATATTTTTATTGGCACTGTATTGTTCCAGTGGCTCTTGAGGTTCTAATGTGGCATTAATGTTTCACTTAATGCACTCTATTACCTGACCCCAGGAGTATTTTGTGGCGTCTGCCAGGCCAGAGATAAAAGCTGCTGTTCCAGACTAGGAGTCCAAGCAGTGTTCAAAATACCAGCATTTCATATCAGGGGAGCAGTTCCTTGTAAAGTAATTGTGCTCCAACAGCCCCACACCCAGTTGTGCAAACCTTGGGACTATACTTTGTGTGTAGGCACAATCCCATCAATGCAGCTGCACGTAAGCTCCACAAAGTGTACCAAGTTGGTGAAGTAGTTTGACAATGGCAATTACTCTGTTGAAAATAAACCAGAGGTGCATTAGCATTAATCACTGTTTCCACAAGCTATGCTAATTGCTTTCCAAGAGATGCAAAATTGGTGAATACTGTCTTACATGGAATCACAGAATCATCTGGGTTGGAAAGGACCTCTGGGATCATCAAGTCCAACCCTCAATCCACTGCCACCGTGGTTCCCAGACCATGGCACTGAGTGCCACATCCAGTCTCTTCTTAACCTCCAGGGATGGAGAATCCACCACCTGCCTGGGCAGCCCATTCCAATGTCTGATCACCCTCTCTGTATAGAATTTTTTCCTAATGCTAAATCACTTCTTATATTATAAGATTAAAGATCTAGCAAATTGCTTTGTTTGGTTTTTTGTTTTGTTTTGTTTTTTGTTTTTTTCTTCCACCCTCTAAATGAATGTATAAGTGTAGAAGGTGAGTTTTCTGCAGTTCAGAAACCCTGCTGGTTTCTTTGAGCAAGGATGACTGAGGATGGCACAGCTGCCTTCTCCATAAAAGACCTATAGAGAGCATGTTCCTGACTTACTTTTACAGTTCTGAGTTCATAGAAGTGTTGGCTTTATTTAAATTTTAAAGAATATTTAAGGAAATACAGTTATAAAACTATTTGAAAAGGAAAAAAAGCATGGGAGGAAGAAGCATAGTTTTGTTTCAGATCAGATCAGATAGCACCTACTCAGGTGAGAAGGGAGAGGCTGATGCCCTCAGCGAGAAGGTGTTTGGAGGTATCTCTGAGGCCAAGTAAATTATTCTGGTGGATGGCTGGAGTCTGTGGCGTGCAACCAAACCATTGCATCACCATTTTTAATTACACTATGAGAACTAACAGTGGTGGCAATCCTGTTACATTTTAAGAACTAGCCACATGCTGGTACAGAAGAATCGAATCTGCTTATTTTCTAACTCAAAAAAATTGAAAAAGCATTAAAATTCGAGGCTTTCTGAATATAGCATAGAAAAAGCACTTAGTTTGAAACTTAGCCTTGGATGGCAAAGTGTTAAATGTTTATTCACACAAATCCATTAGTGCAGTTTGCTGATAATTGCTGATTACCAACTGCAGACTGCTGGTAAGCATGGAGAGCTGCTTTTTGTGTGTGTGTATTCAGTTTGTTTGCTTGTTTTTTTTTCTCCTTTAGTTTTAGTAAAGATGGGGAGGAAAATGCAGTGTAGGGGAAAAGCTGGCAGTTGTTGACTTTTGTAATAGGCTTGCAGTTGCACTAGGATCATCTGAACCAGAGGGGAGCATGTTTAAAAACTCTGTAGTTGTAGTATGCCAATGTGTCAGGCTTGTGACATGTAAAGGAAAACAAGATTTTGGATTTAGAAAGGAATAACATCGTAAGGTTACTGTGCTTTTTATCAACCCTACCCTGCAAGCATCCTGTAGGTGAATAAGGAACACACCAATACTAATGAGAACAATTACCACCCCATAATGTTTAAGTGAAAGATGAGCTAAGACATTTGAATAAGATAAGGATTTTCCAAGTCTGTGCCAGAAACTAGAATTGAAGAGGGATTTTTATTACTGTAGTTTGGTAATACTGGATTACTGTAATCTCTCCCTCTCTATCATTGCCTTTTCCTGTAGTTTTGGAAACAATCAAATGAGCAAAATAATTTGCCCAGTAGCTCCAGGTAGGATTACTGGTGAGAGATGGCAGTGCTTCCTGCTCATGGCAGAAAGTGGCTTTGGTGATTTGTAGTAACACCAGCAAACAAGTCTGTCCTCCTATCTCATAATGTTAGGGCACTTCATTCCATTAATGTATCTTTTATTGCTGTCTGAACTGAATTTTTGAACAGTGCTTAACTTTATTTAAATGGAAGATAAAATCTTGAGGACATCTGTCTCTGTCTTTACACACACTGGCTGCTGACCTTGGCGTTTAGGAGAGATGTGAAAAGCCACTTGTCCCAAATAATTTCTTCTGACTCGCTTGTTGGGGTAGGGAGATTGGGACTGAGAAAAGAGTAGGTCTCCATCATAGTTTTAGAAAAATTAGAGTTCTATGGCCTTTGAACAAAAAAGGAAGAGGAGAAGCTTTTGTAATTGCTTGGGATGGCATGATGGAACCTCTCTAAGTTCTCTCCTTTAACCTCTGCTGCTGCCTTGGGACAGAGAAGCTCAAACAAGCCCAAGAAAAGTCCACTTGGGATGCACATGAAAATAGCAAAGCCTTCTGGAGGAAAACAGACTTGCAGTAGTTTTTGTTAGCATGGTAAGGTGTGTGTGGCCTCTGCATAGAATTATTTACCCACTGGTCTTCTTGAACCAGATGTCTGGGGTGTATGTGTGTGCCAGGAGGAGCAGGTGGCAATACTCAGTCTGTAGGTGGATGTGTGGGTTGTGTGTGTGTGTGTGTTCAGAAGCAGAAGTTTCTTCTCTCCTCACACCACCCTTTCCCTCTGTTTTTAGGTGTTTGTCTTGGATTCTAAGAAGCTAATGGCAGCAGATGGGAACAATGACTGAACTCTGATATTTTTTCTTTCCATTCATTCAATTAGTTTTTGCAAGTGGCAATAGTTATTGATTGGCATCAGGTCTGCAACCTGGTGGTCATTTAATGGCATCAGGTAACTGCCTGCTGGTCACCATTTCCTCCCCTCCTTCCCCCCCCCCTTCTGTTCTTGCTTCTTTTGCTAATGTGTTTCAACTCTGAAATTCAGTGAAACAACAAGGTCTTTATGAAGTGTGTTACCTCTTTCTGTGGGTCAGTACTTGAAATGAGAAAAGTCCATCATTGCTGTACTACTGTCCAACTATTTTGAGTCCTCTTGAGCTTGATAACCCTGTGGTACAATTTATTATGGCCCCACAGGTTGGGGGACTAGCCACTACTAGCTGGATTTGGTTACCTGCAGAAGATGATGACAAACTGAGCTTCTGCCTTATGTTTTTGATTTCCTGGCAGCATGTAAGATGTAATTGCAGGACCTAGTTGCTTTACTTTCCCCAGCCTGTGTGTGTTCCTGGGGCAGATGGGTGCATTGGTGCTGAGGGCTCCCTGGGTGCTGGTGAGGGAAGAACAACCCCAGGGGAAATGCAAAGCTGAGCTCTGCAGCTGTGACCTTGCTGCGCCTGTGTGTGGTTAGAATTAAAGTCAGGACACCCTTCTCTTCTATGGTGTGGTTTCACTTTGTAATGGGTTAAACAACAGAGAATGAGGGAGTAGGAAACTCTGCATTTATATGTTCTGGTGCTTTAACTGTTTAATCAGATGTTTGTTCACTTTTGCATAATTAATGTTCAACTTTTTAGAGGGAAACTTATAACAATGTAATTGTAAACTTACAATGTTGTAACTATTGCTTCAAATCCTATGGTCTTTTTATATATTTCCTGTTACTTTTTTTACTTTTCCCTCACATTTCCATCTGCTGTGGGAAAACTCAATTTCAGGGTTATTTAAAGGGTTTCTAGCTGTGGTGATGACTCACAAGGGCATCTATAAAATTTCTTGTGCAGAAACTACAACTCTGCTACTATTTAAAAAAACCCTGCTCTTAAGTGCTTACCTGGAGATGATTACAAGACTTAAGACAAACTACTGGCAGACAAAATGAAAATTGTGAATGTAGCATTGATTTTTTTATTATCATTTTTTTTTTTTTTTCCCCCAATTATTTTTTTTCTCCTCATTTGGACACATGCATTATGATTCAGTCATTAGTGATAATGATCACATACTTTGTAATTCTTCATGCTTTGCCTTGCTGAAAGCACAGAGGGGTTGTGCTCTGAGAACACATGCATAACTCTGTGTGTGACTTCTCTCATTGCCTGAATATGATTGGGAAGTGAATAGAGCAGGTATCTGCAGAACAGAAAAGTATGTCCTGGTGATAGACAGTGAATGATGCTGTCCTGAAGTTCTTGTGTTTATCTGCACTTGTTTGGCTTCTCAGACAAAACTGTTTCTTCTCAACTGAGGGCTCAACTTCTGGTTCATGGATCTGACTCAAATTCAGTCTTTTTTTTTTTTTTTTTTTTTTTTTAATGCAAAGAAAACTATCTAAAACATTATATGCATTTATATACCTGTGTATACATGTATGAAACTGTTGGGATGCTGGTGTTTAGGTCTGTGTGTGTGCATGATGCTTTTTATTTTTCATTAAAAAAATATGCCCTGGATATTTAGTCAAGAAACCATTAATTTGAGAACATGAGAATGTAATCAAAATGCATACACATTTTTTTATAACTTCACTTGAAATCTTGTGGAATACTGAAAATGGAGTAACCCTGTGTGACTCCAGGAGAGTAACTTGGAGAAATTACTTGTCCCATTTGATTGTGTGTCTCCCTGTTATGTTTCTGTGACACCTGTAGTGTTCTTTTCATGTGACTATAGGGAAGTATGGAAAATTGCTGTAAAGCCTACAGGATGAGCTGCATTTATGTTACTTGTATTGTCCCTTTTGCTTCTCTGGGCAACACAGGAAAGTGTGACTCAAAAAAATTCCAAATGATCTGAGCAGACTGGGAAGAGAGATTTTAGAATAAATGAGTTTTAAGATCATGAAAAGGTCTTGGAGAATGTGACCTTGTGGCAATAGTAAAAATGATATCTGAATTTTGAGACCAGTAAGGAATACTGAACTGTTAAACAGCCATGTGAAGAACAAAGGTAAATGAATGGAAAGAAGTTCTAAAAAGTTGAGTACCAATTTTGGTTTTGATCAGCAAAACCAGCGCAGTTAAATGTTCTTGAAAAGACTGTCCTTATGGATTCTGCCTTTTGATTGTTGTCAGAGAAAATGATTGGTAATAAGGATTTCAATGTGAGGCATGATCTGTGAGAAGAGCTTGGTGTGAATGAACTAGATGGGGCCACTTGTGTGGGTCTCCAGGGATGGGAGAAGTGATGCGTAGCAGATGAAGATGGGATTAACACCGAGCAGAGGGAGAGAAACCAACATCCTGAATTGTTATTAATAAGAACTAATGAGTGAACATCATCCATCCTTTGTGTTGAAAATGGAAGGCAATTTACTAATTAAAAAAAGAATCATAAAGTGGCTTCTCTTTTTGTATTCTGCCTGTAAAATATGTATGCACGAGAAGCTTGGAGGCAAAGTAGCAAAGTGATCCTATATAAGGAGGATTTGAGAGTTCATTACCTTAATACTTGAGCTCCTTCTAAGTCTTGTTTTGCTCCCTTCCAACTCTGCATGTACACATGCAAGAGATAAAAAAGAAATCTCTGTGGCAAGATTTTATGTTAAGTAATGGAAATAAAAGTTATTGCCATTCGTTCATTACTCTAAGTCCTATTAATGGATACAGTGTACAAGTACAGTGTTTTTAAGCCCAAATGAATACTATGTTCATCTGAAATTAGGGAGAGGAGATTAAAATAGGTAGAATGTACTATTCTTCTTCATTTTGTACTGAAGTACTTCCTCTTCTCATGGTGCTTTTTATATACCAAAGTCACATTACCAAAGTACGGTTCCTTTTCCCTAATTATGCAGTATAATTGGAAACTGTGGGCTAATCTCCTAATCTCCATAAGGACAACAGAACATTTATCTAATTAGTAGTTTGCCTTTTGGCATTACTTTGAATAAATTACCATTTCATTAGATACCCTGAGCTACTGGGAAAAAGTTTCCCAGAGTAGTATTTAGTCTTGTCTCTAAAGAGTGTTTTTTGAATTAGTATAGGTTAAGAATATAATTTGTAACTGGAAAGATAGATTAATAATACTGTTGTTATTCTTAGTAACACAGGACTGTCTTTGGAGGATCTTTGCTTTCTTTAATTCTTGTGAGTCAAAGTAAGAACTCATGTCACCTTATTTGATGACTCCTACCTCAGAGAAGAAAAAAAAAAAAAGTAGAGCGGTTTGAAATACAACTTGAAGTCCTTTCCTTTCTCCTGAGGGTGAACTTTTCTTTAAGATAGCAAACAGTGCAAACACAGTGGTGGAGACTAACTCAAGTGTCGTGCTCTGTCACTTGTTGTAAATGAGCATTTCTGCATTTTTTCTGATGCAGCTAATTCAGAATTGTCAAAAACTTAACTGTATTCTTTCCTTGCATATATAAATCAGTGATGGGAAACTGGAGTGGGGATTTTTGTTGGTTTTTTTTTTTTTTTCTACTGACTGCCAAGTAAGGAGTGTGACTGCTTATCGTGCTTTCTGGACCAGCTACTGGCAACCCATAACTTTGATAGGAAGTTAAAAGAGGTAATTCATTAAAGATGGATTCTCATTGATTTCCTTCCCTAGTGTTAAAAAAGAGCAGAAAGAAGAAATCCATAGGTATGTGATTAAAGGTTGTCATTTTCTTTCCTTGACTGACTGACTGTTTCAGACCCTTGCTTACCCCTTCAAAGAGCCATTGGTTATTACCTGGGGCAGAATATTCCTATGAAGTATGCTGTTAAATATTCTTCCCTTCTCAAAGTGACCTTTGAAGCAGGGATGTGCATTTACATCACCATTGTCAAGGTTGCATCTTGGTAGATACAGAAGCCTCTGTCTGTTGTTTTACCAAATCTATAGGAATGAAACATCATCTATTTGCCTGGTTATTCTTGAGGCTGCTTGGCTATCATAATAGCACAATACATCTGGGGCTTACAGTGTTTCTGAATTGAAACTGGTTACAAAAGGACCTCCAGTGTGGTGTGGATGTGCAAAGGTCCACAAGAGCCTGTCCAGCTGGGCTCTGTGATGACAATTTCTCCAGGCTGCTTTCTTTTTACTAGGGAGTCATTTACTCCCTAGTAGGGAGGCAGGACAATCCTGTACTTAGACCTGCCCTTTGGTAAATGTTTTCTTGTTTTCTTGCCCTAGGAAGGCTTTTTTCCTTGTTCCTGGTGATTTGACACCGAGTTAGCACATAGTGAGAGAGGAGCTCATGTTACTTTCCAGCTCTTTGCTCAGACCTTTTCAGTTACCTCTCTTGATTGAATAATTATGTTGTGGACCTGTGTAGTGAGTTAGCCAGAGTTTTGAGGTAAATCTTGTGATGAGCTTCCTGTAAAAAATCCAGGAAATATTTTTTCTAACTTCAGTCAAATCTAGCTGAGCTGGAACAGTTAATGGAAGACTTGAAGATGATGAAAACAGGATGGAAATCAAAGGTTTATAAATTAATCTCTTCCCCTTCAGTGTCATTGCAGGGAGGTTCCTGCTTTTAAGTCTGGTCCTTGGTTGCCTCAGTACCTTTGTAGGAAGTTGGTACGTGAGTCCAATACTCTACCTTGGTGCACAGGAAAGTCTTCCCTGGAATATCTGAGATCAGTTAGCACCTGACCATAAAATGAGAACACCAGAATATGTGGGTCTTAGTTGACTGCATTGCCCCTTGCTGTAGGACTGCAGCTCATGTCTGCCACATGCACTCTCCTTTGGCTGTATCCTTCCTTACAGGGGACATAGAGTGGCTCACACCTGCTTCATCCTTCCACTTCCTTCTAGTGGCCTAGAAACTCTACTGAAATGCACTGTAAAACAGGGAAAAGTAATTAATATCCTACATATATATTTAAATTAATTTTTCTTTCTCTTTCCTTATAGGACTCTAGTGACACTGTGATAAAATCCTCTAATGTGTATGCTGCAATAAATAAGTTTCTCTGTGTTTGTTAGTGGTGTTGAAATTGTTATGGTCAAGCATAGTCTAGTGAATATGGATTTGGGATTGCACAAACTGGAACAGCATCCATTTTCTTATCCACTTCCCACATATGATTTTGTCTTAGGGAAATCTTGTCTGCGGACCTGGAAAATCAGAAGGTGATGTTAGAATGACTGCTGTGATCTAATGATCTGAATTTTGTTCTACAGCTTGATGACTGCACCTTGCAATTGTCCCACAATGGTACCTATCTGGATCTAGAATCCACCCTAGCAGAACAAAGAGATGAGTTGGAAGGCTTCCAGGAGGATGCTGGGTAAGTAAATGTTTACTAAATATAGATAAATAAGCATGTTTGTCCAGAAGCATAGAAAAGATAAAATTCTACCCTCTGTAAACAAATCTGCTCCTTTCCACAATTAATACTTTTATTAGTTCTTTATCTATGTTCACTCTTACAGTTTCTCTAAAAGAAGATGGTATACTATAAGAACTATATCAAGATGAATGTCTTGATGAGCGTAATAATTTTTTATAGTTCTTAAGAACTTGATAAATGAGGGTAGTTGGTAGTGAGAATTCTGAGATGTTTTTATCTGATGGTGTAGAGTATATATATTCATATACATGTGTATATATATATGTTGTGTACATGTATATATTATGTATATGTATATTATAGGTCATGCCTCTGAAGTTAAAAACTCAATTTCTTTGTGCCTTAATACTTAATTCCTCCTTTTATATTACTGGAGGAAAGACCTGTACAGATTTATTTTTTCTACTCCTGGCATTGATTTAGCCAGCCTGGTGTATGTTTTGTTGTTGATTTTTGAATATTCTTCTCTGAACTTTTTTTTTCCCCTCTCTTTTTTTATTATTGGTGGCTCACATGTATTGATATGACACAGCTTTCCATAAACCTGTCTCTGAGAACTGAAAACAAAAGCAAAAGTTAGCATCAGTATGTGTCTGCGTGAATTCATGTATAACATTTGCTTTTTAGAAGATTATTTCTTCTGGGCTTCTTAGGTAATCACTTTTTTGAGGTATAAAATGAACAGACAGTCTAGAGCTATTTTTACCATTTTGGTTGTTATATTGAACTGGATTACTGTAATTAATTTTATGGGTACTTTTGGCATGGACTTCTGTGTGAGTAATGTACCTGTGCCAGAAAGAAATTAACTGCATGTTGCAGGTCCTTTCTTGTTACTGGTTAGAAATGCAGCCCTTTTGCATATGCTTATTGTGATAGCTGTCTTGCCTTGTTTGAGGAATACTTCTTACAAATTTAAGCTGTCCCTCTGAAGGTTATTTTATGTGGAAAAGCATTTCAAATAATGTTACATATACTAACGTGTGCATTTGTGTATGCTCATGCCAATTTTGGAACTGTTGGAAGGTAAAGAAATGGTCCTGTTAGAAAGTAATGAGTTAAAAAAGAGTTCTTCAGTAGGTGGAATAGCCACTGGAGCTGAACTTAGTCTCCCTTCCTATGCAGTGTAGGAGTCCTGAGTGCTGAAGTTGATCTAATCTTCAGTTACATGCAGAAGTGGTTAAAATTGCTGCAAAGAACAGCAAGTTCTAATTTACTTCTAACTTTATTATTAGTTGAAGTCAAGTAAGGTGAAGGTGAAAAACTTTGTTTTGGTAGTTTTTCGTAGTACTACATTGGAGCTTTAAGTAACATTTTCTTTCCTTTCCACTGATATCTCAGTTATCATTCTAGTAATTTTAACTTCATTGCTTTTAATACCCCACAGTGGCATTGCTGACCAGTTCAACAAGCGAGAGACCAGTTGATGCTTTTCCTACCAGACTTTGACCTTGAGCTGGCAAAATACCTCTCACTTTCATTTAATTTCTGCTTCCTTTGGGCACAAAAAATTATCAATAATATAAATTGTTACTGAAACATGATTCTAATGTTCTCCCTGGTATTTATCCCAAGAAAAAACTTAAAATACATGGAATTAAGTGTGTTGCTTGGAACTGCATGTCTCCTGTGTTTTTTGAGCTGAAAAAATCAGGTTATGTTTTTGTGTACGTTGCACACGTGCAGGCTTCCCCTTAGTTGCACAACCTGTTTTTATTTGATTAATTACTTCTTCTAATGGGTTGTCCTGCCACTAATGTGAAATCTGCTGGGAGGTCCTTCATTCCTTTGCAAAGATGAATAAGGGAGGTATGAAATTGGGTGTACTAAGGTGCATCAGAAACTCTTGGGCTACGATTTATTATTGGAATTATCCTTTGAAATTTATGACATAAAAGAAAAATCATTATGTCTTCTGTTATATGTCCTGTATGCAGCCCTCACCATCACTGGTCTTTGTCCTGCTGAGGTTGTCCCTCTGGTAACTGTGGGTCAACAAGAAGTGCTTTGTTTTGGTGTTTCATCTGCCTGTCTCAGGTACACCACCACCTGCACCACCAGGATTGGCTCTTAGGTGCAACACCAGGCATAGGTTGATACGTACTGATGCAGAGGCAAGAGGGATGGTTTCCTGGAGGGATGATCACCTTAACACTTCTTTTAACGTGCCTGTACAAGTGGTATACTTCTCTTGGATAAACATAGCTTGTGCTTTACCTTGGTTGTCATGAGGTTAAGGGTTTTTGATTCCATTGCTGCATTGCACACAAACTTGCAGGTTGGACTGCTGAAATCCTATAGAATTTTGCTCTGATGAAGGTCAGTGAAGTATAAAACTTTTCATGTAGTAGTAATTGGCTAGAGGACAAACAGGTACTGGTCAGGCAGGAAAAAAAAAAGAGAATATCTGACTTGTCAGCAGCTTGGCAGGAAAGGATTGATTTTTTTGGAGCTGCAAGCTGAAAGCAGGTTGGTGATTGTGGTGCTATGGCAAATGTAAAGGACACCCCAGGGTGTAAGGCAGGAATTTAGTCAGTGAAATGGCATGAGTGTGGTGTCTTCAGTACTGGTGAGGATTTAGCTAGATTTCTGCAGACCGTGTTTGTCCATGTTTTGTGGGAGAACTGGAAAAAGATAAACAAGAACAACCCCAAACTTAAATTTTTGCAATAGCTTCCCCAGATGAATTAGTGACATTGTCACTTCAGGATAAATGCAACTCATGTGAAGTTATCCAGTATAAAGGAGTATTCTAGATACAGGCTAGTGAATGCAGATGGTAATACAAAAATCCCAGGTTTTAGCAAACTAAAATCAACTTTTTTGGCTTTTGAGCTCCCTTGCCCTTGAAAGGACCAAGATGCTGAGCTGCTGGCTGCGGGCACCAGGGGCTTAGCAGCATCCTGCTGTCTGGGAGGGACTGGCCACAGAAACCGCTTAGTCTCCCTTTTTCTCTCTGGGTCATTTCAAGGTCCTGCTCTTAATCTTCAAAGCTTTTAATTTTCTGAGATTAGGCAACCTCAGGACTCTCCTCTCTGCCATGCTGAGGCTGCTGTGCTCATCAGGGTCACTGAAGCTTGCTGAACTCTGAATGAAGGAATTAGTAGCTGGTTATTAGTGGCATTTTTAAAATTTTACATCCTAAACTGTGTAAGATCCTATTAAGAGTGACCAGAATGTCTTGCAATCTGTTTGCAGCATCTCTTTGTCAAAAGTTCCAGTTTGCCGAGGCAAAGCTATGAAAATTTCTGGTTGTGTTTTTTTTTTTTTTGTTTGTTTGTTTGTTTTTTCATGGAAAGACTGAGTGAGCAGAGGAAAGAAGAGGGATAGTACCCGTTATGCTGGAAGCTTATGATGTGTATCTGTAAATAACAGCTACTAGAAACATGTGCACTCATACACAGTTTCAAATTAATCCTTTTTCATTGCTGAATATAATGAAAAGTGGCTTTTGATAGTTGCTGTCCACCCTAGCAGAATCTAAGCTGCTGTTTTGGGAAGAGAAACCCCAGCACAAGTATCCTTTTAGTGCAAAAACTGAGCAAAATGTGGACAAGGGGCAGGACTGTTTTCCTGTGTCCACAACTCTCACTGCTTCCATGCACCTTTGGGAAGAGCAGTAGGATTCATAAGAATCAGGTCAGTTTTATATGGAATGTTTTTTTGGATGGTCAGGATGAAGAGCTGACCAAGCAACGAGGCTGACTCTGCAGAATGTGTCGCAACTAGAAAACAGGTCAATAAAAGCATGTGGGCAAACTGCCTTTCTTTTCAAGTCTGGCATGTTTGTTTGTTGGCTTTGTTGGGATTTGGTTTTGTTTTTTGTTTTTTTTTCCTTGCTCCCAAGACATGTTACTTTGTGGATTGTTAATTGTGTGAGGAGATAGTTTAGCTGGCTGCTTTGTTGAGGTGCACATGACATATAATGCTTTTTTTCTTTGTTTATTTATGATTTTACAGAGCGATCAAGAGTTGTCAAGCAGTTTTTGTGTTTAAATTACCACATAATTGCCCTATTTCTTTTTAACAGACCTGAATGGTATTCCACAAGATTGTGGTCCTAAACTGTGGACCAAAAAAGCTTCTCCAGACAGCACACTGGGAGCAATGGAGATATCCTAAGTGAATTCAAGACTTTTGTTCAGCAGATAGAGTGTTTTAAAGTTCTTCTGACAAATTACTTCAGTGCTGATGTTTTTGCATTCCTGCTAGACACCCTGTCCCAAGCCATTGTGGCTGGGTGAGTCCCACTAAAATTGGATGCCAGATGTTTTTCTTCTTGATGCTGCTGTTCATTCTGGGCTTAATTCAGAATATGTTTAGGTCAATGGAGTCTGGCAGGGATCTTTAATATTCTTTTCCTGCTTATGTAGTGTGTATTTTTCCATCTTAGAATTTTAGATTAGCACAATTGTGAGAATGAAAAGTTTTTGTCACATTTTTATCCAAGGAAATTGGGGATGCATTTGAAAGTTAACTTGAGTTTTGTCTAATAAAAGTGGTGTGTCCCTCTTCTTGAAGCTGTACTGCAAACTAGCAGATCCTATGCTGATTTTGTATTAGTTTGGACAGAGTGTATTTGTATTAGTTCACTGTTGAAAAATGCCCTGAACAGATGACAGCTTTGTCTCCATGTTTTGTCTTGCTGTCATTTCCATAATGTTTCTTAGTTCAAACAGCAAGAAAAATAAGGGAGGGACAATCTTTCCTGTGGGAAATTGTCATGGTGTGGCTGCCAACAGTAGAGCCCGTGTGGCTTCTCATTCCAGTCACAGAATCATAGAATAATTTGCGTTGGAAGAGACCTCTAAAGGTCATCTGGTCCAACCCTTGCCAATCTTTTACTAATGTTTCAAGACATATATTAGTTCATCTGAATATTTTGATTTTTGTGATATTTAGTTATTACTCTGACGAAATGTGAATTTGAAAAATGTAATGGATCATCACAATAAAAGCATACAACAAAGTAAAGAAAATCAAAATAACCAAAGGAAAACCCCAACAAGAAGAAACAAAAAAAGCAAAAAAAAAGGCAAGATTATTTTTATAAAGAAGGTTGCATTAGTTTAGGAAGCTGGCACACAGAGCAGGTGGTGTGTGGAAGCCTTCTTCTTGTATTGCTTAAAGTTCTCTTTATGAATCATTTATCACCATTTGCACTTACCCAGGTGAAAGGACCAGAAAGACTCAAAACTGTAGAGGAATATGATGTTGAGTGGGGCTGAGCCTCAGAGTGACTCAAATGATGCTGCTTTTGCTTTCAGCCCTCTTATGCCTTGAATAGCCTGGTATGTTCATGGATTTCCCTCAGTAAAAAATCTGCTCTCTCGTGCTCTTTGGTTAGTGTCTAGGTGTATTCAGTCTGTCATCTACCTGAAAGGTTAGGGTAAATTTTGGGAGGTATAGGGCTTTCTATAGGGTAGCAGTATTCCAGTCTGTGTGTGTCAGATTAAGATATTGAGACACATTTTGAAGTTAGTGATTAGCTAACACTTCATTGTTGCAAAACAAATGGGCATAGAGATTAACTTTTCACATTTCTAATAAAATTAATTAAAATAAATTAAGAAATTAAAATAATAAATTTATTTTTTCTGGATTATTAAGTTAGTGCTTTTTTAATGCCCTCCTGACCACAGTTTGGGGAAAATTGCTCTTAGTATTCATGTATTCAAAACTATGCAGCTTTTTAACTCTTAAATCTTTATTCCTAATAAAATGTTTTTATTTATAAACTAAACAAAACATTAGAATGTTGAAATTACTCCTTAGGTGGAACTATAGGAATTTCTTTTGTTAGTTAGCTTGCAGTGTTCCTTGACAGCAAAATGAAGTAATGGGTCCCATTTACTTTCCCTGCCACAGAACAACAGCAAAGCATCTCTGAGCATTCATGTTTGAGGTCATGTTATCAAGAAGAATTAAGCAAACATACATGTATTTCATAGAGCTTGACAAATGAGACATGTGACTTGAAAATATGTGCCCTGGAAGTAGGGTGGAGGCAATTAACATTTCAGTCTTCCACTGTACAAATTATTGACCAGTTACGAGATAAGGATTTGTTGACAAGGTGTCTTGTTAAAAAGATCAAATTAATTCCTACTGGTAGTAAGATGCTACTACTTTAGTAGTTAAGGAGTGAATAGTTCTGTATGAATGTAAAACATATTTAGAAAACAAGCATTTGAATGAATTATAGCAAGCCTGAATCAATTTTACTGCAGACCAAGGCTTGTTTTCTCATATCCTCTCAGCTTTAAAACTGGCTTGATGGTGTGGAAGTAAGTCTGTTCTGCATATATCTAAGTCAGAGACTGCAAGTGCTCAAACCAAGACAGAAAAACCAAGATCCATGTGGACTTGTGGAAAGAACATGTGGTCACCTGCTTCAGTGGGCTGGCCAGGAGGGAGCTGGAGAGTAGCTGTGATCACAGAAATTACAGTGATTACAAGTACCTGGGGACATCAAATTGGGGTGCAGTCTGAACCTTAGAATTTCATTCCAGCCTAGGTGAAGAACCTGGAAAAAAAAAAAAAAAAAAAAAAAAAAAAAAAGAGGTAGTTCTTAGGCTTCCTTTTACTTGCATGCTGTTGTGTCCTTCAAGGGGAAGCAGAGTTGGTTTTGCTCTTCTCCCAGTTCCTCCACAGCTTGGAAAATGCTTCTTCCAACTGAGAAGGGGCCAACAATTACAGTGGCACCTTCCCCAGCTTGGACAAGAAGGCACATCATTGCTTCAGGAGCTCCTGCTCCTCTGTCTTGTTTTAGGGGAGAAGGAGTCAGGGAGTGGTAACCTGAGCAGGGCAGCTCTTGAATTTGATGTTTGTCATATGTGAAGAGACCCAGTGAGCTTACACAGTGCCTTTGGGAAGAACATCAAAAGCTCACAAAGCTTCATGGGGTCTGGGACAGCATCTCAAAGCCCAAGCAGTAAAATATTTTTTAGTCTGGTTTTGTCCTGGGTGTTTATTTGTGGGTGTTTTTTTGGTGAGGTTGTTTTCCTGTTGAGGTTTTTTGCATGCTTGAGTAACTCTTCTGACTTGTGGTTGTCAATACTGAAACAGCTGTGTCTCCTCTCCCAGTTTGCCCCAGAGTTTGCTCACAGCTATCTGTTATTGAGGGAAAAACCTACCTCTGTGGAAACATTTGAAGATTTGCTTTTTTTTTTTTTCATTTTAAATTTTAGTGATTATTGCTGGTAAGTGAATGCAATAAAAGTGCAATTTCCATTGGAAAATGGATTGCAAAAATACTGTTGTACTTAGCTCTCTCCCATTACATACCAAATATGGTGCCAAACCAAAAAGTGTGTGCATCACTCAGATTGTTTTTCCTAGAATAACCTTTTTTTAAGACAGTCTAATTTGGCATTCAGGTTTACATGTGAAAATAGTTGAGTCCAATATTTTAGAGTGGAAACTGAAATTAAAATAACTTACAGAAACAGCTGATGCCAGATGTTTTATTTAAAAACATTTAATTTTATTAACATTGAAGCTCCTTAATAGCTGTGTTTGCACTCTGCCCTCCTTGTTGATGATGAGGTTATAAGCTAAGTGAGCAGCTCTCAAGGCTTGGAAATGTGTTTCTCTTCAACTTGCAGGAGGAAATCCCTTCCTTTCCCCATAAACGTTTCAGGTGGGGCTGCCTGAAAGCAGCTGTAGGGCTGCTCCAAAATGGATTAATGTTGGGAATAAAAGCATTGATTTGAGGATCCAAACCTCAGCCACCACCACCACTGGGTACAGTGTCAGACACCCACTGGCTGCTGGTGCAGCTTGCAAGTGGATGTGGAATTACCATAGAACTGCCCAGAGTGTGCAGGCAGTGAGTGACTTTGTGCTGGGTAATTAGTAAAAGCTGAGAACTTGCTACACCTCCCATTCCACAGCAAATCTTGTTTGTGCCCCTACTCTGTGGTAAGCACAAAGGAGATTTTTATAGGCAAGCTCACACTCTGTTTACTCCATGGGAATTCATCTGTCTGTGTATTTGGTGTGCGTGTGTTTGTTTCACCACCGACTAAACTAAGGTAATAATCTGCTCTGGTAAAAATAGATGTCTCTAGTTTAATCTCCAGTTGTGAAATAACAGCTTAAATGATTGCAAGTCTGTGACTAGCTCAAGTTCTCTAGTAATGAAGCCATGAAAACTAGTGATTTTTGCCAGGGTTAAGACCAGAGCAGTACAGGAAAATAGTAATTAGTTTCACCTTTCCTGCTCAGTAATTGTGCTCGCTACCAAAAGCCTTGATGGCAGAGCAATCAATGCAAAGCTTATTTCCTAAGTGAAATTAAGATGCTTAAATAAGTAGCCTGAAGGCAAAGTGTTATTTTTAAGAACTTGTATGTCAAGTCATGAAAGAGCTCTTGCCAAATATGATGTTAATGGAAAACTTCCAAAAAGCAGAAAGATCCAAAGAATCACATTCATCAGTGAAAAGCTGAATTTATTTTCATAGTCTTACATACACACATGCATGCCTTACTGTAAAGTAGGACAGTTTTAAAATAGTTCTTGCTGAGTCTGATTAAACTGGTTGCATCCTGAGAAAGAGTGTACTTAGTCAATTAGGCCAGTAGGACATTGCTTTGGAATGTGTTCTGTGTCACTTTGGGAAATCTCCCAGGTTGTTACCTCTTTAGTATCATCAATTACATTGGAAAATCATAAAAGATAGTTTTTTTCCTTAAGGTATTAGAGAATGATTTCTAGAAGAAGGGTAAAGTTAATGAAAAATTATTAAAGCCCTTTTTTTCCAAGCTATTTAAGTCAAGTTTTAGATAATTTTAATTATGAAAAGAAAATTAGAATTCTTTTAGTCAGAGTTAAGTAAGGTACCAAGGGCCTTTGTGTGAATGAAGAGATTGTGTGGGATATTTGCTTCTGCTTTGCACCTGTGAAATTCTTGTAATGAACTCTGGCTGGCTGGCTCTTCTCCTGGAACCAAAACTGTGGGTTCTGTGATGTGGTTGGGAGCACCAGAGCAGTGAACCCTTTACCTGGGAAGGTGAAAGCATCAAGTGACCCAACTGAGAGAGATTAGTTTATTTTGCTTTTGGAAAGTATTGGTCAAGTGATATTTCATCTCTCCAGAAGAATGTGATGCAAGGTTGAAAAGCCTTCTGGTTTTGTGTTTTACCCAGAAGCAATGTTGTTAAAATAGCATTTCTCAGGCAGTCTTCTCACCATCTGTCAACACAAAGTGTGTGTTTTCTTAATGCAGAAATACACGGTGGGGATTTAACTTCTCATTCCATCAGAGTGTCACAAGACAATGGGATAAACTTCCTGCTGAAGACAATTTTATATGGGTTGAGCTTTTGAGGTGAGGCAGGACACAGCTTTGTTGATGATTAAGGACAGCTCTCGTAAAACAGTCACTGGCTGTAAAGGCAGCAGTCAGCCCTCAAGTATTTTAGGGGCTTTTAGAAGTTTATTCTTTTAATGTGTGGAAATTGAGCCATTAACAGCTGAGAAATAACCAGCATGATGATTCAGAAAGTAGGGGAAGGGAACAGGGAGAGGATTCTCATTTTCCAGCTCCTGGTATTTGCTTGGACAGAAACTACCAAATAGGACAAATGGAACAAATATCCCCTCATTTAAAGTTGCTGCATTTCACAGTGTGTGAAAGTGATTCATTGTCTTTTGGCAGAAGTTACTGCCTTGTGATGAGGTACACAGAAGACCCCACCCAGACCTTACCGACATAGCCTCAGCATACATTAGTAATAAGGAGTTAGGCACGACTAATGTGGTTTATGTGGCATACTTCATTAATCCCTTGAATGTTTTACTCATCCCTTTTGAGTTTGATTTTCTTCCCCACTCTCCTTCCATCCTATTTCATTTCCATGTAAAAAAGAGAAGCTAAAAACTAAAAACTGCCCAGTAAATGTCATGCTTGGGAAGAGGGGTTGAATGTAAAAACTAGCACCTCTTAGTGACTGTATTTAGTCCTTATTTGCAGGCTTACCTGGGCAAAGGTGTGTCTGCCACAGTGCTCTTCCATTCCTTGACATACACATGTAATTTTTTGCAATTTTATACAGGTTGTTAGCAGGGAACAAGGCAGTTGATTATTAAATTCTTTTTGGCAAACACAGAAATAATTTTGGAATAATCCACAGGGGAAAAAATATATACAAGCTTCAGCATATTTTGTTCCTTTGCATACTGTTGCTTAGATTAATAATTTGTAAGATTTTGCCTGTTCAGTTTTTGTTTAGGGAATATGCCATTTGGATTATTTCAACCTGGATTAATCAGATCTCAATATTTTAAATTTTATTCATTTTTTTATTTATTTTTAATGAATAGTGAACAGGCATCTGAATAGTCTCCATCTGTTTGCATATTTTGATTCACTGTTTTCAAATGTGTTATGGTACAGGAATGCTCTGAATAAAACTACTAAGTTAAATGATTATATGACTTACAAGTGTATTGCAAGAACAGGATGCAGACACATTCTGACTTCACACTAAGTTTTTAGATGAAAAAATGAGCTAAAAGAGTCCACTGACTTAATTTAAAGATGTGTCTTTGTGTGTGTTTGCTTCTAACTCCCTGTCATGCTTCAGAAAGGGTTACTAGTGCAGTCATCCATTTTGAATTGTATTGGAGGTGAATCTTACCAGTTAAAAGACCTTTTCAGAATTTATTGCTTGAGCCCCTTTGTTATTCCATGAAATAGCATGAACTTGAACATGACAGTTGGATCGTTGGATGATTATCTGTGAAGAACTTGAAAAGATTTTTTTTGTTTGGGTAAGATTTTCAGATGACTTTCAGAGAGTTTCTTAATGCCTCTCTCCATGCACATGTATGCTCTCTCTCTCCAAAAACTTGGCTTTTATACAACATTTTTTTAAAGTGTCAGAAATTTTTTTATATCTCTCAAGTCTGCAGTTGGATGGAGAAGCATATCATATTGAAACTCCAGTCACACCGTATCTTAACAGCTTTGAAATCAAAGTCCAGGATTTATTCTGTCTGATTAATAGCAGGTTAAGAAACACTTTCCTTATTGTGTGTGTGCTGGCTTGCAGATCTTTTCCAGGGAAAATCTGATAGACTCCAGTGCTTGAACTCTGGCAAAAATTTCATCCAACAAGGAATAGTTTGTTCCCACTGCTGATGTGGAGTACCTTAAGCTACGAAGTGACTGGCTGTGAGGCAATACTCTATCACAGAAGCATGTTGCATTCCCTGATAGGTGTGTGCGAGTGAAGATAGAAAGGCATAGGTGCTGAAATGAAAACCAGTTCAGTGCAGTGAAAGCCATTTGCAAACATAATGTGCTTCAGAGTGTGTCTGTTGCCACACATTTTCTTCTGGGGACACGCTGTTGTCCAGACTGACTCACGTGGGAGTCAGTGTCTCCTTCTTGAGCTGTAGGCTGCTTCTTGGATGGTGTTTTTGTTAAGCTACTGCTTGTGAAAAACATGGATGTGATTATTTGAGATGGTTGCTGGTCCACCAAGAAACATGAGTGCTATGAGAGGCTGTAACAAAATGTGAAGCATGTGTCGGGGCATGTGAGCTTTGAAAGGTTTCCATGAGGAGCAACATGTGTGTTAGACAGGTTTTTATAATGGTTGTAGGTTATTGCATCAGGCAGAAGTAGATGCAGAATTGTTGGAGGGTAAGTTGTCAAGTTAGACTGGCTTCAAGTGCTGGCTAGGTCTGAAATAATTTTCAATGTTACTATGTTGAGGTGAGCTTTCATCCAGTTTGTGTCCCTCTTTGGGATTAAGAGACAGCAGCTCATGGTGTTAGTTTATCTTGATTCAGTAACTCATTGTGTTTGCTTTGCTGGTGGTTATGAAGAACAATGAAACTATCATTTGATTATTTCAAGAGAGGAATGGGGGCAAGGTAGACTAATGTCTGGCTGATCTGATACCACCTGGTTCAGAGTTGGCCTTGCTGTGAGTGATTTGGTGATTTTGAACCCTGTAACAGTGATTGTGACTGATTGTGGAAGGGGGTTTGAAGGCTGGGGAGTGACAGACTTTCTTGTGGAATAACAGGTGAGAGTAATAAAAACACAAGGTGTCCATAGCATTTACCAGTACTGGTTTTCACCTTTATTTTTCCTAGTTTGGTGAAACTGAAGAGGGCAAGCCTTTATTTAACATGTAAGTTTTTAATGTAGTGTTTCACAAGTTACAGGCTACAGGCATGAGCTGATTGCTCTTTACAGTGATTTTCTGAAGCAGGATGGGGAAAAGTAGATGTGAGGTGGGAGGACATAAACTATGCTGTTAGCCCAGTGTAGGAGAGCAATGTGTCCATGTTCTGGGCATAAAGACTTAGAATCCTTTTGCTGCTGTTGCAGTTTAAATTGAAACTTTCTGTGTGTAATTTTGGATGTAATAGTTTTGGTAGGTGATCTTCCTTTCCCCAAAACATTATTCATATTGTGTGATTGTCAAAAGCATTCAGGAGGGAACTGCATATTTTTTTCTACTTTACATGTTACTGGCCTTATCATAATTAGCTTCTGTGTGGGAAATCTAGTATGTCTAAAATCCATTAAATGCTTCTGTAGCTGAGTTTTCATCTTCGTAATTTCTTGCGGCTTGAATCCTATTGGTTTTTGGTGCACTGAAAAGGGTGACAGTGTGACTGATGGGAGAAAAATAATCAGAATTTTGATTTTATTGTGTAAGAATTTTCTGTGTTATGCAGTATATAGTTGGGACAATTTTATAGAACTGAACTAACAGAAGAGAGGCTGCTCTAAATTTTCAGGGCTAATCATAGGGAGGTGAGGTAGAGAGGGAAGCAGCACTGCTTTTGAAGCCTGGTATAGTACCAAAAAGAATAACTTGGTTTTACAGAGGAATATAATGCATTGGATTTTTGAAGCAAAGAAAGTAATAGTATTAACTTGTAATGAAACCAAATCACCTCAAGTTTTATTATGGTGCTGGTTTCTTAGGTCCTTGTGTTTCTTCAGTCTCTCTATTTTGATTTGGCTAAATCATCTGTTTCACTAGGAACCTGAAATTTATGTTGAGCTAAAAGAATGGCAATTAGAAGGTTAGAATACGTTGAGAAGCTGAATGCTGGACCTTTGATTTTAGGTGAGCTCAGTTGTGCTTCCTGGAGAGTTCTGAGTGGTCCTCCAAGCAGCTAGTGGAATTAGATTAATGTGGAGGACAGGTTTTGGGAACATGTGGAGACAAAACTTCTAAGCTCTGCTTTATGAATAGTCACTCCAGAGAAAAGGCAAAGCCATCCAAAGGAACAGAGACCAGCTGACTACATACCCAGAAGTGACTGCTGATAGTGTGGTGAGCACTGGAGTGAGACCCTTTGCATTTCATGGCAAGCTGGAATCCAGTTCTGTTCCTTCATTCCACCAGACCTGGCTGCTCTTAAACAAAACTTACAGAAATGTCTCATTTGTGTATTTAAAATGGAAATTCTTAGTGAATTATGTAAGAGTAAAGAGAACAAACTAGCATGTACATGTAATAGCATGTACGTAAAAATGAGATTCAGGATGCCTTGCAACGTCTTCAAACTTTGTCTTTGTTACTACTAAAATGCCTCACAGCAATCAGGAGAGAGGACTGTCAGAGATAGAATAGATTCTAATACTTGGTGTAAAAAATAGAAAAAATTCTCTTCCTTGTCCAGTTGAGAAGGGGAGTGAAAGAACAGCTTTGGGTTGGCACCTGGCATCCAGCCAGGGTCAGTCTGCCACAGTGATAGATTGCTAATAGGAATTATGGGTAGCTTGGGGCAAGGATGGCAATAATTTATATAGATGCTTTTCAGCATAATGGCCACATCTCAGGGAGGCTTTAAAGAACATGCTGAAAATTTGGAACAAATTCCTTCACATCAGTACCTAGAAAGTCAAGTATTGGATATAGTACCTGGCTTTTCTGAATTCATCTGTGTATGGATTTACAGGTTGGAGAACTTTGGACTTTTTCCTGCCTCAGCTCTCTACAGGGACATCAGCTTTTATATATGCCAGACTCATATCCCTCATGCTTTCTCAGTGTGTTACTGAATAAAGGTATGTCAGGAACATCTCTGTAATTTTCAATTAGAAACATGTGAGCTATATAAAATCTTATGGGAGAATCTGGGAAATGCAGCTTCACGCTGAGGGAAATAAAGTAGTTACTGCCCTAAAAGTACCAGGCTACCAATGCCACTATTTTAGTGGAAGGTAAAGTGGTTTAGATAAACCTGCCATTAAACCTGGCAGGTTTATGATTTTAAGGCATTAAAATCTTATTTATAGTGCTACCTTTCCAGTTATTTGCAAAAAAAATAGAACTAGTTTATATATGTAATTGTTAGGGCAAACAGTTTCTATTGAGACTGAAGCAGGCAGCTTCACCCAGATCAAAGTGCAGTGGGATTTTATTCTTTCCTAGTCAGTCTGGCTGTGGAGCCCAAGGCTTTTGCACTTGCTTTAATAATTGTATGTATGCACTGACTCTTCTATATCATTATTATGATGTTTTTCCTCATGTTCCAGCGTTACGGAAGATGTCCAGCTGATGCTTATTAAAATATTTTAAGTTCCCCTCTTCTTCTTCTTCCCCCCATCCTGTCATTTTAGAAGAGCAAAATGATGGTCATGCAATGGCCAGAGGACAAAAATTTGTTGCCGAGCACAGAGTGGAAGGCATGGGTGACATAGGTTGGTAGGTCTTGCAAAACTGAGGGTGAATCTGCTGTTGTTCCTGATTAAGTGAAGGTCTGAGCAGAAATGCCTCAACACTCCCTTGTGCTGAAGTGCTGTCTGGTTTTGAGTGAAGTGAGCTGGGTGTCTGCTCCCAGGGCTCACAGGCAGCCTCCAGAACCACGGGCCACCTCGGAGGCCATGGCAAACAGACTGGCTGTCCTTTCCTTTCTGTAGTAAATACGTTCTGCTTTCTTGAAACCTCTCCCTGTAGCTCAACAATCACTTTTTGGAGATCTTTTAAAAGAGCAAATTTGCTTTTGGACAGCGGTTTAACTCGAAGCCCTTATTGCTACATTTCATCTCTTATTTTGAAGACATGATACAGTCACATATTTGTTGTAGAGAGAAAGTTAACATTTTCAGCTACTTGGAATATATTACTGTAGTCTGTCTTCTGAAAAATAAATAACAAACAGCTATTTCTGTCCTCATGCATACTATTTTTAATACACCCCTTAAAATCACTTTTGTAGACCTCCTTGAAGACTGAATGGTGTGTAAGTAACAGCAAGTTTTAAGGGCTCGACAAGACCTGAGTCCTGAAAGAAGGCACAGATGAGCAGCTACCGCAGGCTGTTTTGCAGGTGCAGGGTGTAAGGAAACTAAGCTCGTGTTCTTAGAGTAATTGAGGTTTGTCTTTTGATGTGGCACACTGACACCTCTGTGTCCTGGCCTTACTTTCTACCGTGCAGGGAAGCTGTGGCAAGAGGGAGGTTGAAAATGGAACCTTCTTTGTCCCATATGGGAGATCCTAATCCCTGAGCCATTCCTCTTTTGTTTCCGTAGAAGGGATTTCTTCCTTTTGTCTCAAATACTAATGGAGGGTGAGAGAGAGGTTCAGAAATCTTTTATTGTCTTTTAAAGACTTAGGATGTACCCTACTAAGAATGTAACAGCTCTTGTGAAAGTGAGGTGATACATTAATGCCTGATGGTAGTATCAGTGTTTTAAATTTGGTACCCTGACAAAGATGACTCACAACCTTTGCAAATGAAATATTCCAGAAGAGTCCTGGCATCCCTGTTGTAAGGGGCAGCTGTTACAGATCTGCAGGACGTGAGCAGAGACAAAGACTCTGTCCAGCTGAAATGGTGGGAGGAGTTTAGGTGGGCAGAGAGTCAGTCCTAAACCTGGAGCTGCTCCAGGAAACTTTGAAATCCAGACTGCAGGCAGTTCTTGTGGTGAGAATAGCATTTTGCTTCTCAGCACTTCAAAAATGTTAAGACAAGGCTCACACTTTCCCCACTTTATCCTAATGATGTTCAGGCAGACCCGTCGAACAGCAATTTAAAATTGGATTTTAAAAAATTATGTTCAATTATTTTGTTTACCGAGAAAGGTAGCCATTCTTAAACTGAAATTAAGCCCTCTATTAGCAGGTGCCTAGTTGCATATTAACCACTTTTTCAGTTTCTTAATGGGCTTTTTTTGCTATGCTACTTTGTGAGCAATATTTTTTCTGAAAATACCTGTCACTGCTTCACTGTCTTGCCTTCCAAAAAAAATTATTTGAAACATGATCTAACATGTGGTTTCTTGTCGAAAGTAATGAAAAATATTTTTGTTTCTCAAAACAACTGTGTGCAAGAATACAGCAGGGTTGGGAAAGAACCACTGTTGCTGTCTGGAAAACAGTGGGTTTGTCCTGATGGAGTTACAGCCAGTGGGAAGTTCTGCTGGGTGTCTGTGCAAAAGGATTGGCCCTGAAATCTCAGCAGAACCCTAACATTTAAACTGAAGACGTTTGTGCTGGTTTTGAATTTGCTTTTAATTTGCATATCAAATCGGGTCTAGAGTTTGCATGACATAAACTAAGCTGCATCTGAAATTTATTTGAAAACCAATTTTGTTTCTTGCATATTTCTCCATGATAAAATCACAGAATTGTTGAGGTTGGAAGGGACCTCTGGATGTGATATGGTCCACCCACTATCCTCAAGCGTGGCCATCTATTATTCAGGAATCTCATCTTCAGTTTCAGAGAAAAGAGGAGCAATATAGTGTTCTGTAAATGGAAAAAACTTTTGGCTTTTTTTACTTTCCTAGGTTTTGTCAGGTGAGCAGGTATGGGTGTAGAGGGAAGGTTCTGTCCATGTCCTGATGCTGGTTTGTGGGTGCAGCACTTAGAAATCAAGAATGGTGCTCTTTTCCAGATGGAAAAGATGTATATAGTACAAATGATAAATGTAGCAGCTAATTAAGTTGAAGTAATTCTGTTTAAGACCAGGATGAAACTGAGACGGTGCCAGAGAGGAGGAAAACTCTTATTTTGCCTCACTGCATGAAAAAAAAAAACAATCTATATGCTTTCAAGACCCTTTAGGGTACATGAGCAGATTTGTGAAAGCGTAAGCAACCTCGTCTTTGACCTTGCATTTTCTTTTCATATTTATCTCTAGCTTTAAAATAGTCCTGTGAAAATTAAAATGTTCAGTTCACACTTGGTACTTCTCTAATACAGATTTCTAGAGAGTCATTGTGGTGGGATGACCTTGGCTGCTTGCCAGTTATTTGCCTACCCAGCTGCTTTCTTGTTCCCTGTCCTCAACAGAAGGGAGGGAAAATAAGATGAAAAAAGCCTCATTGATTGAGATAAAGATGGGGAGGTCAGTTGCCAGTTACTGTCTTTAAATTAAAACATAGTTGAATTGTAAAAAGCAAAGACAAAACCCACAGCACCTTCTCCCAGACTTTTTTGTTACACTTAAGTTCACTCTCTCATTCCCAGCTCCTCTACCTCCACCCTAAACCTTTTGTATTTTTCTCCTCTTATATTTTTTTAGGAGGGGCAAGAAGCACAGTATAATTCTAAGGACCCAGCTGTCAGTGAGAGTCCATGCCTGCATTGGTAAGTGAAAATCAACATGTCTCAAAAAGAGAATAAATAAACAAACTCAAACCAAGAAGCAAATCGAAGAGAGTATGAATTGAGCTTTCTGTGTTCCAGGTTAAGGATAATGGACAATAAATTGATAATTGTTTTGTTTGTTGTGTGCTAGGATGAGGTTGTAAAAGTTAGATTACCCTTAAAGTATGTTAAGCAGCACAGGGAAGTATAGCGTTAGTGAAGTGTGATGGTTCAGAGTGCTTTGGAGAATCTTGGATTTTCTGTCTTGCCACAGCCATTGTTTCTGCCTGAAGAAGACTGAGTTCTGAACTGGAAAGGGATCTGAAATCATAATGTGTGTGGTAGGGCTTTAAGTTTGCATAAACGAAGGCTGGTGTGTTGTGAGGGTGTTAATATGTTCTTCAGAGTTCTGCAGAGCAGCATGTTCATTGATTATTTGTGGCAAAGATAATGCTCATGTTCTGGTGATATTAATGATAGATGGTATGGTGGTTCATTTAAGAAAATGCTTAGTTTAAGAAAATAAAAAAAATAATCCTAAGTGTATGTTCTGCAGTTGCCTGTTTTGTTTTCAACTGCTCTGTAGTGGATTCAACACCCTGATATGTTTAGCTCATACTTGGTCTGGCTTCAAGAGATCATTGGATGAAGCATTCCAATATAGATAGAGATACTTTCCTGAAAAGGTGGAGGAGAAAGTCTAAGTTTTCTATTATTTCCACAACCCCTAGTCCTTTCAGAGGATTCGGGCTTTAAATACAACCCAACTTCATTCCCCTGCCCCCAGGATACATTATGAAACGTCCTTTCTGGGAATTTGAACTGAGCATAAGCAACCTACAGAATTCCTCAAATACCTCCCATTGAGAGCAGTCTCTTGGCTGCCTTATGCAGGAACAGATTCTTCTCCACTACCATTGACTTGAAGTACAGTAGGGCAAGCCTGTGTGTTAAGTATTAGAGGAGAAACAGAGATGCTGTGAAGTCTAGGTTGATTTTATAAATGTGAACCAAATTAAGAACAGCTTGGAGAAGCTTGTTCTTGTTAGGTCTGGGAATATCTTTGGCAAAACAGACCAGTGCAGAAAAACAAGATTTCATGTTTCCAGGACTGAGGTTTTATAAAAACAATTTTCATATAAAAGATTTGTCCAGATTGCAGCCATCGAGGAATTGGAGCTTGCCAGGTTGCTTGAGCTTCCACGTGCGGTTGGTTTGTTGTTATCTGTTTGCCTTCAAGCTCACTGTGGGAAATTAGGCATAATACTCTGCCTGTATTTTAATTGTTCCTGTACAAAAGAGTGTTCCTTTGTCAGGTGCTGTGACTCTCTGGCAGTGATGATGCATTCAGTGGTCAGTACAGAGGAAGCCAGGCTGCAAAACTCGAGTTCAGATTTCAAACTCCTAGAGCAGAGGTGTGTTTGGATATGGGCTTTTGGCTTTGTTCGTTACAGGCAGAAAAGCCAAATGGAAGATCTGGTTCTAATTTCCAGTCCCTCTGCTAAAGTTTAGATTTTTAGGTTAAGTTTTTGTTTCAGCCTGTAGCTTGATGTAATGTAGTTTCTTTTATCTTTCTTTTTTCTTTTTTCCTTACATATCAAATGTATCTTCTTTTTAGGATGTGATTGTTTGAGAATCAGGGACTGTCTGCAGTTCTTGGTTCTGGCCTCCTTTGGTAACCTGTGCCTGGCAGTTAAATTTGTCATGGAATAGGAGGGGTTTTTCACTGGCACAGGTGGTACTTTTCTTCATCTTGTGCATACTTTTACATCAGCTGCATGGTAATTAACATCTCTTTTGAAATATAATCAGTAGGTTTTGAGAGTAAAAGGTGTCTTAGACATCTGAAGCAGATGCCAGAAGCTAGAGCAATCCGAGATGGTGTTATGTGGAATAAAACCATCTTGCTCTGGCTATTTTCTTCACAATATCCTTGGAAAGCATCATGGTAAGCAGTGTTTCTGGCTATGGAAAGTCCCTCATAAGTACATAGGAATGCTTTAGGAGAAGATGTGGCTTGTGCTGTAGTGCCCTTCCTGTAGGGCCTGCTGTCATCCTTGCATTCAAGGTTTTACCCTGTTCTGAAAAGCTGAGAGATGTAAAGAAATAGTTCTGCTGTCATAAAATCTCCTAGTTGGCAGTGTAACTAATATTTTTTTCTTCTTCTTCCTAGTGTGTACTTCTAAATTGTGGGAAATACACAAGTGTTTATATTCAGATATCCAGATAAAGTTTTCCATCATTAATGACTTCAAACTCCAGGGAATTCATTGGGCTTTAACATCAGAGAATAGCCAATATTTTCTGAGACTAGGAAGCTTTAGCAAGTTCCATATCAAGTAGGGTGGGTTTTTTTGTTTTGTTTTGTGGGTTTTTTTTTCTTTTTTTTTTTTTTTCTTTTAAGCAGGGCAGGGAAAGAATAAAGCTTAAGAACTTGGGTATGGAACTTCTTAATAAGTGATATTTTCTGCCCTATTGAATAATGGTCTCTCTTAAGCATCTCACTCAAATTAATGCATTAATACTCCCCTCCTCCAATTTTAGTTCTTGTTGTGTTCAAACTAAGGACTCAGGATGGAGAAACAAATTTTCTTTTCAGCTATCATTTTACTTATATTTTTGTTTTAGTTTGATCCTGATTGAATTGTCAAGACTGATTATAAAAAGTTTAAGTGGTTTTAATACAAACTGCAATATTTTCAGTGTTCTATAATATCAAAAGAATATCACTCACACCAGTTTTGTTCATAGAACATAACTAACTGAAAAATATGGATATACTTTTGTAATTATTGATGTTAAAAGATCTTAGTGGTGGAAGATCAGTCCTTTGAATAACATAGTGTGTATTTTTAATTCTTTTTTTTTTTTTTTTTTTTTTTTTCCCTCTACAATCTGACAAATTTCACCTGGTATCCCAATTGGATTTACTGTTAGTTAATAGCCTGTGAGAAATGGATTTCTGTTGCTTTTGGCAGCCATATGACTGACTTTGTTTGTATTTAGTTGTGTCTTGATGTAATTTTAATTTTATGTATTTAGCAATTACAGTGTTTACCTGAAGTCTTGATAAAGTACAAAGTAAAGGAGGAGGGAGAACTCCAAGTGTCGCCAAAAACACTTGCCCCTGAAATGAAATGAATATTATAGTCAGAGCAACTTTGATTGTGAAGCTGTAAAGATCTTTAGAAGGTCCGTTCTTATCAAAGAACGACTTGGTTTATTCACTTTGTCCTTGCTTGGACATTTCTGAGTTGCAGCTGCTGCTTCATTTGTCTGTTCATTGGTTTCTTGGTAGTTTTCTCCCAAAATCTGAGGAAAAGGTACTTTTTATTCCTACATAGCTGGACAGAATATGCAGTCTAGGACAGTCCAATATCCTCTTTTATAACACTTAGGTCCGTGGTGAGGAATTGGGAATGTTGCTCTAAATACTGAAAATGAGGTTGGATTGAGGACCTGTGACAATGATTTAGAAAGATTCTGCCAAAAAAAGTTTGGCATAATCTACAGGTGTCAATACACTACGCTACAATGCAAATAAAAAAGGCTGCTGTAATTCTGGATACGTGTATTGGCCTGGGATTGCTCAGAGTACTGTAGCTTGGAAAGTCAGCAAGTGTTGCAAAGTATATTTTAAATGTTACTTCTCCTTTGTGTCAGTTTATTATGTAAAAAATAAAAACAAAACTCCAACAAAACAAACGACACCACATCTCAGCTGGGTATTAAAAACCTTTTTCTTTATAAAATCATGGTTTTGTACATTTACAGCTCCTATTTATGCAAAGTCTTGCTTATATCTGTCTGTATATTAAAAATAATAATTTGTATAGATATTTTTGTGTACTGAGTTTCATAGCTTGAGCCATCTTGGTCCCTAAATGGTGTACAAGGATATTACTGGAAGAGTCTTGCTAAATGTATAATCTATCTTCATTACTAGTCATTATAACCATTTCATAAACCTGCTCTGTTGGCTTTTGCACATAGGCACTTGCAGTTTTACAGGGACACGGTTCTCTAAGTCATCTACAGCCCATCTCTACCCATCCTTGCATAAGTGCTTAGCAGTTTATTCCCAAGCATGGGATACAATAGCTGCCACACCACACAGCAGCTGGTTTTAGCTCCTGTTATTAGGGCTTCAGCTTTACCCAGTGGTGTTAGCACCAGTAAGCCAACCTTCCCAATCAGCTTTTTAGATTGACTTTTTGACATGCTCTGGCTCTTGATACCTTTTTGGAAATGTAACTACAGCTACATAGCCTTGAGCTCCTTTTGTTCTGTAGTACCTGAGGGAAGCTGTAAGCTAGGAGGCTGGTAGAAGCCAGCTGGTTTTATTTGTTCTTTAATGGCTGAAGTATGCAGCTAGTCTTTTTTCACATATGCAGTTTTCCCTTCTGCTACCTATTACACGGACTTTTTGCATGTAGCACAGAAGGTGGGATTAGGTCCTGAACTATATATGCATTTATTGAACCTTCTGGTAGGACCTGTCCTTCCAAGCACTCGGGATGCAAGTTCCTTCCCAGAGAAACCACTGTGCTTTCCCAAAGGCAAAGTCATATCTCATGTTTACAACCATATCTGGCACTTCATTGTAGAGAAGTTAAGATATATGGAGAAGCAGGGAAAAAAACGTGGTACTGTCTTGCTTAAGGTGCTTCTCCCTACAAATATCATTATTGGATTTGGTCTGCAATGCATTTGTGATGTGCTGAGTGCCCAATTCACAAGCCGTGGACACTGTGAATCTCCTCTAGTTCATATTTCAAAACTTTCTCTTTGAAAAACTTTAGATTTTAAACAAAAAGCTTTAAAATAAACAAGTTTGGTGTTTTGGGGTTTGTTAGGAGTTTCTGAATGAGCTAAGAGTCTAAATAAAAGGAAGTCTAATTGTGGCACTACAGTCTTCCCTTGAACTCTTTATTTGGGGAAGTAGTGATTGATATGTTCAAATTAAAGAGGTACTTTGGGTGATTTGAAGGGCTTTTTACAGTTTTCTGTTCAGTGTTAGGCATTCCTAACAGAAAACATTTTCAGTCTGAGAGAGGAGAGGAAACATGTGGAGAGCATTAGCAGTTCAGCGAAACGTGCAACTGATTCGGATTTAATTTAAAGGGAACAAAAGAGGTGCCTTGAGAATTTCTCGGAAGCTCTCTGGGTTTGCCTTCTTTGCACTGATGGTAACAGGAGAGAGGGAAAGGTGAGCTGAAATTGCTTTATTGTGTATCTTCTTAGCATAATTAGGACAGAAAAGAAGGTGTTTAATGGATTTAATGGTGCTGCACAGGGATCCTGCATGCGTTACGGATTTGTAATCATGACATGCTTCCTATGACTCTTGCTGTAACTTGGGAGAAGTCCTGGCTTAAATGAAGATAATAAACAACATGTTTATTAGATGTAAACTGACATCACACAAATTGAGAAAATATGAAAAAGAATGCCTAAGCCGGGGGGGATTTTTTTTTTTTTTTAATTTTAAGGATTAGGGTTTTTGTTTTTTTTTTTTTTAATAGAATAATTTGAGTTCTAGTGCAGACAGAGCACACAGCACTGGGGCCTGCTTCCAGATGTGATTGGAGATATCTGGTTCAGCTCTCTTTCAATTGTAGTGAAACATGAAATAGCTTTAGAGTCTATGATAAAAATACCTTTTTCAGCTTTTTAGGATTATTTCCTGAGAATGTGGAACACAGATGCTCTTAAGTAAAATCCCTTGGTTTCCAGATCAGATTGCTTTGTGAAAATCTATCCATGTAAATAACTTGTGGTTTTGCTCTAAAAATGTACACCACTTTAAACTGAAATGTTAGACTTTTGTTGTACTCCTTGTGCATGCTTTTAGTCAGTGTCCTTTGTGGGATGAACCATGGTGCTTCCCCATAACCTGTGATTTACCTTCTGTGATCTCACTGAGAAACCTCTGGGCTGCTCCTGTAGCATTTCAGAATTTTGAAACAAGGCAGGGTGATTTCCAAGAATTGTCCATGCATATTACTGTGAAACTATAATCCTTAAAATAGGCTTTGCAGCAAGAACGAAGAAGCTGTAGAGCAGATCAGGCCTCTGTTAGCAGTGAGTTGTTGCTTAAAAGTGGTGGATTCCTGCTTTAAAGGAGGTTTTCCAGGTATGAAAGGACTGCTGCAGAGTGTGCTAGTGGGATGCTTTTTTCATCACTGGAAGCTTTGGTTAAAATGTGAGAGCTTATCTGACTCAACTCACACCAAGAATACAGTAGAAATGGAGTGAAATGTCTTTTAATTGGGATATCCTCTTTCTGACATTTTTTCATGATAACTTCAATTTCCATAATAATTCTTTTTTCTTACATTATATAAATATATATATATAGGGAGAAGGAATCTACTTTTGGATCTTAAAACATAGTGAGATTTAAAACAAATCTTGTTTCTGCACAAACAAAAAATTTCAACAATACTCAGTAGCACCTTAAAGGAAATAACCTCTTTGTAAAGCCATGATGGAAAATAAGTAGTATGATGCTTTGCTTTCCACCCCCCAAAGCAATCCCATTTAGACCTGCTTCAGATATATTTTTAAATTAATTACGAAGTACTATAATGTAATTTTTTTTCATCGTGACATTAAAATTACATGTACGGTTCGTTCTTTGCCTTCAGCTGTCCTATTCCTCTTTCATTTGTAACCTTTTCATCTTTTTCATGTGCAGCTGCTTTTATTTATGTAGAAAATAAGATGACTTAATTTGTAAGTTGTGTGTCTCTCTTGAATGAAATATTCCGAAGACTGAGGGACTTTATTTAAATAGGTGGTATGGTTCCCTGATGTTTTCTTCTTTAACCCTTGTACGTGAGGTATCCACCAAAACCAGTGTCAAGAAAATGTGTGCTATAGTGCAAAATATTGCTATGGTGCCTTTGGAAAAGCTGAGATAAAATGCTCATCTTGGGATCAGAACATACCACAGTCAGATGTGGTCACCAGGGGTGGAGGAATCCCACCACTCTTTATCATTATGGTTTTGTACTTGTATGAGCTTGATGAAGTTCATGGTGTGTTTGTTTGGAAAAGGACATTAGAGAGGGGATTTTTAAAAGCATTTAATTGGCAAAATATTGCCAATGAAAAAATGAAAGCTCAAGCTTTATAAAATGTCGTATAATGCAGATGACTTTCTTTATTTCACAATTTTTCTTGTCTTCAAGTGTTACTCTAATAATGAGCTGTCCTTTTCTGTTTGGTTGGGGTTTTATGTACAGTATCTGTATTTTAATAACAATAACATTTCCTTTAATTCTCTCTTTTTCCTGTTTAGTCTCAGTAAGGCACATAAAAATTTAGACTCCAAAGAGATAAAGTTACAACTACTCAATTTAAAATCCCAGCAGAAGTTGCTGTGACTGAGCAGCATGCTGATGTAAGTGGTAGGATGCCATAAGCCATGTCGATTCATATTTAGCTGTTTGATATGAGTCTGGTATGTATGAAGTTGTGTCTCAAGTTTCTTTTAACCTTTCAGACATTAAATATTTAGCTCTGATCTTACTGTTAAAACAGTTAAAACATGAAGGAGTGTAAGAAGTTAAAACCTGTTTCTGCTGATTTATTTCTCCCTGTGGCTGTTGACAAGGATTACACTTCAGCTTCAAGGGACAGTTGTAACTTCAGAACGTCTAAAGCTGGCATTTCAGGTTAATTTTTATGTGCTAAGGAAGAAAATATAGATGTTGAATGTGTTCCTTACTTCTGCTACATAGTCCTAAATTTAGGTTCCCTGGCCATTTAAGAGTCCATTCAGCATCAAATACTGCTGGAGAGATTTGCTTACTGCTCCACTTTCTGTGAAATGTGGACAGCTGAGAGGGCAGAAAGCTTCTCAACAGGCTGGGCATGAGAAGATGCCTGGGACTGATCTCATCAGTGCCTGAGGGCTGGGGTTTTCCTCAGCCCTTTTAGCAGTAGAAGTTATTCTGCAGGTTGGGGGGGGCAGATGAGCTGTTCCAGGAAGGGGAGGATGGTGACAATACTGGAAACACATCAGCCAGCTGTCTTGTATTTTCTGCCTCTTGCTGCCTAGATGACCATGCCTGAGTGGTTCACTGTAACTTCATCAAAAACACGTTGGGAAGCTTTTCTGCTTTTTTTCTTTTTTTTCTTTTGCAGTGGAAGTACTTGGTGTTACACCGAAGAAAAACTTGCTGAGGAAAACATGGGTGTGTTTGCATGAAAGGTCCAGTGTCCTGTGTAACAGCATCCTGAAAAAGTTTGGTTAGAACTGTCATAAAGGAGTTCTGCCATATGTTTTTCACTTCAGTGTTTATTGTTTCCCAGTATATTAAAAATACGAGATCCCAAAAGAGTGGATGAGGAAATGAAATCCTCCTTGTATCTTTTGCCAGAATAGCCAAATACAGCTATATGCAGTGTTCTCAGAGGTGGTGTGCCTTGTGAGAGGGGAGCACTAGGGATGCTCCCCAAAGCCCTTCTGTGCTTTTGTCCCAAGGTTAAGGCAAGCAATGAATAGACAAGCACCCATAGTTACCACAGACTGCATCCTATGGGGTGCTCTGGTAGCAGTGGCTGGGTCTCCTGGATTTTCACTCCTAGGTTAGTGGTCTGCTCTATTTGGTTTATAATGTGTATCTGCATTTGAAGTGGTACGTGTGTGGCTTTCAGTTCTGTATGTTGACTGTTCCAGCCTCCTTAGTCAAAATTCAGTCATTTTATTATCTTTAGTAAGACTTTATGGGGAGTTTTTCTAACTCCTATGAGGTTGGATCTTTTTTGTTTTAAAGACAGTAAAAAAGATGTCATTTTATACCAACTCAGGGGACCTAGAGGAACATCTGTGAGCTGGCAGTACCTGTTTAACTAGATGCCTGTTACTTCAGGGTGCTGGGTATAGTTTTCAGCTGGCTCCAGGGGATGCTTGTCCAGGAGGCAGGAAGTGTGCACAGTCCAAACGCAGAAGTACCAAACCAGTTCCTAAATTTCTCTGTGGGGAAAAACAAAACACAGAAGAAGCACATGCTGCACAGAAAAAAGATTTTTTTGTTATTGCATCTGTTTTATGAACACTGAGAATGGGGCTTTGAGCAGCCTGGTTTAGTGGGACGTGTCCCTGCCGATGCAGGGGGATTGAAACTAGGTTACCTTTATAGTCCCTTCCAACCCAAACCATTCTGTTATCCTATGAATCTCTATTCTTAGTTTAAAGAAAACCAACCAAACATCCCCAAGCCAACCCAAGTCCCCCAAAACCAAACCAAACAAAACAAAAAAACAAAACAATGACAAGAAAACAACAGACTTAGTTCCTTCCTCTTCTCTGCTTTCCTCTTTATTGCAGGAAGGGAGCCTTACAAGCCTGCTTCAACTGACAAGAAGCTTCGAGGCACTGTACATAGATTTTCTTTTCCATAGTTTCAGTTATGCTAACTGTGGTGCATGTAGGAAAATAACTTTGAAGTTTTACTGCTGTTTTGCTGCCATGAGCAGTCGTCTTCTCAGCCTCCCAGTCATGCCATGCATGCAGCTTGGTGGCTGTGTTAGCCTCTAGGCTCCCTCTGTCATCAGTGGGCAGAGGGGCACTTCAGAGCATCTCAGTTATGTTCCTGCCCTGAACTGCTCTCGTTCCATTGACCATAAAGGGAACAAATTAGGGAGAGGAACTGCCTGCCTGCGAAGTACACATACTATCTGGTGTCCCTTTCTGGTTTATGTCTTCAGGGTCCTGATAGTAATTCTTGGATGACAGCAGCTTTTCCTAAAATCTGGTTCTTTGCCAAGCTCTGAAAATAGCTTCACTAATTCCTTTTTTACTGCTTTCTATTGGGATCTAATATGTAATTTTTATATATGAATTCACTTATTGAAATAACTTTTGCAAAGTCATGCTGGAATGAAGCTTGGTAAGTGCAAGTAAGATTCAGGGATTCAGGCTATGAGTTGCTTCCATTGGCTCCAAGGCCCATGGTATGGGCAGAAACAAATGGAGCTGGTGTCTGCTCTGTGGTTCTCTCCAAGTGCTGTGCTAGGACTGAGGCAGATATTTTGGATGCTGGAGCACAAAACTCTCTCCAAATCCTAACCTGCCTTAAGAATACTTGGGGTAAGAATTAGTTCATTCTGCCCCTATGGAGTGCTGGTTTTGCATTTGAATGAAATGATGCTTTTTGGTAATTTGTACCAGCCTGCTTCCTGGAGATCAAATCTGCAGGTGCATCCCTTTCCAAAAAGAATAAAGTTACAGTTTTAATGTGCTTCTCATCATAGTGTTTCTGACAAGACATCCCTCTAGGCAAGCGACTTGCTTCCCGTATTGCAGGGCCTGCTGCGCTACCTGCAAAGCTGCAAGAGCTGAAGAGGAGGTTTTTTATTTGTGTGTCTCCTGTTGCTGCTGTTATTTTCTTGTATTACCTGATTTTCTGAGCCTGAGACTGTGCACCAGCAGATCCCAGAGGCAGCTGCTGCCTGTGCTGCCTCTTGAGGGCTGGTTGGGTGGCAGGGGGTCAGGCAGACCAGGCACTGCCTGTGCAGGATCTCTCCTAAACCTCCCTTTGGGGGTCAGGTCAACTGTACTTTGGCATTAAACTCCTAGTAGGAAAGATCTTTTCCCTGTTTTCAAGGAAAAGGAGACAGGAGACACTTTGTGGACTGTATCCATACCTGCCCTCTTTTTGTTGAGAAAACAAGAGTGGCTGCATGTCCTGGGCATTAATATGCAAAACCTTATCAGAGGTGGCTGTGGCTTGTGTCAACTTTCACCCCTTTCACGCTGTCGTCTTGGTAGATAATGAAATTGTGCCTTTTATCTATCAGTTCCTCCTCAATTATGTGATATCACAGTGACCCAACTATGTGCCATTGACCTCATGGTATCTCTTGGGGTTTTGTACTACTGTAGTTTGCAACCTTGCACATTCATGACAGTGCTGCTTTTCATTTTTCTCTCTTTCTTACCTTGTTGATAGGACATTAGAGTGTGTTACAGCTTTCGTGTTTGTCAGGGATAGCTTGTTTTGTCTAAGAAGAAAAAGAGTAGCACAAGTTGGATGAAGAGACTTACTTCCTGTCCACCTGCCCTTTCTTTTGATGAATTCCTGGGGCTTAAGAAACATAAAAATTATGCAGGGAAATTCTTAAATTTACTTTCCTCAACCTCTAATTTCTGAATAAAAGTAGCTGATGTGAATTTGTTGATGGATCAGACTTTGCCATTTTGAAGCACTGTATCTGGTTTAAGATTTTAGTGTTTTGATGTTACAAGTCTGACTACTGCCCTCGTAACCTGAGTCTCCTGAGCCCCTGCCTCTTGGCTGTTTAAGCAGGCAGCTTGCTTGTGGCTTTCAGGGGTTTAAATTGGACTGAACAAAAGCTATGCTGGGGAGCAAGACAACGTTCATGGTTTTTTTTTCACTACTCAAATGTCCTGTGAGTTGCTGTTTCAGTTCTTCCAGATATGAGCCACGATGATGATCAGAGGACTGGAGTGCCTGCCATATGAGAAGAAGCTGAGGGAACTGGGTCTGTTCAGCTTTGAGAAAAGAAGGCTTAGGGGAGACCTTATAAATGATGTTCCAGTACTTAAAGGGGGCCTAAAAAGAAGATGGAGACTCCCAATTTTCAGGGAGTCACATGAATGAGACAAGGGGCAATGGGCACAAGCTGCTTCTGGGGAGATTCCAATTGAACACGAGAAAAATTTTTCACTGTGACGACAGTCAGACATTGGAATGGTCTTCCAGGGGAAGTAGTGTCCCCCACTTTGGAAAGTTTTAAGTCTCAGCTCAATGAGATGCTTGATAAACAATAATATTAGAAGAGTTGGACCAGATGATCCTTGAGGTCCCTTCCAACCTGACGTTGTATGTTTCTATGATTCTTGAGGTAAAATTAGGATTCTATTTCTCAGGCTCACATCACTGAAAGTCTTGGTCAAATACAAGAAAACTGAATTTATTGTAAAAATGTGTTCTTATGAGGATAAGTATTTCTTTTCCATTTTCATCCAGAAGACTGCCATGAAGGACTCAGTGAATAGCTCAGTTTCCTCACTCCTATGTTTATATTCCCAAGCTCTCTTCAATTGGGTAAATGCCTGGTACTTTGACTGCTCTGTACTGCACAGATGGGCAGGCTGTGGTGTGCCTCTTATGTTTGCAGAGAATGAATGAATAGCTCTGGACATCTGCAAAATAAATGTTGGTTATTTAGACACTTGATTATCTGCTTTCAGCTCTAGCATCTTCCAGTCTGGATTGCAAAATTTCTTAAGTATGCTTTGTGATTATCTCCTGAAACCTATTACAGTGTTTCTGTTAGCACATTGTGACTATTGTGCCAGGGAGTCTATGGACAGGATCTGTGGGAACATTCCTTGGTGTAACAGGCAAGATAAAAGTATAAAAAATTGTTTTCTAAAAAGAAACTAAATGAAAACCTTTCCTAATCCTGAGCAGCCAAGTAGAAGGAATAATAATCTATGTAGCCCTTGCATAATGAGGTTGCAAATTTGGAAATATAAACAGGTAATAACTGCAAATAACTGAGCATATTCAAGAAGCAGCTGTTTGTAGAGAAGGTGTGTGTACATTATCTAGCTATTGTGCTTTAATGAAATACAGACTTGCAAGCACATACTACCAACTGGTATTGTGCAAGTAAGTGCAGAGCTTATTTATGTTATTTAGCATGATCATAAGAAACTTTGAAGGTGATTATTTTATAGAGGATTATTTTCCAGAAATATTTAACTTCTTGTCAATTGATAAGTTCTGAAAGATTTTCATCTTCTCACCTACAGAGAATGAGTAAGCATGAAGTGAACCACAAATCATAGAATCACAGAATGGTTTTGGTTGGAAGAGACCTTAAAGATCATCTCAGTTCCAACCTCTCTGCATGTGCCAAGGACCCCTTCCACTAGACCATGTTGCTCAAGGCCCCATCCAACCTGGCCATGAATTCTTTCATGAAGGAGGCATCCACAGTCCCCACCAAACGGGTTGTAGAACAAAATGGCCTTGCAGGATCAGACCAAAGGTCTGTGTAGGCCAGTTTCCCCATTCTTCTGCTTCATTTTGAAAAAGCTGCTAACTGTGACTTAATTGAAGAATATAAGAAGAGTGCAAAGTATTCCCCTAGAGTTCTTTCCAGCCTCTTGAGCTTCAGGGACTTTGAGGTGTGGTGTCTTCACAGTTGGTCACCCTCCCTGGAGTCTCCTTCCAGGAACCTGCCCAGATGCTCTTCAGACTTCTAGCATGTAAAAAATATTGCAGGTACAAGTTCCCACAGTTCAGCAGCTGGTCCCTGCACTCTGGGCGAGGGACCAGCTCTTTTTGGCTATTTTGGACTTGAAACTTTACTTTGATTACCTGTAGCTATATTGGAAAAGGAATTCTGATTGATTTCCAGCATTCTGTTGAAGGCTCAATGGCTGCTTCTCCTTGTTCCCCTCCCTACATTACAGTGTAGAAATCCCTGTAAAGAGTGGGGACTCTAAGGGATCTGAGTGGCCATTCCTCCTCTGGAAACTGGACTGTCTTCATAGCATAATACTTCCTTAAAAATCCCCACAATTATTTTCCAATAATCAACCTTTCTCACAGTTCTGTCTGTTCCAGTTCTGCTGTGTATGGCATTTGAGATGGAGGGCCTCAAATGTACCTACTATTGAAAATGCAGGTACACTATTTATTTAAATAGTGTTGCAATGCTGATTTTTCCTTTGTTTTGTATTCTCTTAAAAATAATTCCAATTATCTTTTAGCCATGGAGCAGTTAAAAAGCAGAGTTTGCTACCAAACCTGGTATTACCTTAGCATTTTCTGAGTGATAAAATTCAATTACAAGCCATAATTATATGTAAAGTTTAGGTGATTTTTCAAAAACAAGATGTAGCATTTCTCTGTACTGAATGTCATATGTAATTTTTATCATTCAATCAGTACTGGATGCTCCTTTGGCAGTCACCTCTGAAACTCCTGTTACCTGCTTTGAGTAGCTGAGAATTAAAAAATACTTACTCTTTTTCCATGTACTATTCACGTTCTTTGTAACTGGAGATCAGCAAAGACCCATGAACCAGTTTAATTGGTTAGGCTCTGAATTTAAATTTTCGAAGTATAAATGGAATATAATTTTAGCTCTGGGATTTCTGTGGGGTTAATGAAGGTATGATTTTCCCCTAATATATCTATTCTGATGCGAAAACAAAGGTGTAAGCTGACACATAATCAGGTGTACTTAAGGAGCCAGAACTAACCCATATGTTAATTTTGCCAGGGTGGCCTTGTCTTAACTAGAATGTGATTAATCACCACACATCTGTTTTCCATTCTAATCAAAATGTAACCAATACCTCTTTTTGCTTGTTCACCATAGCTGGTTTTCCATGGATCCATAACAGACTCAAGAAAAAAGTTCAGTATGTTTGGCTGGAATTAGAGATAATTTTTCTGCTTCTCAATAAAATTACTTTGACACGACCTGTAAATTTTAACTGACAGAAAACAGGTCTTTGCTATATGAGCTTGTTACAATATCAGATATAACACCTGTCCTCTGTTGCTACTCTTTCCCCTCCTCTTGAACTGCTGCAGATGTAGTACGTGGAAGGATGATTTTCTTTTCTTCCTTGTGGTGGTAAATTCTTACAGCCTTGAAGCAAGAATTTTCTACATACATTTGCTGAGGAGTTTCTTGTGTTGGGAAAGGTCCAGCAAGGACCAGAAAGGTCTGTGAACCTATTGTTGACTTTAAATAATCAGGGTTTTAAGAAGGGACAGAGTGATTTCCCCAACCAGTAGTGTCATGCCTTGTGCACACATGAAGAGCAAAATGAAATACAGCAATAGCTTTCCACCCTGTGGTCAGTTTGGTGTTTGGGGGAAGCTGGAGGACCCTGTAATGTGTGTGTTGAGGATTAGATAAATCAGGGCACAGTTTCCAAAGGTAACACACTGAGTGCTGCCTTGTGCTCCTCTGGTGCATTTCACCATCCCCCCAGTGACACACGTGGCTCTGCTGGGCTGCACTTCCCAGTGAATCACTGGGGTCCTGGGATTCACCACAGTCCTGTGTCATGGCACGGGAAGGAGATGGGCTTTAAGCACGGGTGGCTTGGGTCATTTGATGGGCAGAGCAGCCACCTCCTGCAGCTATGCCACCGGCAAGGTGGTGAGGGTAAGTAGCTGCAGCCTTGGAACCAGGCAACAGCAGCATTTCTGCCACTAGAGAAAGGTTGTCTCATCATTGCAAACACAGCACATCTGTGGTTTTGGGCAGCGTGTGGAGTGGGAACAGGAGTGTTCTAATGGTTGTACATCATGCTTTACATCAGACCGTACAGAGAATTTGACTCTATTCCTGCAGCTCTCAGGTAGCTGCTAGACTTCTGAGGAGTAAGAAAAAGCATCCTGTGTGCAAGCTTGGAGTATATAATCCGAATCAATAAAAATCTTGATTTTTTTTTTCCTTGTTCTGCTTTATCTAACAACACATTTTAAATTTCCCAATCTTTGTCATCCTGCTGTTTATACTATCTGAACAGGTTTTTCCCACCTTTCCATCCTGAAATAGTTGCATTAATTTCAGCTGAAGCTCTGATATTTATTTTGTCTGAAAATCAGTCCCTTAATTTGTCAAATGTTCATATTTTTAAGATAAGGGGGTTTTTTTTTCCTTTTTGCTTTGCAGTTTCCTAGATCTATGACTTCAGGTTTATTACTTAGTTGTTTGGTAACTGTGAATTTCCATTAGCAGGTGGTTGAAAATCAAAAGCTGCAGTATGTTTTCATGTGTAAATCTGTCGTGGCACAGAGAGGTCGGAGAGTGTTGAGGGCAGTAACTGGTGAGAAGGGAGGGCAGCTGATCACACCCGCTATACAGAAGAGCTCAGCTTACCATGGAAACTCACAAAAACTCTCCAAATCTGTTTCATGTATCAGAAATATGAAGTTACTTAAGAGGTATAAGTTTTCCACAAGGAAAAAAAAAATATCTACAGCTTAAGTTTTTATGTGCTAGAGTGTTTATGGATGCTAATTTGAAAACTCGAGGGTGCTTTCAAAACGGTGTGCTGTAAAGATTGTGCTTTGGGAAATCAGTGGTGTTTTGCACCATTCTGTATTAAAGTTAGTTTACTACATCATGTCTAGTAAAAGCCACTTATAAAAGTATTTTTTTTATGATAGTCTCTGTGCAGGGTTTTAAGACTGGGAGGGGCATCCTGTGAGAGCAGTCTCCTGCTATCACAATCTCCTCTATAAAGTTGCTACATAATATACATGTACAATAATACACGTAATACATGAACAATATACATGGCAATAGGCGCGCTTTTTTTTTTTTTTTTTTTTTTTTTTTTTCCCCTCCTCATTTATCTTAACAAATTGCTGACTTTGTCCTGTGTTTTCTGGGTAAAATTGAATTTCTGCTGGCCATGCAGCCTGAGATTTCATTACTACTGACCTCACCTGGCATCTGCAGTTCATGCTGAATCAGATCTTTGGCCCTTGCAAATTCTTCTGTAAATCAGATGAGAAGTTGGTACAGCCTGTATGTAATTTCTATCATGTGTAGGTGCAAAACACTTACTCTGAGCTTGCTGCCCTGTGGATTCTGGGTTCAAAGCATCAAGGAGCTTCCGAGGTGGAATGAAATCAATAAGAACATGCTTAAGATAGAGATCAACAGTCGAAGAGTAATTAAGGTCTCATTCTCATATTTCAGATTGGACATTTCTGTTCAACAGCAGTTCTTAAGGGATTCTACGGAGCCGGTTTTATGTGGAGTATATTCTCATTGCATCGATTTTAAACAGCAGAATATTGTGTGTGGCATGTTGGCAACTTAGAAACATGTAGACAAACTTGTAGAGTGGTGGGAAGGAAGACAACTTGGTAGCTGGGTCTTGAATTTCTGACTCTGGGTAATTGATCCTTAGCAGGCTGTGACAGGAATTGCTGCTGGATGCTACCGTGTTGCACACCCTGCAGGTTTCCAAAGGAGCAGCTGTGAAGGCACTTACATTCAGTGAAGGCTTTCACTAGTGTTACAGTAAGGTGTTTGGCACCAACAGTGAAATATGAGGATATAGAAATACTGTTGAGGCTAGTAAACTAACTCTAGGCAAAAAACCACCAAAGCAACCCTTCCCTTGCCAGCTCAGTCTACCTTCTCCTTCCTTTCCTTCCATCCTCCCTTCCTTCTCCCCTCCCTCCCTCCCTTACCCTGAAGGGAATGCCTGCTACTGCAGGTGAGGAGCTTGTAAGTGGTTGTATACATACATTAGGGTTGTCTTGGTCATCATCATGTCCAAAATGAACACCTGGGTTTCCTCGTTGCTTGAAGAAAAAATGATGATGCCCCTGGGGTAGAGGTGACAGGGCTGTCTAAGAAGCCCTAAGTGCAGCGGGAAACAGATACCTGGATTAAAATGACAGTGAGTTAATTCAATACAGGCTTATCCTTAGAGGACAGGTCAGCTGAGCAGAGGTAAAATGCTGCTGTAACAGACAGACAACTGCTTGAGAAAGAGATTGAAACAGAATAAGGTAATTAGGCCAGGAGGCAAGCGTATTGCATGACACTACATACACAACTAGGGCTAGAATCAACAGTTACCTTCCTGGAGGTCTTTGGCTGTAACTCCAAAAGGAAGGAGGATAAGAGTGGAAACAAAGCAATATTTCTAATATTATTTCTTTTTTATATTTATATGCAAGGTACTTTCCAGATACTTGAAAGGAATAATCCTTGCTTCAAAGCATCTGTTTTTTTACTACAGAAACTTAGACAGAGGTTTGGGGAAGGGGAACTAAACAAGGAAAGCATATGTCATTTAAATGCTTAACTACACATGCAGAAAATATTTGAAGCAGTCAAAAGGTTTCTTAACCCTCAAAAGTTAGTAAACGCTGGAATTATGTCAGACTTCAAAGCTTTTATTATGGTGTATTTCAAAGCTTTTTTTGTGTGTGCATTTTTCTTCTTGGTCATGCATGCTGTAGAAGAAGGAAAGACTGAGTGGGGATACCTGCTTATGCAGTTTAGCTTTCAGTATTTCAGACCCCTGAGCATTAGATGCTGTGTGAGAAGGGCCTAGGAAGCATGTACTAAGGGTCACAGCACCCTTCTCAGCATCCAGCAGGCAACTGATGGGCAGTAGCAAGGTACTGAAAGATGTAATCACAGTCTAGGAGCAATGCAATTCCCAGATGCAGTGTTGTATGCTCCTGAATTAAATATGGCATGGAAGTGTTACAGGAGTTTTGTGTTCAGCTTGCAGATCTTTGTTAAAAGAACTCTGAAAAAAATTTGCTGTGTGGCAGCCAAGGCTGGATACAGTGCTTCTGGCAAGTCTTAGATGAATTTGTGTTGTCGACTTCTTGGCACTGCCAGTAACTGCCCTAGCAGGCTGCAGGAGAAAGTTGTTGTCCTCTGCAGTAGCTCATACTTAGGCAGTTGTTTTCTCAGTTATTTTCTGACATGAAGAGTATGTTGAAATCAACAAACTCTGATTTAACTTGAGATGCTGAGGGGAATTTTCTCTAGAAACCACAATATTTTCTATATTGCAGGCTATATTTTCTAGCTACTGGTAGAGGAGAAAAGAGACAAAGGAATGTTTCTCTGTTCTGCAGAATGAACCATTTTTTCCTTTCTCATCTTTCTCATCTTTCCCCAACTCCCTTTTTGCCTCCCAGGAGGCAGAGAGAAGAGGGGAGAGACAGTGGAACCTACAGCTAAGTTTGGTTAAAGAAAATATAAAGTGGAGAGCAGGGTCTTAAAAAAACAAGTGTTAGGTGACATTAACCAGAGGAAAAGTTACCAGACTGACTTGTAGCTAACCTACTGATGACATTTTGGGCCAGCAGTGTCATTCAGAGGGTGCTAAGGATGACTGGTAAAACAGCTGCCACAGACAGCAGGTCAACATCTAGGTCTACGGAGCAGATTCTCATTAATAATTAAACAAATGTAATTTTAACTTTTTCACATTTCTGCTGCTAAAAAGGTTGGTTGATGCAGTGCACCCCTGAACTCTTCCCTTGCTGCTTATTTTTAGGATAGTGGTCAGTAGGATAATTTACATCTTTTGGTAGAAAAATTGCACAAGAAGAGCTTTTAGAAAGAGCATATGCATCCATTGGAGCTGTGATTTTGAATCTGTGTTCAAGACCATATTCAGCTGTTTTAATATCTTTCCAAAAGGAGGTTTTTGCCAAGAATTTCTTGAGGAGATATGTGTGACTGCCAGTACCTTCATCAGGCAATTCATTGCAGAAGTGCCACATTAAACATAAGAACTTAAGCTGTCAAACATTGGAGTGTAGAATACAGAGTTTCTGTTTGCAGCTCTGTGTGTCCATTGTATGTTTTGTGCTATCTCAAATGTATCTTGTTTACTGCTTCTCCTTCTCTGTTCTCCATCACTTCCCCACTGCTATGGTCACAACTAAAGAAGTGCACAAGTCTCTTTCTTCTCTGTATTGATACATTGAAATGACAGTCAAAACATTCTACAGTTTAATTCAAATAAAAAAGAAACTTAAACTTCTGCATAGCAAATCTAAGACATGGCATATTTAAAACATCATCTGTTTCTCCATGCCCTTTTCTGGAGACAGTGAAAACATTTGGAAGGTTCTTTCAGGTTTTTTGGTTGGTTTTTGTGGAATTTTTTGTTGGCTTTTTGTTTGGGTTTTTTTGTTTATTTTGGTTTTTGTTTGTTCTGTGTGGGTTTGTTTGGTGGGTGGTTTTTTTGTTTGGTTTTTTTTTGTTTGTTTGTTTTGGGTTTTTTTCGTTGTTTTTTTTTCTTCTTCTTCTATATTTTATTTCACAAAACTCTCTAGGAGCAAACATCCTCCAGGGGCTCAGGTGAGTTAAGATTTTGAAGAGCTGGTGTAGAGCTTTGCAACACTATGACCAGACAGGCAACCTGTTTGAGATTGCAGAATGGTATTTTGTGTCTGTGGCATGTAGCATCTGAGCTGCTATGTGCTGAACTACCACTTCCCTACTCTTTGGACAAGTTGCATACCTCAGAGCCCAAGTGTGTTGCATCACATTGTTCCATGTCTTCTCGGACCACCTAGAGAGCACAGGGACATGTACAGTCAGTTCAGCTGGCACCCAACTTTCTGCTGTATATTCCAATCAGCTTTCTTTTCTTATGTTATTTTGGTCTTAACTTAAAGAAAAACAAATTAAGCAACCCCAAACTGCATAGGACAGGCATCTTCAGGCACTATTTATAAAGACTGCTTACTCAACTCAACACGACACTGAGGCAACCTCATAGTGAAGTTGTTATGTTATGCATGTTACATTGAGTTACAGTATTCTAATTTCAGTTCCTTTGGCTGTGTGATACAGTGGCCTTGTGGATTATATTTTTGGCATCAGATAGAAAATACCAAGTCGCTGAAGTAGTTGTGGTTTTTTTTTTTATCCACCCACAGAAAGGGCTGTGACATCTAAAAAATGATCACCTGTTCATATGGGTCTGTGCACGCACAGCACGCACAGCTGTGTGTACATCCATGTTCAGCAGTGCAAAGTTTTAAAGCCTTATGGAGGTATTGTACTTACTGTACTGCTCTTTGCAGAAGAGGGAAACAATGGAAGAAGTCAACAAGTGGGGACATCAGTTAAATCCCAAATTTCAAAGGAAGAATGGTCCTTGCCTCCTATTTCTCTGCCGTTCTGTAGAACCTGGGAGTGTTTGTGATGTTTTTCATGAGCTGACCAAGCAAAGCCAAGTTCAGGTCCTTGGGAGATTACCGTAGAAGAAATAGTAAAGCAGCAGCATTGCTGTTTGTTTTCACAGTTTTTTCTTTTTAAAATATATAGCTTAATTCATATTGGTTTCAAAAGCACTTTTAGTGTAAGAGAATGACAGCTAAAAGTTAAGTAGTCATTAGTTAACTATAAACTATGATAAAATTTACATCAGTACATCTCAACTTTGATTATCATGCACTTTATTTTTTGTAAAATGTTTGTTCATATTTTTACAAACTTTAGGTCATTTAGATGCTTGAGCCAGGTAAAAATTTATCTTAATTTTTTGAAACAGTTCTTTTTGAGGTAGAATGGAGAGTTATTTCAACTTCAGAATTAGTGAGCTTCTGAATATGAAGTGGCTATGTACTGGGGTGCCACAGCAATACAACAGCTCTGTAAAAATTCATCAGGTAAATCTTCTAAAGCATTGTGGAATTTTTTTTGTTGTTGTTATTCTTTTTGATGCCACACACCATCCTAATTAGCTGCTAATTATACGCTGAAGTTCAAGAGAGTCCTGTTACACTTAAATTGCTCCCTTACTAACTTTTCAGAAGACTGTTGAAATATATCCTGGATTAGAGTGACCAGAAAGAAATGAATGCAACATTTTCTCCTTTGAACCCCCTTTGCTTTCCTAGGGTTTGGATAGCAAACACAGGTAATACTGAATGCTTCCTTCCTGAAACATTTAGTTGGGTACCAGTGGACTGATCTATCTGTCAAAGGCAATAATAGCTCTTCTCTGATGTAAAGAAAAACAGGTTAAGATGGGGGAAGGTGAAGTTACAGTTTAAGTTATGTGCAGCACTGTTGTTGTCTTACATCCTCTATAATACATTTGTTCCTTGTGACGGCTTAAACGTAGAGGAGGTGCCACAAGGGTTAACAGACTGTAAAGGCTGTCTGCATAGGAAAGGGAATTGTGTTCTTCCTTAGTGTAAACAGTCACTGAAACCTGCCAGGTATGACTGCTGTCAAGGCTTGGAATGATACATGAGTGAAAAGAGAGCTTGTACTTAGCACTGCTATCTACAGGAAGCAGGTAAAAGGTAGAACAAGATTTTAATTGCAAGCAACAGCATCTTTCCTTGCCTTCCTGAGCTGAAGTCAAGGCAGCCCTTTGGTGTCTCAGTGCTCTGATTCTGGGAGCAGAGCCCTGCCCAAACGTCAGTTTTGAATGTCAGGTCTTCCTTCAGGACAAAGAGAACTTCAGGTGTTGTCATGACAGTGAAAAACAGATTGTCAGGTGGCTGGGACTGTGTATAGGCTATTGGAAATGGAAATTGTGGGGACAGGCTGCTCCCTACATTTCAGTCTGACCTGTGGCTTGGGCATTCTGTGCCCCTCCGGTGTGCAGGCTGAAATTGGCCTGTGGTGGGGAAGTGAGATCAGGAGGTTTGTACTTTTGCTTTCAGCTAAGTCTCTTGTAAGTAGCTGCACTTGCTGAAATTAACAGCAAGTTTCTCAGACAGTGTCTGCTTCTAGGACTGATAACACTCAATGATTATAGTTACTGTCAGAGACTGGTGTGCAGAGCCAAGGACACTGCTCAGCTCTGAGGAACATTTTACCTTCCAGAAGGAGTAAGGAGGTCCCACCTGAAACCCTCCTTTGGGGAGGAATAGACAAGATGGATGTCAGAATTGACCAGAGTATTCCATCTCATAAACGTCATACTCGGTATAAATTTGAGGGATCACAAGGGTCAAACCCTTCTTCCTGCCCTTCCTGCTTTCCTTCCTCGCCTGTTCCCAGTTTTTGCTTCAGCATCCTGGGAGGATTCCATCCATTCCTCTGCCTGTGGTCCTGATCCGTGCCAGCCTGAATCTGTGTGTTCCTGCCTCCAGCTCCTGACTGCTGCTGACTCCAGGATTCCAGCCTGGACTTTCCCAGGGCTGCCCTGCAGCCTCGGGGGTGATGTTTTTCCTGTATATTTGTATAATTTTCCTGTATATTTATATATATTTAGTAATTTTTCCTATTTATCATTACTGTTTCATTAAAGTTGTGTAGTTTAGTTTCCAACCCAAAGTCTCTCTCCCTTATTCTCTCTCCTTCCTTTGTCAGGGAGGAGAGGGGGATTAATAGAGAGCATCTGTTACTCAGCAGGTCTGAGAAGTTTTTTTGAGGGACAGTTCTTCTCATCTGATGCACAGCAAGGCAGTGACATGGGGAGGACCTATTCTTGGTGGGCTGGCAAGGGCTTTCCTGCCGGTACCCTCTGACTCATCACAGGAGGGGGATACATGGACAACCCTTAACAACAGGAGTACTGTATGTTATTTGACAATATTTTGGGCTGTGTCTTTCAGTTGTTAATTCTCCTATTGAAATTTTGAGAGTACTTTTTCCTGCCTAGTGTAAGCATTACACTTAGCTACATTACTTATTCTGTAATGTCTGTATTCTTGTTTGTTTTTACATTGCTAAGTAAGATATGCTCTGTCATGTGTTTTAACAAATAGTTCCCTTGTCACACTGCAGCTATAACTTCATCCCCAAGCCAGGGGCTGAGGGGGCAAAGCGATCATCTTGAATAGAAGAATGAAGAGAAAAAATACTATTAGGAAGCATTACTAGTGATCTGCAAGCCAGTTATCAGGTATGCAGCACTTCCTAGAAATGTATTAAGAAAAAGAAGAGAGTAATAACTGTCCCATCTCTATCTTTTCTGAACTGAGGCTGACAAAGATCTTTTCAGTGTTGCTGAAAAGTTAGGTTCAGGTTTCTCTTCTCCTACACTGATGAAAAGCATATGTCAAAGAAATGCATGTGAGGCTTTTCTATTTTGTCTCATCTGAGTCCTGCTAGTTAATAAATGTTTTTTTTTTTCTGATGGCATGGATTGGGAAGCTCCAAATGCCTCATGAAATAGAAATTACTCATGATAAAGAGGTTCCTTTCATTTGATCATAAACAGATTCTTTCTGCATTTTTTTTTTTTTTGCTGTTTGAAGATTTTGTTCTGCTAGACTGGCACAGCCTGGCCTGGGGCAAAAACAGATGCTAGTGGCAGAGTTACAATTTTCAGAAGCTTTATGTATCTTCAGGTAGTTACTTGTGTATTCTTCTAAAATTAACACAATAAAATCTGTATGTCTCTTGTCCAATAGATGGTGGTTTGTATAAAAAGCATCCATAGTGATACAACATCTAGCCTTGCCCCAGGAATCTTCAACTGGAATCTTCAACTTGCGTAATTTGCAAGAGTTTCATATTTATCCTGTTTACTTTAAAATGTGGATAGTTTCTGTAGGAGAGTGGCAGTCTGTTGTGGCACATGTTTAAGGTGTGGGTGGCAGCTCTCTGCTTCTGTGTGGTCCCCAGGGACTTGGTTGCTGCAAGTCCAGCTGCAAAGTCTGGCTGCAAAGGAGCTGTGTAACAGGGGACTTGGCCAAGGGTTTCTGTTGGTTCCTACACAGCTTTGCTCAGAAAACAGGTTCAGAGCTTTTTTTCTTACTTCCTTTTTTTAAGTTTTCTTCTTGAGGTTTAGGAAATTGGGAGGATTTTCACGTGTTTTACAATTAGAATACGCAGTTATGATTTTTTCCTAAGGGATCCCAAAATGGATCTGTGAAACTGTAGGACTGTAGAATTTGGTAGAAATGTGCAGGGATTGATACAGCCGATAGAGGAATTGTTATTTTTGAGTGGGTGACAAACATTCTGGGTTGAGTATTTTTGTGTTCTATTTTACTGAGTACAAAATATAGTTGGAAGTAGACAAGGATAGTAGCATACCTAGAGGAATGTACAGAGGTAACTGAGATAGTGATAAAGACTTGAAATTTAATGGAAAATTAAAAAAAATATTAAAATTGCTCAGATTTAGGCGGCTAGCCATCAGTTATTGCTGGGAATTCAGAGGTTGCAGAAGATCTGATTTTTAACTTCAGCTTTGTTGAAGCTGTTGGAAAACTCCTTTGGTTTGAGAAGTGCTGAGAATTTGTCCCTTCTTGCAGACTTATTTGCATAAATTTTATGTGAGACTGTCTACCTAGTGAAGATTTTATTAGTCTTTCCTACCACATTTTTCTTTTAATTGACTTCTACATGTAATAGAAGTTTCTGCAGTTCCTGCACTTAAGCTCAAGCTACTCCTCTCCATCCTGTGCAGTTTTATGACTGAAGATGCCTCCTCCTGTGTAGTGATGACAATGACTCGCAGCATTTACTTTATGTATTCCTCAACTGGCAGCTGAAAGTGTCCCTCTGAAAGGCTGAAGCAAACACTGCCAAGCATTTGATTTCTAGAATACAAAGGAAAGTGCAATGAAAGCAGCTAAGTGTATTGCTTATTGCAAGGAACAGGTTATGACTAACTAGAAGTAAGCCTGACAACCTTCAAATTTTGTTAGTACTTGACCTGAGGTGAAGTTATACACACTGATAGCTGTTCTTCTCAAAAGATTTTGCAACACCTTGTTCCTGGATGTGGACAAATTTCATGAAAGTTGCTACTTCTATGAAATTGTGACAGAGGCATGGTTTGGGGGGTTTTTTGCTTTTTTGTTTGTTTGGGTTTTTTGCATGACAGTGAGGGAATAGGAAGGGAAGTGACGGAAGAGGAGGCTCAGGGGAGACTTCATCGCTCTCTACAACTCCCTGAAAGGAGGCTGGAGCCAGGGGGGGGTTGGGCTCTTTTCCCAGGCAGCTGTCAGCAAGACAAGAGGACATGGACTTAAGTTGTGCCAGGGGAGGTTTAGGCGAGATATTAGAAATAATTTCTTTACGGAGAGGGTGATCAGACATTGGAATGGGCTGCCCAGGGAGGTGATGGATTCTTCATCCCTGGAGGTTTTTAAAAAGAGACTGGATGTGGCACTCAGTGCCATGGGCTGGGAACCACGGTGGCAGTGGAATAAGGGTTAGACCTGATGATCTCTGAGGTCCTTTCCAACCTGGATGATTCTGTGATTCTGTGAATAGGGAAGACCTGGAGCATGACCCTTGTCCTTTGTCCCTGTAGTCAGCACTGCAAGGTCATTAATACTGTCCTGAGCAAGCAGGAGTTCAAATTTTACTGAATGCTAGAGGTTTTTCAGAGAGGGTGGTACTGGCTTTACTGCTCTCAGTAGCATATAGGGCTAAATTGACCTTGCTGAGATGCATGTTCTGTGCTGCAGAAACTGATCTCACTTGCATTGGGTTTCCTTTGGTTGCACTGCTGAAAATGAGAACAGCTGTAGCATTTCAAACTTTATCTTTAGTATCTGTGGGGAAATGTAGTGAGGTTTTGAAAAGCAACATTTAAAAGGTTTACTCTAGTGCAAAGTTGTCATCTTTTTTAGTTTGGAGAGTTATAACTTATCATTTAAATACAAATGTTTTGATAAGATGTACGATAATACTATCCTTCATCATTAAGGTTGACGTTGTTTAATGAATTGCTAATTTTATGTTATCAGAAAAAATCGTGCACTCATAAAATTATAGCAACATTTGGATATTAGATTATTTTCTCTGCATAAGGCAGCAGAATTAGTTTTGATTTACTGCTTAACTGCTTTCAGAGTACACCCCTCAATGAATTCTGGTTGTGTGAGTAGTTTGATTTATTCGAATGAACTGCAGTATTAGGTTTATTTAAGGAGCAAGGTCATGATCCTGTCAGCTTTGGGCAACTTGAGCAAAACGTGGCTTATTGTATTCTGAGATCTACCGGTAAATTTTGAAGAGTATCTGGGCAGAAGGATTTGTTTAAAGTATGCTTTTGACATACTTGAAGGTGTCCTATTTAAAGGCAAGAATCTTTTAGTCTAGATTCCTGTTTGGCCATGCATAGATTCTTAGAATCCATATTCTAGTCATGTGGCAAATTTATGAGTAATTTGGTACGCTACAATTAAATCTGATGTGATTGGTATTGAGGTCTTTAGTTCTATAGTACATGCAGCTTGGATTTTTCAAATTTTATTTAGGAAGTCCCCTAGGCTGTCTCACCCTAATATGTCTCACAGCTGTAGAAAAGAGCAGTCATTGATTTTGACTTTCACTTGATCCTTAGCAATTGGAAAATATATGGTGTGTGGCTGGAGATTAATTTATCTCCAGAATGAGATTATATGAGCGTGCACCAAAACTGCTCTGTGAACCAAACCAGGGAAGGGTTAGTGGAACAAGCGGTAAATTTATTTTGTTTTCCAAATTACTGCAGCTGCTATCAAAGGCTAATTTAGCTGTCAAAAGAGGATTGAGAAATGGAACTGATGGTAACACTTCGCTACAGTCTTCCATCTAGGCTGACATGTCTAGCAGCATTGCTTATGCAACAAATTTAAAATAAATGCAGTTCAACAAATGTCTTTCCTTCTAGGGATATAGTGATGGTTTGCCACTGGCCAGAAAAACTTGTCTTGCTTTCTTAAAGGTGGTGCCACCAGTTGAGCAAAAGAGTGAAGTGCTGCTCACTTAGATTTCTGGCTACAGCAGCTCTTAGGCTCCAGGCCAAGGGGAGATCCTGCAACTTTGAGTGCCAGGCTGTTATTTCTAGTGATTTGTGGCAGTGGGTTGTGTTTGCTGGTTAGGCACCACGACTGGAAATGCAAGTACAAGAACCAGAGTGTTATTTCAGAGCTGGGGTTTCCTGCGTGCCTAATGCCCTGTGTAGAAGCAGCCTGGGTGTGTGGATCAGCATAAACCCTCTGCAAGTACATTGACATCAGCCAGCAGGCATTAGGGAATCAACAAACCTGAGATGAGTTTCATTCTGCTTGACTGCTGAGTTGTAAATGCTTGAATAAGAAGTCTGAGTCTTCTGCTTTTAATTTCAGGTAGCAATTGAGAAGAGCATTTTGAACTAGTTTATTTTCATAACACCATAGCAATTTATTCTTCTTAAGTTATTTTCAGTAAATTTCATTACTTCATCCCCTGGTTAATTTTGGCTGTACTATGGAAGATGCTTTAAAACTGTGTTAACTATTATGTTTGTGGGTTTGAGGTTTTTTTTCCCCCTCATCTTTTTGTTAAAACCAACATGTATACAATAGAGCAGATCTCTAATTATGTATATTTATCTTCCATGTCTTTTTCTGTATTAACATGGGAGTTGCAGGAAATCTCTCAAAATAGCACACTAACGTCGTTCTATATGTTTCTGCTTTAACATCACCTTTTTTATTAAAGGACTAAAGAACTGGAACAAGATCTGAGATAATTGTTTTCAGTTTTATAGCAGAAGGCAGATGTTAATGTTGGTTAATTATAGTCAAAGTACCCCGGAATTTCTATGTTCCAAATGAGCCAGATGTCATTGTTTCACCTTATAATAATATGTATTTAAAAGAAAAAAAATTCCAATATATGCCATAAAATACTTACTGTCCTACCCTTTATATAGCACTCAACTCTTTAATATGCTCCTCTTTTTGTCTTCAGAAACTTGAGACCATGAAGGATTTATACTCAGCTTCCAATATTCCACTTCACATGTGCACCAATACAGCCAGAGATTTTGTGCCTAGTTACATTAAGCACTCCTGTAATTTAAAGTAAATGTTTATAGTGTGGAGTGGAAGTCTGTCTGAGGGAAAAATGATGTACCAGATATTTCACAAGTGTAAATGTGCAACTGTAAATGGTATTAAAATTAGCATTTTTTCGTGACTAAATGGGCTACACCCCTAAATTCTGCACTTACTTCATTCTCATGCACTTCAATTTCAGTATTCTTTTTTGGGGGAACAGTGTGTTGTTCGTTAGGTTTTTTTGACAGGTGTATTTAATTTTTTGTTATTTTTTTGGTGAGTGTAAATCTAGAGTAAATTTGGACTTGCATAGATTTTGTTTCTTTCAGGGATAAACACACATATGAAGTGTGATGCCTAGGCAGAATGTCAAGATTTTTAATTTCTCATCTTTAATAAGTTTACTCATTAGTATGAAATGTTGTTTTTATGCACTGCTTTGACATTGCTAATAATGATGTCTGAACCCAGCAATCTTGAAACTTGGGGAAACCAGTAGGCTGAAATGTGATTCAGAAACTTGCACTTGTTGCATTCAAGATGAATAAAGGATACAAGCTCCTTGATGGTCTCTGCTAAGTCGTGGCTAAATAAACCATATCTATAATCCATGACCCTGCTAAAATTCAGGGCAAGTGAAAAACAAAAATTAAGTTTGTGACCAACTTCTGAATTTAAGACATGAATCCTTCCTGCATTCTCCTTATCACAGTGCCATTGGTTGCTCTCTGTAAGTGCCAACTGAATGGCAAAAATTGCATAGGGAAGATAGGGTGTCATTCACCAGATCACTACAGATCTTTTCTTGACATTGAAATAAGTGTTTAGAAATGCAGACGTGCAGTGTGAATCATAAGGAGGTAAGATTAGCTGGTAAGGATGGGGGGGATCAAAGGGAGCCACCTGTTAGTTCTTCTCATGAAGTTAAGTTAAATAAAAAGTACCAGACTAATGTATTTTTTTCAGGGAGATCAGAATCTATTGGGTCAAGTCTATGGTGAAGTTTTATCAGTCACTTCATACCTAGTCCTGTACATATATCTAATGCATTCATGGTCTCCTTAGTCCTCTGTGTATCTTATTCTTACCAGAACCACTCTGAGACAAAGTAAGGAATTTTTCTCTGAAAATATAGGGGGTTATTTTCTGTTTTTCCAAACCACTTTAGCATGGAGGTTTTTACCACACATTGAATAATAATATTGAGTTTTAAGAAAACTTAACAGAAAAAACCCCAAACCAAATGTCCAAGTGGAGATCAGTGACAAGTGGTGTTTCTCAAGGACTGGTATTGAAACTGGTGCTATTTAACATCTTTGTCAGTGACATGGACAGTGGAATTGAGTGCACATTGAGCAGATTTGCTGACAAAACCAAACTTGACATGCTGGAGGGATGGGAGGCCATACAGAGGGACCTTGACAGGCATGAGAGGTGGCCCCATGCACACTGCATGGAGGTCAACAAGGCTAAGTCCAAGATCCTGCACCTGTGTCAGGGCAATCCCATGCACAAATACAGTCTGCATGGAGAATGGATTGAGAACAGTCCTGAGGAAAGGGACCTGAGGTGGTGGTTGATGGGCCAGCAATGTGTGCTTGCAGCCTAGAAAGTCGTCTGTGCCCTGGGCTGTATCTGAAGAAGCCTGGCTGGAGGGTGAGGGAGGTGATTCTCCCCCTCTGCTCTTATGAGACCCCATTTACTGTGTCCCATTCAGAGCCCCCAGCATAAGTAGGGAAAGTGTTGAAGGCCAGGCTGGATGGGGCTTTGAGCAACCTGGTCTAGTGGGAGGTGTCTCTGCCCATGGCAAAGGGGTTGGAACTATGAGATCTTCAAGGACCCTTTCCAACACAAACCATTCTGTGATTTGTGAAATTGTCATGCCAGTCAAGTCAGTGAGAAAATCTGAGTCACCTTCAGACTTTGTGTTTCTACTAGAGGGGTTTAGCTTGTCTGTATGTGAGTTCATGTCAGAAGAGAAAAGTCATCTGATTCTGCTAAGAGCAATTTAAAGGCCACTTGAAAATAATCCAGCATATGTTGAACAAGGAGACACTACGAGTTTTCATTTTCAGTTATTAATGTGTACCATAGACTGCTGTGACGAGTTCACTGCTGTGCTTTAACTTTCAAAGACAAAAGTTATAATTTTTTTTAATGTTAGACCTTGAAATCTACCTGTAAAACATCAGATATTCATGCTTTCATGCATGTGAATAATGGGAAATATTTACGTATTCATATTTACATATTAATTCAGAATCTACTACAATGACTTTCATTTTAAGCTATGCTTTTTAAGGTCTTTGGGAAGAGTCATCTGATATATGAAAACTACTAATGTACATTTGAATTTCAGCATAATTGCTTGATGCTGTGCAGAGTCCACATATGGACCCGTTTGTTATTTTCTATCTTCTTAATCTGCTCTCATTACATCTTATGTTCTACCTTAAGCAGTGTGTCAGAAACAGAGAAAGGTTTGTACTTGTAAGGAGATGGTCTGTCAGGTTAAGTTTTGTTTTGAGCTGATAGGTAATGGCCAGTGATCCTGGCTACTAGGGAAAGTGCTTGTTTGTTTTATTCCATCTGGCTCAGATAGTGTGGGAATAAGGTGACCTTTAAATTGCTTTGTGTATTCTCAACTGTGCAGGTTCTGATGAAGAGTTTGACAGTGTGATGCTTCTGTGGAGGAGAGTGCAACCTCCAGCCCTCCATCTGATTATACACTGCCTTTAGCCTGTCATGAAATTAGTTCCAAGTTTTAACCCCAGGGAAAATGGAGACATCACTACTGTCTTCCTCCTTCTGTCATCCAGGAAGATATTGTAATGTGAGAAATAACAGAAATGAAGATAAATTGAAAGAAAAATCAGGGTGTGATGGAAAGGTTAAAGTGAATCAGTGTCACATATGCAGTGTTACGGAGGTTACCTGTGTACCTGGAAAATAAACAAGGTTTTTTGTTAGGTGTACCTGTTGACACATAAAATTTACTTTTATAGTTCATCTGTATATCTCAGGACCAAGCAAGAGAGGTGGTCTGTAAAAGCACTATCTAGTATTTGATCCCAGGAAAGTAGTTACATTTTGTTTGCTAAATTTGGCTTTCATGTTACCAAGTAGCATGCCATGTTCAGTCCAGGACTGAAAAAAACCCATGAAGATAGGAAAATAATACATTAACTTCCCTGAATTTACAAATAATGTGCATTTCTTCTAGATTTTCTTTTGCTTTAAGGTGCAGAAAATGAGTAGTTGACAGCTCTTTTTCCAATAGACACAGTGATGAATAGGAACTGTTAATGCTCTCTATTTCTTCTCCGATCATTCTTTCACTTTCACACTCGGGTGTTTTCTACAGGTTTTTACGACCTGCAGAGTTTATGGCCCCTAGATTGTGTCCTGTGTATTCCTGTATTTCTGAAGGCTTCGGAATGTCAGTAATTAAAATGGTGGTACCATTATTTTGCAACCTAAATAGAAGAACATTGATTTAGAAACCAGGGTCAGCATCTGCTCTTCTGGTTAAAATGTTGGGAACACATCTGTGTATTTTAAGGGTCTCTTAAAACTACTAAACCTTTGTTTCAGATAATGGTTAAATTTTCAGCCTTCAGTTTAAAAAAGTTTAAAAACTATAGACTGTCACGTAAACTGTGAGGAAAAAGCACATTGGGTGTGTTTATAATAGAAGGGAAATCTGACTTTCTCAGATTGAAATTGAGTGAAAACTCTAAAATCTTTGTAATCTATCTGTAGGATATCCTATGGGTTTGTCAAGTTGCATAGCTTCACGGGGCTTGAGTTGCACTGAAACAGATTGGAAAATGCTTGCTGGACTGGTACAAGAAAGAATTGAAGCCTGTAATTCAGATGTAACTTTTACCATTTGTGTTTGGTCTCTACATAAAATTGAAATGCTGGAATTGCACCACATGCATGTGTATATATCTTCAAAGTATTTTTATACAGTTATGTATAAAGTATTTCAAGCATATGGGAAGCAGACAAAAGTGAAGTTTTAAAGATACTCTGGTTTTAAGCTTGGGAAATTGATTTGTAGCCTGGAGTCTCTTTCTGTAATTCCCTTTGCTTAAGTCTTTCACATAACCTCCAGGATGATTTCTTCATGCACAGCAGTGCCAGCATCCCGAAGAGACTGAGGGATGCTGCTCTGGGAGCAGAGCTTTTCCGGGAATCTCTGCCTTTATCCCCCACTCCTTGAGGTAGGATTGAAAGATCTTTGATGCCATTTGCATGTCAAACAGCAGCTGGGAGTCCTGGAGCACCCCGTGAAAGGCCTTTGCCACCCCTGGCACAGGGGGTTGTGGGAAAGCAGTGACAGCAGTCAGGGCTTTGTGCTGCTGGCTTTGTTAAAGCCTGAGCCCCATCAGTGGCCACCTAATGGTACTGGGGACAAAAAGGTAGCAACCTGAGGAATACTGCAGTGACATCAGCATGCGGGATGGTTTTTTTCCCCCTGCTGCAGTTGCCCTATCAATGAAGACAAATGAATAGAAAATGGTTTGAAAGTTTCCTTGAAGTTCATATTCTTTGTTAATAGTGATTTCAAAACAATTTCTGTTTGCAAATGGACTGTGTTGTAGAAACTAGCCCATTAATGCTTCAGTTAGTTTGAAACTCAGAAAGTTAAACAAGGGGCAGTTAGGTAATTTTTTAAGTCTTAAAAATGAGGAAAACTGTTGCATTTCAGACACTGAAACAACATTAAAAAATCCTAGTATACTTACGTAAAGTACTTCATTAATCGACTTTCATAGCAGAACTTGTGATATTGATAAATTTATGTTTCTGGACAGCTGCTTAGTCAACCAGAAAACACTTCCAGAACTGTTCTTGTACCCATCTGCAGTTACTGGTTCAGCTCAAGAAGTGTGGCTTGGCTGTAGTTTACAGCAAGAGCTGCTTCTGTTCAAAACAGAGTCCATGCTTCTCAAGTGTAACCTTTCTGCAGTGTGCTTGTAGTCTAGACCTCCTTAAAGTAAGTAATTTTGCCTTATGCATTAAAAACAGTTTTTCCAAAGTTTCAGCTAGCTCTCAGAAAATTGTGGGGTTTTTTAGCTATCAAAACCTGTTCAGTAGTTAGTATTTTAAGATAGCATTAAAATGTTTTTAGATTCAAGGATTAGGGAAGTTCAAGTATTTAAAGGATGTTCCTCACAAAGAATATTCTTTCAGTAGTTTAGTTTAGTTAGCTTGAAGAACATTGCTTTTGAGTTTATTTTTTATTCCAGAGGTGAGGTTGATGCTATGTATTTCAGGTGTTTCATAAAGTGTGCCATTTGACATGCTGATGCATTTCCACTGAATCTGAACAAGATAAAACTTTTGGAGACACCTTTATCTAAAGTAGAATTTTAGGGATATTTTGATTAGTAAGATTATACATGCTTTCTTATGGCATGTCTTGAATTTAGTATAATGCCTACTGAGGTATCACTCTCACAACTGCAGAACCCAGGCCAAAGACTGCTGAAGTTAGATGGAATCTTTCCACTTGCTTCCCTGAGCATCCCATCAGACCTTCCAAAATCATCATTCAAAAAGGCTAAATCTGAGGAAGCTTTGACATACAAGAAGTTGCATTTCTGGGTCTTAAGAAATTGTCAAGAAGACCATATTGTCAGAGGAGAAAACCATTTTTGAACGCTTTGTCAGCAGCGCCTCAGATTCAGCCTTGAGAGAAGACCTCTCATGGGACTGGGGTGTCCCTTGCATGTCCAGTTTAAGCTTTCAAACTAAGTGTAAGGTACATAAAAGGTACATAAACCTGCTCGGGCACTTTCCACAGAAGCTTGGTGATTAGTGTCCATGTCTTATCACAAGTAGATAAAATATCTTCAATTGATTCATTTGAAGTGATTTAAAAAAATTTTTTTTTTCAATGCTAAAATTTGTCTTGTAAAAATCAAAGGCAAAATTCCTATGAAATTTTTGAATCGCAGGAACTGTTTTTTCAAGAAAGAAAATGAAATACTGTGAAATACTGTGATTCAGTGGGTTGAGATATTGTGCTGTTAGTTTCAGCTACATTTAATCTTGCCTAAGGCTATGTTATTTTGAATGCAAGCATTTATCTATCTTGCGTAATTCCATTTAGTTTTTAAATGCAATAAACCTGTGCTCCTGACATTCTGTTCTTGTTATTTAATGCTAAGTTGACAGATTTATTTTATTTCATAATTAGCATGTATATGTATGAGTTAAACTTAGCAGAACTGTCTGCAAAACATGATACCTCATTGCTGACAGGGAATCAGCCATGCTGCAACTATGTGTGATGCTCGGGCTCTGAAGATGTCCCAGAGCAGTAATCTGCACAGTGAATTTCAGATTGACTGTAGCCTTGCTTTTCTTAATTGTTATTTGAAATGGTGTTTGACCCTTTTGAAGAGGTCCATGGACCAAAGCTTGAAAACTGGTAGTGGAAAATGTTAAAGAGCCTGTACCTCAGAGCTTGTACAAGTCGGATGTAAAAACAAGAGAAGTTAGCATAGCTGTGCCTTCACTTGCAAGCCCTGGCTAGGGCTGGGTGAGGGATAGCCTGCATTGTGCAGCATAACAGGGAGACAAGCTTTGGATGCTTGCTGTGAAGAAGTTTGGTTTCTATTTATGGCTGGCTATTGTATAGTCTGCATTCCTGCCCAAATCCCTCCCTTTTGCTGGAGTGCTGCTCTTGGGTTCAAGTCGTTAGAGAACTGGTTGAAGAGCTCACTTGTACATTCTCCATATAATTTTAGCAACCTGCTCACAGGCTTAGTTATGCCAGGCATGATACTGAAGAGCATTTATTATCTTTGGAAGCCATTGACATGACACAAACATATGGGCTGGAAATTGTTCTGTAAGCTAATGTTGTAAGCAGTTGAAGTCAGCTGTAGATAAAAATGTCCTATCTGTTCTCTGAGTTGTAATTTCAGTGATAAGTATTGCTAAACTATAGTAGACTCAGAGGTCGAAAGGAAAGAAAAAGAAAGAATATGTTCAATTTTACACCCTTTCCATCACAATATTAATCTGTTATAAAAAAAATATATACAATAAATGCACTGATTTGTAGGTGGCAGCCCTGGAATATTACTTGCTGCTTTTGCTCTGCTGAGCCTCATTTTACAAAGACCCTTCCATTTATTACAAAGTTCAGAAAGGATGAAAAATCTTTTGTATTTGTGCTGAATGCTTTTTGACTGATGGCCCATAATGGTCATCTCTGTCGACTGTGGAGCTGGAGTCATAGTGATGCAAAAGGTAGGACAATTTTGAGGTGTTTGTACAAGTAAGAAAGGAGTTAAGCATCTCTAGTTCCCCAAAATGATAATAATCTTAGGTGATTTTTAACTGAAATCATGAACTTTTTGGATGTCAGTGTAAAATTAACATCAGTCAGATAAGGGTGGGGATTGAAATGTGCTAGGTCATGACCACTATTTGATCAAGAAGCAGCAGGTTTTATTTCATAGTTTAGGGGCTCTCTGAATTCCCATTTTATTCTGATGTTACTGTATTTGATGAACCTAAGTAGAAAGTACAAAAAAAGGGGAGGGACATTTGTGTACATGATGTGAATTACATATATAAATATGTTAAGACAAGGAGGAAGCCAGAATCTTGGAAAGATTTTAAATGTACTTCAGTGTAGTGTTGAAAGGCAAAGCTATTGTTAGAAATACAATACCAAGTGGGTTCTGACAACGCCTGTCTTGCCAGAAACAAGAAAGAATTAAATTTTATTTTCCTGTTCTTCTTTCCGTAGGAAGGATTTCTTCCCATTCCTGTGGGAAATATTACACTTTTGAATGCATTGGTGTCTCTTTAAGTAAGACCTTGAATATTTGACCAAGGCCATGTAATAACCCCTTCTTTAAGAAATGTGAATATGTTTATGTGATTTTATTTCATCTCAAGATTGTGAAAAAAAGGTTACAGTGAAATCATGTGTTTGGTGGTACAGCACAGGATGTAGTCTGTGTTCATAGGGAAGGGGGAGATAATGAAATAAGATAATTTTAGGCCTCTATGTATTCCAGATTGTGTTAGGTTCTTCCTTTCAAAATTACAGGCTACAGCCTGTGTCTTCAGAGTTTTTAGTAGTTTCCAAGTGGTTTTACACAAAGCGCTTCTGAAATCATATGGTTGCTTCATGAAAAAAACATCCCTTTTCACAGGTCAGTTAGCTGATGGAATGCAAACCACATGCTGCAGGGTAGTTATCCATGTACCATCAATATCCCTGTATGCATAGCCTTCATAGTATTTTTACACAGATCTTTTTCTTTTCTCATTTTTGCCCCATGTTCACTTAAAAAAACAACCACAGACTTGGTAAGTTTTAGTGTACTAATAAGCACTGCTGGTAGATGTATGGCTCATGTGTAGCTGCACAAGGATGGGCTTTTGTTGCTCTTGGCTTCCTTCAGTAATCCACACAGCAGTGCTGGTACTGACAGTAAAGAAAGTGTCTTTGCCCTTCTCGTCTGCCATGGCAGCCACAGGCTTGAGTTTCAGGTTTGTCTGTAAGTAGCTTGTGGCTATTTAATTTCATGTAGTCCTGTCTTGCACAGATTAAAGCCTGTTATGAAGTGCAGGTTTGGCTTTTGGGTCAGCATCATGTGTGCATGTTCTTGCAAAATGACGACTGAAGTGATTCCAAGCAGCCTTTTTCAGAGATTAATAGCTCTCAGGGGTACTGCACTTGTAAGGCACTTCCACTGTAAAGTCCTGCTTCAGAGAGTGTTATAACTGCACAATACACAGAGCTCAGCAGGGTGAAACTCAGTATTTGAAATCTAAGTCTGAAGTTGGGGAAGCCTTTTAGAACAAACCCAGAAATTCTTTTCACTGTTTTTCTTCATCCGTGTTGGATGAAGTCAGACCCTCAGAGAGGCCTGTGTTTTTTTGTTTATTACATTATTGCATTGAAGCATACACATCTAGAATAACCCTCTCTGCCTGTAACAGTTGAAAAGCTAGATTTTAAGTAGGTAATATTTTGGCAGATAATTTCTATTTGTGTGGTTTACAAACTTTATTGTCCAGCCAGCCTGATCAGTTTAATGACCACGTAGCATACTCCAGAGGTGTTACGTATTATGCCAGTGGCAGGTTCCTGCAATGCTCCATAACTGTCTATGAAGAGAAGTTCATTCATGGCAGCAGAAATCTGTCTTCACTTGCAGGAAGGCAGCTGTACTATGATGGCATCCTCTGGCATGTGGTATTACCAAGTGAGAATTGTTACTGAGATTTGGCACTGAGTTGTGAACACAGCTCATCTTTCCTTGCTATGATGTTGGTTCAAAGCTCTAATCCATTTTTTACTTCAAGTTATCTCATTGTTGCTTCAGAGAACATCTGTTGCACATTTCCCATTTATACCTGTGCCTGACTCCACTGGGTCACCTCTAAAGCTAGGGCCATAACCAGACTGTGGATGAGTAATCTTACACTGCATGGTTGGTGGTTATTCTATGAGCACAACCAACCTGTCTGATACAGTTTTCTGTGGTTTGAGCTTTTTATGTTGTTAGGATGACATAATAAGATCGTAATACATTTGTATTGGTTTGTATTTGGACTCTTCTTCTTTTGGTGGTCATAAAATTGTAAGAACATTAATAATATTACATAAGAGTAGAGAAGAGTATTTCAGTTGGAAGGAACCTAAAATGGTCATCTAGTCCAACTGCATGACCAATTCAGGGCTGAACAAAAGTTAAAGCATGTTATTACGGGTATTGTCCGAATTCATCATACAGGCCTGGGGCATCAAGCACCTTTCTAGTAAGCTGGTTCCAGTGTTTGACCACCCTCTTGGTCAAGAAATTCTTCCTAACGTCCAGTCAAAATGTCTCCTGGCACAGCTTTGAACCATTCTCACGTGTCCTATTGCTGGATACCAGGAAGAAATGCTCAGCACCTCTGTCTTCGTTCTTCAGGGGAAAGCTGTAGAGAACACTGAAGTCACTGCTCAGCCTCCTTTTCTCCAAACTACTCAAGGCAGAGTCCTTGGCCATTCCTCAGAGGACATATCTTCCAGCCCTTTCACCAGCTGCTTTGCCTTTCCCTGGATGCCTTCAAGGACCTTCCCATCCTTCTTAAGTTGTGGGGCCCAGAACTGCACATAGTACTCATGGTGGGGCCTCAGCATTGCTGATGAAAGTAGGATGATCACTTCTTGTGACCTGCTGGTTCCACTGAGTTTGATGTACCCCAGAATGCAGTTTTCCCTCTTGGCTTCCAGAGCACATGACTGACTCATTTTGAGCCTGCTGTTAACAAGTATCCACAGATCCCCTTTTTTCTGCAAGGGCTGCTCTTCAGCCTCTCCTCTTTCAGTTTTTACTTCTGCCCATCCAAGGTGCAGAATCCTAGGTCCCTCTGCAAGACTTCCTGTCATTCAAGAGAATCAACAGCACCTCCCAGTTCAGTATCATCAGCAAACTTGCTAATGGTGCATTCAGCTCCTGCATCTAAGTCGTTGATACATGTGTTGAACAGAACTGGCCTTAGGGTTGAACCCTGAGGAACACCACTGGTGTCACCACCCAGATATAGCCCCAGTCACTAAAACCCTTTGAGCTCTGACCTTCAGCCACTTCTTCATCCAGCACACTGAACAACCTCTTCATCCCACAGTTGACCAACTAGTCCAGAAGGGTGCTATGAGGGACACTGTCAAAAGCCTTACTAAAGTCCAGAAATCCTACATCCCCTGCCTTCCCTTCATCCACCAGGCAGGTGGCTATTATAGAAGGATATCAACTTACTTAAACAGGACTTTCCCTTTGAGAAAGCATGCCAACTGATGATGGCATTGTCCTTGGAATCATAGATTCAGAATGGTTTGAGTTGGAAGGGACCTTGAAGAAAATATTTACGTGAAGAAGCATAAGTTGTGCTTAACTATCCTGAATCTCCATGAAGAGAATGTGACAAACTGCATCAAGTTTTTTGTACACCACCTCTCTTCCCAGTTATGTTAATTGCAATTTACATAAGGCTCTTCTTGTTACACCTAAAACCTCTTCTCCAAAAGGCAGTTTAAAATGTCCTGCAAGCTGACAGGGTGTGTTTTTGGTTTTTATGTGTAATTACACCATTTACAGGGTACACAAAAAGTTTTGGAAGTGGTTGTCAGAGCTTTGAATGGGCTTTGTAATAGCACATGGAACATTTAAGTGGTCATTTCTTTTCTTGGTCTGTTTACAGATAGCAAAGAACTGCTTAAATGACTTCTAAAACATGGGTCTTAGGCTCAGAGTATTTTGTTAGAGTCTTTTGTTTGCTTGTTTTTCTTCAGAGTGCATTCTATTTATTGAATATTTTTTAGTGTGAATACCAAGAATAGTTAATTCTTTGATTTACAAAGAGACTTACTGGAAAATAATTAGCAGTTTCTGCTTCGGATGTCCTTCTTAGTTATTCTACTTCAGTTGAAGGACAAATAGCCTTTACCAATTTGTATTTTCTTTTGAAAGCTGCCAGAAATTATGTACAAAGTACTGAAACTTCCAATTCCTGGGAAAAAAATAGTTCCTGTTCTCAGTTGCTCAGCCTTACCCTCTTTTTTTCTTATTGTAAGCTTAGTTGACTACCTCCTGTTTATAGAATAAACTCACAGTATCATAGAATAATTTAGGTTGGAAGGGACCTCTAAATATATCTAGTCCAACTCCCCTTGCAGTAATCAGGGACACCATCAAATAGCTTGTTTAGAGCCTTGTTAAGCCACACCTTGAATATCTACAGGGATGAGGCCTCAACTACCTCCCTGGGCAACCTGTTCCATTTGTGCACTGCACTCATGGCAAAGAACTTTTCCCTAGCACACAGTCTAAGTCTACTCTTTTCTAATTTAAAACCATTGTCCCCCATCCTATCATTACAGATCCTTGCAAATAGTCCCTCCCCACCCTTCCTGTAGGGCCCCTTCAGACACAGGAAGGTCACTATTACGTGTCCCCAGAGCCTTCTTTTCTCCAGGCTGAACAACCCCAGCTCCCTCAGTTTGTCTCCAGAGGTGTTCCAGCCCCCTGATGACTTTTGTGGCCTTCCTCTAGATCCATGATCCATGTCTATATTGAGGGCTTCAGAGCTGGATGGAGTACTCCAAGTGAAGACTTACTGAGCAGAGTGAAGTGGCAGAAATCAGAAGATTTTATCAGGAGACCTCCTCTGGCAGACAAAACCTGCCTCTGAGTAGCTAGAGGCAAATTTTAGTCAGTAATGATCCAGCAGTGAAACCTCTGTTTGGCCGTGTGTATTTTCCCACTTCGCTTATCACATTTAGTAAATTCATTTTTGAGGAAGGGTTTTATATTTTAACAATAAAATCTCAAGTCAATTTGTTTGTGCAGTGACTTAGTTTAAAAAGCTTGGAAGTCTTTGTTCCATTTGTTTCTGTTGTGCCAGAAACTGAAAATACCCACTTGGCTAGTTGGTCATGGCATCTTCCTGCTTGCAGTAATCTGGTGTGGGAAAGGGAACAGTTTTAAGTGTGCTCCAACTGGACTTTTAAAAACTGCAGCGTCTGCTTCTCATTCAGAAAGAAAGATTCAAATCCTAACTAAGCTAAAACAATAGAAACAATGAGAGTGTTTTACAGTTTAAAGTAATTCTTGAAAACAAACTGTTACATGCCAGGATTTGACACATCTTAAGTGTTGTTGCTCTCTTCCCCTGGCAAGAATCAGAGTAATAAGTGGGGCAATATGACAAACCTGTTATGTAGTGTGCTTTGTAGCTGATGAAAAATGTTGTGGAGGCATAGAGGAATTTGGGAAGGGAACTCAGCTGTTTTACTAGGATATTATCTCCCCTTTGCATGACTGCATGTTGAGGAGGCTGATTAGTGTTTGCACCTCTGCTTTACTAGAAAGAAAGGAATATTGAGAACTCCTGCTTGTGTCTGTATCTCCTACTGCTTACGCAAGAAAGGGGAAGGGATCAGAAGAAACTTGTCAACTGAAAAACCTGGCACATAGTTAGGATATACAATACATGATGACTGAACCACTCCTGAAATTATACTTTCAAACTGCAGCTGTACTAAGCTCCAGAGTTCTAACATCTTTCTAGGGGACAAAACACAAGCACTAACTCATCTGCAGATATTTAATGTAGTAGCTTGTATGTGTGACCAGGTAGGGTTTTGCATGCTTCATCCTATTACTTCTCTAACTGCATATGCTTATGTTGCAAGAAGGAAGAAGGAGCAGCTCTGTGTGTGCTGGACTTTCACCCTCCCTGTTACTCACTTGCTGACCTGGAAGCGTTTAGGTGGATTGGTGCAACTCAGGTCTGAGCTTTCTTTCTGTTGCCACAAATTGGTTTTGGGTATGGTAGGCTGACATGGATTCTCATGACTTTGAGTTCACATTGAATAATTTAGTGAGCAAGCCATAAAATTTTGACGACTTGCCTTTGAACGAACTCACTGTTCTCGTAATGTAGCTTTGAAGCTGCCCTTCCAGAGGGATGCATGTTTATTTTTGCAAGGGTCATTCTCTAAATAATTTCTTTTCCTGGATCCTTTTGTATTTCCAGAAAAAGGCTGAACCTCTGCATGACAGCCAGGTTTACGTCATCTTTCTGTGGATTCAGGGTGCTCCCAATACAGGTGGCTTTCCAGTAGTATGGAGCAACATCCTACAAGTCGCTTTCTTTTCCATACAACCTCCTTTTGGTGCAAACCATTGCTTGTTTTCTGCAAGTCACTCCGAGGCTGGCAAAGGAGCCCTTAGCTTGCTTTTAGCTTGGTACCAGAGTGACAAAGCAGGTCTACCAGGAAGATTCTAGCAGTACCAGCCAGGCCTGGACACCCTGGGAGGGTGCCAAGTCCACACACCTCAGCTGAATTGCTTGTCCATTTCTTGTATCCCAGATGTATGTGTAGGGTCTTGAAAAAAAATACGTGCCATCCTTCTTGCTCTGTTCATCTTTATGGAAAGGCTGTGCCTAACCATGTATTTTGCTCTTATTCCTTGTTATTTGAAACACATGACTATAATTCAGTTAAATACTTTGTGGTACTGTTTTCCATGCCTGTTACTCTAACATAAATGTACTGTTTTGCAACATGACTTTTTGATCTACATAAAACCAGGAAAGAGACAGGGGGAGAAATGTGGGATGGGGTTGAAGTGGAGGAAATTTGCCACAAAGGCAGCAGGTGGAATACATTTTAGTCTACTTCATTGAGATAACCACAAAAAATAATGGGAGCTTTGTGGTTTTTATTGGCTGAGTGCCTGCTGTGAATAGAGATGTATTTCTTTAACCTGAAGGTGGGTTATTCCTTGCCACAAAGTCATTCATGTACCTTAGGATCAGGCAAACATTTATTTTCTCCCAGCTGGCTCCTCCCCTCCTTTGATGCTTGCTTGAACAAGGGTGGTCTTACTAAGTCAGAATTTGATTTGGTAAGGTGTTTCGTGGCAAACTGTTGCTGCAATATGCTGGAGCTTATTTTTTGTGTCTGGTGAGAAAGATTATTTTTTTTTCCCTCTAGACATGTATTACTTCTGCCTGATTTCTCCCTCACTCAAGTACCAAGACGTTATGGGTTAAATGCAAGACAGCATTGATGCTGAAACAAATTAGTAACCCAGTATGTTAGTATTTTATGTGATCTTTCGTGAAATGTTTGCTTAATATTATAGTTTATAGCCTTGTCCACTTCATTGGTGGTTTTTGGATTTTTTTTTTAAGTTTCTTCAAATGACAAAGCTAAACTACAAAACTAGAAAAGTGCCACCAAGCAACAAGAAACTGTTTTCATTTGCTTATTCTGTTGATGGCCATTTGTGGAATATGTTCAGAGCTACTTGACTGCAACAGCATCTTGTAAGTGTAAAGTGAGAACATGATGGGAATATTTACTAGGTGACTGGTCTTCTTCCCAGATCTTGCCTGTAACATATGTGCTGTGTTAGAATTCTTCCTTGCTTTGATGGGTACTGGGCTAAATCACTATTTTAATTTTCTTCATTTTCTCAATTAAAAAAAAACCAAAAAACACCATGATTTTTTGCCAAGGAATTTTGCTGCCCTCAAAGTAAGGATGACTTGCGCTGCTTGTGTCTAGCTACTGCCTGCAGGACAAAACAGGGACAAACATCTAAACCACATTCCAGGCCACTGATACTTGTTTCATTAGTGCATTGATGGCGTTAATTTAAACAAAACCAGCAACAACAAAAACAAAAAAGCACATCAATCTGTAACAGAAAGAAAAGCAATAAAAGAGTTTGTTTTCTTCTGCTTTTCTCTCCCTGCCCCACCCCACCCACTTTAAGATTTCACAAAGGTGACGTTCTTATAAAGCTAGTACACAAATACATTTTTTCTCTTTTGTGTAACTACATTCAGCAAAACTGTGATGGTTTGAGTTCCTAACAGACATTTTCCTCTGCAAGGGGCAGAACAGGTTGGAATAGCTGGAATCCAGCAGGGGTAAAGCCTATGGCACGGGATGGGGATTTAAACCAGGTGCCTGCTCTATTAACTGTCTTCAATATTGTTGTTTTCAGGTGTGTAGGCAGCAAGCAAGATTTTTGTGATGGATTAGTTTCAGAGTGACAAATTCTCTCAAATCATACTTGCTAAAATTTGTCTTTTCTTGGAATGTTTTTATGCAGTCTTTGAGTTTTCACTGGGAATGTGTTCAATACTGATGGAGAGAAATGGGAAAATAAATGCTAATCTTTCTGCCTATTAAACTTTACTAATATTTCCAGAAGATTTTTTTTTAGATAACCCAAAATTCTGCAAATCAGTTGCAGGATGGTCAGCTAGAAAGCTCCTTAGCTTTGCTATATAAACCTATTGGTGGATTTCTTTTGCATGCAGAGAAAAGAAAGTATTTTTCTGAGATTCTGAGTTTTCCCCGAGCTCAGCTTAGAGAGCAAACAGGCAATCTATGATAGCTTTTCATCTTCAGGAATGATTGAATAGCAAGTCATGTCAGTATTGGCAGAAGAACACCATTGAATGGAATGTAGAGCAAATGTTTGTTAAACACATCTTATGACACTCTGTGAAAATTTAACTGAACGTTCAGAACATTTAAATAATAACAAAATAAAAAGTAGGAGAAGCCAGTTATGTTAGTATTTTGAATTTGATGGTTTTCTCTCCTGCTCCCCCCTCAAGGTTTAAGATATCCATTGTCTTAACTTCCAAAGACACCATTATGTTATATTTTTAAGAAACTTGGCTTTGCATGTAAACTATTAAACTCTAGACAGCCCTGGCAAGTGCTGCAAATGGTCAAGTTGTGTGAATGATTGCTTAAGAGGCTTCAGTTTGCTGCTTCCAATGTGCTGTTGTCTTTATTTGCTGTTCAGTGATTACTAATAGGCATAGGAAAGAATGAGCCAAAAGAGAAGTCCTAAAGAAATTGATTAATGCCTTAAGTAGCTGAATGGCTCAAAAACTGGAGACTCTCTATTGTCTGTTTTAATTTTCTTGGGGTGCATTTCACATGTTACTTCCAACAGTCATTATACAGAATAGGGCACTGGCCTTAATTCTTTGTAACAGTGTATTTTCTATTTCTGTTTATTCTTTGTGCTGCCTCTTGTTCTGTCTTCTGAGATCTGAGCAACAAAGAAAGATGCCTGACTTCATCACAACTTAAGAAATTTCATCATTCAGATCCAGTCTTTGATGTCTTCTAAAATATGATGGATCTTCTTACATGATCCTCGGTGATGATATTCTTTTGTTCTTATTTGGGAGTGAGTTTTGGCTACTCAATAATAAATACGTAGACAGACTGAAGGCTCTTGCTGCAGTTACTTTTATTTTAATGGTTTACTTTAATTCATTTAGCTTTTTTTTTTTTTTTTTTTTTTTTTTAATGGTCTTTGCTTTCAGGAAATGTCATCTCAAGCTGTGAGATTTAAATGTGTCAGCAGCAAGAGGGCCATCTCAGAACCAGGTGAGACATGCTTAGGTGGCAAGATTCAGGAGCAGTGGAAACACTCTGAGGTTGCCCATGTTCTTGTGTGATAGACAGTACACAAATCTTACTGGAGCTTTGTGCGAGTTTCTTGAGAATCATGGAATCATAGAGTGGTTTGGGTTGGAAGGGACCAAAAAGATCATCAAGATCCAAGGCCCCTTGCATGGTCAGGGACACCTCCCACTAGACCAGGCTGCACAGTGCCTCATCCAGCCTGGCCTTGAACACTTCTAGGGAAGGGGCATCAAGAACCTACCTTCTGCAGTATATTACCACCCTCATGGTAAAGAATTTTTTCCTATTATCTAACCTAGATATACTCTCAGTTTAAAACGATTATCCCTGGTTCTATCACTACCCTCTCTGGTGAAAAATGGCTGGGCTGTAGTTGTTTTAATAAATAGTGATCAGCTTGTTCATATTTAATGAAAATGTGTGTGCTTCTGTCTGAAGCCTGGTTTTGGCTGAGGCTGCAGAAAAGCTGATGAGTAATACCTCTCAAATATAATCAGCTTTTTCTGTTTGAGATGGTCTCAGATAGTCACAAAGCCCAGGTGGTATTTTGAGAAACATGAGGAGTCCCTGTGTAAGGGTTCACTCTTGGTGTTGGTGCTGTCAGTGGTGCCAATATTAGAACTGAAATGGGGAAAGGGCTCCCCCAACATTTTTCCTAACTTTTCCTGGTGTAAGTTAGCACTGGACAGCAAGTTTGACTTGTACTGCAGCCAAATTGTTTACCTTGTACTGTTTTCTTTTTACTCTGTGGAGAAGCTGTGCAAATGTCAGGTTTTGTCTGGTTCAAGTCTTGAAGGAATAGAAATTCTTTAATTGAAGTTTAACATTATCTGTAAAACCAACCTGTGGTTAATTGAGTTTTGATGTTACTGAGAAATCACATGGTAGAACAGTGTGATTTAAAGAATCTGGCATATAATTATAGGAAACAAATGCATATGTTTAAAGGAACTTTTAGCATATCTTTAAGACACTGAGTCGTTAAGTAACTTTAATACCATTATGCCAGAGATGAAACATAGGCTGTGTGCTGCAGTAACTTAATTTGGAGAAAGGGAAGGTTGCCTTCATGAGTATGTAGTAGTGGATGTGCAAGACTTTAATCTCAGAAATCTACTATTTACAGCATGCAAAATGTTTTATTAAAACACACAGTGTTTATCGCAATTCAGCAACTCTGTAAAATAATTACCACATATTCTGCAGACCACAGTTCGCTAATCACTGATGGAGCAGGGAAGGGGATCTAAAATGGAATGTAAAGTATAATGTTAGGGGTGCTTGCCTTGGTTTTCCCTCATCATTTAAGATGGTAAACAGCAGGAAGGTTTCTCATGAGAGGCTCAGATTTTCCTTGTTTCCAGTTATCTCCAGTGCCATCAAACTGCTGAGCATTATAAAGTCATTTTGTAATGTTGTTTATCAAATTAAACTTGAAGTAGTTATTATCAAGCTGTTTATCTTGGAAGTTTGTTACTTCTATTTTAGGCCTGAAAAAGAATTTGAATTTCCTCCTTGTTTCCATCTGTCTCCTAATTGAGTCCATTGCTGTGCTAGCGTTCTCTACAAACCTTACTTTTAACAATACACTGCTTTTAAAGGGAAAATAACAGCAAAATTGATAATAACTGGGCCCATTAAAACTTCTCCAGAAATCATAAACATTCCATCTTCAAAACAGTTAAATATTTTGGTTTAGAGTGCCAGATTCCAGTGAGTTTTGTCCCTAAAACTCAGATGCCTAAAAATCACACTTTATTTTCTAGCCTTACCAGGCCTAGGCCAGTTGAAACAAGTTTTATAATGGAAATGAAAATACTAAAACAAAATCTGTTGAGCAAAATGGAAGCCAGCCTAACTGCAGGCATCCAAGGTAAATGTTCTCAACTACCCACTGGAGGTACCTGCCTTTCTCAGTGCATATGTAGATTACATACATAAAACCAAGTGCTTAAGTCCTTTTCTAGCACCCAGCTCCTCTTTTCTGTCAGAAATTTAAAGATATCCCACAGGATGCCATTGTAACCACCTAAGGGCAGTAAAACCTTGCCAAATGCGGTTTTGTTGAAATAATGTCATTCTGTACCAGGAGTTACTCCTTGCTGAAATGGAATGAACAAGACCTGCCCCAGTCTCTGTGACACTAATATTACTGTTTTGTACCAAAACAGCCTTGGTCTGGTTTGAAAATGATGGAACATAAACAGACCAGTAATCCAGGAACACCATCCCTTCAAGACTAAAATCTTAAGGGATACACTGGACTCAAGAATTTGAATTTTGGACAAAAGATTTCCATTATTGTTTTCCAGTAATCCTCACAATAAGGGCTGAACTTTCATTTCTTGATTAACCAAGTTTTCCAAAGAAGCTTTAAGAAATATTGCTTGGTAGCTTATGGTGTGAATGCAAATTACTGTCTTCAGTCTGCATCATCTACTGTGATCATCTAGCGGTTCACTTTTCATTTCTCCATGTTAATGAGTCCTCCAGGAATTTTTAATTTTCTAATTAATTTTTATCTTTTATTTTTTGTGGACATGTTTTTCTGCTCTGCTTCCACTAATAGAATTATAAATCTTCTGGAAATAATTTATGCAATAAAAACAGTTCATACAGCAAAAATCTGATCTTTAATTGTATTTATCTTCAGTTGCTTACAGTAAGCAGGGTCTGCATAATTCCTGAAGGGTAGTGCTTGTTCTCCATTTTATTTCTGAGAAATTAATTGCAAAGAGCAGTATTTCAAATCCCAAACTGCATTGTTGACCTCTAATGAAGTCCACAGATTAGGTGGTACATTAATTGGTTCCCCAAAGTAAGAGCCACTACAATAAAGTGCATTTGTAGTGTAAAAATTTGTATTTGCTTCTAAAAGTTTCTTCTGCAAAAGTTGTCAGAGTAATAATCCATATGCTTTTTGTTCAGAACATCCTATCAAAATCTCCACTAGCATTTCTATGAAGCATGACTGATGCAAGCTCATTTTTTAAACCTGTTTGAGTAAGCTTCCATCTCCATAATCACCTATGATTTTATAGCAGAACTAAACCTACATGGTTTTGTTACTATTTTAAAATTTTGATGCTTCAAAATTTGTTGATTCTGGGTTTAATTATTACATAAAGAGCAGCAAGTTTGAGAAACTTTTCAGATATTTTTAACTGATGAAATCAAATGCCAGACTATGGAAGATGGCTGAAACGTGGGGATGAGTTTCTAGTGCTGTGTTCCAGTAACACTTCAAATGAGGCAGTGAAGATCTTCAGCATCACTGCTTGGTCAATGGCATCACCATTGTTATTTCAAGTGTTTTCAGGATGTTGCTAGAACAAGCAAATCATTCATTCATTTTCTTTTAAACCATCTCCAGGTTAAAGAGCAGGAGGAAACCAGGGCTTTTTGATGTGCAGTTGTCATCCACTACAGAGGCTGTTGTCATCATCTAAGTAGTCTCTCCTAAAAGCATCTTGAACTGTGATTTTCTTCCTCAAACATGATTCCTTGCTGTTGAAAAAGATGAAAGCCTGGGGCATGAAAGTCAAGTAGGTACTTAAGGAAGAATAAGGAATTGCAGGTTATCTAAGTAAATGTGGATAAGCAGCAGCAGCAGCAGGCATAGGTGTTCAGCTGAGAGCAGGGGAGCTTTTGGTTTGGGTGGAGTGAAAGGGCAGCATTGGAAGGAGGGAGAGGGCACTATTTCAGATGAAGCTCCTGGTTGTAGCATCATTGCCATTCACGTGTTAAAGCAGGATCACAGCAGCAGAATACCCTACAAAGCAGGCCTGAGCTTGAAATTGTGCAGTTTTGAGAAACATCCTTGTACAAGTACACGTGTGCATGCGCTCAGACCATTGGAGTGTTTGAAACCAGGTGGAAGTTCTGGTTCATGTTCACATCACCTGGTAGTGCAGACTCACTGGGATGCTGAGTAGGTGGCAGTGGTAGGTTATGTAGGCTTTGTCACTATGGTGCCAGGGATCACTTATGCCAAACAAATTAAAAAGACAAAGCATTGTGATGTCTATTTCTATGAGTACAAATAGGACTAAATTTTACTTACTACTTGACTTAAGGCTTAATGGAAAATAGTTTGGGGAGGGAGGGCAGGGAATAGGGAGAAGAGATGTAAACTAAACTAAACTGAAGTACCCCTCAGCGTACCTTGATGCAGAGTCCTCTATGTCTACATCAGCAATTTAAAGGGGATCTAACTTGACTAGTTTCCTGTAGGACTATACTTGAATCTGAATGAACCTCCTCACTTCCCTGTCAGCCACACAGACATAAAGAACCCAGGAGTGGCTGCTTCAGGCCCTCAGTGTGGTTCAGTTGTGAGAAAATTGCTTGTGTGAACACAGTGTCAGATGCAAGCGCCTCATACAGTCTGAACTGTCTGAAACTTGATTTGTCCTGCCCTGTGTGATGTACATGTAGTGGCATCAAGGAATTTGTTTAAAATGAAGATGTTAGAAATCCCACCTGTTTTAGACCTGCTGACTTCATGCATACGCACACAGACACACATCTAGCTGAAAATGCATAACATCTGGAAGACGACTGTAAATGCCATTGGCTTTTCTGAATGGTAAAAAGATCGGATAATGTTTTATATGAGCTTCTGATAATATCACTTCTAAAGAATATTATTCACGTCTGAATCATCCATTTGTTTTCATGCTGTTCTCTGTCACTACAGCTACTTCAAGACTTTCTCACATGAGCTGCCAAAGACAAGTCACTGGCCCTGTGACGTTGTGTACAACCTCTTCTCCCAAGGGCTAGGAATTTTATTCTGGTTGGACTGTGGTGGATGTTTGAGTCAGGGCTTTTGTTGTGGCTCTCTGGAGATGGATTCTCAGATTTTGGCTGCTGTTTGCTTTAGGAATTGAGAGGGTATAAAAAGTTCCAGTTGTGGTAAGACAGCACAAACATCTGCTGAAGAGTGGGAGGAGGAGGAGGTTGCTAACCAAATACAGCAGCGGGGAGCTTTAGTTCCTTCTTCATTCTCACCTCTAGATGAGAACCTGCCATAATAAAAGGCCTGGCACCACAACACAAGCTCCAGAGGGAAACAGGTCTCAGGTCAGCCAGCTAGGGAAACCTCAAAAGAAAACACTAAAACTGAATATGTGCTGGATATAGTTTTGGTAGATTAATTCACTCCCTTCTGTCCCCAGTGCAGTTCAGAATTTACATTTGAACTCCAGGGAAGGAGAGAGCAAGGCAAACTTGTGCAGTCTGTTTCCTCTGAAAGTAGTGTCAACTCTTACACACCAAAGTTATGATTCCTGTGTCAAAAAATGAGGGAAACAGATGGGAAAAAAAAAAAAAACCCAACACATAAATAAAGGTATGTTTAAAATAATATCCTGTAGTAACCATCAGAACAGTCTCCTCATTTATGGGAACATGCAGGTCCTCATTCGCTGTCTTGAGGGGTGGGAACAAGTTGCAATTTGTTTGTGTGGCATGCAGGATGTTTTATCATTCTCTGAAAAACAAACTACTGATTCAATTAATGATGATATATTAGTTGTATAAGGAACAGAAGACAGAAAATTCTGGGAAGGGGTGAAGAAAATAGGGAGGTAGGCTTCTTACAAAATGATAAAGAATCCTGATCTCAAAAGTTGCAGGTAAAAGCTGCCAGCAGAAACGAAGCAAATGTAGATTAGAAATTTTGTAAGCAAATATTATCTCTATTAGAGAAGACTAGAAAAATTAGGTGAAAGTTTGAAGTTCCCATCATCTAACTTAAAAGTTGAATTGTTGGCTTTCGTAGCTTTACCACATCATTTCAGCTTCAGATTTAATCAGTGTTCACACTGTCAGGACAAGATCCTGAAAGTCATCGTGGAAACCAAGTAGCAGTCTGTGTGTTTGCTCTCATCTCTGAACACCACGTTTGCCCCTAGATCTGCAGCTTTGTTTCTGCAAATTCCTTTTGAAAGATGATGAGGGTGGGTGGGATTGAAATGGAGAAGTTTTCCAACCTGTTCCACCAGGTGTTGGGGAGGAATAGAGCAGTGTCAGGGTGGCTGACATCCCATGTCAGCAGCCCCTGCCCTGTGGGATGTCCGGCTGAGAGGTCTCAGGAACTGCTCTGCCTTATGCTTCCCAGCTTTAGGAGGAAAGGACCAGAGTCTCAAATGGGTTTTGAAGATGCTTTTTGTCTCTGATTACTTTTTAACTTGTGTTGTAAAGGGGTGGAGGAGCAGGGCATTCTGCCATGCTGCCAACGTCCCTTGTTGCACTTGAGAGAGACTGTGGAGTCTATACACCAGCCAGTTAAAATAAATATCAGAGTTACAGCTTTCTGTGTTTCTTCAGAAAGCATGGGCCTTGAGTAGTCTTTTTCTGTTGACACTGTCAACTAAAGATGTGGTTGTGTTTCACTGGAAAAGCTTTTGTGAGGTTTGATGTCTTAAATCTGTGTTGTGTGGTAACATTTGCACTAGTGGGTACCTAAAAGACCACAATTAAGAAAGTGCAACTAACGAAGTCTAAGTTTTTATACAGTTGGGATCATAGATGTTGTGGATCAAAACTGTCTTGTGTATATTTTCTGCCAAAGTATCTCACCAGATTGGTGGTAGAAACTGTAAATTTAGCAAGTTTTACCTTTAAATTACACAGACAAAATGCAGAGCTTATCATGGAGAGGTATTTCGCTTCTAAGTATCACCTCAGTAATCAGGGCCAGGTTTAAAAGGAAGCAGCAGGGCATGCAGGCTTAACAGTGCCAGAACCAGAACCTGCTATGCCTGGAGTTCTGGTGAGCGTTGCTGTGTCTCAGTATTGTAGGACAGAAAGGAGAAGGGTCATCCCTTCTGTGGTGGCTGCAGCAGACAGTGTAATGGGCACCTCAGTGATAAGGCCTTGTATTTCTTAATATATTAAAGGTAAGGGGGAAAGTTTTTGTGTGAGGAGCTTCCTGTCTCATTGTCACTATGTATATTTCTTTCTTAAAAGTTTCAGTCTCTTAGGGAAGTGCATCAAGTCTGAATTGTCAAGGGGTCCAAAAGTCATATATTTCATCTTATATTTCTGTTGGCTTTCTTTCTCTTTGCTTAAAAAAGAAGAAGAAAAAGAGCTTATTGTGGTTTAATTTCCCTTTTAAGCCAGTTGAAATTATGGGTCATCTTTTGTTTGTGAAGGCATTGTTTAGTTTGAAGAGGAAAGAGTATTTAAGGACAGTAATTTGCAACCCAAGTTAGTCAAGCACTCTTGTGTTTTTAAAGTTCAGTTCCTCTCATTTCTTGACAATTTTGGTTACAATTTTTCTTTGTGCCTTTTTGTTTAGATGCATTTTATTTATTTATTTTAAGTTTCTAAACTTCCACCATCTTTCTTTTTGTCTAGTCAGAAATATTCAGGAACTGATGTTCCTAAAATTCCATCTCATGTTATTACAGGTTTCTACCAGAGAACTTGGCATTGGGTGGGAGTGTAAGTTCATATATATTTTTAATTTGCTTTTTGAAATCAATGATTTTGGGTTGTAATCTGCCTAAACTGAGCAAAACTCTTCAAAAATTACTGTAATAATCCACAGTTTTTAATCTTCTGAGATTTTAGTTTGAGTTTTAATGCAGCGTGTTTTGGGGTTTGTTTTTTGTTTTTTGTTTTATAACCTCTGCCACTTTCTGAAACCTAAGTAATTGCTATTATCTCATGAGGTAAAAGAGCAATTTCCTCTTACAGACTTGCTTGTGGCACCTGGCCTGAAAACATGTATTCATCAGTGACAAATCTCCTCAAAGCTTTCTAGCAAGAGAAACTAAACTTCTTCTGAGGATTGACTGAAAAGTCTGTGTAAAATCTGGCTATCTCAGAAAATGGTGTGTTATGACCTAATGCTCGGGGGTGTTTTTACTTGTTTTTAATCCATTTTTCTTTGTTTGACTCTGTGGTGGTACTGCAGCTCAAAATCCCTTTGTGAGCACAAGTACCATGATATGGGTATGATTTGGTGGTGGCTGAAAAGGGAAGTTCAGCCTGTAGGTAATTCCTGGTCCCTAAAACATGGGATAATAGAAAAAAAAGGAAGAGACCTGCACAGTAAAACACCAAGCTTTTTATTTAATTGTTTTCATAGTTATTCTTTTGTGGAAAACAATATAAAAAAAAAGGAATGAGCTAGTTCTCTGGAGCTGAGCAGTGCTGATTAAATTGCTTGTATTTATTTAATCACAGTAAATGTACCTGATACAAAGCAATGTTTTATTTTGGTGGCTGGTGGTCTTCTCTGAACACATGGTGCTTTCAGAGTCGCATCCCCCGCTGCCCGCCACCAGGCCTGTCAGCACTTTCATCTGAGCTGTCCTTACTTCTTCCTGCTGGGAGAAAGGATGACAGCTCATTTTATCTGCCTTGCGAACAAACACAAAAGCTGGATTTCCTGCATGGTGGGTTTTTTTTTTCTTCTCCTCTGTGGGGATGAAGGCTTGTATATGAAGAAACACTGATTAATTCCAGCTGTCTCATTTGCAGCTGAGGATGGGTCCCAGCTGAAATGCTGGAGACACCACAGCAAGAACCTGAGCCCAGTTGTGAAATCAGAGTTTGAGCACCTCAGACATAAGAGATGGGAAATCTAGCTCTTAACCTTGGGGCACGGTCTTCTGCATATGTGTTATCTGATCTGTGTTGTGTACCTAATCTGTGTAAGCATGATTAAGCCATTATAATGCTCAATACTAAACAGTTTGCTGCAGGTTTTGTAAAAAGGAAATTATATACTACTGGAGGTCTGGGAGTGGTGTTTGTTGCAAGAGCAAGTGACTGAATATTAAGTTTTTGATGCAAGAGCTGAATGGAAGATCTCACTGGGAAGCTCTAAACCAGTGTCTTGTTTCCCTTCTGCCCCCTTTTACTTCTGCCCCTTTTGTATTTTACCTCTTTTTTTTTTTTTTTTTTTTTTTTTTTTTTTTTCCCCAAGAAGAAGCTGTGAATTGTTTCTGGGGAAAACAAAACAAAACCTTAGTAATAAAAGAGATTTTTTTTTTTTTTAAAGTTTTATGAGAAGGGCATCTTTATAAGAAAACCTGACATATTTTGCATATCCTTTCCCAAAAGGGGAATGAACTCTGAAGAGTTCACTCAAGCTGGTATGTAAACTTGATGCTATGAGCGGGGCAGGGCAGAGGACAGGTTAGGAACAGAGAAAAGGGCATTAATGTCCAGCAAGTATTTGTATTACAGAAAACATATAAAATCTTTCATGAACCTAATGAGATATATCCTTTTGTTTCCTTTGCTCTGTTTTTTTCCTTAATACATGTTCTAAAAACTTGTATGGAATATGTATGTTAGTTGGAGCTGTGGCCTTTGCTAAGGGCCAGTGAAACCTTTTGAATATCCTTTTGCAGGCCATATGTTAATACAGATCTTTGATTTTCTGTTCCATCATCAGATAATATAGCCATTTTATCTGAAATTAAGCTGTAGTCTATATATAGCCCAAGAAGTGCTGGCTACTGACTCCCGCCTGTTTAATTTTTATTTTGTCTCAATTTGGTTCAAAAATTCAACTTTGTTCTGTACGATTCTCATATATACAGTGCAGTATTTCAGCCTGGTTTTGCACCATACTTTTCTTTCTAAAAAGGAAGAAAACTTCTTAATGTTTATATTGATTTATGTGATTTGGATGTAATTTAGGATGCCGGATTGAAACTAGCAGGAGAGGGAAGTGTAGAATAAAATTGTATTGTATGGGTTTGGTTTTCTACCCCCAGGTGACTGACTGTATATGGTGCTCTCTGGAGATGTGAGTTCTAAAAGCAGACGCAATATATTCATGTATGAATATTGTCATAAGTTGTTGATGTACACCTAAAATTTTACTGCAGGCATTGTAACATGTTTTCAACATCAAAAGAGTCAGTACAGTCCTCTCTATTTTTTTATTGTGACATTGAACACTGATGTGGTTTATATTTTGAATTCCACCAGACAATACTTCTTCTTACAATGATACTTTTAACTTACTTTTTTTGGTGATCTCTTTCTGCTTTCCAATAGTTATTTGGAACACTTCACAAAGAAGTTGAGTATCTTTAGGAAAAATGCATTTTGCAATGTGGCAATTACAGCTGGCATGGAAGTGGCTCAGAATTATTGTTTTTATGGACAGCCTATTTGGTTTGACTTTTTTCCTTTTTATAGGGGCTCTGATTACTCTTTATTTTTACACATGATGTTTACTGAGATCTATAATTTTCTTTCAATCAGATGCTACGCCAGCTGGATTCATGTTTCAAAACAAATTACCGCCTTTTCTTATTTTAAAACTTTTAATTCCCCGCTTTTTAGAAATCTTATAACTTGGCAGGCATTTCTGATTTAATACAACTCTTTGGTTTTGGGGGTCTGCTGTGGCCAAAATCTCTATTGTTTTCTCTTCCTATGACTAAAATCCTTTATGTTATTTTGTATTCTATAAACTGTAGAGGAATTTTGCAGAGTTCCAGTTTCCTGGAAAAAAATTTCCAAGACGATTCTCTCTTGCATGCAGCTGTGTACTTTATCCAGCTACCTGCTTCTGTGTTGCTCTCTAACATTGCTTGAAATTTTTCCTGTCTTCCTTTGTGGATCTGCTGTTTGTCCTTTTATTTTCCACTTTCTGCATAGCTCCCTGCAGCTAGTCCCATTACAGATGAAGGTTTTGCAACTGTTTTGTTGGGTCTCTGGTGTAACATAGAGCACTGTAGATGACTGTGGTCTGCTTCTGTTACTTGCAGTCATTTTTCATAGCAGCCAGTAGTGAGGATAAAGTTGGGGCAGAGTTAAAGAGCTGTGAAAGGTGCAGTGTAAATCAGTACACAGTGCTTTTAGAGTCATTTATAAAGCTTGTAAATAAAAAGGCAAATGGCAAATATGTGCCCCCTTGAAAAGCTGAGTCTCTGAGTGACTGTCATCAGTAGATGCTGTTTTTAGGGACTTTAGGAAGCTTTATATCAGACTGTGAGAGAAGAGTGATAGGAGAACACCAAAAATACCAAGGTGATATGGAAGAAGATGAGGTGAAATGAGAACCAGTAGAACAGCTGTAAAAGTGGCCATGTGGAGATGAGGCTGCCTGCGGGGAAAGCCAAGGCTCTGCAGGCAAGTTGGCTGCAGACCTGGGTGTGTGGGCTGGCATCTCCCTGCCTCCCAAGTGCTTCCCTTGCTGCCTAGGGGGGTGCCATTGGTAGCAAACTGCACAGTCAGGATGGGGCAGCAATAGAGAAAGTGAAATCAGAGAGTAGGAAAAGACAGAAATGAGGAACAGGAAAAGAAAATGAGTTAGTAAATCCTAAAGCAGTGCATTGTGTTGATGTTGCTGAGTTGCCATGCATTTATGCATGTTGATGTTGGCTTTCTGTTGTTAGAAGGATCTGCTAGTGTTTGTAAAGTCATTTGAATATGAAAAATGAGTTTCCTAGGATGCATTGATGTGGTCATTCTAGGCAGTGCTTTAGGCAGATTGAAATAAGACTTTATTAAGTCTCTGCTTATAAGTTGCATAATCCAGCATCTCTGGCCTATTTATAACTAAGAGGTCTTGATATAATTTCACTCACAGATTGGTTTACCTGATTGATTTTTTTTTCTTTCAATCATACTCCATTAGCATAATGTCCTTGTGTAAGTTACCTTTTTCAATAAAAGGCCAATAAGAAATACGTGATGAGTTGAAGTTCCGTATAACCTGTGACAATTAAATTGCAAGGTTTAGTCTGAAAACAAAAGGTATTGAAGGAGATCAGATCCAGAGTAACACAAGTGGTAGGATTTCTGAATTTCTTATAGAATTGTAGCAATAGAATAATTTTGAAGTTGCTGTAGCATCTGGTACTGCTGTTTAATTAGTGTGTGGGGAGTCAAACTCCTTTGAGACAAGAGCACCCCATCTTGGATGAGATGCTGACTTGCAAAGTAGAGGTAGTTCATGTTTTCTTAGTCTGCTTGTCAAAGAAGGATAAGCTATCCAGCATAATTTCTAAATAGCAGAATAACTCAATATTTGGACTAAACTATCCCCATGAATATTCTGTATTATACATGATTTTTTTTCCACAGAGCATTAATAATTATTACTGTATTTGCAAGATGAGGCTTGGAAAGGTGTTCAAGTCCTATAGAATAGAATCATAGAATCGGCTGGGTCGGAAGGGACCTCAGAGATCATCAAGTCCAACCCTTGACCACTACCACTGCAGTTATTAGACTATGGCACTGAGTCCTCCCCCCCAATATTTGTTTAAAGGGAAGTTTTATGAAATTTCTGATTCAAAGACCTTTTAAATTGCCACGGCTGATAACTCAGCACTTGAAAAAATATGTATTGAGGCATAGCTGTCATTTTGAGTCCCAGTCTCTGCTCTGATGTTCGATATCGTTTTTTGCTTTCCCTTGTGGGTGGTAGCACGGCCAGCTCCTTGGGACCTTTCCAGTTGCCTTAGGGAAATTTTCTTTTAGAGAACATATCGTAGGGTAATTGCCTCCAAAAGACAAGTGTAGTCTTTGGTCTTGTAGGCTTAAACATTGGCCTGACTTAGGATCCTTGAGGAAGAAAAAATGGGAGTGCTGATGGGCATTGCAGAGCAGCGTCTTTTGTGCGAGGTCTTTGGCACAACACGAGTGTCTGGTCTGGGGGAAGCCTCTGCCCAGGCAGTCAAACATTGCTGCCAGCCCAAACAGCTCCAGCAAAGAGGACTCAATGAGCACTCTGTTGCCTTCCCTTTGTCTGTCTACGTTTTAACAAAACGCCTGTGTTGGCGGGCTGGTGGAAATGCCATTCCTTGCCACAGCCATCTAAATGGAAGGTCCGTGAAAAGTTTCCATTCTTAGCTTTACTTAAAATAATGAAGGGAATTGTCTCAGGCAATGCTGATATGAAGTGAAACTTTGAACTATTGAGTAAATAAAGCTACTGGAGTATATGTGCTTTGAAGTTTGAAGAAGCCACTGTGAAATGGTTGGGAGTTCTTCTGGCCTTTACCTGGAGCTAGAGATGAAGTTACTGAAAAATGAGAAGATAAAACAAAAAAAGCAGCTTTTTTGTGTGTGTTTTGTTTTGGTTTGTTTTTTTCTCTTTAAGATGATCAAAGTAATGCTGCATCTGACATTTAAGAAACAAAGCCCATGTACGGGCAGATGAAAAGCTGCAGAGCAAGTACTTGGGAAACTCAGTGACCTTCCAGATGAGCGAGAGGATTCTGGTTGCTGGGATCTACCAGCCCCTGGCCTCCCTCCAGCACTGCCTGGCCAGGGGCTTCAGCTCCCCGGGCTCTTGGTTGCCCACCCCAGTCCATCCCAGTCCATCCCACAGCTGCTGCCTCTGTCTCCCCCTCCCAGCTCTCCCTGGGTGCCAGCCAGGCTGGAGGGGAAGGGGTGAGCTTGTGCCAGGGTAGCTGTGCTCAGTCTGTCCCTGTGGCAGGAAGATCCTGAGGGACTGGGAAAGGAGGGAGGAGAAGCCTGGCCCTCCTTAAATTCTACTTGAGTAAACAATAAACACACTAGACTTTTCAATGATGTTAATGAAGTTTGACCCTATCTTATCTTTTTCTAATTTCTGCAAACTCATGTCGTGGGTATCTAACTCACTATTAAGAACTGTTCCTGAGTTGAAGTACTAATGATAGGAAACAATTCACAGTATGGTCCTTGCTGTGTCCCAGAAGCTTTAGTGTTTAATTGCCCCTGTTCAGCCATGGTGCTCTAAGGAAAGGTGATAGAATTTTTTTGTTCTCAGGAAACAGGGAGCTGTGGTTGTACATGTAACACCTGCATGCTGAGTAAGCACTACCATTCATTCCTTTGACTACAAGTAGCTTTATTTAATATAGACTATGTAACATGGATAGAAAGTCCTTTCTGATGCAAACAATTCTTCCACAACTTGGAAATGTGCTGAACAGTACTTAGTATAATGCTTGAAAAAATAAATGTTTGTAAGAAGCAGCCAGCACACATTTGGCACTTTTTTCTCTTCTATTTTTCATTCTTTTTCTTTTATTATTTCCTCCCCTCAGACTCTAAGAAACATAAAAGATGCTACAATATTGAGGAGTAGTGCAAAATTCAGCACTGAAGTTGTCCAAGTAGTTGCTTAAGTCTCAGAGAGGTTCATTATTTTCCCATTAAACAAATTCTTTCACACTGGGTTGCAATTTCCTACAGACTGGTTGCCTTCTCACTGGAGGATATATTTTTAATTATCAATAAAGTTATTAAACTCCATACTTGAGATCCCAATGTGTTGTTCATGCAAACCAAGAAGGGACAGTGGTGGGGTAGAGCCAAAGATGTCGCACAGATGTCACAGACCTTGCACCTCACTCCCTTGGAGCTGCTGCTGCCTCTGACCCCAACCCAAGAGAAGGGTGTAAGACCAGGCACCTCTCAAAAAAGAGGCCAGAATAATTGATACTTGTTGTTGGTAATATTAACAAGTCCGCAATTAAAGCTCATTGCTTTTAATAAAACCAGCCTACTAATGAGGTGGCTGGGGGAAAGTTTGGAGTGAATTTTTATTACAATGAAATTTTAAACTTTCAGGGTCTTGGAGGCTCGTGTAAAAGTTGTGAAATGTCTCCTGATACTTGAAGTGAACTTGGAAGTAAAATAATCTCTAATATACTAGTTCTAAGATGCTTTGATTTTTAAAAAACATCTTAAAATAATTCTTTAAAACATTTTAAGATTTCTGAGCAGCAGAGTTTGGCAGCATTGGGTAATGGCAAGCTTTGAAGTTGTCAGATACCTTCACTGACCTATCTGTATCCAAAAGAGGAGTAAGAGCCTGCAAACCATGGTTGATCTCAGAGTTATCACGCATCCAGGGAGAAGGCAGGGTCTGTAAATGTGGGAACATTCTTCTGAAAACTTGGTGTTGTGTGGCTGATCTGCAGCAATGCCAGATTTAGCGGCAGCTTTATTAATCTATGATAAATCTTATATTCCCTTGAGTCTATATAAGCAGAATGTTTTAAACTGTACAGTGCAGGACTGGGGCAGCATTATTCTTCTTCTAAAGTTAATCACTTGCTGCTCCAGCTGTTGGCATTGTTCTGCATTTAATCCTCATGAAGACAAAGATGGAAAGGAAAAGAGAGGTGTGTTCTTTGTCACACTTAGAGTCATGTTATGTTTTTGTCAGACTCTTTTGGAAAAGCACGATTTTTTTTCTATTGCTGAATTTTGGGACCAACATAAATTGAATCTGCTCTTTTTCATATTTAAATGGGAAACAAGAAAATTTGATTCAACTTCCTGAGGTTGAACCAATCCCTACTGTTTCTTTCTAACCACATCTCAAAGTTGTCTTTTTTTTATTTTCTATGACTGAGATTCAGCCAAGACAATGTCTTCTTCATTCCTGCCATTCAACGTCTCACTGAATTTTGCGTGCAATGAAACTAAAATTTATCTCTGAGTTTGCCTTCAAGCCTGTTTATTAGTCCAGTTTCATTTGTGTCCAGATACTATCTTCTGAAACTAGTATATTTGAATTGCTGAAGTGAGAGAAATGCAATTCAGTGATGCACATTTTCTCTTTGACTATCAGGATTTAATGTGGTCTTAAAAAACAAGGAAGATCAAAGGCTTGTTGTGATGTGATGAAAGTATCAAAAATCCTGCATCTGTCTAGTCCTGAAGTTGTGTTCACACATGGGGAGCGTTTTGTGTTTATTGGTGTGTGATGCTTAACATTTCTGCCAAGTCTCCTGAGGCAAAAGCAAGTGAAGCAGTGTTGGGATTGGTGTTGTAAGCCACTTGGCTTACAAAAGTCAACTGTTTTTGCAGTCCGACATCAAAAATGCAGTTAAGAAATCAAAACAAAACGAACCACTAAAGCTGTGTAAAATTAGTCAATTATATTTAGTATGATGAAAGTAAAAATGACTTCCAGTTCCCACAGATATTTCATGCAAGGCCAGTTTTGAGTCAGAGGAGCAAAGATGTATGGTTCCTTTGAGCCACAGGAGGAGAAGCAGCTTGCTGAGAAAAGAAAATGGAAGGAGAAAAGTTAAGGCTCAGTCTTTCAGAAGCCCACAGGAAGACCAGGTGAGCAGTCCAGGAGGCCTGCAGAGTCTGAGGTTGCTGACCATGTGCCAGAAAGCCTGCAGGCATTTTGAAAGGGGCCAGGAGAGTGACAGAAGACTGCGGGAAATATTGGACTTCTGCAAGTCCAGAGAAACTTTAGAGGAGTTACCGGTAATATTTTTTTTTTTTAATTTTTTTTTTTTTTTTACAAGTAATTTTTAAATTTCAAATCAGTCCAGGTCTAAATCCAGATTTCTAGACAAGTGTCAAATGTGCAGATGAAGACTCGTGCAGAAACCTGGCTTGTAGCTTCTCTTTCCATTTATGTATATCTGTTTACATGTTTCAGCCATTTCATTAAGCTTTTCTAGTACAGCCCTGAAAGACCAATACAGCAAACCTCCTAAATGATACTGGATACTTTAAAAGAGTAAAAAGAAAGCTGAACATAGCTCTCCAGCAGGTGGGCTGAGTGAGAAGCTCTGGTCTTCCAGCTCCTCAGGTGCAGCCACAGGGGGTACGGAGGATGCACTTTATCCCTGGAATTGCACGTTAATTTTTGTTTCAGTTAATATAAATAAAAAGAAATGTTGGCTGTCAAAACATCACTCAGTGTCAAATTTAAAGCAAGTCGTGGTACTCCAGCAGCTGAAAATGGGTTAATTCCTCGTGCCTGTTTTGCTCGCAGGGTAGGAGAGCACTATGGGGCTCACCAGAGTCTCCTGGGAGCCACTGATGTTGCTGAAATCACAAGTAGATCAATCTTGATCACTGATTTTTCATGGGCCAAGGGCTCTTTACAGCTGCAGTCTCTAACACAGGAACTGGAGGAAAATTTTTTTCTTGACCACATGAGACACGAGATGACTGAGATATTTTGTCCAGTGGTGTTAACAAAAGTTTACTTAATGCAAAGTGGAATTCTGATCTGCAATTGCTTTAATCCACATTCCTCAGTTTTCACCCAGCCGCAACCCACCACATACCAGCACTACAATAACACGTGCTGATTATGGCAGCACACCTGTGTGGGATAGTTTTTCTGGCCAAGTTCTTGTTATTGCTTTCCCCTGATTTTATCTTTAGACTGTAATTATTTTATTCACTGCAAAGGTTCTCTATCATGGTAGCGAATTTCTTTTGGAAAAGCACTTTATCTAGATAAGTGCAAAACTAATCCCTTTTTGAAATAACTTGCTGTCCATTTGTTTAAGCCCCTTCTAAGAAGTTAGAAGAATGAGGACTCTGAAATATATACAGTAAAAGCAAATTTTATTGAAGGATATACATGTGGTCTGCTAGAAATAAAGGCAATTTTACTTACTGCTGGTATTGCATCGGAGCTGGGTTGTAATCCCTTGTTCTTAAATAAATGAGTAATCTCAGTGTTGCCAAATAATGGATGTGAAAGGAAGTATTTTTCTTCCTTCATTTTTTGGGGGCTTTGTATCAATGTATGTATTTTAAATCATCAGCACGCTTCCAGAAACTGGTGTAGTTTTCCTTTATTTTATTAATCATTACCGCTTTCCACTTCAGTTACTTCTGAGTGAACTCAGCTGCCTTCTCACCCTGTTCTTGAATGGAGCCAAACTGCTCTTCTTTTCATTGATTTTTAATATATGATGACAGGAATCCCGTAGCAGATGAAGAAACTTTTAGGCATAGTTAAAGTAAACAGTCGGATTTGTTTAAGGTTTTGATCTGAAATCAGTAGCAGGGAGAAGCAAGTGGATCTAGTGCAGTGGCAGGGAAACAAAGGCAAGCATCAAGAGGATCTATAGGGAGAAGAAATAGGAATAACAAGGAAGATCCATACTAGAAAGTTAATATATCTGTATTTTAGTATATTTCAGTGTCTGTCAGCCTCACCTCAATACCTGGAAAAATTTTGGAGAGGTTCATCTTGAGTGCTCTCACATGGAAGCTCAGGACAGCCAGGGGATCAGGCCCAGCCAGCATGGGTTCAAGAAAGGCAGGTCCTGCTTCATAAACCTGGTCTTGTTCTATAACCAGGTGACCCTTCCCAGGTGACAAGGGAAAGGCTGTGGATGTGGTCTACCTGCACTAGAGTAAAGCCTCTGACACCATCTCCCATGGCATTCTCCTCAAGAAGCTGGCAGCTGATGGCATAGACAGGTATGCTCTTCATTGGGTTAAAACCTGGCTGCTTGGCTGGGCCCAGAGAGCTGTAGTCAGCAAAGTCCAGTTGGTGGTAGGTAACCAGTGGTGTTCCCCAGGGCTACATTTTGGGGGTGGTCCTGTTCAGTATCTTCATTAGTGATCTAATGAGGGGATTCAGATGCTGTTGCATGGTACATACTGATTTTTATCTTTTTTTTCCACCCTCTTCCATTGTTACAAATGCTTTCAGGCACATGGTGTGATTCTTGGGGTGCCCTACACAGGGACAGGAGTTGATGATTCTGATGGGTCCCTTCCAACTCAGCATATTCTATGATTCTAGAATGGATTTGATTTGGTGGTTGGATGATGGTTTTGACCACCATTTCTAGAATGGTGATATGGTTTTATCACCAGTAGTAGTAGTACTGCGGCTTTACTGTTGCTAAAACTTAAACCTCTCTTTTTTGTTTCATTTCCCCCCCTAAAGAAAAACCCCAACCATCTTTACATTGAAAGACAGACATTGAATTTTAATGCTTGTAGAAATCTCCCAGAGGAAAAAAAAAAATGTAATTACCAACAGCCTGGATAATTATCTGTGTATTGATATGGAAGCGTTGTGAGCAAGTGTAATGGCATGCTTGATCTTGAAAAATTTGAATTGTGCTTACTACCCTAGGCATAAAAAAAGAAATCAAAACTTGTGATGCATTGGACCTGACCTATGTAAAAAGAAAGATTTTGTGAATCTAGAACAGGCTAGGGTAAAGTGCACCTTACACATAGGCCAGCGATTACACAACTTTTTCTGCAGAAATATCAGAAATTATATATATTGTTTTCCATCATAAGAAGCTATCAAAATGTGCTCTGAAACAGTATACAGATGTATAGGCAGTGTTGAAAATGAGCAGTGACACTATTTCTTCAGACTATGAGTAATTTTACTGAATGGAAAGAAGATTTCTCAGAGGAAGAATAATGCAAATGGTACTCAAAGTGACATATATTTTAAGATCTGTGAAACAAGACTTTCTTAAACACTATTTGAAATATTGTGATATATCTTCATTTTTAATTTTATGTTTAGGTGATACAGTTCCTAGAAATTCAAGATTTGTATCTCCTCTTGTTATAAGATGATAAGAGATCTTCATTCTTCCTCTTCCCAGATTTACTTGGGCATTAATAGTATGAGGTCATCAGTATTCTCCTGCTTAAGCAATCTTAGATCTTGCTTACAATTAAGAACTGATGTGGTAAATAGCTGGCAAAATCCAATAGTAACAGCAGTCACATTAAAATGCTTTACCTGAAAAGAAGAGAACATTTATGTCCTATCAGGGGATCTTATTTCATTTCCATGGTTTTGTTAAGCATATATTATGCAGAATTTTTGCAGAATACTTGTTAATGCAGGAAAGCATTAACTGGAATATATGGTGTATTCTTTAGAATGTTCTTAATTCCTGGATGTTCCAGTTATGACCAAGCCCAATATGCTCCCAAAGTAGAGATTTCTCAGTAAAAGTATTTCCTTAATACTGTTAAAGTTCTCTTTCTCTCTAAATCTTAACCTTATAAAGTTCTCAGAGCTTTCTGTAAAGTTGAATTTATTGTCTCTTACTAGTGAATAGGAACTTAAAATTTATATTTACCTATTTTAGACCACTATTGTGTATTTTGCAATGTAAAAATCTAATGTTTGTCTGGAAAGTTGGTATTAATAAATCTTTCCAAAGTGGAGGACCGTTTGCTGGAAGCAAAATATGTGTGTATGCGCTATAAGCTATGCTTCATTTTTTAATCTTCCCCCAGCCACTTCCTCTGCTCCAGGCCCCCACATTTCTCTATCACTAAATTCTTATCTTCAATTTTCTGGATACAGTACTGTAGTGATCCTGTTGGGGATTTAGTAGAAGTATCTAGTGAAATTTGCCTGTCATATTTTTAGTTAAACCCTTCTTCTTCAGTAGAACCATGTGAATGGAGTAATATTTGAGTATCTGTCCTTCCTGCAGAACTGACAGAAGACTTCTAGCCAGAAGGTAGCATTGTGTAAATGTTAGCATTCTCTAATAACTCTGCAGAATATGGATGCAGAATTGAGACAAACTGAGTCACAGCTGTTGGAAGTGCTATGGTGAAGATCTTAGTATGAATGAATCTCTTCATCACTAGTTCAAGGAGCAATCAGCACTTCCATTGTCTTACTATGACATGTATAGTCATATATAAAAGGCAGGAGATTGTTAAGAATTAAAATACAATAAAATATTCTGTAATGTCTTTTCTAAATTTATGAAAAATACTTAGGATGGTAATAGTTACATGATTTATTTTCAGCTCTTTGGATTACTTTATGTAACTCGGAGATAGCGTTTCAGACTTGGAGAAAGAATTACATGGTGCTTGTCTCCTGGAGGAACAAATACTTAAAATGTTCTTGAGTGCATATGTAGCACACTAGGAGACTTAGATTTTTGTCCTTCAACTGGATTGCCTTCCTGAAGCCGAGTAACAGGGTCAACACTGTGGTGTTTCTCTTTATTTTTTTGTTTATTGTGGCTGAAGATATCCTGCAAATCCTTTCAAGTAGAGCAAAAGACTAATTTTCAAGTAGGCGTAGTTTTGGCTTGAGTACCAGAATCCATTCCGTTTCTTTTTTTTTATTGATTTATCATTGTTTTTTAAATACTATTTCAAAATATTTATTTTACTAGAGGATAATTTTGTTGCTGTTCTGAAATAACTAGAAAGACACTTGCTTTTAAAAGTGATTTGATGTCCCTGTTCAGATGTATTTAGGGTGATGGAGCCTAAGTGCTGAGATTATGGCTTACACAGTTGATTAGATTGAAGCTATAAAAGAGACTTCTAAAGAACAGTCTAAAGGTGAGCCATTGTAGCTTGATTCTTTTAGTGGAAATGTCTGCCTTTCAGCAGGATTTGGTTCAGCCATGTGGTTTTACAAGGATGCATCAAGCTGAACCTTGAATGCAAATGGGTCTGTTGGACTGAGTTCTTTGCTTCTTTAATCGCCTGAATAAAATCTCTGTTGATGTGAGAATGAATTGTTGCCCTTGTGCATGGTCCCCCAGGTGACAGGGTTTGGTTTATCCATACAGTATGACCATCCAAAATAAATTGGCCAGAAATACTAGAATTCTAACACACTGGAAATGTGACTTTTCCACAGATGCATCATGTTCCTATCTTAATAAGATTTCTTTATCCAGTAACAGTCCTGTTCCCTTAGGTGAACTGAGAGGGGACTTAATTTTCTTATTTTTGAGGAGAGGGTTAATTGTAAAATATTTAACCTGTTCTTGTACAAAAAAACCACCAATCCTCCAAACCAACAATCAACAACAAAAAAAAGACCTTGTGTGATTAAGTCCCATGCTCAGTGAACTTGCTGTGACTTCTGGAGGCAAAGTTACAGCTGTCAAGTAGGATTTGGTAAACCAAATTTGACTTGTCCCTAAAACATATTAAAATTGGTGATAGCAAAACACTGGATTTGTGGGTAAACAGATTTTATTGATAGCTCTAATTTAGGAATCTCAGAAGGTCAAGGTAATTGAATTGAACAATTCAGAGGCATTTCAGTTTGAATTTCATATAAGAAATTGCTATTTATTTTATAGTAATATAATTAACTTTGCTAGAGAAATTTGTTAATTTTAGACACTCCAAGGTACTTCGGTGTCTTGAATTGAATCACTGCAAATTTTGTTTACTGGGGCCACGAACAATTAGATACATAGTTGAAAAGAGAAGCCTCAGCTTTTTTCAGGAATTTATAAGCATTGGAAGGACTTATTATTTATGCATTTGTTTTCTAAGAAATCTTGCTAAACGTCCTAAAGAAAAGCCACAAATCTCTTAGAGATTTACTGGTTGTTATCTCAAGAACAATAAAGGTCTGCTCATATCATGACTGCTCTTTTATTTGATGTTGAGTGCCTGTTGGCATAGACCCCAGATACTGACTGAAACTCCACATGTGAAACCAAATAATTACTCCTGATAGGGACAATATATCAGCACTAGGACACTGATAGTGGTAATTCTCCCTGTCATTTAGATGGTAGATAACAGCACTACAGCCACTGATAAATGATTAGCTTAAGTCATGAAATGAGACATATGTATGTTTTTCTGGTTAGGTGTGTGAGAATTATGTTTAATTCTTATTTGTGCAGGCCTGTAATTGAGACAATGATTTCAGATAATTGATTTGGTGAGACAGGAAGAGAAGCAGCTCACTGCTTAAGAAACCCTTCATTTTCCCTCACTATTTCAGAGCATGTGGAGGTCTAACTACAGGTATAACTGAGATGTTCCTGAGTACAATAGGAGTATGCATGCCCTCCTTGGTCTGTAGTAGGTTTCCAGGCATCCTCATATTCATAGGATGCTCTCTCTTCTTAACCCTTCTTCCAAACCTAAATTGGAGGGGAGGAGGAAGGAAATGTCTCTTGGCTCTTCCTACTTTTACTAAGCTTTTAGACCCATGGACGTAACCAAGGGACAGGATTAAAGCTCTCCCCTCTCTGTGAATCCTCTTCATTCTCCTGTAAAGCTGTCACTGGTTGTTGTTCATGAAGATATAGTAAACCATTATCTATCTTAATCCAATCTCTTATCTGTTAGAGATCAAGATGTGCTTCAGGATGCTGGCTGATTATCCCATGTCTGTCTGTGATGAAGGCCTTGCAGTAGGGTTTTCAACAGCTGAGCTGTGCAGCTGTCATATGACAGTGCCTCCACTCTGATTTAATATGGCAATTTCTGTCTTCTTCAGTTTTGCCTTCCATTGCGAACTGATTTTCATTTAATTCTGAAATGATGAGCAAAACCATGTATAAAATATTAATAATGCTACCTCTAATACAGCCAGATGTACCTCCTTAATGAAAGCAATGAGCCAGACATAATGAATTTATTAACAAGGTAGAAAATCAATACTTTACCACAAAAACAACCTACTTGCGTACACTTGAAGCATGGAAACAGCATATTCTATGTACCTTTTGCTCCCTGCTAAGTGATTTGGTGATAGTCTGTGATTTTTACTGTGTATTTGAATGAGTTTGTATGAGGAGAGTGGTAAAAGGTACATTAGAAAATTTGAAATGAATCCAGGAACAGATGTTCTTAATAGGGGCATTACCTTCAGACCATGTTTTTAGTTTCTATTTTCTTCTGTTAAATGTGGCTGGGTCAGGCTTTAGAAACCCAGTCAGAAAGTCTGTGTTTGATGAAAAGCAGAATACCCTGCAAGAGACATAGAAAAATTGCAATGAAAGTAGCAATATGGAGGAAAAGGGAGAGTCAAGCAATGCTGTCAGCCACCCGCACTGTCAAAGCAAAGCTTCAGGAGGGAAAGACAGAGGTTTTGAAGTTAATGCATTTTTGTTCAAACCCTGGGGAAAAATAAAGGTCATATTACAAGGTCTGTGTACCTGTGCTGGGCAGTGTCTTCTTCCATGCTGAAGTTACTGGGACTGCCCAAAGTGTGCAGATTTTTTCAGTGTGTTTATGAGCGTTAAGGTCATAGTTTTATCTGCAAAGGTAGTTTTTGGCAGAAGTGTTGCTTTTTCACTATTTAGGGGAAATATATGTGAAACTGGTGTGCTTAGTCCAAACCATCCAAAACTGTAATTACAGCTGAAGCAGAGAGGAACAGTCAGACTAGACTGTATAATCACTTCTTACACATCTTTTTGGCTGCTGGAAATGCGATCAGCCCTCCTAAATCCCATTTGATATAAAGGTAATAAGTAGAACTCATTACAGATTTTTGGCTGTTTGTTTTGCTGCTGGCTATCAATATGTGACAAGGCAACCTTAATGTCTCTGGCAGCCAGTAGAAGAAAACCACACATGGGCATCCAGAGGCTGCAGAGGAAGCACAGAAATACACACACTGGAAAAGGTGGAGAGGTCAAGTTTAGCATTCAAACCCTGCTCATGACTAACTTAAAGTATTACCCTTCAGCTGTGAAGGGCTGGATTTCAGCAGCAAATTTGACCAGATGGACCACACAATGAAGTCATCAGCCCTGAGACCCACCAAGCTGAAAAAACTAACAACCCCTGGTGTTCAGACAAATGCTTTGAAGAGTGGTTGATATTAATCAGGTGATGCTACTGGTTTGGAGTTCATTAGTCATTCCGTATGAATAAAAATGCTGGTAAAGGACAGAATAACATTATAGAGCCAGGGCAGTTTTGCAACACAAGAAGCCACAGATCTACATTCTACCTAAAGGGAATTGGTCAGGATCCATTTCAAAATTCCTTAGGCCAAATTCATCTCTAGGCTAACTCCTTTGAAGTCACTGGGGTTATACACAGAATTCATTTGGCCTTTCAGCTCTGTACATTAGCTGGGATCTGATCAGTGATCCTCCTTGCTGTGCTGGAGGTTTTATCATTTCAGTGTGGTTTCCTCAAAGGAATTCCCAAGGCAGCCCATCGTGTTCCCACTGTGGGCAGCCCTTGTCTTCCCCACCCTCTGATCCCATCTATTTCTTAATTGCTGTGTTAAAAGCTGAACAATTCCTTTAACTGTCACCTATTATCAAAACATCTCTTTATTGTTTTGAATTTTTGCCTGCAACTATATTTGGTAACTTAAATCAAGTTTCTAACATGTAAAAGCTGGGCATGGACTTGACTCACTGAGAGAAGTTAAAAATTTGGTGTGCCTGTCTGTGCTTGGACTGCAGGCACAGCTGAATCCTAGTAACAGGGAGTTGGATCCAGAATTGGTTCAATCTGGCAGAAGTGTAGTGTCTGTTTCTGTCCTCCTCCTCCTCACAAGCAGTTTTTGTCCACCCACGTGGTGACCTGGACCAGGGAACCAAAACAATTGAAGAAAATTAACCCAGAAAATCCATATTCAGCTATCTCCATGAGTTGCCCCTCAGCAGAAAGGGATGTGATTGCAAAAACAGAAAACTGAGAGCTGTCTGGAGGTGACTAGCAGCACTGGGCATGACCTCCAATGCCCTTGGTTGCTCTTCTGAGTGTGGAAAGAAAGGGAGGAATCCCCAGCCACCTCCAGCTACCCACATTTTTTGCTTTGGGGGGACTGCTGAGTTTTTTGTGTCCCTCATCTCTGCCAGTGGCTGTTAGGAGGGGTGACAGGAGGAGGAGGAGTGCCTGTCAAGCTAATGGTGAGTCTAAGGAGCTGCTGGCAGCTGATGATGATAGTCCTGTCAAAGCCAGAGGTGCTCTGGGAGCTCTTACATGAAGCTGTGTGGTCTCATGGGATAGACCACCTTCAAAGATTGCTGTTTTCCTGTGAGTGATAACATGTAATTCCCACTTCAGGGGTCTGTATCCACAGAGCAGTACTTAGATAACCTGTTGAGATGTTAATGGATGTCCTGAGGGGATGTCTGTGCCCACAGATGTGTGTGCACAGTGCTGAGCAGGAACTTCGTCAGTGAACATGCCCTTGGAAGCATTAGCAGCAATTGTGTGTCTAACACCCTTCTCCCTGGGACATGGTTCAGAAGTCTGTGATGGGCAAGCATCATTCATCATCTGAGGGATTTTTCTGTATGTGAAGACCAGTGATGTGAGTTGGAAAGAGAATGATACTGGTGTCTAGTATTGCTACTCAGGTTCTCCTAGAGATTCAAAACATGCAAAATATTTAACAGCATGGTTATTTCCCTGGTGAATAGTGCATACAACCAGGAAAAGAAAAGTTTTATATGGGTAAATTATATGAAATGAGGACAATTTATGAATACCAGACCAAATAGTTTTTTACGTTTTACTCTCTAGCTCTCTCTCTTTCTCTTCTCCTAATTTGAGGAGAATGTTGTCATTCAGTGGCCAAGTCTATGTCATCCACCTGCTGAGGGGCTGCTTTTGTAGAGCCAGACCCAAAGCATGGTCTATAAATTATTACCATACTTAAAGTGACAGGCTGAGGAGGATGTTGTCCAATAGTAAGATAATACGGTAATTTGAGGAGCTGAAATATCAACCGTGTTGCAAGTTAAAAGTTGGTTGGCTTTTTTTTCCCAGTAGAATGTTTAAAAATATGACAGACTGATACCTAAACATTATTTCTCAAAATATATATTGTGTGTTATACTCACTTTTGTCAAAGCATTCCCTGGATTTTAGTCTCGGTGCTATGTGAGGTTTCCCCTGAGAAGTCCATATATTTTTCCTTGAAGAAATATACTCCAGCTCTGAGTCTTATCAACCACATGTCATCTAGGATATTGAGCAACAGAAAAGATTTCTGTGATTTCTCCTCTAACAAACAGAAACACAGGGAATTATGAGATGAAAGTCTGCTCTGTAATTAATAATAAAATCATAGCTAAATTATTTAAATCCTAAATTTTATTTCAATCTGGTTTGCAACAGACTGTGGAAAGTCAATACTGGCTTTGCAATTTGGTTTTGATTTTTTTAATGTGATAGTATAATTTATCATTCAAATAAAATGATAAGGTGGTAAAAAGATTGTGAAGCTAAAAAATAGAAGTTTGCCAGGCTTTTCCGAAACAAAATGACATAATCTATTCCAATTAATAAATCAACTGGTAATTTTATTTCTTTTTTCCCTTCAAAAGAATTTGTTTGAGCTTGGTCATTAAATTAACTGCTGTAGATATGTCTGATTAACATGCATCCAGCCATACACTATTGCGCCGCCCAAGTGAAAAAATGAAACTGTGAGTGCTGAAGGTATCAGGATCAGGAGATGATAAATTGGAGGTAGCTCACTGGGTTGGTGGATATCCCAGTGACAGAGTCTTGAGTTTCCTCATGATGAGCCTGCTCCTCAGGCTCTGAGGTCCCAGGTGGAAGAAGTTTGCTGTCCTGCGTGGTACCAGCTGGCACGCTGCACTCTGTGTTCTCTGTAAATGGTGACCTTCCAGCTTAGTGTCCTAAAACTAGTTTTATTCCTACACCTCCTAAATTTTCATCATGTTTGCTCCAACTTCACTGTTGTGGTATTCTTGATAGAGCACTAAAGAATGTTTTTGATCCTGCTGAAGAATTCTGATAAACCGAAGACGTTACTATTTCATCATTTCCTGTAGCATTTCTACAGTGTCACAGAGGACTGCAAGTTTTGACTCTTTCAAGCTTTAGAATTCAGAAAATGGATTCTTTGAAATAGAGCACGCTTCTAGGATGTCTAAGTGTTATATCAGATATTAGTGGAAATAACATGAAGTTGGTTTTTCTACCAGTCTACAGTTAAGTGAGAAGAAATATATGATTAAAAAAACCCTGCTAATCTTTCTGGAGTGCTATCTCATACCTCAGATAATTCAAATTATTATCCCTTTTTTGTACATTTATGCAAGTGCTTGATTTTAAGCACAAAATGGGATTTTGAGTGTACATGAAGTACACAATGTGGATATATGATGAAGCTTTGTGTAGGGTTAAGGTAAACTCCTGCAATCTTGTGTGGGTAAGAAACTTCTTATGATCCCTCTGAAGGCATCTCTAAGGAGTGGTCTCATATGTGGGATCCAGATGCTTCACCTGCCAGCTTGAGAAACCTTTCTTCAACACAGGTGTATTGTAAGAACAGTGCCAATCTGAAATCCATGAGAAGGAGCACAAAGACAGTGTTAATGCCAATTTCTAGAGTCAGTTATTTGTCTTTTGATTTTTAATGTTTGAGTGAATCCCCGATGAAAATCAGTGCATCTGTGTCTTCCTTCTCTGGCCATTTAGTAGCTGACAAAGCTCCAGTCCTCTTCTGCCTGGCTTCTGTGCTCCCAGGGCAAGCTGATCTCTTTCAGAGACTCTTGGGGCTGTTGTATCACCAGACCTCACTTCAGGCTGAAGTTTGTTTTGCTTTGTCACTGGAGGCAGCAGTGCTTTCAAGGCTTAAAAAATAATAGGACACATTTGTCTGGACTTTGTGGAACCTAAAGAGTTTTGTTCTGATTTTTATTTTCCTGTGCTTTGATTCTGTGCAATTCCACACTCAGTGTTGTGGACGTTTGCCAAACCTTTCTCGAGTGAACAAAATTGAGTGAATTTTGAAGCGTACACTGAGACTTTGAAAGGATGATGGCAAGAAATCCAGTGAAATTTTAATTTAGAATATTCAAGTTGCCCTCAGTCCCTTTGCTGCTGTTTAGCTTAGTATGTTTTTACTTCCCGCAGAATTATAGATGTGTTTGCTGATGTTGGAAAAAATGCAGAAATCACACAAGAAATTATTGTTATGAAAGCATATATACACAATCCTTTCTCAGAAACAAAATGAACATAATTTATCTGGATCAAGTAGGAGAACACAGGGGAAATAACTTTTATTTATAGAATAATCTTCTGAAGGTGAAAAGCATTTCAGGAGGAAGCAAGAATATGTTTATCTTGATACAATTTTTACCTAATGGACCTTGCTGTGTGTGTCAGGGAAATATACATGCTGAAAGAGAATTGCATCCTGATAAGGTCTAACGTAATGAAATTTCCTTTGGTTTTTAAAGACCTAAATGATTTTGGGTTTTCAGAAGTAAGACATCAGTGAGAGACATCTGAGCAAAGCTGGGACCTGGATTTCTTGCAGAGCTGGCAAGAAATCCTCTGGCAGGCTTGTTTGCTGTGTTTCTGAGGAATTAATAAAAAATAATTGAGTACAGTAGTGCACTTTTTTAATTAAATGCTCTGTTTGGGTAGGTATGGAGAGTATTTTGAAAGTAGAAGACAAGCACTAAAAAAATATGATCAAATGCCTGCCAAGAAGAGTTTTTTTCAGGATTTCAGTTCCGTTGTCACAGCTGAGAAGTGCCTCCTCTCAGCACTGTCTCTGGGGGCTTGTTCTTCCCAGCACTCCTCAAACCCTGGCTGAATGGAGCCCTTCTCAAAGATGCTGAGCTGGCTCTGGGTCAGTGACTGCTGCCTGCTGGGTGCTGAGCACTTGGAAACTCAGTCATGGTTGACCACACCAGCACTTGCTGAGGTTTCAGCATATCTCAGGCTCCAACTTCTATATGGGTACCAAGGTGTGGGCTTTGCAGTTTTTGCTTTCCAGGTAGGAGCTGGTGTCTCCTCATTCACACGTAAACTATGCAGACAGCAGCATTCCTTACATTGTACAAGGTATTAGTGCACTTTCCCTTAGTGCTGCAGGATAAATTGCATGCCCCCAGATTCAAGTTGTAGCAGGTATTAAAAAATAGAGTAAGGTTCCCAAATTAGTATTTATTAAGCACTTTTGCACGTTGTCTTTGAAGACTGTATGGAACTTGAGTGAAAGGCTCCTCTGGTATTTGCTTATAAGAAAAAACATTTCAGTTCACCTTTAGAGGGGAGTGAATATAAAAGTCTCCCACTGCTGCCTCTGATTTTAGTTTCCTAGTATGGCTTGTCAAGCTTTGTGTGAACATTATGTTAAGTAGTTCTTTTTGCATGCATGCTCTGCAGAATATTTTTAATTTATATTTTATTAGACAAATGACAGAAGGGATTTAAATATAAAAATAATCTGCATAAATCAATATAACTTTCACCATAGGAGCATAATGGTGAAGAGAAAATCCTTGTTGTTACCTTAGATGGACATGGATGTGTAATTTAGTGGAACTGATGTATGCAAACCTATGGGTATGGGACTGAAACTCAGTGTGTGTGGATTAACATTCGTGAAATGTTTCCCTCACAGGCTGTCATTTCAGATTGTACAGGGACAATGTATTTCCCTGAGAGAACTATGCTGCTTTCCTCCCTGATTAACAATTATTATTAGCAAGTCAGAATTTGTACTTCTTTGAGGAAAAAGAAAACCAATTAAAGCAATAATAGCTGAATTAACAATTGAATACTTAATTATACATTAAAGCCAAAGCTGGAGAAGCCCAGGGGGATGCAGCCCATGTTCATTCCCTGCCAGGGCACCATGTCACAGTATGAAACTCCATTATCAGAACTGCAAGGTTATAATAAGTTTTCAAAATCTACTTTTATATGGAGTCTCAATGCAAAAGCCTCATGAAATGCAGAGTACTCCTTTTTTCTTAAATAGCCCTTCCTTCATGAAATGTTTAGAAATTTATTTAGTGGAGCATTTTGTTCATATTCTGCTCTCTTGCCTTATATGGCTCTTTTGCAGTTATATGCTAGATTGAAATCTTAGGCTATGCTTTGGTTGTAACCAGAAAGGAATGGCTTCTTATCTTTTCTGGAGCTGACATCCTACTCTGTAGCTTACTATGGTTTGGGGTTTGGTTTTTTTTGTTTGTTTTGAATGCTCTTTCTATTTTTCCTCCACACTTGTACAGTGGCTGTTCCTGGACCAGTTTCATGTTCAGCTGCTGACACACAATCCCTGCCCTTCAGGGAGAGTTGTGTGAGACCAGAGTGCTGAACCATACCATATTCTGAACCATATTCTTTTTGTGTGTGTGTGTGTAATTTTGTAGTCATTCTCTTACTGTAGAACTAAAAACCTTTGTCTAATAAATTACTTTCATGTATTTTAATAAATGCTTTGACTGTTCTGACTTAAGCCAAAACTTTGGGGATGGTGGTAGGTGATGTCTTTTAAGAGGGTACGAGTTTTCAAAACTCTAATGTAGTATAACTTCTGCAGTTGCCAGAGTCTAATGCTAATATATTGTCTATGACACAGTGAAAATTAAAAAACAGATGAGAAAATGCTGAAGTAATTTGTCAATTTTGCAACACTGCACACTGGAATGACCGGGTTTTGTGTGTGGCTATGACATTTTATGAAATTATCATTCTTAATGCTCCTATCTAGGTGGTTTAGGTCTTATTTTAGTAATTAAGATATATAGTCTAATCAGAGATCGCATTTGCGATAGCAACTAAAGCAACTAAATCTCATTATGTGTTTTTATAGTTTTTTCCCCAAGTTGATGTTACATTTATCTACTGAATGTAAAATCTGAGGACATTTTACTTCTGTAATTACAAGATAAAACCTTGCTCAACTTTAGCTTACCTGAACTGGAAATAAGACACTTCCACCTCACCCCTGGTCCAAATTTAAAAACACGTTTTTTTCTAACAGCTCATCCTTCCTATTATTTTTCATTTTTTTCTTTATTTCTAGAGATAACAATTCCTTCTGTGGGTTGTTTTTGCAATAATTTTGAAGTTGCTCCATTCAAGGTGGCTTTTTCCCCTGCCAAAACCTTCGGACAAAATTCAGTCTCCTAAATTGTACACTTTCTAACAACTTTATAGATGTTGTAAATAGGTTTCCATCTTCTTCCCAGCTCTTTTTGTAGCATGGAAAAAGCAAAAAACCCCAAACAACTGTTTGATCTAAAAGCAAAGATTAGAAGGGCAACAATTATCCATTGGGGCTGTGAGGTGTTCCCACCTGAGGTGCCTCCCCCTCTCTCCATGCAGCGAGCCAGGGCCTTCCCGCCTGCGGCTGCCTCCAGGCCAGGGTCTGTGATACAGCTCGGGGGACACTGTATTTTTCCCCCTTTTCCACCTTCCACACCATAAGGAGAATTCTGGGGCCAATCCAGTGCTGCTAGATCCACCTCAACTTCTTTGCCGAATTTAGAAATGAGCACTGGTGCTTTTGCTCTTATTTTGCCCAGCTATGGACGTTCACACTGTAAACACGTTGAGGGTCCGTGCTCGGTTCTGCCCATCACTGGGAGGGAAATAGGAGAGGAGTGTGTATGAAGCAGCCTACCTATTTCAGGTTCATCTCAGGTCTGCCCCACAGTGAGGTGATCCATCAGCTGGATGCCAGTGTGTGGTCAGAAATCAAGTCTTTAGATGTGCCAGCTTCCCCTGACCCTGCCTCCTTGTACCATGCTGCATCCATCTGCAGCTGTTTTCCTTTGGCTTTGGTTTTACCTCAAGAGAAAAGGTGATGTTTACAAAAAAAGGGTATTTAGGACTAGGATGGATGAAAGTGACTTGGATCCCTTTATGTAGCTGGCTGCAAAAAAGATTTTGGCCATTGAAATTTGAAGTATCCCTGAGATTTACAGACATTTTTAGTGCCTTTACAGGCATTACAAACTCCCTTCATCTTGCAATTGCTTATGCTGAGAGTTTGCACAGTGATGCAGAAGCAAACACATTGGCTGTAGTAACTGGATCCAGACCGTGGTCTTAACGTCATTTGGCCTTATTAAATGTTTATGTGCATCTGTGAAAATTCCCCATACTAATTCCTCATTCTAACCAATGTCTAAGTATTTCAGACAGAAAAAGTAATAAATGAGGCTGAGGAAACAGAACTAATGAGATAAGGGTTAGATTGCCTGTGCTTGGTGATGAGTGAATTATGATTCACAGGGTGATGAGACAGGCTTGCTGGTATAACATGAAATTGCTGCTAACTGAAAAAACTTAAAAAAAAAAATCTTAAAGATAATCAGTGACCAGAAAGCTTTTTTTGTGTGAAGGCTTTCTATTATTATTATTGTTGTTGTTATTATTATTATTATTATGCCAAACAAGAATTGTGCAAACCCCTCTGTACTTGACCAGTAGCAGTTTAGAGAACAGCAGCTCAAAAGAGCAGAGAATAAATAAAAATTTATGTGGGTTCATTGGAAACTGTTGAGTAATTTGGTCTGGCTGAGGTGGTCGGCTGGTGCTATGTTATGAGAATATTCTGGAGAAGAGAAATAATTTTTAGGTATGTTCACTTTGCCATTTTTTCCCCTCTCTCAGAATAGAATAGAAATATTGCAATGTAATACATATTTATCTAGTGCACATTTTACTGTAACATGTTGCAGACATTATGTGCAGGCATAGAAGTAAATGGTAATAAATACATACTTTTAGGGACCACGAAGTGATAGCACTTTGATTTTACATTTTACTTGCAAGGCCACAGAAAGTCCCGTGGTACTGTTGCCTATTCTGCCTCATAGGAAAGAATATATGCTTGTTTCTCTCTTAGGTACCTAAAACATCTTGGATGTCTCCCAGCCACAACTAAGCCATGCATTCCAATGCAATTTTTATTATTTTTTTTTTTTATGTTTACTTTTTTTCCTGGGGAAAAGTGTTTTAGGAGGAGGTACTCTGCACAAGGATTTCTAGTTTCAAAACCAAGACTCAGGTAAACAGGAGAGGAAGATTAAAGAAAAAAATAATTAAAAAAAAGTAAAATAACTGCAGAGTTCCAGATGGACTCATTACGTTCAATATAACTTCATCTTAGAGCCTTTTCTGTATCTACATGCTTTCTACCAGAGGCCAGCAGCAGCTGAGGGTGTCCCAGCCAGTCTCAGGTCAGCATAAATGTAAGCAGTTTTTATTCTGGTACTCTCAAACCAGGATGACTTTTTTAATCCAGAGCAATATAATAATTATATGGTGTCTTGGTTTACACTTGCATGATGATAGGGTGTGAAATTAGTGGCTAGAATGCTCTGCACTGAAATTAGTAGTAAGAATCTTGAGTGCAAGCATCTCCATGGTGCAGTCTGTGTGCAGTGTTGGGTCCAGAGGCCAGCATCAACCACCATGACATTTTCTTTCTTGTCACACCTTTTTTTTATTATTATTATTATCCTCTGTGAAACTTCTTGCAGGACAAATGAACTGTGATGTCAAAGGGAAGTCTAGTGGTTTCCAGGATTTAAGGAAGAGGTGTAGTATTTCAAATTTAAAGAACACTTTTTTGAGAGAGAAGAAACTGTGTTGTGAAAGGTTGTTGACTAAAATACTTCACATGTCTTGCTGCTCTATTGCCCAAAATCCAGGTGGAAGGGTTTTGTTTCACTTGCAGAAGAAATCAGCAGTGTTTTAATGTGGAACTCTGCAGAGGCACAGAGTTTGCAGAATATAGCCTAGAGGGCTAGGTTGATAGAGGCTATTTGAAGGACAGAAAAAAACAGATCTCTTAAATATATTTGTTTACAAGCTTTACAATAGTGAGTGGCCAGATGGAAAAATCCCATTGACCCTCATTTAGAAAGCAGCAGCAAGTTCTGTGGTAAAATTGGTGCCCTTGGAAACACAGCCCTCACTGTCTCTGAGAATTTCTGTATGATTTGTAGCTGCTGAGCTCCTGACTACAATGTGTGTCATTCTCATGCTTTGCCAACTTGCAAAATTGTTTGCTACCCCTGATTTGCAAAGGAACCTGAGTTCTGGAATTGTGCTGACACAGTGATTTTCTCAAAATTACTGCAAGAGTACAGCAGCCAAACAGGACAGCATCCAGGTTACTTTGTGCTGCTTCCAAAAGCAATGCCATTAGAAAAGCTGAGGGAAGCACTCTCTGTGAAATGGAAAGGATATTGGGAACAGGTAAAATAGGATTAAACAAAAAAATAAGAACATATCACAAGAATAATGTCTTGTTAAAGTGCTTGCCATTTATGCTCAAAGAAACAGTGGATTTGATGGTTTCCATTAGTCTAGATAACTTCTTTCTCTCTTCCTTCACCACTCTAGGCCAAAGCATCCAGGGAGAACATGGTACCAGAATCAAGGGCAGATGCTTGTTGCATCAACACCTTCATCTCCCTTTTCCAAACTGTTCTGTTTGTCCTCTCCCACCCACCTCCTGGCAGGAACTTTCTTCTATTGAAGCTGATTGTACTGTTTAATCTTTGGGTGAAACATTGAGGGACTCGGTCCCTGGTGTGTGGGTACTGATTTAGGGCAATTAAGCTTTTCTGATTGTTTTAAATGGCACAGCTTTAATCATTTGGCTAACTCTCATTCAGAAATCCTTACTTCAGTCAGCATAGATTTTGCTTTCAGAAAAATCAAGTCTGGCTGACCATGGCAAAGCAGCAGTCTGATTCTGCCAGACCTTACTGGGAAAGCAGCAGAGAGAACAATGAGCACTGTTTGCCTCAGTGAATTGCCAGTCCATTAAAAGGATGAAAAGGAGTGGATTAGGTTCATGGCTTGTTTTAAAATGTTGCAGAATTAGCCCTCTTTCTCCTTCCTTTTTTCTTTTTTTCTTTCTCTCTCTTTTTTTTTTTTTTTTTTTTTTTAATTCTTTTTTAAAGTATTTTAAATTATCACATTCATTAAAAAAGTGGTAGTATTACTGTGTGCAGGTAAAAATGCAAGACCTGTTCCAAACTGTTCTCTGGAATATCCAGGGACCTGAGAGCATAAAAGAGAAACCAAGAGTGTTAGATGCTTATTTGAAATGTCGCAACAGCATAGTTTTGTTTCTACATATTGATACAATTATTTTATAACTTTGTATGTTTAAGGATTGTCTTTTAAAATTGCTAACTGTAGAAAATTGGAACAAACAAGTTAAAAAAAACCCAACACAACAGACTAAATAAATAAAACCAAACCACTGATGGTATTACACATTGTGTGACAGAGGTCCCCTGATAAACCAGAATAAAAGACTCTGAATACAAACAGATTGTTACTGCAAATAATAATAAGCAACATGTGTCTGTGGTTAACAGCATGGCTTAGATGCCATGGGAGGTTGTGGTACATGTTACTGTAAAGAATGCAGTCATTGCTAAGATGAACATAAAATTTCTGACTGTACCAGAAACTTTATAAATGCTGAGCTTTCAATCCCAATAATAGTTGGATTGATTTGCTTTTAAATCAGGTCTAAAAGGGAGAATGATCTTCCATTTCTGATGTAGCTGCAAATCTTCTAACAGGAACAACCATCTCATTACATTCTTTGATTATTACAAAATTTGACTTCCAAAATGTGGCTATTCTTCATTAGTTTTTACTGCATAGCACATATTTTTAAAGCAAAAGATGAAGACACGTTCTAGAAATGTATTCCCTATGTGTGTGCATGGCCATTTAAAACCATCTGTAACTTCATTCTTGGGTATTTCCTGCTTATACTATAGAGATAATGGAAGCTGAATCTGTTTGTTTTAGAATAGATTCTCAAGTTATTCCATGGAAATATGAAATTATTTTAAACATCAGAAGGTTTTGAGATTTTTTTTCTCAAGCAGCTGCTGAACAGATGGTAGAATATTAAACAATATATTTCAACATACAGATATCTTCTGTGCATTTATTTTGGGTGGGTTTTTTGTTTTTTGTGGGGTTTTTGTGGTTTGTTTTCCTCCCCCTCCCCCAGTAGTTTTGAAGCAATTGGTTTTAAGGGATTTTAGGAACTTCCAACCTGACAGCTTTTCTTATGCTGGTGTTTATTAAAATTTGATTCACTAATTGGTTTCTGATAAATCTTCTGCTGATATGAATTACCATGCTTTTTTTTAGAACACAAACTAGGTTTAATGCTTTACATGTAGTAAGTAGGAAGCCTCTAAAACATACTACCAGCTCAAGAGTTTGGATAGTAGTGTTCATGAGAGAACAGATTAGCTCTTGTTACTTGACTTCTTGAGAGATAAAATCCTGTGTTGGGGAAAATGGATTCCTGCCTTGCGTCCTGTTGACTTGGTGCAGGCATAGAAGCTTGAAGAGAGGATTATGGATGTTTTACAAGCAACTATGTCACTATTGTATATGACAGCATTCATAATGTGGCAGTTTTCTTCAGGTGAGTTGGAAAATTCAGAGACATTGCATCTCTGCTAGAATAACATCTGTATTTAACCATGCCTCTCTCTGTAAGCCCAGTCTTGGATGATGACGTCTGTCCGTGGTTCAGAAAAATCTGTGTTTTAGGATCTCCTTTAGTGTCTGAATTGCATCTGGCTCCAAATAGTTTGATTTTTTTGCTGGAGAATGGAGAAATTGTGGTGGAAACCACAGAGCCAGTTCGGATACAAGAAGTAGGATGTGTTTTGGAATTTAGCTTTGGAATTTAGTTTCCTCTGAGTCAGTCTTTTGAGGTTAATAAGCACTCATGCTGCTTTCTGTGGGACAGCTTTCTAATCCTTCCTTCTGTACTCTTTGTTGACCACAGGAAAATATTGCCTGAAAATACAGGAAAAAAGGAATTTTATTATTGACTAATTGTGGAGTTGGGATACAGCTAAAGATGCCGTAAGCGGTCATGTTAATGCTATTTTCATTATTTATAGCCTATTTCATTATTAATGTATTTATCTAAGAATGATACTAAGCACTCTGGGGTTTTTTACAGCTTGACTGTGGTTTCATTTGCACAAATGTTTCAGATTTAGAGATTAGCACTTATATGGGCATAACATTTATAAATTCTTAAAGAGGAGTACAGACCATTGGTATACTAGATGGATAATTTAACAATTTAAAAAAAAAACACAACCCCAAACATTATCTGTGTTTCTCAGAAGAGACTTTTCAAATGTTTCCTATGAGTGACAATCCAGGAACTGGAGAGATCAATCTATTCTGTTTAACTAAAATGCCTTTAAAAGGCTAACACTTCAGAAAACAAATTAAAATCAAGGAGAGTTTTAATAACTAAACCAATTTTCAGCTCTGGGTAGTCTGACATTGACAGAGTTGAAGAGCTTTCAGAAAAGACGTCAGCCCTTTTTGCTTCTGATATTGCTCTTACTGTGAATTTCTCTGGTTTTTACATGGGGATGAATTTGCTGATCTTCAGAGTCAGTCACAGGACAGCTGCCACAGCCTGTCTGATTTCATTTCTGTTAATATATTGTATTAGGAAAATGAGAAAGTCAAAAGTGATTGCAGTATCTTTCAAATACATAATTGCAGGAAAGAAAGGTCAGCTTTGCACCCCAAATGCACACGAAGTAGAAAAACTAAGACAGACTAGAACGTCACAGAAGAGAGAACACTTCAGAAGTTGCATGGCTAAGTCTGACATGGGCAGTAAGGCTAGGCTTATAGACCACAAGGAAACAGTAATAGCTGTTCATGTTTAAGTTGTAACTTGAGATTTTTCTGCCTATTTTCTTTAGGGTGCTGGCAAAAGAAGTATTTTATACAAATACATGTCTCAAATTGTTTTACTTTTTTCTCCTGTGGCTCTCAAAGTAGATACTTGAATTGAGCAAACTATTTGGCCCCTGAAGCCATTGTACAACAGACTGCTAACGTATCTGCTAATCTGAAATACAGTAAGGATATAACTGAAGTGTTTATTGCCATTACAAATATGTGATTGAGTCTTTTTTTGGAAAGAATAACCCTTCAATGATTGCAGTCTTTGTTTCTCCAAGGTTTTTGCTTTCGTCTTCTCTCCCTTTCCCCTTCCCCTGAAGATGCCTTACAGTAAGGCTATACATGAATTCTTACTTTGGCAGCAACTTGCCAGCTGTTCATCTTCACAGAATTGCATAGACACAGCAAAAAATTATTCAACTCCTTCCAAGAGGGTTTGAAAAGAAACTTTTGGTCCTGGCTTGCTCTCAAACCTCCCTGGCCATTAGAAGAGAGGGCAATACATTCCCTGGTTTTGTGTCCTGGGTGGGAGCCTTGCTGTTTTGCAGCCACAGCTGCATTGCTATGTAAAAGCTCACCTGATTACAGTATGCCTAACAGAGTGGGTGATTGAGAGGGCATTATCCTTAAAGTTCCAAAGATCACTGATGTCATGATTTGTTGGTACATTTTTTTTTATGTCTGGCTTTCAGTCACCGTAGGGGATGAGTCCTTCAGCTCTTCATTAATGGACCGTGGCTGTTTGGCTGCAAAGCCCTGCAGGTCTGTGTGATTGCATCAGCAAGCCAGGCTTTGGTTCAACATTTCCTGTCCTGTATTTCTTGGTGGTTGAAATAGAATTACCCAGCAAGCAGATGACTTTTACAACACAAGGGGATAGATTGTGCACAAGGCTTTTTCAGTTAGTGTACATTTGTGAAACTTTTGTGGGATCCTTTTAGTAAGCCTTGGAAACAGAGACTTTCAATAGAGTTTCTCATTGTTTTGTCTGTATCTCTACCCCACCACTCACCCTTTTCTCTGTCAGTTTCACAGCAGCCAGTTCTTAGCTGTAATTCCCTCAGTCTAGATCACAATGGTAATTTTTATACACTTTTAAGTTTCTCTTTCTGGTTCACAAAGTCTGCCTTATATTCTCTTTCACATGAGAACAACACTGGTCTATTGCATTTATTTTTATGTTGGAAGGGAATCATATTAACTCTTGCTCTTTGGCCTGGGCCCCAGTCCAAGCTTGAGAAATGAAGTCTCATACACAAGTATCAGTGCTTCTGATTTTTTTTCCATGTATTTGCAGCCTGGATCTTTGATCAGATGTTACTCAGTAGCTGCACTTCTGCTTCTTAATCTTCATCTACCATACTCTTAATTTTTGCAGGCACCTAATCATCTGGATACCTGAAAGGATATACCTAGCATTAATGCAGGGAAATGCAAGTCACAGAATCACAAACCAGCTGAGGTTGAAAGGAGCCTCTGGATGTCATCTCCCACCCCTCTGCTCAAGTAGGGCCACCTGGAGCTGGATTCCCAGGGCTGTGTCCATGGGGCTTTTGAACATCTCCAGAGGTGGACACTCCACAGCCTCCCTTGGCAATCTGTGACAGTGCTTGGTCACTCTCAAAGGTTCCTGATGTTCAGATGAAGCCTTCTGTCTTTCCATTTGTACCCACTGCCTCTTATCTGGGCACAACAGAGAGGAGCCTGGCTAGTGGAGGCCAATTAATCTCCATATGCTGCATGATTCTCTTGAATCAAATTCCATCAGTGCTCCAAACGCTGTGCAGGTCATCAGCCTCTTCCTGTTGTACCTCAAAATGCCCATTCTGATCTTTACAGTCCTGGGCCACACAACATTTCTTTTCTTGTGTAGTATCAGTGCTGAAGCCGCTCTTAAATATCAAAGATGTCCACCTGATTTTCAAGATAGAGGTGCATCTGAAAGATCCTAACATCAGCATGGCTGTCCTCCTCCTTAATCTGAACCACCAGGCCACAGGTATGTAATGCAAAGTTTGGCATACAAGGAGCTTCATGCCCTATATCTGGTTTTGGTGGCTGAAATGGATTCCAGTGGACAGAGGATACAATAGCCAAACTAGGTCTAGGCTTTTCTCAAGTGCCTGCCAAATTACCATCATGAGCCTCTACACTATAAGTCAGCTTAGTCTTGATTAAAATTTTTATCCTAGGTTTATAATCAACTGTTGAAATAGAAAAGAAACACAGATGTTATGTTTTTGCCCCACAGATTTGGTCTGTGAATCTGTGATTTGTCACAGGGCAAATAACAACAACTCTGCACACACCAAAAAGATAAGTTTGCTGTGTTTTGGCCATCACTGAAGAGAAGTACTGTTAAATTACACTCACTGTTATATCACATTCGGTTAATGTGATGCATAAATTGAGGAAAGTATGTAGCTAATAACCTATCTGATCTTATTAGATTTTCTCGGATTTTGTTAAAAAAAAAAGGTGGACAATGTATCAAAATAAGACTACCTACATAAACTTATTGTGATGATTTCCCAGTCTATAAGATTAACAGCTGAGTTTGCAGAGCTGGGATCAATAGATGTGGACCTTCCTGTTCCCATTTTCAAATCAGCGTGTCTTCTAGCAGTAGAAAGACAAGCCTGATTGGTAAACTGAGTAACATTCCTTGAAGAAGCTCAGTGTTTCACACTTTCTGTAAGCATTGTTTTTCTTCGAAGATACAAGTGCCAGAAAATTAGTTTAACAATAGTTGAAATGTAATTAGAAAACACAGATGTATTCTTCATCTCTTTTCTTCCTTTTATGGTCTTTTTGCAGAATATCTTGTGCTCAACTCCCTTGACATGGAAGTAATTTTTTTTTTATTTTTTTTTTTTTTATTAGCTGTAAGTCACTGGACAGAGACTTTCTCAGGAGTCTTGAAAACCAGTATTTCATGAGAGACAAAGGCAGAAAATACAAATATGTCCCATACTTTTGGTTTTGGCTCCCAAAGAGAGAGGTGTGCTAACTGGCTTAAGGCTCCCCTGCCCCTGCTCCCGCTCCTCCTCGTTTCCTCACTGGAGATGGACAGCACTTCCATGACAGGTCACCTTCTACCTACTCAAGTTTTTTTCAGCCTTAAAGTATCTTTCCCTTATTCCTTTCCTTCTGGTTGGGAATTGGGAGTAAAAGAGAGCATCTGTCACTGGGCAGTGACATGTTGTTAAAAAATAATCAACTAACAGGAATTAACGACGTGTGTAATTTACTCGAGATGATGTTTGCTGTGGGAATAGAGCACCCCATTTTTCTCCATCCAGCTAAGACCTGAGAAGTCCTGCCTCTTAGTTGAGGGACTGCTGCTCAGGCAATGGGGTGGGTGGGTCTGTGTAAAATGATGGTAAAAAAGTTGATTTGAACTGCACCAACCATTTTTAAGGTTCTTACTAATTTCATGATCTTGGAGGAATGGCTTTTCTTTAATTTTGAAGTGCAGGAGCTTTGGGCATGTTACTTACTTTCTCTGATGGTTGCTTAAAAATTATATGACTCAAGAATCTAGAGGGGGAAAAAAAAAGACATGCATAGCACCTGGAGAGGAGGTGTCAGTCCCAGGAACTGACTCAGCTTCTGCTGAGTTCCTATCTGCATGGTCTGTCAATAGCTAGGAAAATAGAAATGAGGGTTTTGGTTCTCCTGTTTAAGCATTTATGAGCCATATCCTAGATCCCTTTTTCAAAATCTGGCTCTCTCTGTTAAGTCACTTCACTGCACTTAAAAGCTTTCCTGAAGCCTACAGCTAGATTTTATTATACCACTGGGCCCTGGTAAATCCTGGAAATTACAGGTCGACTGTCAGTTTTGTTTTTAAGAGGTAATAAAAATAAGTAGGAGTTTGATAAGCACATGGTTAAGATGCTTGAGCTTTTTATTCACTTGTTGACTAAATTTGGTCAGTGGTGGTTCATAGGTAAAAGTAGTTTGTAAGGGAAGATCTGTTAGAAAACTTAAGTAGCTGGTAATATTCCTGAGCTTGTCAACTCTGGAGAATGTGTTTGTCCCCAGAACATTCAGTGTCCTGTGGGTCAGAGGGAAGCAGGATTTTCCAGGTCATCTCTGCAATATGATTCAGCAGCCAGCTTTCAGCTCCAGAGGTGACTGCTGCCCCTTGGTGTAGCTATGTCATGTTCCATGGGTACTTCTTCCTTGGCCTGTATTCTGAGAGCATTAATCAGGTGGTTACTTCATGTAAGTTGTGGGAGTCATTTTGTTGGTAGGTGGTTGGTCTGTGAAACAGCCCATTCCCCTCAGTCCCTCCTGGTCTGTGCTGGAGTTGGTATGGATAGCTTTTTACCCTGTGGCCTTCTGAATACCATAGCTCCTTGTTCTTTTCTAGTAGCCTGACAAAGTATATTGTTAATCTTGAGGATTGTGGAGTTTCAAATATTTGTGTTTTTGTAAATCCCCCCCCCCCAGCCTCCAATCCCTCGTCGCCTCTCTTCTCATGTCACATTTTCATAGCACTGGAGAAAGCATTGCCAGTTTTAAGTGTTTTCCCAGGCTGTGCAAAATTGCTTTTCATAATTTAAAGTCTTGCGGTAAACATTTTCTTGGTCTATTCTCACATTTTATGAATTAAGAGATGTCTACTTTTTCTTTTATTTCCATACCCGGAGAACACAGCAGTATGATAAGCATACATCTCAGGATACCTTGCCACTTTACTGGTAGACCTATTTCAGTGAATTTTTCACGTGAAAGCTTTTTGACCTTGTTAAGATGGTATGTTTTAATGATGGCTTACTAGACAGGTTTCTCCAAACAGTGAGCCAATTATCACAGCAGCTTTGTCCAGGCCCTCTTCTGGGGCAAGTTGCTGAACTGTGCCAGCTTTGTTCTGCTGTGAGTGGTGGAAAAGACAAAAGATTCTGTGATGGAGAGCTAAAAGAAATGGTTCAGGAATAAGGAGAAAATTGATTACCTTCTAGTAATGTTTCATGCCTGGGTAGCTTCCCAGTATTTTCCTGTCAGCCTCCCTCATCTGAGGGAGATTTCAGACTGTATTGCAAACCTAAGGCAAATTGAAGATACACAGTTATTTTAGAGAATATAACTAAAAATTTGATCTGGTGCTGCAAATAGAGGATAAAAGGTGATGAGAAGAAACTGTATGCTTAGCCCTGCTGTGGAATTTGTCTAAAGACCATAGAATAAGTCAAGAATAAAGAAGCAACACTGAATGTTTGGTGGAATTTTGTCTCGAGTCTTCAGGATGCAATTCTAAATCAAATTCTTCAAGGGGAAAAAAAAAAATTAAATTACATCTAGGCTATTTGCCCAGAAAGATAGTGTTACACCCATAATATCTTTAGCCTGTTTGGACAGAATAGCACATGTAGAAAAGCCTGTTTTGTGATCAGAAGCAACTTTTTGTGAGCCATAGAAAGCACTGCCAACTGCCAAGCTATTTGTGGTACCATGTTATGGCTAGCAGAGGAGAGCAGGCTTGTGGTAAAGCTCTAAGCAGTCCTAAAAATATGTCATCAAGGATGTGAATTGAATGCTGATCACTGTTAGCAGAACTTCAGGCATGGAAACTGCATACAACATTGCTCACAAGCATTCCCAGTTCCTTGGGTATTGGCAAAAATGTAAGGGCAGATGTAATGTGTCTCTCACTGTCACTGTCAAGAGCTGAGTTACCTGAAGTTTCTGGGTGACATTTATAGCTCATTAGCAAGACAAAGTTAACCTCCCCTGCAGGATGCCCACACTGTCACAGGGCCTCTTGTCTTTGAGGGAATTGTTATGGCAGAGATTGTTAAAACATTTGTGCAAACTTTTGGTTTGGGGGAGTTTCACCTTTCAATCTGCCTTATTTCTTTAAGTGCCAAGGTGATAGCTTCTGAATTCTGTATTAGCTGTATGTTAACGTGTCATTGCTGTAGAAGTTATGAAAGGAACTCAGGGAAAAAAAGAAAATATAAAAAGAGACAAAAAAGTTGAAATGGTTCGAATTTGCAGAATGAAGCATTCATCTATGAGAAAATCTATAGGCATCTGTAGCTATGTAATTTTCTGCAGGTATATAGTTTCTATATGGTAATCTGCAGGATTAAAAAATGAAGCAACAACTTCATTGTACACAAGCTATTTCAGACTTGGAAAAATTGTAATCCCAACTCATGTTGCCTTAATGGCAATAATATGGCCATAATGATAACTTCAGTACTGGAAAAGCTGGAATTAAATTAAAGTAATGGTAAGCCACTGTAGGTTAATCTTGATTGCCTTATGGGAATATCTAAAGATACATGTGTCAAAAAAAGGTCCTTTGAAGGATTTTAGATTCTCATGAAACATGAGAAATTCATAGACACTTATTCATCAGTGGAGTCTGAATAGTTGTTTGATCTGAAATTGGCAAAGAACAAGTGTATATCAGATTGCCTTTGTAAAAGCTGGGTTATGAATGTTATTGATGTTATCTGTTTGTTTATGATGTTAAATCTTAACTGTTTAAGTTGAAAATATGTCGGTTGTGGTATTTGCAAAGTTTGAAACTCAAACGTTTTACTTCAGCATGACTTCTGAGTACTTTTTTACTGTTAACATGGTTCAGATATGCTTACCCAGATAAACGAGGCAATTTCTTCATAGGATACTCTCAATTAAACATCCTTAATTACTGAAAAGGGGAAGTCCGGGCTGCATGGTAGGACTGATGGTTATGTATAAATATCCGAGTGCAGCAAGTCATGTATTTCTTCTGTCTAGAAGTCTGAACTGCAACCTTATTGCAAGGCACTTGATCTACTCTTTTCATGCCCTGAGACCTTTTAAAAGCAGGCATTTTAAATACACAAAATTTAAACAATAGCTAAATAGCAGCATTCCATTTCAGTGCTTAATTATGGCTGAATGTACCCTTTCACCAGAGGTGTTACTGAAGCATTTCTGGTTTTACTTCATCTGATCATACTTAGGATCCAATATGATGTTATAGCATCCACTGTTTCATGCTGTGCAGGAGTGAGGGGTTATTTTTGTTGCACTGGCAGCTGTTTGATGGTGCTAAATCTGAGTGAACAGAGGCTTATTTTCTGTAAGGAATTACACAATTGGTGTTTTGGTTTTGTGTGTGAAATATTTCATTCTGCTGCCTGGAGACCACAGGGTCCGTAAGCAGAACAGGTGGATGTGGACTTTCTGTTTCGATTACATCCCATGTCACCCCCTGCTTGGAAGCCACTCCCTAGCCCTGCATGCCAGGATATATTCCCTGTGAGGGATGTATTCCCAGGCTGAAGGTCTGCTGTTCTTATTACAGCAGATAATTCAACAGTGAGAGAGACATCAGGAAATAAGTCTGGGTTGTGGCAGAGGGAACCATAGAGTTACTGTAATGATATGGTTTGTCTGAGGGATGTCTTAGGAAATCCTCTTTAGAGGGAAATCAGAAAGTCTGATTGGTGTAATAAGCAAGGAGTATAGATTACTTTATTTCTTTAAAGCTGTTTTGTGATCCAAAGAGATGTACAGTCAACAGAGTTATTTGGCAATACGGTAATGAAATAACCACCAGGCCATTTTAAAACTGAAATTGATGCAGTGAGAAAGACAAGGAGATTAAGTGGGAGCCATTTCTCTCTAAAGTATCCCATCTTTTAGTATTTATTGAAATGCTTTCAAAGTTTGGAAACAAGAAATGTTCAAACATTTTTGATTTCTTGCTCTTTTTCCTCACCCTTTAATTTGATCGCTTACATTTTTTTCTCTTATTTACAAAAATTTATTTCTGATCACTTTCTGGTCATCTCTCCTTTTCAGCTCAAGGGAGATGATTGCTATATAATTTTTTTTTTTTACCTCCTCTAAATTTGAGCTCCCTTTTAGCCACTCTCTGTAGTGTCTCACCTTTTGCTTTTAAGCAGCCGCTTTCTGAGTAGCCAGGCAGAGCTATTTCAGTGTAGGAGCCCAAGCAATTTTGACAGCTGCAGATTCTTGAGTGTAGTGGATGTCTCTGGCTAGAAAAAACAGCCCTGGAATGATATTTCCCTTGCATTTGAGAGACATTCAGTAGAAGAAAGAGGATCTGATAGTTTTCTTAGAGCAATGGAGACTTGATAGTTAAATGCAACCAACTGTGGTCCCATTAAAGAAAATGCTGAAGTTGGGTGTCTTGGCTTTTTCCAGTTTTATTGCATACAGTGTTGCAAGCAGCTCAGGTGTAACTTTTCAGAGCCCTGGTTTGAGTGGGTGGTTGGACCAGGTGTCCTCTACCTGCCTTCCAACCTAAGTTATTTTGAGTTCTGTAACGTTACACCTTTGGGGCTCTTTTTGTTGAGTGTGCGCTTTGATTGCTCATAGCAGATATGATAAACTAAAGCCATGGCTCATTGTAATTACAGTAGTTCAAGATTTGTTCCAGAGATGGAAGATGCAACCATGGTGATTACAGGAGCTGTTGGTTGGCACAGCTGATCCATTGGTACGGGACAGAGTCCAATTGTCTCTGCATGGCACAAAGGGAGATCTGCTGCTCCCTTCTCTACCTCTGTCCTTCATCAGGACCCGCAGCTTCTGCATCTGCAGAAACATAAAACCAAACACAAGGGAGAAAAATCCCTGTGAAGGGCTGATCTTTGGGGTTTTTTTTGTTTCTCAGTGCAGTCAGCCTGTTCAAAGTTGTCTCATGACTTCCACAAACCCAGCCTGATGTTAGAGGCAGCTTAATCTCGTGTTCTTCGTGTTGCGTAGTCATGGGCTAACATGAGAGCAGGTTCTCTGAGCATGCTGCACAGCAGTGTAACCACTGTCACTCTTAATTTAGTTTGCATCAGGGATCAGGAGCCTTCTTTTGTTACTCCAAGAACAGGTTTTTGCACAGCCAACTTTCCGACACCTTGTGTAGATATGGTGAATTTTGGGAGCCACAACTGCAGCAGTAGAGCCTTGGTATGAGGGGCAGGGCACAGATATCTGGAGTAACTTAAGACCTCAGGAAAGCTGCATTCTTCCAGTTGATTGATGAAAAAGTTAATTCCTTTACAATTTTTCATTTCCAATGGCTGCACCCTGTAGACACACCACAGCTCATTTAAGGATTTGCTTATTCTTTGTCATGTGTTAGGCTTGCTGTATTTTTGTATGGCTATGGAGCAGAACACTGATTATTTGTAAATGTGTTTTACACAAACAGGAGTTCACCACTATCAAAACTTGTAATGTTAGTGATAAAGAAAAACTAACTTTTGGTGGGATTGATTCCCATTGCTACCAAAACGAGAAAAAGAAGCTAGTAATGAATTCAAGTTGAGGAAAATATTCAGCAGAGAGTCAGTGAATGAGCGCACAGCACATGCTCTACAGATTTGATCTAGAAAGCCCAAGGCAAGACTGATGCTTTTTGGGAAAGCTGGTCATCTGTTTCCATTGAACTAAACAATGAAAATTAAGGTTTCAATTGGATGGATTTTCAAACAGACATACTGGAAAAAATGCTGTTGCAAATCTTGCCATTCACTCACAACTTGCACTGATGATAAGGGAAAGTTTTCCCTTTTAGACTGATTGAACATGATCCCACATTTAAATGCAACAAAGTATCCAATAGTGGCTATGGCAAGATCTGATGCTTCTTTTTGTTTGTGTTACCTTTGTATTGAGGTACCTACCTTCTTCATTTTTCAAGGAGGTAAATCCCTCAGTATTTTGAATTTGCCTGGAGATGCTTTAAACACATTCAGGCATCTGTATACCTTTGAAAAGCTGACATCTGCCTATAAATAGTTATTGAGAAAACCAGATAAAATGACATTGGCTTTGTTACTGTGAGTGAATTAACCAGGTTATATTACCAGCTTGGAGATTCCTAGGCTCCGTATGGATGGCTCTGGACAGGATGGCTTCAGCCAAGTGGGGTGTCCTCACCTCTTTTTTTAACTTGACACTGAATGCAATGGCAGGTGTGGTATAAAGTTGTATGAGATTGATTCCCTGAGATAAAACTCTGAAAGCAGTGAAATTATCCATATTTATTCTTAGCAAGAAAATCAGTGACTACCTGATTCCATATCAGGGCAACTAGTGGAGATTTGACTTCAGGAAAATACACCACTTAAACCTAAAATCCCAACTTCTGGAACATAAAAAACCCACAAAACCCCCTAAATACTAATAATGTTTGTGTTTAGTGTGTGTGATTCACATGTGTTTTGTAGATACATATTTTTATTTTTTTTGTTAATGGTGTCCCACATTTTGCAAGCTATGATTTTGAAAGGAGGATGTCTCAGGAGTACATCTAGGGGAAGAATCACTGCAGATCTGTGAAAATGTCTGCTTCTGAAAAAAAGACAGCATTTGATAAAAAAGGGTAGCTGATCATTTGTCAGTAATTTTATTATGTGTTTTGGGAGATGTTTATCCAAGAGTTAATAAGAGACATTCCAAAGCATATAATATACTTAAAACCAGGTAAAAGACTTGCGATATCCTCCTGAGCATCTTTTCCTTACTTAATGGTGTTCTGGTAGTGCCCACAGGAGAGTAGTGTTCTCTTCACTGGTATTTGAAACCAGTCCAGGTTTAGAGTGCCTTATGCTCCTAGAAGATAAATGATGGGGGAAAGCTAAAAAGATTATTAAAAAAAACCTTACTCAGTCAAAACATGTTGTTCAAAATGTAACCTCCAAACCTGGACAGTATTAGTGAGAACTATTTTAGGCACCATAGCACAGTAGGGTTTTGGTAAGCATGTAATTCCTTAGCTAGAAATATAATACAAGTCTTCTAAAGAATTTCTGGTCTGACTAACAAAATGAGGTACATTTTCATCACAGAGGGACACAAGGTGAAAAGTTCAAGTCTGGATCCGCTTTGGGTTTGGTCTATTTATACGGATAAATGTGATAAAATGCAGCTGCAAGCTTCAGATTCATGTTTTTCTAATGTTTAGAACTCAGACTCAGTTGGGTTTTGCACCTTCTGCAGTTTCCAAGCATCTGCTGCCAGGGAAGGAGTGGTGCCACTGAACAACAGAGCTCAACTTCTCATGCTGGACTAGTGTGGGAATCATGCTGTTCCAAAAGTATATTGAAATCCTACATCATACATTGTTGGAGATAAAGCATTTTCACAACTCTCCCACTACCCGCTCTTGCTACTCTAAAATTATTTTCAGGTCTAAAATCTGCTGACTAATAAAGCAAGATGCCATTCAGCTCTCTGATTTGTGTCTGAACAGATAGAAAACTGCTGGCCATGCAGCTAAGTCAAGTTCCAAGTGTAGTAAAATTTGTGAGGTGATGGAGCTCCACTAACCACCTGTTTGAAAACCCAGGTGCAACCAGTACATAGCAGCAAATCACATACTCTCAGGGAAGAGATTGACGTTTCACATCATTGTGTAGGATGTGTCAGATTTGCCTTTGCTCCCTTTATATTAAAACTAACCTGGTCTGAATGTAAGAAATGTTTGGTGCCATCCTGCATCCATTAAGAAACCTACTTATGTTTGACTCGTGCTTATAAATCTGTTGTAAAACATCTTAAAATAGCCTGCTCCAAAGGCAGATCTGAATTTCTATTAAATATGAAAATACTCTTGTGCCCATTTTAAAGATAAGAAATTAAGAAAAAAATAAAAAGAAGCTAATCAGAGATTCTGCTGCACTGATACTTAATTTTTGCACACAAATGGTATTTTTGTCTTTGAGGCTTCATTTGCAGTTAACCAGCACTGAGGAATTTATTAGTAGTTCAGGATATACCCTGCTTGCAGTAGGATTGTGCTGGGGCTGTCCAAGTGCAAACCAGTTCTTCAGCTCTAGGATCCTTTGTTAGTTAACATTTCTGTTCTGGTGGAAAGGATTGTGAAGATATTTATTGTATAAATGTAAGGGCCAGCCAGGGAGTTGTTGATACATAAGGAGAAACAAAAAGATGAGTGCATGTATCTCCTACTTCACTCACCTGAAAGCTTACGCAGGTGCTTAGCTTGACAGGATTAGCTTGCATCTGGCAGATGCTACTAGCTGGGATATTTAATGGAAAGGTCACAATGAGACCTAACAAGCTCTTAAGTATGAAATTAAAACTCATCCCAAGTGTATTTGCATTTGTCCTTCATATAAGCTTCTATTCTGAGGAAGATGGGAAGAAGGCCCAGCAGGCTGTGCATGCTGTAATGCAGCAAATGGACTGGGCAGTCCGGTTTGTTATCCCAGTGTTTGATGAAAAATGCACATGTTTTTGAAACACCTCAGGTTTCCTTTGTGGGAAAGTTCAGGGATTTTATCTGATATTTTGACCTACCTTTATCACTCCTTGGTGAATATATATTGGTAGGCCATGTTGCGCATGAAATCAGCTTGGTAAAGACAACAGCTTGTTCCGATTGTGACAGTAAATTAACACTTAAAATGGGCTTCTCTAGCTGAAATGGCTGAATCCCAGTGTCCCCCAGAGTTACACTAATGTATTAAGAAGAAATCCCACATTTCTGCCTAGCATAGGAAATGGGCTTGTGATTGGAAGGCGGGACCACAGAAATTGTTTTGCAGCTGGTACACCTTCTTTTTCACCTGAGTTGCTGGCATTTGCATTTCAGTAAAAGTAGATGTTTTTAAAATGTATTTTGTTCTAAGACATCTCCTCAAGATTTTATTGTAACAGTGTCAAATCACAAACTGCATCATGTACCAAGTGTTCTCTGTAAATTAACTCAACAGAAAAGTTTGATGTTATACCTGTCCTTATCTGATAGTCAAAATCTGTGCTTTCATGAGCATAGGATATTCAGATCCTACTGTGTGTGGATATGTAATAGAAATTTCTTATGGATGTCTTGATCACTAATGAGTAATTCCATTCCATTTGATACACTGATGTTTGTGTGAGGTAGTAATTTAAACTGTACTTGCAATTTCAGGGAAATGCTCTTAGTCTGTAAATGACACCAATAAACTTTCCATGTGGTTTAGCAATTGTATTAGGACTAACAAGCCTTAGCTGTAATCACAGTTTCAGAGCTGATAGGAAATTGGGGCACTCCAGCACTGGCTTCAGCTCAGATGGAAGAAAGCTGATTGTCAGAGTGAAGAGATTTGGTGTAAGATGGAAGGTGAATCAGCCCAGTAAGCTGATCTATACTGAAATGGAGGGAAAAAATACCAAACAATAAAATTAGCTAGATGTCAGAAAGGAATTCACAGATTGAGCTTCCCCAGCCAGAGACAGGTATCAGTAATTTGAATAGATCTATTAGTAATTTTGAAGAGCTTTGTTTCTTCTTCCAGAAGCACTTTTCTGCATTTGATAAAATAGAGAAAGCTACCTAGGGTATCAGTTGTGTCGAGTGACAGAGATGTTTACTCTTTCTCCAGAGATACACAAAATAGAAGACAAATTCTGCTTTCTCAAATATATCACAGTGTGAAGATTTTATTCTAGATCTCACAGTTATGTTAAACACTAGGAAAGCTTCAATTTTTTTTTTACTGACAAGACAGGCAACTGACTGCACAATTTTGAGGTGAGAGAAGGGGGATCCTGAAGGAAACCAGTGTTTTCTTTAAAACTTTATTTAACTGCAATGGGGAAGGACTCTACATTTTAATATTTATGCACTTCATATTTGTGCATAATCCTACCACTGTCAATGGGATTTAAAATTCCTGTTAATCAATATGATACATATGGTAGATGTCACAGAGTGACTAATGTGATGTAATGCAGTAGCCACTGTATACAGAGAAGCCTCCCATGTGGCTGTAAACATCTGCTTTTGTAGTCAGTAACTCTAAAGCTGTCATAGTTGGCAAAGAGGAAAAACAAAACAAAGGGAGGCTTACAAAAGAGACAGAGCTTTCATATAAAGGGCGGGCTCTGAGGTGAAATTCCCATCAAATGGTTGTTCTTAGTTGCAGAGTCCCAGCTCCTACACACAAATACCTGATGAGAATGTGGCAAACAGCAAGTTTTGGGGGATGCATATGTGAGAGAGGAGAGATTTACACTGATAAGATAACTTGATTTCTTTAAATGATGATATATTACTTATTGCTGGCAGCAGAGGTTATCTGACTCAATAACCCCAGCTCATGCTGTTGGAAGCAGTGGGAATGTGTGGTGTGGGTTTGTCAAGCTCTTAGCTCCAAGGGAGAGGTTCCTTGGTTTGCCTGGCACATTGCAGCACAACTTGGAGTTCTGCCTTTTCCAAAGTGGGGCATCAGGCTACTGACTGCAGGATCACTCAGGTGTATGCCTTAATAGAACCAGCTCACCTCTGAGATAACTTTCTGTGATTCTGTGAGACGGGGATAAAATGCCATTTTCAAGCACAGTGCGTGCACTGTGGTACCTCAGTGGCCTTTCTGAAACCACAGGTGAAATTTTCGTCATCTTGCATTTGCACAGTGAATCCTTCAGAGGTCGAGTGGCTCCATCCAGTTGTATTGTGCTGTTCCATGTGATCCCAGGAGGCAGAGAGACAAATGTGCTTCCTGTTAGACTTTTTTGCAGGGGCAGGCGTAGGAAGGTAATGCTGCTCAGTGCAAACACACTTGTTGGCTTCAGCAGATGAAACAGTATGAGGAGAGAAAATAGGTTCTGAGAATTGACAGCTTCTGGTACCTGAAAACCTGTCAAATGTTTCCAAGTAATGCTGCAACCAAAACATTTGTCATAAACTCCATTTGCAAACTCAGCTACAGGCACTGAGAACTGTGGCAATTATTTGCCCTCATAATCTTCATCTGTTTAACTTCTGTTTATAAAATTAGGCTTCCTGTTATTTTGGCAATACACACTGACAAGAATTGTGTGGGTGTAATATTTTAGTATGTTTGCTTCTTCTCATCGCTCCAACAGCAAAATCATCCTGAATCCACTGCATTGGAGTATGCAGATGGAAAGCAAAATATAAATTTTAGCCATTTGATCACCATTTTTATTTGCTAATAGGAGGGACCTTGTTATTCCAAAGTAATTCATATAAGCGTGGGATATCTTCTTTGAGTAAAGACATGTAACTAAGTGACTCCCTTTTGGAGTATTTTGCCTGATTAATAGCTGAAGAACTGATTCCCATTATATATGCTGTTACTCAGATACTGTCATGCAGTTAGAAAGCTCTTAAAGAATAATTTCCATGTAAATATTTACAGCTGGAATTGGATACATTCTTAAGTATCTTAGTATCTTTCTTCTTCCAGGTTGGAAAGGACCTCTGAAATCATCAAGTCCAACCCTTAATCCACTGCCACTGCGGTTACCAGACCATGGCACTGAGTGCCACATCCAGGCTCTTTTAAAAAACTTCCAGGGATGGAGAATCCACCACCTCCTTGGGCAGCCCATTCCAATGTCTGATCACCCTCTCTGTGAAGAAATTCTTTCTAATATCCAACCTAAACTCCCCCTGGCACAACTTAAGTCCATGCCCTCTTGTCTTGTTGAAAGTTGCCTGGGAAAAGAGCCCAACCCCCCCCTGGCTCCAGCCTCCTTTCAGGGAGTTGTAGAGAGCGATGAGGTCTCCCCTGAGCCTCCTCTTCTCCAGGCTGAACACCCCCAGCTCCCTCAGTCTCTCCTCACAGGACTTGTGCTGGAGTCCCTTCACCAGCCTGGTTGCCCTCCTTTGGACCTGCTCCAGGACCTCAATCTCCTTCCTGAACTGAGGGGCCCAGAACTGGACACAGGACTCGAGCTGTGGCCTCACCAGGGCTGAGTACAGGGGCAGAATCACTTCCCTGGACCTGCTGGCCACGCTGTTCCTGATCCAGGCCAAGATGCCATTGGCCTTCTTGGCCACCTGGGCACACTGCTGGCTCCTGTTCAGCTTCCTGTCAATCCAGACTCCCAGGTCCCTCTCTGCCTGGCTGCTCTCAGCCACTCTGTGCCCAGCCTGGAGCTCCCCATGGGGTTGTTGTGGCCAAAGTGCAGGACCCGGCACTTGGCCGTGTTGAACCTCATCCCGTTGGAATCAGCCCAACTCTCCAGTCTGTCCAGGTCCCTCTGCAGAGCCCTCCTGCCTTCCAGCTGATCCACACTCCCCCCCAGCTTAGTGTCATCTGTGAATTTGCTGATGATGGACTCAATTCCTTCATCTAAATCATCAGTGAAGATATTAAACAGAACTGGGCCCAGCACTGATCCCTGGGGGACACCATTAGTGAGCGGCCGCCAACTGGATCAGCACCGTTCAACACCACTCTCTGGGCCCGGCCCTCCAGCCAGTTCCTAACCCAGCACAGAGTGCCCCTGTCCCAGCTGTGGGCTGACAGCTTTTTCAGGAGAATGCTGTGGGAGATGGTGTCAGAGGCTTTGCTGAAGTCCAGGCAGACCACATCCACAGCCTTCCCCTCATCCAACAAGCGGGTCACCCGATCACAAAAGGGGATCAGGTTGGTCAGACAGGACCTGCCCTTCCTGAACCCGTGCTGGCTGGGTCTGATCCCTTGTCCATCCTGTAGGTGCTGTGTGATTGCCCCCAGGATGTTCTGCTCCATAACCCTGCCAGGCACTGAGGTCAGGCTGACAGGCCTGGAGTTTCCTGCGTCCTCTTTTTGTCCATTTTTGTGGATTGGTGTGACATTCACCAACTTCCAATCATCTGGGACCTCCCCAGTGAGCCAGGACTGTTGGTAAATGAAGGAGAGAGGCTTGGTGAGCTCTTCCCCAGCTCCCTCGTTACCCTGGGGTGGATCCTGTCTGGTCCCACAGACTTGTGAGGATCCAAGTGGCTCAGCAGGTCACAAACTGTTCCCTCCAGGATTACAGGGGAGTTACTCAGCTTCCTATTTCTCTCTACTCTTTCTTCCTCACCTTCATTTCTGTTGGATCTAATTATTTCTGGGTAAATCGTGCCTCTTTGATATATAGGCTCTTTGTTTTAAGACAGCTGTAGTGTCAGGCCCACCCAGACTGTGCTGTCCCTCTTGCCTTGAAGTCAGAATTTCAAATATAAAATAGCCATCAAGTCTTTGCTTTGGTTCCTCTGGCTGGGGATGGCATGAAAACAAAAGTTTTAAGTTCTGGGCTTTTATTTAAGAGAGCCAAATGAGTAGAAGATTTCACAACCCCAGCCAAAGGCTTGTCATGAAAGGTACTTTTGACTGAAAAGTTTCAATAAAAGAGAGGAAAGTGCAAGTGTGTGAGGCAAGTGCCTGCATATTCTATCCCTGTAATTTTCCTAAATTTGAATCAGCTTTGTGGTCCTTTTCTGTCTTTGTAGATAGGGGGGGGAGAGGGAAAGGTTTTGCCTTCACTTAATCTCTGAAGGTTTAGGCAGAACTTTGCCTGTGGATTCTGTGTGGTTGGTGTATAGGAGGAAGGAGAGAGGTTCTCCTGCAGACAGTGCAAACTGGCGTGGTTAGTTTGTGCTGCTGCACCTGCAGCCCTCCAGATGAGTAGTAAATGCAGTTGTGTGAAGTCGTTCCCATGGCAAAGCACTTACATAGATCTATTTGCAAATTTTTTGCTTTGACCTTCATAAAGCAATCTGAGAGAAGACAGAAACATGACCAGGAGATGCAGAGATATTCAAGACAAGAGGGCATGGACTTAAGTTGTGCCAGGGGAAGTTTAGGTTGGATATTAGAAAGAATTTCTTTACGGAGAGGGTGATCAGACATTGGAATGGGCTGCCCAAGGAGGTGGTGTATTCTCTGTCCCTGGAGGTATTTAAAAAGAGACTGGATGTGGCACTCAGTGCCATGGTCTGGTAACCACAGCGGTAGTGGATCAAGGGTTGGACTTGATGATCTCTGAGGTCCCTTCCAACACAGCCAATTCTATGATTTTAATCTAGCAAAAAAAAAGATTTTGGTGGGTAGGATGCTCTGCAGGCTGTAGCCTAGGAAACAATTTTCATCTACCTGCAAAGGATTTCTTTTGCTTAGGATTTTCATAGGGCAGCATCTCAAAGGAAACACTCCTTGCAGTTTACCTGTAGTTTAACATTAAGTAACTGCCAGGGAAAATTGAAGCCAGATACCAGGCAGCTAGGATTGCTGGCTGATTTAACCTGCCTCTGACAGAACATATAGCATGGCTAGAGTGATCCAGCTTCAGAAATGTTGATTTCTTTAGGCAAATTCTGACGTAATGACAGAAAAATGGTGCTTGATTTTAATTGCATAATAAAGTCTCGGGGTTTTTTGATAGTCTGTAGAAAGGGCACGTTTACCATGTTCAGGCTCATCTGCAAATCCAGGGATCAGGGAGTAATTGAATGTGAAGTTCAGGTCCTGGGTCACTTCTCACATGAACTTTGGGTTTTTGTTTTGTTTTGTTTTTGCTTTTGGTTTTTTGAATTTTTTTTCATGACTTTTTTCTAGCTTCAGAGATTTTGAAGGGAGCTGATTTTTCTGATTGCATTTAACTACCCGTCTCGTTTATTCATGTTATTTTACTTATCATCTGTAAACTGTAATCTGTCTTTTGTGTCATCTGTTCGTGCTGGGAAGCAGGCCAGCATACCAAAGCAAAGGCAGTTGCAGTGGGTATTGCTTTACATCTTTCAGGACATACAATTTTTCAGTGAAACGTCTCTTTTGGTATTCAGCTATCTGATAGATTACTACCGTATTATTGGTAGATGAAAGCAACTATGTTTTTTTGATCAAAAGTGTATCTAAAATGAAAACACCAGAAAGATGCAAATGGCACCATATACTTTGATTATTTGTGTGTGTTTGTATGCATACGTATGGTAAACATTCCCCCCAAAATTCTTGTGAGTTCATCTTGCACGATTGCTTAGTATTAATGATGGGCTTGAGACAGAGAGCATAAATCTGGGTAGTTCCTGTTTATCTATAGTATATGGTGTCCTGAGGAATTCTGCAAGGTGTGTTTTGCCCTTGAAAGGAACAGGATGTATGGAAGCATTTAAAAGTCTGGCTAGCTGGCAGCATAACCACTGTAACTAACCCAGTTCTTCCACAGCTAAAAGATCTCTCTAAAAACATACTGCTAGGCTAAGTGAGCTGGTACAGATGTCATTCATAATTATGCTTCCTGTCCTTCATTAATTTCTAGATTTGATCTGCTCTGCCCCGTTGGAATGAGGTTTAGTTCTGGTTTTCCTTTGTTGCCTGTCTTGTCATGAGAAAGCTTTGCTAAGTGTTGAAGAAGCAAACCAGAAACTGAAAGTATGAATGATTTGTCCCTAATAAATTAGATATTGAACAGATTATTGGATAGTACCTAAGAAGCTAGTCCCTTTTCCTCTGAATTCCTGTCCAGGTGAATAGTAAGTCAGAAATTATTCTCACTGGAAAAAATGTGTGGTGTGGAATTAAGATAATGGAAATCAGTGTTTCAGTAGTGTTCTCCTTTTTCACTTGTTGAAAGGTTTGCTTCAGGGCTCCACTCTTTCCTGAGCTCCATCAGCACAGGCTGTCTAGGTGTCTATGGGAGAAAAAAGTGGATCACAGAAGCCAGCAGCAATGGCTTTTTGCAACACAAAGCGTGTTATATCCCTGTTTCAACAAGGCTGGTGTTGGCACCTTGAATCAAAGCTTGCAGAGCAGGGTTCACAATGCCCATGTGCAAGAGAACATGCTCCTAGTGCCATGCACCTTGACAGCCAGGTCTTTTTGCTCTGGATTGTTCCCAGCCAAATGTCTGTCACGGTTTAACCCTGAGCTGGCAATTAAACAAATGACAGATGCTCTCTCTTAACCCCTCTCCCTTCCCCTCCTGGGAAAGGAGAGAGAATAAGGGAGAGACTTACAGACTGGAAATGAAACCTACACAGCTTTAATGAAACAGTAGTGATGAAAAGGAAAATAATGAAAAAGACATATGTCTTCCCCCTCAAATTGTGTATCACCACCAAAGTTGAAGGGCAGGCCCTGGAAAAGTCCCAGGCTGGCCTCTTGGAATCAGCAGCAGATGGGAGGTGGCTGCAGGAACACATGGATTCAGAGGCCACAGATCAGGATCAAACACAGATGAATAAATGGAGTCCTCACAGAATGTTGGCCATGGATGAAGAGCTTGACCCTTGAGATGTCTCAAAATTATGCCAAGTACAGGGATGACTTCATTTAGTCAGTTTTGGTCACCTGGCTGGGCTGCTCCTCCCCAAAGGGTCGTAGGTGTGACCCTCTATTTCCTTTTGTTCTTGGATCATAAGATGATTTTCAGAACCAAGCAGTGGCCTTGGTCCAGCAGTAACTATAGACATTGAGCATTATCAGTCCAAGAAATCAGTCCTAGAAGGAGAAATATGCTGTTAATTTCATCGAGTGAAGCTACTTAGAACACTTAACTGAAAAATAAAATTACTAGAAAGAAAATTGGTTCTATCTTGGCTCAAACCAGGACTATGTCCCAGGGGTACCGGGTGCAGAGCTGGCCTCCTTGGCTGGGGGGGTGGTTGCTGGATGTCTTGAAGCAATGCCACATGGGGAAACAAGTCAGTCTGGAGAACTCTGGTGTCATGGCCTGAGTGAAAATGAAGGAGAAGAGAAGGTGCAGTGGGCGTTGCTGGCGGGTGTGTGTCTGTTCAGAGGGAAGCGGGGACTCGCTAGTGAGGGAACCACATAGAGAGCTGGCAACACCTCTTACAAGTGGAAAAGAGCAATGGGAAAGGGCTGCCAGAGCCAGGTGGGATCATGCATCCCTTTGGCACCAGCAGGCCCATCCCCAGCGAGGGCAGAGTGTTTGCATGGCAGCACTAATGTTTTAGGGCAGGACCAAGCCCCTGGCAGTGCAGCGGAGCTGTGCAGAGGCACGGGGAGCATTGACTGCTTCATTGCTGCAGTTTCTGGCTTGGGGCGTTGAGTGCTGAGGGTGGCAGAGGATTGGCATTGAAAGCAATGTAGGGTCAGAGCTGCCTGAACACGAGAACCTTCTGTACTCATCCTGCTCCAGTAGCTGCTTGGCTGTTCCTTCCTTCCTTGGGGAGAGCAAAGTGGGCAGATGCTTGCACAGGGGGCCTTGCAGGCAGAGGGGTAAAAGGCAAAGAGAAGGCAAATGCCTTGCACAAGATTACATGCTCGCCAAAATGTCTACTTGTCTGAAAGGTGCTAACACACCTGTCTGGGGCTAATGTCTGTGCTTTGGAATGGATCTGAAAAAGCAAGTGACCCTTAGGCACCTCTGATGATCTGAACTGTAAGGGTTTGTTCTGACCAAAGTTAAAACTGCTTTATCCGGCAGAACGTGCCTCACTTGTAAGATGGAGAGAGATGTGCCAGCTCCCCTTCTCCCCTCAGCTATTATTTCTCAACAAAAGTTCCTGAAAAAAATGCCTAATGTCACAGGAAAAGGACAGTTTCCTCTGTAGGATTTATTTAATTTGATTAGCTGTTTTTGCTGTTAATTAAACTATTAAATACTCCAAGAGGGAGAGTTGCCAACCTTCCCAAGGCATGCACAATGAAGTTGAAGGAAAAGTTACCATCCTCTACTGACTCATGGCCTGTGAAAAAACAGAGGAGAAGATGTAAATAATGCAGATATGCTTTATAAAGACAGCAGTCAGAGTGAGCCAAAGTTGCCTCCCTTATTTTTCTTTAATTGTGTTATAGGAAATGGTTTTGAATTGTTTTATTTCCTAGTAGTCACATCCTTATTAGCCTTGTGTTTTTCCTTCCCATATACCTCCTGAGGGCTGTGTTCTATGTGGGAATTTCTAGCCTATAAAACCTAAAAACTTGTGACAGAAAAACAGTTTATAATTTATAGAATAATTAGTCATTGGTAGTCTGTGTTCTTATGGTAGCCTGCTCATCTTATGTTGAAGTATCCCATGTTTTATTGTTGATGTGGACAATGTTAGAGAGGATTATTTGGCCTTTTACTGGCTATTTATGAATTTATTGGTCTTCATAAATTAAATGTCCCCTTTATTTTAGGAAAGAACTTTACAAAAGGCCAGAGTGAAGGGACTGAGAGGCAAACACTGTTGTTCCCTTCAGATGCAAATTCTTTTCTCCCTCTTTCTTCTCTGCCTCTGTGCATGAGTGGTGTAGCACAGCTTGCCTGAAGTTTCAGCCCCCTGTTGCAGGGATCTCTGTGACACTACCTTTGTAGTTAAATCTGCACATTCCTTTTTTTCTTTTGCCAGTCTCAGAAACTGATGAAATCCTTGTAGATTGTTCTCACTTGAACTCTGTTTTTGTTTTGGAGAAAAGTCCATTACTTTTTTTGTTTGCTTGTTTCTTCATAACTGTATACATTTTCAGAAAAAAATATCATCTGTGTGCCATTAGAGATTATTCATATTCATTTTGTTTCTCTGTTTTATTGGTTTGATTCCTAAATGTTATCAGAGAGTTAGAGCTGAGCTCTTTTAATTCAAATGGCATAATGCCCAATCCTCTGAGATTAGCTGGCAAGCGATTCTGGGCATGATGCCACCTGGCATTCCTCAGAAAGGGGCTGCTAATATAACACCGGAAAAAAATAAGATTGTTCCAGACATGCACACCCCTGAAGTCGCAGGGAGCAAGGAGTGACAGAGATTTCACAAACACACCCAATATTCTGTGGCACAGCTTGGAAACTGCTCAGGAAATGCCATCCTAATACCTCCACAGAAAAATGATATTGACGTAAAGGTTCTTTGAGTACAAATTGATTTTGCCTTTCTAAAATTCATGGTTGCAATGCACATTTCTCATTTTTTCAGCCCTTTGTCTCCAGGTTGGGCTCTCCGGGATTCCTGCAATGAAGTTTGGGCTCCGTGAGCTCTCAGCATTTTAGGACCTGGAATTTGTGCCCCTGTAAATTTGCCTCACTATGGTGCAACCCCACAGCTTCCCACAGGATCATCATAGGGCTGAAAACCCTGTCTTTGCTGGGTCCTCAGCTATAGTTAATCTAATAAACCTCACTGGGATCCTGTCTTTTTTCTAAAAAAGGTTTGTTGGCTGTGAGACACTTTGAATGTAATGTTTCCAAATTATTTTACAATTTTTGTTTCATTGGAAAACCTCCAAAAAAACTTGATTGCTGGATAAATAGGTCCCAAGACATTTAAGGTTTTATAGGTCTAGACTACCATCTTAAAACTAGTAGGCTGCCCAGGCAGATTGTGCATCACATATTTAATATGCTTATGAATTAAAATGCCACATAATAAGAGAGTTGCCAAATTCTGCACCATCTGAAGTTTTCTGCACACACTTGAGAGGCTGTTTCAGACAGAATGTGGTAACAGCTCTAGGACACTGATTTGCATAAAAAACCTATCCAAAAGCAATAAAAAAGAAATATAAAGTAAGAAATATTCAGTCCAAATAATTTTATTTTTCTATATTAAGGTGTTTTGTTCCTGCGGCTTCAGTATCTACTTGCTTTGTGGAGGATTAGTGCTTGTTGCAAACCAGGAGCTCCACTAAGGCAACCTAGAGCAACTGGTTATTTCTTCATGGTTTTCCTTCTGTAGATGGTAGTAATAATGTCCTGTGTTTCTTCTAAAAAAAACCCAACACATTTCCCTGTTTTTTTCTGAATGTAGTAGGAGACAATCAGATGTCCAGAGCCTCTTGTTTTCTTGCTGGAGCTGCCTTCTGTACTCATCCGCTGTCATCACCTTTATTTTCCAGTGGCTCTGTATAGACTTCAGAAATAAAGATGGGGTGGGGGTTGGAGGAAGGCAAAGGGACCAGATTCGTGCTGGTCCTCAATAAGTGAAGGTTCCTGAAGGCAGTGGCAAAGATCCAGTTGACTTAAGAGGAGAGTTTTAATTCAGAGTTTATTGCTCTGCCTTCTTGGGCCTCATTCTTCCAGGACACATCTTTCCTTGCAGGAGTTCCTTAAACTGTGTGTAATTTGGTCTCTGTGTTTCTTGGCTGCCAATTAACATCAACACAGCATAAACATACAATTGTACAAAAGTAAACGTCTTCTTTTAAAAAAAGAGAAGTGATCCAGCATTCCTTTCAGATTCAGTCTGACAACAAATAACTGGATTTTTCGAATGGGAAAGGATAGGGAATTATTTATTTACTCTTAAGGTCTGTACTAAATAACCTGTGCTGTCAAGCGAAACTGTGATAATGTAGTTCATAATGTTGATTTATGCAGTTCTTCAAGGGGAAAAAAAAAAAAAACCAGTAACATATGAGACAGTCAAATCATGCAGCAAACAGTTGTGGGTTTGTCAGGAGCAGTGAATGGATCTTGAAATACTGTGGCATGTATGATACTCTCTGAACTACTTTTTTTTTTTTTTAACCTGAAAAGCCAATTAGGAATGCTGAAGGGAGGATCTGGTCCTTTTAATGTTCTTTCAGATCCTGGCTGTTTGGTTGCTTCTAGTTTTGTGGTTGTAGGCCTGTGACAGTATGATTAATGAGCAATGCAAACTATGCAAAAAAAAAAAAAAAAAAAAAAAGAGAACAATGAAAGATCTTCCTTTTGGAAAAGACAAGAAATAATAAGGCAATACAGTGCTTGTGCTAAGTAATCACAGAAAGCAGAACAGTTTTTCCTTTTCAGTGGTAGGATCTAATTCCAAACTGCATTGACTTAGCACACATAATGCTTACACTAAGTGGATGTGTGTATGTATGGATTTTGTTACTAGTGTTTCAATGGCTGGGAATTTAAAAAAAATGCATTAAATAGCTGAATGGGTGTAGTATGTGTGCTGTAGCATTCTTGCATCAGGTTTGTCAAGTGGATGAGAATCTGTACAGAACTGTTTGAAGACTTTCACACAGTCATTGGTGTTGGATGGCATCACTGGAGATTGACTTGTCCAATTCCCCTGCTCCAAGCTGGGTCAGACAGAGCAGGGTGCTCAAGACTGAGTCCAGTCAGGCATTGAATACCTCAAAGGATAAAGACTCCAGAGCTGGCTGATTGTTTTAATTCATATACAAAATAAATCTTTATGTTTGATTTAGCTGATCTGGTAAGAAACATAAAAATTCCTTGCTACCTGAGGAAAAGAAAGGGAACCTTCATGCACACTGTTGTTATAAATCTATTTACATATAAGTCATATTGAATCTGTCACGTTATTTCCTCAGTGAAGTCACGATGGCTGCACAAACCCACAAGTGCCCGTGAAGGGTCAACCCGGAGTTCCTGTCCGGTGTTCATGGTGCCAGCCACTCCCTGGGTGCTTTGCTGAGCCAGCTTTGTTGTTCAGGAATCATTGGGTGCATACATGATTATGATAAGTAGCTAAGGTTATGTAATATTGTTGCTGAAACCTTTAATTTCATGGCCTTGAGATTTAAAGGGAGCCATTTATCTTCATCACTAAGCCAAATTGCCTATTCTGAGAGGCGGGACAGATATTGGAGATTTTGACTGACAGAAATCACTCAGGGTGAGAACTTCCACATTTTCATATACTTAAAGAATGTTGGCTGGTTGCTTAGGGATGTAAGGAAGGAAATCTGAGTATTCATCCAGCTGACAGAGCAAGTGGTTAACTCTTCTGATACAACTTTTTGCAGAAAGAACAATTCCATTCCTGCTACTGGAAATGGTAACACATTGGTACTCATAGCTGTATTCTTTTAGCCTACAGTGGGAAAATGGCAATTATTCATGTTTTAGCAGAGAGACTACCAGTGTTCTGCACTGGGAGACAGGCTTTTGCTTCACAGTAAATTGCTGCTTTCTTGGGCTTGCCTCCCAAGAAAAATTACTTTTAAACATCAGCAGATAGCAGGGGTTGAGGAGAGCTTCATTGTAGGTGAGTGATGCAGGATCAGTTGAATCGTTTGATGTAGCACATCAAGAAAGACTGAGCAACACTCTGGTGTGTGAGTATCTCTAGTATGGGTGCTTGCCTATATTTTTCTTGATGGACTTTAGAGTCAGCCCTAATTATCACATTTACAGTCCTTGAGTTACCACACACGGTCAACAGTGGAAATGATGGCAGGTGTAACTGAGTAGAATAGTAAAGTAGAAGGAGCAGGGACCCAAAATTTGTCATTTCTGAAGAGTTAATTGTAACTTTGACTTGCTTATAACCTGGGTGGGAACTGATATAACCCTAGACTAGGCTGGCAGAGCAGAAGGACCACAGCTGGGCATCAAGGGTCACTATGGTTCTCCAGTTTTCCATAAACACAAGAGAAAGGAAGGCAGCAATGTGGGAAGGACCTTACATTTTGCATAGAGAAACACTTCACATAGCATTTGACTATATTTTTATTACAAACGGCAATTTCCAATCCATGTGGCAGTTAAGCTTTTCTCATCACATGGCTCCTCCTAAAAAGAAACTATTGTGTTTATATGTTTATAATATACATTAAAAATACATATAATGTATATGTATAAATAAATGCATATTATATATAACTAAAGTGTGTATACATTATGTGTGTGTATATTTAGTAAGTGTGTGCATGTAGTTGATATTCTGATTAATTAGGTGAGTAGAGCTAGAGCTTTTCCAAGCCAGTGACTGAATTAATAATGAGCAGAGAAAAATTTAGTAGAGCTGAAGACTTTTGTGTGGCTTTGGTCAAATTACTTAGAAGCAGAAATAATCAGCGGCTGAATTAAGTGAGAGTCCTGATACATACTGGAAAACCTCCATCGTTTGTCAGATGTTTTACAACTGTGATGAATGAGTTTGGATAAATAAGAGGAACATGTGTTAAACAAGTTCAGGCCAAGTGCCTCACAGTACGGTAAACAGAAGGAATGTTTGAAAATATAAATGGATGGTAGGTGGTATGTGGAGAGTGCTGGGAGGATAGCCTCTGGGGAGGGTAAAAGGAAGAATCTTCTTTATGTGCTTCAGAAATAGCTTTTTATTGTTGTTACTGTTTTTAGCAAATACAGATGTAGAGGTTTGCTGGTACTAAAAAAGGACTATTTGGGTTGTTCAGCTGTTAAGCCACAAACATTGTGTTTCGTGCCCACTGCCTGAGAACTCCCCTGAACCAGCACAGGACTGAGCAGTATGGAAAGGAACCCAGAAGCTTGAGGGGCTTTTCATTTAAATTGCTTGTTAGAAAAAACTGCTAATATGAAGGACATGGGAGTAAACAGAAGTGAGAGGTCAGTCTGAGTGAGATCAGGATTCTGTCTCACCTTCCTGTTTTGAGACAGTGAGAGATGTGAAGAGCTGGTGCCCCAAGGGGGTAGCACCTCCTGGGGAGGCAACACCCAACTTTTATTTCAGCAGGGAAAATCTGTGCCAGAGCAGCAAGTCATTTTATATATGAGCTTCTCTCTTGCTGCTATGTAGAACCTGTGTGGCTAATGCACTTAACCAAACTCACTGATTTCCAGATGCAACAGAGAAGCATTTATCCCAGAGGTTCTTTGTTGTATTTGTGAAATGATTGCTTAGATATTTGCTCACTCTTGCATCCAACCATAGTGCTTTGGAGCTTAGTAGTTTCTCACATCTTGTTCCTGGAAAATCTGGGTTACTTTTCACCTGTGAAAATGGAGCAGAAATTACAAAAGTTAAGTTCCCGCTTGATGAACATAGTGTTCTGTCAGTAATTTCCTGAATGTAATGTGTGTGACTTTGGTCACCACCCCACCTTCGTGCTAATCATAGTACTTGGTAAGAAGAGCTGTACGCCGCTTTCACCTAATTATTATAAGGATTTGAAGTACAGTATTTCCACTGCTAAATCTTCACAGTGTAATGTAGGGATACTTAAGAGAGTATGAAGGTGTGTCCCCACTGCTGGAGAAGCCTTCATATTCACAACGATCTGAGTGGTAAAAAACCCCAGCAATTTAGGCACAGATAAACTGCACAGGAGTAAAGGATAGCAACTGCAGTGCTTTGTTGCAGGGCTGCTGAATGTGGCCTGTGAAGGAAGAGTGTTGCCAAGCACAGGTAAGGCATAATTCTAGAGCTACAGGGTATGTGCCTAAATATTTTCTCTCTTTTTTTTTTTTTTTTTTTTTTTTTTTTTCCGATAGGTTGACTGGTGTCACCTCCCTTCCTTACACCTGTTAAGCTTATAATGGTCCCTGCTCAGCGATGCTGGGCTGCCTGTTCCTGTCCCTCCTGCTGTAAGGCAGAGTGTGGCAGATGCAGCAGCATTGCTCCAGCCACTGGCCAGCATGAGCCAGGGGATGGCAAGGCACATGGTGCAGCAGGCTGGTGCAGGGCTGGGAGGTGAGATGTCCAGCAGGGACCTGCCCAGGCTACTGCACGAGGACTGGACATGTGCTTGACCTGGCATCTACATCTGATGAGATTCACACACTGGCATGGATTTACCTCAAGGTCTTAGTGGTTCTGTTCCAATTTATTCCTTTCACTTGCCAAAATGGTGTGTTTTTCATGTGTTCCAGCAATTTCAGAATGATGGGAAACTTGCTGACCCTGAATTACTTTGACATCTGCTAAAAGTATTTGTGCTGCGCTATCCTTCTGCTCGTCTGATATTTCTTCATTCCCTCTCTGTTACAAATCATCCTCTGTTAACTTAATTTCTGTTAACTATGTCCTTCAGGTATTCTAAAGAAACGTTCTGCAAGAACTCCAAGGCACATTAAGACATATGGAAAAACACAGATCAAGTTTTTTGAGCAAAGTTGGTTAATTAGCATGATGGTTTTGACTTGAGATCACATCTGCTACAAACTATGAGAGTATAACTCTAAGGAATTATTTATTGCTATGTGACTTTGATACTAAAGCATAACCAACCCTTGGTCTGTTGAAATGCCTTTTATCCTCATTACTGAAAATCAGTAAAGCCTCAGCTGGATTGCTATGTCTGAGTTTGGGCAGTTGAATTACTGTGTCTGGGTTCGGACATTTAAAGATGCAAATTCATTAAAGGATGTATACAAAACCAAGAAGGACTATCAGATGTTTAGGAAAGATAAGGTGCAAGTCCAATTTTTAACACAAAGAAGAGGCATTACAAGACTTTTCACACTGGAAAGGTCTGAAAATTAAATTAAAAAAAAAAAGTATTTAGAAATCAATATTATCATCAGTAACTGTAATGAAATATTGAAGTTTGTATCCTGTCGGTACTGTGGTATTCCCACTGGAATTCTTTGCATATTCTGTTTTTCTAATTAATTTTGGGGAAAAATCCTATAGGTGAAGCTCCACTGGAGTCAGGTGCCCCCTCTAGCAGCTTTCCAGAAGGGATCTTCGTGACCTTATAGCTGATGCTCTGGAAAATGCTGAAGTACAAATAAATATTCATCCTTAATGTATGCCTCAGGCACAGGCAGATCTACTGCTTCTTGTATGTAAGGGTTTTATGCTGGATGGTCCAGGCCACTCCAAATGGTCAAAAAAATCCCCAACATTAATTTGGAACCTTGTTACTCCCAACACTGTGGCTGTGAGAATGGAAAGTCTCACAAGCATATGGATGGTGCAGGCTCAGGTATTCAGAGTTGCACACAACCTTGCAGTTGCTAGCAGCAGTCAGAGGAGAATCAGTGTTATGAGATTTTTACCATCAGCTGTTAAAGTGCTTTTACCTGTTGTCTTGCTATCAGTGATCCGTGCTGGCTGCTTAAGTTTTCAGACAATCTCTGAGAGGGCTGAATGCATGCTATTAATTAGGAGGCTGCACCTTCTGAAGGAAGTCCTGATGCAGTTCCTGCATATGGACTGGGATCACTTGAACAACCTGGTCTTGGAGATAGTCTCTGACATATTTCAGCATGTCTTACACTACAGTAAAACTTGGTCTGAACTTGAACCTCAGGAGCTCATTCACGTGCTTGGCACAAGCCTGTGAGGTCTTTGTGCTCAGATGTTTTACTTGTTGCCAATCACAGGTAAGGCATAATTCTAGAGCTACAGGGTATGTGCCTAAATATTTTCTCTTTTTTTTTTTTTTTTTTTTCGATAGGTTGACTGTAGCTCTCTGTCTACTAATAACCAATTGAGCATGCAGGGCAGTATGTTGACACTGACTTTGGAATAAAATCAGAAAATTTAAATCATGACCAGCATGTTGCTGTTAAGTACTTGTAATCCAAGAGGTACTGATGTGCTTGTTCAAGCGCAAGCAGATAGGTCACCAATTTCAAGACCTAGTTGTAAATTGGCACAAATATTAAAGATTGCTCTCACTGTATTTTTTTTATGATTATTTTTTAGTCACAGTTTGGTTACAGTAATCTCTAAAGAAAGCAGTAAGTTCTTCTATATTCTAGCAATATTCTCTGGCCCTATTCTCTTGAATTATATAACCTATATTTTAGTATAACAACTACTTTCCTGCTGTATTACTCTTCAGGGAACAATTTTGCATTAGTAAGGGGATGAACAAGATGACCTCTTAAGTCTTTTCCATCACCACTTACTGTAATACAGTGCTGTAATGTTTGACCCTGTTATGCAGCCTTTTCCCTTCTGTAACCCTTTGACTTTTACAGAAGAGCAGCCACAGCATTTTTTGTACATGCAGAAGTGCCTTGCTTTGAAGTTATCTACCCAAAGTACTATTTCCTCCACTTCAGAACTAGAGAGTGTAGCTGTGCCTTTTGCATTCAAGTGGAGAGGACCTGTATAAATAAATCATTGCAGAGAAGAACACTACAGTGCCTCTTCCATAGCTGGGATAAAGAGGCTGAAGAGGCACAGGATCTTTTTTTTTCTTTATGTGTTGGCAGGGATGTAGCTTTTGAATATGACTTTCTAGTGTTGCTTTTTATATCAAGAACGGAAGAAAGAAGACCAAGCTGCTTGAGCAATTTGAATTCTCTAGCGGGTCCACGGACCTATGCCGTGTATTTATTTCACTGGCATTTTTTCCAACAGAAGGCTTTCCCCTGGAATGGGAAATGTAACTGTAAAGCATAAACCTATATTTGAACTTGCAAAATCAGAAAGGATATCTTGTGAGAGATTTAATTTGGGAATGGAAAGAAAAGCCGTGGTTCTATTCAACTGATACACAGATTCAAAGATGCCTTGCTGTTCCAGTTTGTTCACAGCTTTCAGCTCATAGAGGGCAGCAGATGAGTTTCGTGGCGTAGGCTTGGCAATAATTTCTCCACCTCCAGCTTGACCATAAAAGGCAGTTATAATTTTTTTTTTTTTTTTTTTGCAATGAACCCCCCCTTGCATTTTCTTTATCTCTCCAGAGACATCTAATTTATAAAGCCTGGGATATTTTAATCACTGAAATGCTTGAGCCATTCTCGTGTCTTGGGATTGTTTCTGCTACTTTCTGTGCTGTCTAGTGATTTCTTGTTAACTCTGGGTTTGAACGTCCCTTTCTAATTTTTACTTCATAATTTAAGTAAAAGCTGCTGTTGCGTTTTTTGTCGCTTATATCCTTTTTACCACAGTAGCAATAGAAGTCAGTTGAGATGTTTTTCTGCTGTACAGAGTTGGGAAAACAATAGAGACGACACAAGTATAAAACCAATGGAAAAAGTAGTAGCCTTTTCTGTCAGTCAGATTCACCCTGCTCTCAGCCCACATCAGCTTATATGTCCTCTTTCACTTGCTTGTGAGTAAGTGGGGCCTTAATACGTTGAGTAAGCCAGAAATGGAAATAGTGACAGCAAGTTTTGATAGCATCAGTGTTTAAGATCTTGGCATAATGCAGTGTAATATACAGAGGGTACCAGCTTCTGTGGCTGTAATCCCCAGGATCCAGCAGATGAAAACTAAGGTTTCCTATTGCACCTAACTATATTAATACTTTCTGCATTTTAGCATCTCGCTTTAGCATAAATCATTGGCATGTGTTTGTCATAGTGTGTACAGAGAATGTAACAGATACTCTTCCTAGAACCACATGTGTGTGTAATGAGTCTGCAGGAGCAAAGGGACAGTAATTTAGAGCTTTGTGAAGAGTCAGTTGACTAGTGATTTATCCATGACACATGGTTTGATTAAAGCCAAGCAGAATAAACAGAAGTTAGGTATAAATGATTGAGAGGAGAAATCAATTTATATCTGTTAGACCTCTCAACTATGATGAGGACTGGGAAGTCCCTTCTATCATCCTAACGTGTGAAAACCACCTTCTTTTAAATCTCGCTGACTTACTAAGATGTTGCTGTAGTTCATCTGTATGTTGGTAACAAATATCAAATTTTGACTAAAATCTGGAACCAAGGGTGGGGGAGTCTCCAGGATGTTCAGGAATTATGAGGTCAGAAAGAAAAGGGCCTCACCTGAAAGGATTATTACTCTTTCTCCGTTTAACAGAAATTATTGAGTTTCTCAGTCTTTCTGTGCTTCCTAATTCTGAAGTTAGCTCTCTGTAGGTGATCATTCAAGCATTACTGCTTTCTTTAAGCATTATTGTTTTCGCATTAGTGACACTCCAGACATTCACCTCTCCTGCTGATTTTTCTCCCTCTTACTGACTCCCCTCTGCTCTTCTGTGCTTCTCTTCCCATCATTTCTCTGTTATTGCATGTCTCTGATTCCTCATTCTTGGGGTCATCATTTTTCTCCTCAGTCTTCTGGAGTTTTGTTATTTTCACTCTTTTCCCTTCAGGTGATTGAATCTCATTTCATGTCTTTTGGCAATTTGGGAGCAAGAATCAGGGTACTCTTTGTGTGCTTACACTTGCACCTGGAGGAGTGGATACATTTGTCACCGAATTTAAATGTATTATTAAGCTGACAGTTTTATGTTAATTCCTTTGCGATTGAAGTTAGGCCCTTCAGAGAAACATTCTAAAAAAGTTAGCTGTGATCCCTCTTCCCAAAATGTGGGATTTCTGTCCTGTGTGGTCTCCCTATGGAAATCCAGAGGATTTTTTCTTCTGGTTGCTTCTTGCAGCAGCAGTAAAGCAGATTTCTGCCCTTAAAGAGGCAGGAAAGTACCTGAGCACGAGTGTACAGAATTGCTGTGAAGCACTGGCCACGTCATTTATTTTTATTTCCCAGTGGAGGTCCTACCATGGAATTGCCCTGCTTGCTTGTCCAAGCTCACAGGCTTCCTAGGATTTGCAGGTTGCTCTGTGCACCTTCTGCTTTAAGCTCTGTCACCATGGCTTTAGGGAATGGGATAGGAATGGATGTCCAAGGCTATTTTGTGGCCTCCCCTCCTCCCACTCCCCACCTGCAAGTCCTTTACAGAGAAAGGGAATAAGGATGCAGCTCAAAGAGAGCTCTGCTCATGTGCACGTGTAATAGGATCCTCTCCCCACAAAGGATCCCCCTCTCCCAGTGGGGGCAAAGGACCCTGCTCTCTGAGGGCACCCACTGTCCCAGCTAATTAGCTAAGCAGCTGCTCTGTGTCTGAATGAAAAGGAGGGGAGGGAGGGTTTGCTCTGATGGGAAGTCGTGGCAGCATTCCTCGGAGGCAGCCTGAACATTCCTCCAAGGCAGTCGGTGCTTACCAGGCTTCCCAAAATCTGTACACAGCAACTTGTTTGGCCTCAGGTCCTTTCTTGTGGGAGAACTTTTCCTCACTGAGTGCTGGTCATTTATCCCTAGATCAGTGGGAGAATATAGCTTGAACTCACATGTGACAGGTTGCACTAATTAATGCATAACCAACTATATATATATATATATATATATATATATATAAAAAACTCATCACATTCAGAGAAAAAAAATTTGTAGTCTCTGAAACAAAGTAATCTCAACAGAGGCAGCAGTTGTGTTAGTGAAATGATGGGCAATGTGCCTGTGAATGAATCTCTTCTCTGTGTATTTTTGAGGGGGTCTGGAACTAAAAAGGACAGTGCCTTGTCTGGCCAACACATTTATGACTAGATTTTGTGGACAAAAGGAAAACTAAAAAGAGCCTGTTCTTGGCACAAGACCACGTCTTTTCTTAGAGGTCTGCTTTAGTTTGTTTGATGTACAGTGAAAGACTGGCACACTGCAATGATTAGTTTTATATACAGTTGTTTTATAGATCTGCAGCACTATATGTACCCATGGGCCCACTTCAGTAAACCAGTGAAGTCTATCAGGCTGCTTCCTGAAGTCTTTACATAGGACTGGACCCAGATGCCTGCCTTCTTTCTAGGCTTCTTAGTTTTTTTACCCGGTTTCATAATTGTGTGAATTCATTCAAACAGAATAACATCCATTTAAAATTGGAATGGAGTGCAGTAATAAATTTGGATGTGTGGTCATCAGCATTGGCAGAAAGAGGGTTTTCTAATTGAGCATTTTTGTTATGTTATTTGTCCCCCTCCATCGGTGCTGGCAGAAAACCAGACAGTTCATTAAAATGCTAAAATACTGTAACTATTGCTAATAATTCTTCCTAGTAAGCACTTAAAATAATCTTTTATTCATTTTTGCAGGAACAAGAATTAAGATTTTAGTTTCTAAGTATGATCCAGTTTGCGAGGGGCTAGTGGAAGCCAGAGAATATTTCTATCTTTCTATCCCATGCAAGGCCTTTAGAAATGAATGGCAGGAAATGTTTACGTGTCTTTTAATTAGATCTGCACCAGGTACCCTGCTAATGTAATCAAATGTGGAGTTGATCTCCCCTTTATGTTTTTGGAAGGAAAGAAGCTTCATCTTGAAATTACAGTTTAAAGAAAAGAGGCATGGATGGGAGACGTGGAGGTCATTCAGGCAGCAGCAAGTGAAGCAGAGCAACTCCCATTTGTGCTCAGCCAGATGTTCACGAGCCTTTGCCAATAGCTCAAAAGGCTGATGCTACATAAATTACTATATCCTAGGGACTAATTCAATGGGTGTGATGGAAGAGGAAGGGAGGAGGATGGTACCTGTCAGTCAGAGGTCAGGTGTAACACATGGGACTGAACCAAAAAATATTTAGCCAACTCTGTTTTCTCTTTTATTAGTGTTGATTAATTTTCCCATAGAGAGCAGAAGAAAAGTCAATACTTTCATTAAGAATATAAAGACCAGTTATTATCTTATTTAAAGTCCCTTTTCCTAATGAGTTCCCGTCATCCTTGAAAATACAGAATCAGCTTTGAAAGCTACAAGTAAAATAAAAGATTAAATAAATGTCCAGTAAAATAAAGATGTCTGAATGCTTCTCTTGCTTTCTGAAAAGTTACAATTGCAACCCAATCTGCCTTCCCTCCACCATTGTGTTTGTACCTAGAGAAATCCCTTTTCACCTCGCCTGAGTTGTTTTCCTTTCCTCTGTAGGAAAGTCATTTTTTAAAAAGCAAACGCAAACAAAAACCTGGAGTAATAAATAATGGTTTTCTTTTAGAGCCTGAAGCCTTCTCCCAAAGAAAGTGCTGGTGGTGCAAGAAAATAGGCCCTTGCAGGTTTCTTCCTCTCATGCGTATCTGCTTCTACCACAGACTCGCTTATCTTTGAAGCTCTGCCTGTATA